>CM059443.1:43608629-44201129 GCA_030390025.1 Squalus acanthias
ACTCGCACTCAGACTCGCACTCCCCGCCCGATGGCCCCAGTGTGTGGCTGAACCATTTTTATGGTCGGGCCCTGTCTGCAGAGTTCCCACCAGGCTGCCAGCGCTCAGTGAGTGCCCACTGGCCGGTGGCAATCGGAGGTGGCAGGAAATTGGGCCGATCCTCCTTAGATCCGGGCCGATAGGAAAAACGTTAAATGCGGGGAGGCAATCCCGGGGATGTGGGGGGGCAATGAGCAGCCGGCAGTGGGTGGGATGATTTTTGTGGGATCAGGTAGAATTGATATTCGGGATATTGTCAGAAGAAAGAATTGCCGTTAAATTGTACACAGCAAGTATCCCACAAACTGCAATGAGATAAATTACCAAATAATCTCTTTTAATGTTGGCCAGGACCCCAGGAGAACTCCCCAGCTCTTTGAATAGTGCCAATGGGATCTTTTACGTCTACCTGAGAGGGCAGACGGGGCTTCGGTCTAACATCTCATCCAAAAGAACGGCAGCTCCGACAGCTGCAGCACTCCCCTCAGTAGTCCCCTGAGCCATCTTGCTCACCAACCAGTATTCAGTGCTGAGTACTGGTGGAGGGCGATGGTCCTCTGGGGAGTGCTGCCAGAGCCATGTCCACAGCACCATGGAAGGCTCAGCTGCACAGGCGGGGGGGAAGAGGAGAGGGAGGAGCAATAATGGTCAGGGATTCAATAGTTAGGGGAGCAGACAGGCGTTTCTGCGGCCGCAGACGTGACTCCAGGATGGTTTGTTTGCCTCCCTGGTTTCCAGGATCAAGGATGTCACTAACGGCTGCAGAACATCTGAGGGGGGAGGGTGAACAGCCAGAGGTCATGGTCCATATTGGTACCAACGACATAGGTAGGAAGAGGGATGAGTTCCTGCAGGCAGAGTTTATGGAACTACGAAAGAGGTTAAAAAGCAGGACCTCAAAGGTAGTAATCTCCGGATTACTACCAGTGCCACGTGCTAGTGAGTACAGGACTAGGAAGATAGAGCAGATGAATGCGTGGCTGGAGAGATGGTGTAGGAGGGAGGGCTTTAGATTCCTGAGGAATTAGAACCGTTTCTGGGGGAGGTGGGACCTCTACAAGGCAGACGGGTTGCACCTCAATGGGAACGGGACATATCCTCATGGGAGGGTTTGCTGGTACTGTTGGGGAGGGTTTAAACTAGCTTGGCAGGGGGATGGGAACCTAAGTAAAGAGTCAATAGAGAGGAAGAAAAACTGGAATTGGAAAACAAAAACGTAGAAAGTAAATTGGAGGCTAGATAGTAGTCAACAAGGAGGTTTGCCTGTACTAAATGCAAGGAGTATAGCGAACAAGGCAGATGAGCTGAGGGCACAGGTAGATACTTGGGACTATGATATTATAGCTATTACAGAGATGTGGCTGAAAGAGGGGCAGGTATGGCAGCTCAACATTCCTGGTTACAGGATTTTCAGACGGGTTAGAGAGGGAGGTAAAAAGGAGAGGGGGGGTCACGGTATTGATTGAAGAAACTATTGCAGCTGTGAGGAGGGATGATATGTTGGAGGGATCATCAAACGAGGCCATATGGGTCGAATTGAAAAACAAAAAAGGGCGATCACACTGCTGGGAGTGTACTACAGACCCCCAAAACAGTGAGAGGGAGATAGAAGAACAAATATGTAGACAAATTTCTGAGAAGTGCAAAAAACATTTGGGCAGTAACTACCCCAATATTAACAGGGATAAAATTAGTGTGAAGGGTACAGAGGGTGCGATTCCTAAAATGCATCCAGGAGAAATTTTTTAGCCAGTATGTAGCAAGCCCAACAAGGGAGGGGGCGGTTCTGGACTTAGTTTTAGGGAATGAAGCTGGCAGGTAGAAGGCGTATCAGTGGGGGAGCATTTTGGTGCTAGTGACCATAATTCTGTTAGATTTAAGGTAGTTATGGAAACAGACAAGGATAGACCAGGAATACAAATTCTAAATTGGGGAAAAGCAAATTTTGCTAAGCTCAGAGGGGATTTAGCCATAGTGGACTGGAAACAGCTACTTGAAGGTAAATCAGTGTCAGAGCAGTGGGAGGCATTCAAGGAGGAGATCCGGAATGTTCAGACCAAATATGCGCCCTTAAAGAAAAAAGGTGGGGCTAACAATTCTAGAGCCACCTGGATGTCTAGGGACATACAGGGGAGAATAAGAAAAAAAGGGAGGTGTATGACAGATACCGAGGGCTAAATACTCCAGAATCTTTAGAAGAGTACAGAAAGTGCAGGGGTGCAATTAAAAAGGATATTAGGAAAGCAAGAGAGAGCATGAAAAAATTCTTGGCAAGTAAAAATCAAGGAAAACCCAAAGATGTTTTATAAATGTATTAAGAGTAAGAGGAAATTAAAAAAAGGTTAGGGCCTATTAGAGATCATGAGGGTAATCTGTGTGTGGAGGCGGGAGACGTCGTAGGGTTCTTAATGATACTTTCACAATGTTTTCACAAAGGAGAGGGGCGAAGCAGACATTGCTATCAGGGGAGAGGAGTGTGAAATATTAGATGAAATAAACATAGTGAGAGAGGAAGTATTAAGGGGTTTAGCAGCTTTAAAAGTGGATAAATCCCCAGGCCCCGATGAAATGTATCCCAGGCTATTAAGCGAAGCAAAAGAGGAAATAGCAGAGCCCTGACCATCATTTTTCAATCCTCTCTGGCTTCAGGTGTGGTGCCGGAGGACTGAAGGACTGCTAATGTGATATCCTTGTTTAAAAAGGGAGAAAAGGATAGACCGAGTAATTACAGGCCAGTCAGCCTTACCTTGGTGGTGGGAAAATTATTGGAAAGAATTCTGAAGGACAAGATAAATCTTCATTTAGAAAGACACGGATTAATCAAGGATAGTCAGCACAGATTTGTTCAGGGAAGGTAGTTTCTGACAAACTTGATTGAATTTTTTGAGGAGGTAACAAGGAGGGTAGATGAGGGTAGTGCATTTGATGTAGTATATATGGACTTTAGCAAGGCTTTTGATAAGGTTCCACATGGCAGACTGGTCACGAAGTTAAAAGCCCATGGGATCCAGGGTAAAGAGTCAAGTTGGATTCAAAATTGGCTCGGAGACAGGAAGCAGAGGGTAATGGTTGATGGGTGTTTTTGTGACTGGAAGGCTGTTTCCAGTGGGGTTCCACAGGGCTCAGTACTAGGTCCCTTGCTTTTTGTGGTATATATCAATGATCTTGACTTCAATATAGGGGGTATGATTAAGAAGTTTGCAGATGATACTAAAATTGGCTGTGTGGTTGATACTGAAGAAGGAAGCTGTAGACTGCAGGAAGATATCAATAAATTGGTCAGGTGGGCAGAACAGTGGCAAATGGAATTCAATCCGGAGAAGTGTGAGGTAATGCATTTGGGGAGGGCTAACAAGGAAAGGGAATACACATTAAATGGTAGGACACTGAGTAGCGTAGAGGAACAAAGGGACCTTGAGTGCATGTCCCAAGGTAGCATGCCAGGTAGATAAGATGGTTAAGAAGGCATACGGAATGCTTGCCTTTATTAGCCGTGGCATAGAATACAAGAGCAGGGGGGTTATGCTTCAACTGTATAAAACACTAGTTTGGCCTCAGCTAGAGTACTGCATGCAGTTCTGGTCACCACATTACAGGAAGGATGTGATTGCACTCGAGAGGGTACAGAGGAGATTTACAAGGATGTTGCCGGGAGTAGAGAATCTTAGCTACGAGGAAAGACTGGATAGGCTGGGTCTGTTTTCCTTGGAACAGAGGAGGCTGAGGGGAGACCTTATTGAGGTGTATAAAATTATGAGGGGCATAGATAAAGTGGATAGAAAGGACCTAGTTCCCTTAGCAGAGGGGCGAGATAGCTACCACCGAGCCATGGCTGACACAATCAGTGCTGCTTTATATTTCTGTAAGAACTTACTGTTTATCCTTGAGCTGAGTTAGTTTCTGTTTGACTGTTCCATGGGGGCCTAACTCTTCTTCCCCTCTTCATGTACAGCGTTGTGTTTGAAGGTGGATAAGGTAACTGTTAAGTCACTATTCTTACTAACCGCTCTAAAGAGGGATTACCCTTACCCAGGTTCCCTTGCCACGCGACGCCCAGTGTGCCACTGAAATCACGGTCTGACAGGAGGTATGACAGACAGTACTTGCTCCAGTTGCCTTTGGAAAATAATTCCAGGAGTTTCTTTATGCTGATGAAGCGTGCGTGAAGCGGATTGGTCCCATCGTATTCAGAATCAATCTAAAATTCAAAAAATCAAAACTGCCAGGCACTAAAAGAAAGACACGTTTTCAGAGAGACTGCACAAAGACACACCTCCAAATGGTTAAAGCTGACACTTAGGAGAGTGTTCGGCGTAGTTAGTTACACTCCTTTCACCTGCCTTTGGATCCCAGCCGGATTGATGGGATTCAAGTCTCCTCGCTCTACTGGCTGTAGGTGTCCTAAGTGAAGTGTGGTTGGAACAGATTTAAACTGGTTCACAGCAAGTGCTGAACTGACCGTAATTTAGTACAGATTGAGAATCTCAGTCAAGAGAGGTCAGAGGGGAGCTTGGTGTGGGGAGTGGCATTGTCACAGTGGTGTTTACATATAGTTCACTTTATGGGAATCCTGGATACATCTCTCACTCTTGGGTTTACTCACAATTTGAATGTAGATTATGATAAGATTATGATAACTTTTGGAACATGGAATAAAAGTGACTGAGAAATATGGAAAAGATTAATGGGGGTAAGTGAGGATTTTACTGCAGCCACATCAAGAGGCAAATGAATAAGTTTTTTTAATGCAAGGCTTCTTTTTTTAAGGTATTTTATCCCCTCCTGTTTTCTTCTGCCTTCTGCACCAACCCTGGCCGAGAGGGTACATAGTACATAGTGGAGGCCATTGAACCTCCAGAGAGAGAGAGGGAAGTTGAGAGGATAACTCCTCATATGTACCTCCCAGTCAGCAGTTTTAGGGCATCATTGTTTCTTTATTGTATTCTCAGGAGGTGGACATTGCTGGCAAGGCCGGCATTTATTGCCCATCCCGAGCTGCCCTGAGAAGGTGCTGATACATTTGAGGGGTTTGCTAGGCCACTACAGAAGGCAATTATGATCCATGTTGTGAAAGTCGCAACATTCAGCATGGGATCTGATTTAACATCTGAGGCCTGAGTTTCCGTTAGGTTGGGGCCTGATTGTGTTCACAACACACAAGGAATTAGGATTGAATATTCCAGCTCGTGCTCACCTTGCACAATCTGATTGGCTGTTAGGCTGGCCAATGGTCAACATCACCATGTTGGCAGGAGTTGCCTAAGTACACAGAATGCATACAGGGGCATTTTATTTCATTCATTCTTGGGATGTGGGCGTCACTGGCAAGGACGACATTTATTGCCCATCCCTGTCGACTGGAGGCAGATAATACTCAACCACGTTGATGTGGGACTGGAGTAACATATAGGCCAGACCGGGTAAGGACGCCAGGTTTCCTTCCCTAAAGGACATTAGTGAACTCGTTGGGTTTTTACGACAATCCCACAGCTTCATGCTCACTTTTACTAGATTTTTCAAACTGAACACAAATTCTGAAACTGCCATGGTGGGATTTGAACTCACGTTCTACTGGATTATGAATCCAGGCCTCTGGATTACCAGTCCAGTAACATAATCGCTACACTACCATAACTGACATGAGTCTTGTCATTCATGACTTATGACATAATACTGGGCGGCCTGCTGGTGGCGCTGCCCAGGGAGAGTATAAATACTCGGGCATGGGCCCAGCTTGCTCAGGACATTCTTTAACAGGAACTAGTGAAGGACACAACTAGATCTCCATGTTGTAAAACAGTTGATTAAAGCTTTGTTTAATGCTTAGACCAAGTGCCTAGTAGTTTTCTTACGTCAATAACCGTACATTATTAGCAGTAGGTTGCTCCTCCTGGCGCTCTAAGATGGATGCTGCACATCACAAGGAGAAAATAACACCCTTACAAGAAACCGGAGGCCTGAATCGTCAAACTGTCCTCATGTGGGATGTTTGGTGTCTGAAATGTTATACTTACCGACAGTTCCTTCACCTTGAAATTTATGTGACGTATCCCGTCAAAGTTCACCTTCTCATATATTTCATTCACTGCCTTCAAATAATTTGCAATCTGAGGGGAAGCAGAAGCATGAATAAAATCCTTTAACGTCAAGTCCAACACTTTCTCTCAACAGAGGTCATCCCTTTGCGTCAACTTCAGGTTGGGATTAGTCAGTGATGATTGGCATTGGTTGGTGTTGATCACATCAATCAGTATGGTCATTGCTGGTTGGGATTGGCCACTGTTGACCCGTGTTGGCAGTAATTAGTTGAAAAAGAAAGACTTGTATTTCTACAGCACCTTTCACAACCTCAGGACGTCCCAAAGCACTTTACAGCCAATGAAGTACTTTTTGAAGTGTAGTCACTGTTGTAATGTAGGAAATGCAGCAGCCAATTTGCGCACAGCAAGCTCCCACAAGCAGCAATGTAATAATGACCAGATAATATTTTTTTTTAGTGATGTTGATTGAGGGATAACTCCCCTGCTCTTCTTCAAAATAGCACCATGGGATCTTTCACGTCCACCTGAGAGAGCAGACGGGGCCTCGGTTTAATCTCTCATCCGAAAGACGGCACCTCCGACAGTGCAGCACTCCCTCAACACTGCACAGGAGTGTCAGCCTAGATTTTTGTGCTCAAGTCTCTGGCGTGGGACTTGAACCCACAACCTTCTGACTCAGAGGCGAGAGTGCTACCCACTGAGCCATGATATTGATTGATGCTGATTATACTTGGTTGCCATTGATCAGTTGTGTTTGGGATGGGCCAGTGTTGCTGGGTAGATGTTTGTTTCTAATTGCCGTTCACAGATTAAGGTTGAATAGTGAAAAACGCTCTCTTCCTAAATTTGCCCACATCAATCCAGATACGACCCACTAAAGTGAAAACACTTTCTGTTTCAATTGTTGAACCAAGGAAGGTGAAATGAAACGTAAATGTGATCCATGCCTTTGCCACCTCCGGACTCGACTGTTCCAATGCTCTTCAGGCGGACCTCCCATCCTCTAAATTTCAGCTCATCCAAATCTCTGCCACCCGTGTCCTATCCTGCACCAAGACCAGCTCACCCACCAGCCTTGGTGACGTGAGGAGCTGAAAGTTCTCATGTGAAGAAGTCTCTTTATTTACATTTTTGCTGCCTTTTTCTCGGTGCATTCATTTTTTTGTGAGAAACGTTTCCTGCGCCTGTGGTCTGTGAGAAACTTGGGCCAGGCTCAAACTACAGGCCTGTTTATTGGGGCAGCCCCTCTGAGCTACAAGCACGGGTGAGCCTGTTTATTGGGAAAGGCCCAACCCTGAGCTGCAAGCACGGGTGAGCTGGTACATTGGGCCAGCTCATCCCCACTCATTGAGTTTTACAGTCCGCACAGAACTCCAGCACCAGTTCTACAACCAAGACTCCCATGGAGCAAGGCTGGGTTATGGAGAATGTTCCGGATCAGTGAATGAACTTCACAGCTGAGCTAGAAAAATATGTCAGCCCTGAAGCTGCTGCTGGTGATTAACAGAGCTTGCGATGTTCAGTGCTGGATGTTACACACTGAGGGACATTGATCTGTGCCAGGAGTTAAGGTCATGAGGTTGTACAGGAGCCACCTCCCACACCTGACGTTCTCAGGGAATACTACTTACTGACCAAAGGTTTTATTGGAAGGCTCAGATTTTTTAAAACTAAACAACACCCGTGATTGGCTACTTAGGATCTCCTGATCCTTGTTAACTCTTTTGCAGTTGACGTGCAACTCTGGCCTGACATTCTTCAACCCCACTCTGCAGCTCGATATAAGTGAGCAATATTGCAGTCTCAGCTAACAGACTCGTCTTGTGTAGAATCACATTTAACCAGAATGTGACAGCCTTAATCCTGTCCCTAACCTTATATTAATCCAAACTATAAACAAACAACTCTAAACTAACCCTCACTCTAAACTAACCCTCACTCTAAACTAATCCTCACTCTAAACTAATCCTCACTCTAAACTAATCCTCACTCTAAACAAACCCTCACTCTAAACTAACCCTCACTCTAAACTAACCCTCACTCTAAACTAACCCTCACTTTAAACTAATCCTCACTCTAAACTAACCCTCACTCTAAACTAATCCTCACTCTAAACTAACCCTCACTCTAAACTAACCCTCACTCTAAACTAATCCTCACTCTAAACTAATCCTCACTCTAAACTAACACTCACTCTAAACTAATCCTCACTCTAAACTAATCCTCACTCTAAACTAACAGACTCTAAACTAACCCTCACTCTAAACTAACAGACTCTAAACTAACCCTCACTCTAAACTAACCCTCACTCTAAACTAATCCTCACTCTAAACTAATCCTCACTCTAAACTAATCCTCACTCTAAACTAACACTCACTCTAAACTAATCCTCACTCTAAACTAACAGACTCTAAACTAACCCTCACTCTAAACTAACAGACTCTAAACTAACCCTCACTGTAAACTAATCCTCACTCTAAACTAACCCTCACTCTAAACTAATCCTCACTCTGAACTAACCCTCACTGTAAACTAACCCTCGCTGTAAACTAATCCTCACTCTAAACTAACCCTCACTCTAAACTAACCCTCACTCTAAACTAATCCTCACTCTGAACTAACCCTCACTGTAAACTAACCCTCACTCTAAACTAACCCTCACTGTAAACTAACCCTCACTCTGAACTAACCCTCACTGTAAACTAACCCTCGCTGTAAACTAATCCTCACTCTAAACTAACCCTCACTCTAAACTAATCCTCACTCTGAACTAACCCTCACTGTGGTAAGGGACATGGACACTTACTTGGGAAATGAGGATATTAAAGGATATGGAGGAAGGACAAGGAGCTGCTATGGCTAACAAATATAGTCGAGCAAGTTTGATGGGCTGAATGGCTCACTCCTGTTCTTATGTTTCCTAACCCTAACTATGATTTAACCCTAAATCTAAACTAGCTCTAAGTTTTAACTTACACTGACCCCAACCTAAACAACAATTACAACTTGCATTCATATAGCGCCTTTAACACAGTAAAACGTCCCAAGACGCTTCATTGGAGCGATTAGCAGACAACATTTTCAGACCGAGCCATATGAAGAGATATTAGGACAGGTGACCAAGTGCTTGATCAGAGGCAGGTTTTAAGCAGCATCTTAAAGGAGGAAAGAGAAGTAGCGAGGCGGAGAGGTTTAGGGAGGGAATTCCAGAGCTTAGGGTCTGGACTGCTGAAGGCACGGCCGCCAATGGCGGAGCGATGAAAAGCAGGGATGCGCAAGAGGGCAGAATTGGAGACTGGCAGAGATCTCGGAGGGTTGTGGGGCTGGAGGAGGTTACAGAGATAGGGAGGGGCGAGGCCATGGAGGGATTTGAACACAAGGATGAGAATTTTAAATTCGAGGCGTTGCCGGATCAGGAGCGATGGTCAGGGGTGATGGGACTTGGTGCGAGTTAGGACACGGGGCAGCAGAGTTTTGGATGAGCTTGAGTTTATGGAGGGCGGAAGATGGGAGGCCAGCCAGGAGAGCGTTGGAATAGTCGAGTCCGGAGGTAACAAAGGCACGGATGAGGGTTTCAGCAGTGGATAAGCTGAGGCAAGGGCGGAGACGGACGATGTTCTGGAGGTGGAAATAGGCGGTCTGGATGATGGCGAGGATATGGGGTTAGAAGCTCATCTCAGGGTCAAATAGGACACCGAGGTTGTGAGCAGTCTAATTCAGCCTCAGACAGTGGCCAGGGAGGGGCTGGAGTTGGTGGTAATTTTAACCCCCCGAACAGGTGGGTTTGGGTCGGGTGAGAAATTAAACTTTGAAAGATTTCAAACCCGACTCCAAACTGCCTACTTCCAGTTTTAACGGAGGCGGATGGGGGGTGGGGGGGCGGCGGGGTGGGGGGCGACCAATCCGCTCTCAGGAGGCGGGCCGGGGGGCTACCAATCTGCTCTCAGGAGGCGGGCCGGGGGGGAGGGGGCATTTTAACAGGCTTTTTATTTTTAACCCATGTTGGCGGGTTTCCCAGGCCTCGGGAACCCCAGCAGGTAAAAGGAGGTGAGAAGGACCGGATCCATCAGGTAAGTGCCTTTATAGCAGGGTTTGTGGGCCAGGAGGAGCAGGGCTGCTTCCCCCCCGGCCCAACGAGCTAACCTGTGATTGGCCGACCCCCCACCTCCACCATCTCGGACCTCCCCCGATCTCCCCCCTGAACCCCTGCAATCGCCGACTCCTCGATCTCCCCCGGCGATCTCCGACTCCCCCCAATCTCCCCCCTGCACCCCTGCAATCGTCAACTCCTCGATCTCCCCCCGGCAATCTCCGACTCCCCCCAATCTCCCCCCTCCACCCCTGCAATCGCCGACTCCTCGATCTCCCCCTCGGCGATCTCCGACTCCCCCCGATCTCCCCCACCTCCACGCTCTCCCCCCTTCCTCGCGATCTCTCCCTCCCTACCAGTTCTCTGCTCCTCGCCTGCAGCCTTATGCCACAGGCATGCTGGCATTACACTCCTGTGAACAGCGACACACTGCGTGATGCTGAGTGGGCCCATGTTACACTCCTGTGTACAGTTTCACTGGCCGGAATTTTAATTTGGATGTGGGAGGAATTTAACGGCAGGGCCTGATTAGCATTTCAAAGCACTGATTCCCGGCCCAGACAGCCAGATGGAGAGGCTGGCTGGTTGATGGGCAGGTAGGCCTGCGGCACTGGGCTGCAGAGAGGAGGGAGGGAGGGATTGGCGGGTGTGGGGAGGGGGTCAGAAGCCATAGGGGGGAGGTTGGAAGGCCGGAGGGGGATCACTGGATCGGGGACTGGAGGAGGATCAGGGGACCGAGTTCGGAGGCCAGAGGGGGGGAATCAGAGGTCGAAGGCCTCGTGAGCAGGGGAGTGTTGGCCAGAGGCCTCGGTGGGCAGATCAGAGGCCTTGCTGGGGAGGGGGGGAGGTCAGAAAGGTCGGAGGTTGTCCGATCGCAGGAGCTGGGTGGGGCAGGGACACTGGATTCAGAAGGTAGTGGAAAGGCACTTACCTCCTGGATCCAGCAGTCCTCACCTTCCTTTATCTGGCGGGTTCCCCGAGGCCCGAGAAACCCGACCAGCCAGAGATAAATTTAAAATGGTGGATCACCTTGAGGCACGCAGCCTCATTATAATACTTAAAGTGCCAACCTGCCTCCTGGGAGCGGATTGGCTGCCCGTCCCTCACCCTGCCTCCGTTAAAACCGGAAGCGGGCGGGTTGGAGGCGGGTTTCAGATTTTTAACTCTTTAACCTCCCACCCGACCTGAACCCACCCGTTTTTGGGGGTTGAAGTTCCCCCCACTGTGTGACGCTGGGTGTAATGCTGAATTAGTGATTGAGCAGAGAGCTCAGCCTGGGCTTTGTGTGCTGTGCTGTGACCCACACACCCTGGTGTGGAGCTGATACCTGAGCAGTGACACTCTCATTGCTTCCCATGAGCTGGTAGTACAGATGGTCGGCATATAGGTGCAGTAAGCAAGTAGTCTGTGAAGGATCAACACTTCTCTGGGATCTTGAAAGCAGGGGCTCCTGAAAGCAGTAAAAGGAAGAATTAGGAGCTTCCGGATTGTTCTTCGTAAAGTGATCTGCTCTTTCAAGGAATCCGTCAACACAATCCGAACATTAGACCAAACAATCAACTTTAGTCTTCAGAAAGCCGATGAAAAAGAAAAGGGGGAATAGAGAGGGGCTTCATAGTGTCCCTGTATCAGTGCAGATAGAGAGGGTCTTCATAGTGTCCCTGTATCAGTGCAGATAGAGAGGGTCTTCATAGTGTCCCCGTATCAGTGCAGATAGAGAGGGGCTTCATAGTGTCCCCGTATCAGTGCAGATAGAGAGGGGCTTCATAGTGTCCCTGTATCAGTGCAGATAGAGAGGGGCTTCATAGTGTCCCTGTATCAGTGCAGATAGAGAGGGGCTTCATAGTGTCCCTGTATCAGTGCAGATAGAGAGGGGCTTCATAGTGTCCCTGTATCAGTGCAGATAGAGAGGGGCTTCATAGAGTCCCCGTATCAGTGCAGATAGAGAGGGGCTTCATAGTGTCCCTGTATCAGTGCAGATAGAGAGGGGCTTCATAGTGTCCCTGTATCAGTGCAGATAGAGAGGGGCTTCATAGAGTCCCTGTATCAGTGCAGATAGAGAGGGGCTTCATAGTGTCCCCGTATCAGTGCAGATAGAGAGGGGCTTCATAGTGTCCCTGTATCAGTGCAGATAGAGAGGGGCTTCATAGAGTCCCCGTATCAGTGCAGATAGAGAGGGGCTTCATAGTGTCCCTGTATCAGTGCAGATAGAGAGGGGCTTCATAGTGTCCCCGTATCAGTGCAGATAGAGAGGGGCTTCATAGTGTCCCCGTATCAGTGCAGATAGAGAGGGGCTTCATAGGGTTCCTACATAAGAACATAAGAACATAAGATGTAGGAGCAGGAGTAGGTCATTTGGCCCCTCCAGCCTGCTCCACCATTCAATAAGATCATGGCTGATCTGATCTTAGCCTCAACTCCACTTCCCTGCCCGCTCCCCATAACCCTTGACTCCCTTATCGTTCAAAAATCTGTCTATCTCCACCTTAAATATATTCAATGACCCAGTCTCCACAGCTCTCTGGGGAAGAGAATTCCAAAGATTCACGACCCTCTGAGAGAAGAAATTCCTCCTCATTTCCGATTTAAATGGATGCCCCCTTATTCTGAAATTGTGCCCCCACGTTCTAGATTTCCCTACGAGGGGAAACATCCTCTCTGCATCTACCTTGTTGAGCCCCCTCAGTATTTCATATGTTTCAATAAGATCACCTCTCATTCTTCTAAATTCCAATGAGTATAGGCCCAACCTGCTCAACCTTTCCTCATAAGTCAACCCCCTCATCTCTGGAATTAACCTAGTGAATCGTCTCTGAACTGCCTCCAATGCAAATATATCCTTCCTTAAATAAGGAGACCAAAACTGTATGCAGTACTCGAGGTGTGGTCTCACCAATACCCTGTACAGTTGTAGCAGGACTTCCCTGCTTTTATACTCCAACCCCCTTGCAATAAAGGCCAACATTCCATTTGCCTTTTTGATTACTTGCTGTACCTGCATGCTAACTTTGTGTTTCGTGCACAAGGACCCCCAGGTCCCTCTGAACTGTAGCATTTTGTAATCTCTCTCCATTTAAATAATAATTTACTTTTTTATTTTTCCTGCCAAAGTGTATAACCTCGCACTTTCCCACATTATACTCCATCTGCCAAATGTTTGCCCACTCACTTAGCCTGTCTATATCCCTTTGCAGATTCTTTGAGTCCTCTGCACAACTTGCTTTCCCACCCATCTTTGTATCATCCGCAAACTTGGCTACATTACACTCGGTCCCTTCATCCAAGTCATTAATGTAGATTGTAAATAGTTGAGGCCCCAGCACCGATCCCTGTGGCACCCCACTAGTTACCGTTTGCCAACCGGAAAATGACCCATTTATCCCGACTCTCTGCTTTCTGTTAGTTAGCCAATTCTCTATCCATGCTAATATATTTCCCCCAACTCCGTGAGCTCTTATCTTATGTAGTAACCTTTTATGTGGCACCTTATCGAATGCCTTCTGGAAATCCAAATACAGTACATCCACTGGCTCACCTTTGTCCACCCTGCTCGTTACCTCCTCAAAGAACTCCAGCAAATTTGTTAAACATGATTTCCTTTTCATAAAACCATGCTGACTCTGCTTGACTGCATTATGATTTTCCAAATGCCCTGCTACCGCTTCCTTAATGAAGGACTCCAGCATTTTCCCAACGACAGATGTTAGGCTAACTGGTCTATAGTTTCCTGCTTTCTGTCTCCCTCCTTTCTTAAATAGGGGTATTACATTTGCGGTTTTCCAATCCGCTGGGACCTCTCCAGAGTCCAGGGAATTTTGATATATTGCAACCAATGCATCCCCTATCTCTGCAGCCACTTCTTTTAAGTCCCTGGGATGCAGGCCATCTGGTCCAGGGGACATGTCGTCTTTTAGTCCCATTATTTTACCAAGTACTTTTTCCTTAGTGATAGTGATTGTTTTTAGTTCCCCCCTCCCTGTGGCCCCTTGATTATCCATTATTGGGATGTTGTTAGTGTCTTCTACCGTGAAGACAGATACAAAATATTTGTTCAGAGTCTCTGCCATTTCCCCATTCCCCACTATTAATTCCCCATTCTCATCCTCTAAGGGACCAATGTTTACTTTAGCTACTCTCTTCTTTTTTATATACCTGTAGAAGCTCTTACTATCTGTTTTAATATTTTAATATTTTTTGCCAGTTTACTCTCTCTCTTTATTATTTTTTTAGTCATCCTTTGCTGGTTTGTAAAAATTTCCCAATCCTCTGGCCTCCCACCAATCTTGGCAACATTGTATGCCTTCATTTTCAATTTGATACCATCCTTTACTTCCTTAGTTAGCCACGGATGGTTCATCCTTCTCTTAGAGTCTTTCTTTCTCACTGGAATATATCTTTGCTGAGAGTTATGAAATATCTCCTTAAATGTTTGCCACTGCTTTTCTACCCTGTAATATATTTTCCCAGTCCACTTTCACCAAGTCTGCCTTCATACCTTTGTAATTACCTTTATTTAAGTTCAGGACACTAGTTTGAGACCGAGCTTTCTCACCCTCAAACTGAATTTGAAATTCTACCATGCTATGATCACTCTTCCCAAGAGGATCCTTCACTTCGAGATTATTAATTAATCCAGCCTCGTTACACATTATCAGATCTAAAATAGTCTGCTCCCTGGTTGGTTCCACAATGTATTGTTCCAAGAAACCATCCTGTATATACCCTAAGAACTCTTCCTCAAGTCTACCTTTGCCAATTTGCTTTGTCCAATCAATATGAAGATTAAAATCTCCGAAGATTATAGCCGTACCTTTCTTACAAGCCTCTATTATTTCTTGATTTATTCTCTGACCTACAGTGTGGCTACTGTTTGGGGGCCTGTAGACCACTCCCACAAGTGACTTCTTACCCTTATTATTTCTTATCTCCACCCAAACTGATTCTACATCTTGATCTTCTAGGCCAATATCATTTCTCATTATTGCACTGATCTCATCCCTTATTAACAGAGCTACACCCCATCTTTTCCTTTCTGCCTATCCTTACGAAATGGCAAATACCCCTGAATATTCAGTTCCCAGCCTTGGTCACCTTGCAACCACGTCTCTGTAATGGCTATCAGATCATACCCATTTATTTCTATTTGTGCTGTCAACTCATCTATCTTGTTACGAATGCTGCGTGCGTTCAGATATGGAGCTTTTAATTTTGTCTTTTTACCATTTTTCCCTACTCTGACCCCTCTTTCTGATGCACTCTTATGTGTATACGCTCTGTCCCTTCCTGTCACACTCTGGTTATCATTACCCCTATTGCTACCCTGCACTTTTGCCTTCTCATTTTTCTTTGACTTTTTTAATTTCCGCTCAGCGGATCCCTCCCCCCCCCACTATTTAGTTTAAAGCCCTAGCTATAGGATTGCATAGGATTACATCGGATATACAGCACAGAAACAGGCCATTCGGCCCAACCAGTCCATGCTGGTGTTTATGCTCCACTCGAGCCTCCTCCCATCTTTCCTCATCTAACCCTATCAGCGTAACCCTCTATTCCCTTCTCCCTCAAATGCTTGTCTGGATAGGATTAAAGTATCAGTGCAGATAGAGGGGGGCTTCATAGGGTTATAGCTCATTTTGCAGACTCCGCCCGGGCAGATATCGGACTTGCGCCCTCTCCCAACCCAGGAATTCCAGGACCCTTATTTCACTTCCTCTCACTGAAGGAATCAAAAATCTAAACAAGATCTACTGTAATTATGGATATAGATCTGTTCATCAAAAAAGTGTATTAATGTAAGTTCATTGTATTCCTTCTCTATAACCCTTCCCCCTCCCCATCCCTGTGGGAGCAGCAAATGGGTTGCAACAACAGGGCTGTGGGGAATGAGCAGGGAGTGGGATTAATTGGATAACTGTACCAAGCAACAACAACAACTTGTATTTATACAGCACCTTTAATGTATTAAAACGTCCCGAGGCACTTCACAGCAGTGTTATCAAACAAGTTTGACGCTGAGCCACATAACGAGATATTAGGACAGGTGAGGCGTAGGTTTTAAGGAGCATCTTAAAGGAGGAAAGAGAGGTGGGGAGGTTTAGGGAGGTTTAGGGAGGTGGGGAGGTGGGGAGGTGGGGAGGTTTAGGGAGGTGGGGAGGTGGGGAGGTGGGGAGGTTTAGGGAGGTGGGGAGGTGGGGAGGTGGGGAGGTGGGGAGGTTTAGGGAGGTGGGGAGGTTTAGGGAGGTGGGGAGGTGGGGAGGTTTAGGGAGGTGGGGAGGTGAGGAGGTGGAGAGGTGGGGAGGTGGGGAGGTTTAGGGAGGTGGGGAGGTGGGGAGGTGGAGAGGTGGGGAGGTTTAGGGAGGTGGGGAGGTTTAGGGAGGTGGGGAGGTTTAGGGAGGTGGGGAGGTTTAGGGAGGTGGGGAGGTGGGGAGGTGGGGAGGTTTAGGGAGGTGGGGAGGTTTAGGGAGCTGGGGAGGTTTAGGGAGGTGGGGAGGTGGGGAGGTGGGGAGGTGGGGAGGTGGAGAGGTGGGGAGGTGGGGAGGTTTAGGGAGGTGGGGAGGTTTAGGGAGGTGGGGAGGTTTAGGGAGGTGGAGAGGTGGGGAGGGGTGGAGGTTTAGGGAGGTGGGGAGGTGGGGAGGTTTAGGGAGGTAGGGAGGTTTAGGGAGGTGGGGAGGTGGGGAGGTTTAGGGAGGTGGGGAGGTGGGGAGGTTTAGGGAGGTGGGGAGGTGAGGAGGTGGAGAGGTGGGGAGGTGGGGAGGTTTAGGAAGGTGGGGAGGTTTAGGGAGGTGGGGAGGTTTAGGGAGGTGGGGAGGTTTAGGGAGGTGGGGAGGTTTAGGGAGGTGGGGAGGTGGGGAGGTTTAGGGAGGTGGGGAGGTTTAGGGAGGTGGGGAGGTGGGGAGGTTTAGGGAGGTGGGAAGGTGGGGAGGTGGGGAGGTGGGGAGGTGGAGAGGTGGGGAGGTGGGGAAGTTTAGGGAGGTGGGGAGGTTTAGGGAGGTGGGGAGGTTTAGGGAGGTGGAGAGGTGGGGAGGGGTGGAGGTTTAGGGAGGTGGGGAGGTGGGGAGGTGGGGAGGTTTAGGGAGGTAGGGAGGTTTAGGGAGGTGGGGAGGTGGGGAGGTTTAGGGAGGTGGGGAGGTTTAGGGAGGTGGGGAGGTGGGGAGGTTTAGGGAGGTGGAGAGGTGGGGAGGTGGGGAGGTGGGGAGGTGGGGAGGTTTAGGGAGGTGGGGAGGTGGGGAGGTTTAGGGAGGTGGGGAGGTTTAGGGAGGTGGGGAGGTTTAGGGAGGTGGGGAGGTGGGGAGGTTTAGGGAGGTGGGGAGGTGGGGAGGTTTAGGGAGGTGGGGAGGTGGGGAGGTTTAGGGAGGGAGTTCCAGATCTTAGGGCCGACGCAACAGAAGGCACGGCCACCAACGGCAGTGTGATGAAAATAGGGAAAGCGCAAGAGGGCAGAATTAGAGGAGCGCAGATATCCCGGGCGGTTGTGGGGCTGAAGGAGATTACAGAGATAGGGAGGGGGCGAGGCCAGGGAGGGATTTGAAAACAAGGATGAGAATTTTAAATTCGAGGTGTTGCTGAACCGGGAGCCAATGTAGGTCAGTGAGCACAGGGGTGATGGGTGAACGGGACTTGGTGCGAGTTAGGACACGGGGTAGCCGAGTTTTGGATGAGTTGAAGTTTACGTAGGGTAGAACATGGGAGGCCAGCCAGGAGTGTGTTGGAATAGTCAAGTCTAGAGGTAACAAAGGCATGGATGAGGGTTTCAGCAGCAGATGAGCTAAGGCGGGGCGAAGACGGGCGATGTTACAGAGGTGGAAGTAGGCGGTCTTAGTGATGGGCAGGATATGTGGTCAGAAGTTCATCTCGGAGTCAAATACGACACCAAGGTTGCGAATGGTCTGGTTCAGCCTCAGACAGTGACCAGGGAGAGGGATGGAGTTAGTGGCTAGGGAACGGAGTTTGTGGCGGGGACCGAAGACAATGGCTTTGGTCCTCCCAATATTTAGTTGGAGAAAATGTCTGTTTATCTAGTACTGGATGTCGGACAAGCAGTGTGCAAGATGCACTGCAGCATTTCGCCAAGACTTCTTCGACAGCACCTCCCAAACCCACGACCTCTTCCACCTAGAAGGACAAGGGCAGCAGGCACATGGGCACACCATCACCTCCAAGTTCCCCTCCAAGTCACACACCATCCTGACTTAGAAGTATATCGCCGATCCTTCATCGTCGCTGGGTCAAAATCCTAGAACTCCCTCCCTGACAGCACTGTGGGAGTACCTTCACCACACGGACTGCAGCGGTTCAAGAAGGTGGCTCACCACCACCTTCTCAAGGGCAATTAGGGATGGGCAATAAATGCTGGCCTTGTCAGCGATGCCCTCGTCCTCAAATGAATACATTTTTTAAAAATGGAGTTGAGGTACTGATCAGCAGAATGGTGGGCTAGGCTCAAGGAGCTGGATGGCCGACTCCTGTTCTCATGTTCCAAAGGGCAAGAGTGAAGATGGATCAGAAAGTACACCCGGACTGAGTGAGACACAGCAGCAAGTAAGAGATCCCGTGTGAGAAAAAGAAATACCGAGACAATGATAACACAATCCAGCACCACAATATAACACAGAGTGAAAGGCAGTGTGGTAAATACACCAGCGACTGAGATAATTACAGGGACAGGGTAATCAGAGACTAAATAATTTAACATCGCAGTCAGTGTATGGAATGTAATAGTAACAGTGATACACACTGTTATATAAATGCAGAGTGTGACATAAAACCGTGTCTGGTAATAACACAGTGGCACATAGTAATGAGCGTAATATAACCCGCTAATGTTTCTGGAGCAGCTCATCGTCTCTGTTGAAGTAAGCAATCTATAAAGCCATATTTATTGTTCAAGAGTGAGAACAGTGAGAACTGGGTGCAGGTACCAAATGACAGCTCGGCCTGCGGTGAGGACCTTAACTCCCCAACCCTGTCCTTTAAAAGCTGGAAGCTTCATTACCCGATTGTATTATGATCTAATGGGGGTTGGAATTATATTCTGGGCTGACTGCCTATACTCCCCGTTTCTGCCACTCCTCCCAATCCCCCACACCTCCTTCTCTCAGAGGGTGGGGCGTTGGATGGGGTACAGTGTGTGAGAGGGTGGGGTGTTGGATGGGGTACAGTGTGTGTGAGGGTGGGGAGTTGGATGGGGTACAGTGTGTGTGAGGGTGGGGAGTTGGATGGGGTACAGTGTGTGTGTGAGGGTGGGGAGTTGGATGGGGTACAGTGTGTGTGTGAGGGTGGGGAGTTGGATGGGGTACAGTGTGTGTGTGAGGGTGGGGAGTTGGATGGGGTACAGTGTGTGTGTGAGGGTGGGGAGTTGGATGGGGTGCAGTGTGTGTGAGGGTGGGGAGTTGGATGGGGTACAGTGTGTGTGTGAGGGTGGGGAGTTGGATGGGGTACAGTGTGTGTGTGAGGGTGGGGAGTTGGATGGGGTACAGTGTGTGTGAGGGGTGGGGAGTTGGATGGGGTACAGTGTGTGTGTGAGGGTGGGGAGTTGGATGGGGTACAGTGTGTGTGAGGGGTGGGGAGTTGGATGGGGTACAGTGTGTGTGTGAGGGTGGGGAGTTGGATGGGGTACAGTGTGTGTGTGAGGGTGGGGAGTTGGATGGGGTACAGTGTGTGTGTGAGGGTGGGGATTTGGATGGGGTACAGTGTGTGTGAGGGGTGGGGAGTTGGATGGGGTACAGTGTGTGTGTGAGGGTGGGGATTTGGATGGGGTACAGTGTGTGTGAGGGGTGGGGAGTTGGATGGGGTACAGTGTGTGTGTGAGGGTGGGGAGTTGGATGGGGTACAGTGTGTGTGTGAGGGTGGGGAGTTGGATGGGGTACAGTGTGTGTGTGAGGGTGGGGCGTTGGATGGGGTACAGTGTGTGAGGGTGGGGAGTTTGATGGGGTACAGTGTGTGAGGGTGGGGAGTTTGATGGGGTACAGTGTGTGTGTGAGGGTGGGGAGTTTGATGGGGTACAGTGTGTGTGTGAGGGTGGGGAGTTGGATGGGGTACAGTGTGTGTGTGAGGGTGGGGAGTTGGATGGGGTACAGTGTGTGTGTGAGGGTGGGGCGTTGGATGGGGTACAGTGTGTGAGGGTGGGGAGTTTGATGGGGTACAGTGTGTGTGTGAGGGTGGGGCGTTGGATGGGGTACAGTGTTTTGGGGCTGGGGAGTCCAATGTGGGATGGGCAGTGTCGAGGTGTTGTTTGGTGAGCTTGTTGAAACCCGAATGTGTTTTTTCTTATTTTAGATTAAAAATCCTAACTAACCAGAATGCAGCATATTTAATGTGAAAATTCCTATTGTGTGACCCCTGACCCCAGAGCCCTGACCCCAGAGCCCTGACCCCAGACCGCTGGCCCCTGACCCCTGACCCCAGACCCCTGACCCCAGTTCTGTGCTGTCAATATTTCCCTTCAGCCTTTTGTACAGAATCGTCCTGCAGAGAAAGTGCGGGAATGTTGTGTAAAGCTGCAGCAGCAGGTACAGAGCCCGAGGAATGATTTGTTCCACATTTATAATCAAGGTTGTTCTCCAGTTGTCAAATCTTCGGGGCCTGTGCCAGGTTTTTTTGAAGCTGTTAATCGGCTTTTGCTGGTTTTCTAGGTTGGCATGTAGGTTTAACTCTGCCCCCAACACATGTTGCCACACATCTTGGAGAGCCCTCTGGAGACACTGGTGCAACAGCTGGAGACTGCAGAGGCCAGAGTTGGCACTTTAGCACCTGGGCATTAAGCATCATCTGGTCGGAGCGTGGGTGAGGAGCTTCACACGGCAGAAAGGGAGCCAGCCTGATTTTCTTCTCTCCACCTTGTCCAAGAGATGCTTAACCCCCTGGCAATAAGATGAACATCTGCCCCAATTAGCCAAGCTATTGGTTCCACCTTCAGTGAATCATCCCGACATTGGGCTGCACCATTGGGGAAAGACAGCCTCTCCAACCACAGAAAGTCAGCTGACCTGCCGCGACACGGAAGCTCCCCCCGCCCCCCCCACGCCCTCCACCCACACCGACCCCAAGCCCTGAATCCCAACCTTCCAACACGCAGTCGGTTCAGAGGCGGCAGGCAGTCCCGCGAGGGGCTGACCCTCTGGAGCAGGCCACTTCGCTCACCTGGGCCTCTGGTTCTTGGAAACCTTGCTGATCATGACGCAATCTACCAGACACGGACTCACTCACACAGCGATGACCTCGGCCTTGAAAGTGAGAGGAATCTGAAGTGGAAAAATTAGGTTATCAGAACCTTTCTGATTAAAGCTTCAAGAGGTTACAATACCAAAATATTTTAATCAGAGCCCAGCCACGCAGACTAAACACATCGTACAGCTTTAGTACTTTGAACAGCGAGGGGGGAGGGGACGGCACCATGTGCAGTTGGTGAATGCAAAACATTTCCTCATTGATATTCTATTTACGTGTTTCCCTCAGTTGCCTTTCAAGTTCACACTGGACATGAATGAAACCATCAGCTCAATAAAAGCTGCCCTCTTCTGATAACGTGTTATAGTTTAGCTCAGCAGAAAATATTCTTGCCTCCGGTTCTGGGTCCGAGCCCCACACCAGGACCTGGGTCCTGATTCTGCCCTGCCATAGTAAATGTTGGTGCATTGGATTGGATGGGAAACCAGGGTCCTGTAGGTCAATGGCTAGTAAAGATCCTTTGGCACCATTTGAAGGGGGATGAGGAGTTCTCCCAGTCTCTTAGCCTGGGGTATCCAACCTTGGCCTACTTGTCACTGACAATCTAGATCTCCAAGCCCATGCAACTCAATCCTATTGTGTTTCTTATTCCTTGGTTCGTCCTGTTGGCAGTTGGTGGACTTGGAGGTTTGGGAAAGAAGACTTTCATTTCTATAGCGCCTTTCACAACCTCAGGATGTCTCAAAGTGCTTTACAACCAATGAAATACTTTTGAAGTGTAGTCACTTTTATAATGTAGGAAACACGGCAGCCAATTTGCGCACAGCAAGGTCCCACAAAAAGCAATGAGATAAATGACCAGATAATTTGTTTTATTGATGTTGGTCCAGGGAAAAATATTGTCTAAGACACCGGGGAGAACTCACCTGCTCTTCCAATAGAATTCATGGAATCATTTACACCCACCCGAGAGGGCAGACGTGGCCTCGGTTTAAATCTCATCTGAAAGAGGGCACCTGGAGTTGGCCTAGATTGTGTGCGCAAGTCTCGGGAGTGGGCCTTGAACCCATGACCTTCTAACCCAGAGGCGAGAGTGCTACCACTGAGTCACGGCTGACCCGCTGTGGGAGGGCTATTGTTCACCCTGTCACCTCACTGGTGGATAAATCCTCAATCAGATCAGTGAGGTCAGTGCTGAGGGAGTGCGGCACTGCTGGAGGTCCTGAATGTTGGCTGAGATCTTCCTGGGCTTCAGGAGGATGTTAACGATCCCACACCTTTCCTGGAAGAGAGGGGACATCAGCCAGTGCCTTGGCCGACATTTCCCCCTCAATCAACGCCTGACTAACTGACTATTCATCTCACGTCTCTTCATGGCAACTTGCTTTGTCCAAAATACCTGCGGCATTATATTGCTTAATAACAGTCCCCGCACTTCAGTGGAAGTTATATAAATATAAGTAAGACGTTCTAGTAATTTGCAACAACCAACCAATATGACCCGGAATAAATTGGGAAAGGTGATAGTTAAAAGTTCCCAGGGTGGTGCGGGGATTGAGTCACCAGTGCTGGTTTGGGGGAGCCCACGCTATGGTAATTCATTACTTTGCAAATCCTTAAATGTCAGGCGTGGGGGTGATATTCCCCTGAGCTAGGGGGGGAGCAGTATTTACTGTGAGTCAGTGAGCGGGGGCGGGGGGAAGAGAGTGAGAGGGCAGTCAGTGAGGGGAGACAGTGAGGGGAGACAGTGAGGAGAGACAGTGAGAGGGGAGACAGTGAGGGGGAGACAGTGAGAGGGGAGACAGTGAGGGGAGACAGTGAGGGGGGAGACAGTGAGGGGAGACAGTGAGGGGGAGACAGTGAGGGGGAGACAGTGAGGGGGAGACAGTGAGGGGGGAGACAGTGAGAGGGGAGACAGTGAGGGGGGAGACAGTGAGGGGGGAGACAGTGAGGGGGAGACAGTGAGGGGGGAGACAGTGAGGGGGGAGAGAGTGAGCGGGGAGACAGTGAGAGAGAGACAGTGAGCGGGGAGACAGTGAGGGGAGACAGTGAGGGGGGAGACAGTGAGCGGGGAGACAGTGAGGGGAGACAGTGAGGGGGGAGACAGTGAGAGGGAGACAGTGAGCGGGGAGACAGTGAGAGGGAGACAGTGAGGGGGAGACAGTGAGGGGGAGACAGTGAGGGGGAGACAGTGAGGGGGGAGACAGTGAGGGGAGACAGTGAGCGGGGAGACAGTGAGGGGGGAGACAGTGAGGGGGGAGACAGTGAGGGGGAGACAGTGAGGGGGGAGACAGTGAGGGGAGACAGTGAGGGGGAGACAGTGAGGGGGAGACAGTGAGGGGGAGACAGTGAGGGGGGAGACAGTGAGGGGAGACAGTGAGGGGGAGACAGTGAGGGGAGACAGTGAGAGGGGAGACAGTGAGGGGAGACAGTGAGGGGGGAGACAGTGAGGGGAGACAGTGAGGGGGAGACAGTGAGGGGGAGACAGTGAGGGGGAGACAGTGAGGGGGGAGACAGTGAGGGGAGACAGTGAGGGGGAGACAGTGAGGGGAGACAGTGAGAGGGGAGACAGTGAGGGGAGACAGTGAGGGGGGAGACAGTGAGGGGAGACAGTGAGCGGGGAGACAGTGAGGGGAGACAGTGAGGGGGAGACAGTGAGGGGGGAGTCAGTGAGGGGAGACAGTGAGCGGGGAGACAGTGAGGGGAGACAGTGAGGGGGGAGACAGTGAGAGGGAGACAGTGAGCGGGGAGACAGTGAGAGGGAGACAGTGAGAGGGGAGACAGTGAGGGGGAGACAGTGAGGGGGGAGACAGTGAGGGGAGACAGTGAGCGGGGAGACAGTGAGGAGAGACAGTGAGAGGGAGACAGTGAGCGGGGAGACAGTGAGAGGGAGACAGTGAAGGGGGAGACAGTGAGGGGGAAGAGAGTGAGGGGGGAGACAGTGAGGGGGAGACAGTGAGGGGGGAGACAGTGAGGGGGAGACAGTGAGGGGGGAGACAGTGAGGGGGAGACAGTGAGTGGGAGACAGTGAGGGGGAGACAGTGAGGGGGGAGACAGTGAGGGGGAGACAGTGAGGGGGAGACAGTGAGGGGGAGACAGTGAGGGGGGAGACAGTGAGGGGGAGACAGTGAGGGGGAGACAGTGAGGGGGGAGACAGTGAGGGGAGACAGTGAGGGGGAGACAGTGAGGGGAGACAGTGAGGGGAGACAGTGAGGGGGGAGACAGTGAGGGGAGACAGTGAGCGGGGAGACAGTGAGGGGAGACAGTGAGGGGGAGACAGTGAGGGGGGAGACAGTGAGGGGAGACAGCGAGCGGGGAGACAGTGAGGGGAGACAGTGAGGGGGGAGACAGTGAGAGGGAGACAGTGAGCGGGGAGACAGTGAGGGGGAGACAGTGAGGGGGGAGACAGTGAGGGGAGACAGTGAGGGGAGACAGTGAGCGGGGAGACAGTGAGGGGAGACAGTGAGGGGGAGACAGTGAGGGGGGAGACAGTGAGGGGAGACAGCGAGCGGGGAGACAGTGAGGGGAGACAGTGAGGGGGGAGACAGTGAGAGGGAGACAGTGAGCGGGGAGACAGTGAGGGGGAGACAGTGAGCGGGGAGACAGTGAGGGGGACAGAGTGAGGGGGAGACAGCGAGCGGGGAGACAGTGAGGGGAGACAGTGAGGGGGGAGACAGTGAGAGGGAGACAGTGAGCGGGGAGACAGTGAGGGGGAGACAGTGAGAGGGGAGACAGTGAGGGGGAGACAGTGAGGGGGGAGACAGTGAGGGGAGACAGTTAGCGGGGAGACAGTGAGGGGAGACAGTGAGGGGGGAGACAGTGAGGGGGGAGACAGTGAGGGGGAGACAGTGAGGGGGGAGACAGTGAGGGGGGAGAGAGTGAGGGGGAGACAGTGAGGGGGGAGACAGTGAGGGGGGAGACAGTGAGGGGGAGACAGTGAGGGGGAGACAGTGAGGGGGGAGACAGTGAGGGGGGAGACAGTGAGGGGGAGACAGTGAGGGGGAGACAGTGAGGGGGAGACAGTGAGGGGGGAGACAGTGAGGGGGAGACAGTGAGGGGGAGACAGTGAGGGGGAGACAGTGAGGGGGAGACAGTGAGGGGGAGACAGTGAGGGGGAGACAGTGAGGGGAGACAGTGAGGGGGGAGACAGTGAGCGAGGGAGACAGTGAGGGGGGAGACAGTGAGGGGGAGACAGTGAGGGGAGACAGTGAGGGGGAGACAGTGAGGGGGGAGACAGTGAGGGGGGAGACAGTGAGGGGGAGACAGTGAGGGGGAGACAGTGAGGGGGGAGACAGTGAGGGGGAGACAGTGAAGGGGGAGACAGTGAGGGGGAAGAGAGTGAGGGGGGAGACGGTGAGGGGGAGACAGTGAGGGGGGAGACAGTGAGGGGGAGACAGTGAGGGGGGAGACAGTGAGGGGGGAGACAGTGAGGGGGAGACAGTGAGGGGGAGACAGTGAGGGGGGAGACAGTGAGGGGAGACAGTGAGGGGGAGACAGTGAGGGGAGACAGTGAGAGGGGAGACAGTGAGGGGAGACAGTGAGGGGGGAGACAGTGAGGGGAGACAGTGAGCGGGGAGACAGTGAGGGGAGACAGTGAGGGGGAGACAGTGAGGGGGGAGACAGTGAGGGGAGACAGCGAGCGGGGAGACAGTGAGGGGAGACAGTGAGGGGGGAGACAGTGAGAGGGAGACAGTGAGCGGGGAGACAGTGAGGGGGAGACAGTGAGTGGGGAGACAGTGAGGGGAGACAGTGAGCGGGGAGACAGTGAGGAGAGACAGTGAGAGGGGAGACAGTGAGGGGGAGACAGTGAGGGGGGAGAGAGTGAGGGGGAGACAGTGAGGGGGAGACAGTGAGGGGGGAGACAGTGAGGGGGGAGACAGTGAGGGGGGAGACAGTGAGGGGGGAGACAGTGAGGGGGAGACAGTGAGGGGGAGACAGTGAGGGGGAGACAGTGAGGGGGAGACAGTGAGGGGGGAGACAGTGAGGGGGAGACAGTGAGGGGGAGACAGTGAGGGGGAGACAGTGAGGGGGAGACAGTGAGGGGAGACAGTGAGGGGGGAGACAGTGAGCGAGGGAGACAGTGAGGGGGGAGACAGTGAGGGGGAGACAGTGAGGGGAGACAGTGAGGGGGAGACAGTGAGGGGGGAGACAGTGAGGGGGGAGACAGTGAGGGGGAGACAGTGAGGGGGAGACAGTGAGGGGGGAGACAGTGAGGGGGAGACAGTGAGCGGGGAGACAGTGAGGGGGAAGAGAGTGAGGGGGGAGACGGTGAGGGGGAAGAGAGTGAGGGGGGAGACGGTGAGGGGGAGACAGTGAGGGGGGAGACAGTGAGGGGGAGACAGTGAGGGGGGAGACAGTGAGGGGGGAGACAGTGAGGGGGAGACAGTGAGGGGGAGACAGTGAGGGGGAGACAGTGAGGGGGGAGACAGTGAGGGGGAGACAGTGAGGGGGAGACAGTGAGGGGGGAGACAGTGAGGGGGAGACAGTGAGGGGGGAGACAGTGAGGGGAGAGACAGTGAGGGGGAGACAGTGAGGGGGGAGACAGTGAGGGGGAGACAGTGAGGGGGGAGACAGTGAGGGGGAGACAGTGAGGGGAGACAGTGAGGGGGGAGACAGTGAGCGAGGGAGACAGTGAGGGTGGAGACAGTGAGGGGGGAGACAGTAGGGGGGAGACAGTGAGGGGAGACAGTGAGGGGGAGACAGTGAGGGGGAGACAGTGAGGGGGAGACAGTGAGGGGGGAGACAGTGAGGGGGGAGACAGTGAGGGGGAGAGAGTGAGGGGGGAGACAGTGAGGGGGGAGACAGTGAGGGGGAGACAGTGAGGGGAGACAGTGAGGGGAGACAGTGAGCGGACACACTCTCCCCCTGGAATTCTCAGTGATTCCCGAGATGCCCGCCTGCCGATACTCTCTGGGTTATGGTGAACGGGAGGCCAGAGAGGAACCGAGGAGTCCTCTCTCTCTCGCTGAGACCGACAGTGAGAGGTGTGTGAAGGGGTTAATGGTGCTCTGTGGACTCGGCTAATCCTGCTCAGTTGCTGGGTGACGGAATGCAATGTCATTCCAGGGAGCATTAATGAGCTGGCAGCGCACAACACGCAAATACCCAGCTGACTTGTTCATTCAGAATTCGAAGAACGACTTGTAGATTCTGAGAACCAGCTCACCCCGGCCCTCCAATGACAGAGAGTCACCCGACTACCATCCGGCCAGGGTCGGCCAATGCTGAGGAGGCTCCGCCCTCAGCGCAGACAGCCCATACAGGTTACTGCAGTTCGTTGACCCCTGGTAACCCCCCCAGGTTGATCTCTACAAGGGCTCTGGGAAGGACAGCCCAGTCCTGAATTGCCCTCTCCATGTCCTGCCAAGTTTCACCGAGTCTGTGCTGACTCTTGGAGCGAGCTCTCCAATCAGTCCCACTCCCCCTGCTCTTTCCCCACAGCCCTGCAAATTTCTCCATTTCAAGTATTTATTCAATTCCCTTTTGTAAGTTATTGAATCTGCTTCCTCCACCCTATCAGGCAGCGCGTTCCAGATCACAACTCACTGTGTAAAAAAAACTCTCATCTCCCCGCACCCCAGGCCTTTAAAGTATAAAATGTAAGAGTAACGTTAAAGATATTGCGGGGCAGAGTTCTGTGATGGCCAAGTGTGGTGGCATGTTTACCCTGTCCCGCCACAGTCAAGACAGCTGCTAAAAACACTGAGTGCAAAACAAAACAAATCCAGGGTATGGAAGGGTGCAGGCGAGGGGTGGTGTTGGGGGAGGGGCTGAGCTGCAGGATTTGATTGACTGTGAGTTTGTGAATAGCGAGGTTACTGGCGGTCAGATCCATCCGGCACATACAGGTCTCCTCGGGCGACAGACCTGCCATTCACACCAAGCTCAGCACACAGCCTGTGGAGAACACAAGAGGGCTTGGTATTCGGCCAACCATTGAGGAACACTCCCACGCTCAGCACTGCTGCTTGAAGTCCCAGCACGGCTCAGGTCTCGCTCTGCACGTGTGCACACCTCAATGTACAGAAGGTGTCAGCCGTGGCTCAGTGGGCAGCACTCCTGGCTCTCAGTCTGAGGTCGTGGGATCAAACTGCAGCACAAAATCTAGGCTAACTCTCCCAGTGCAATACTGAGGGAGTGCTGCACTGTCGGAGGGGCAGTACTGAGGGAGCGCTGCACTGTCGGAGGGGCAGAACTGAGGGAGCGCTGCACTGTCGGAGGGGCAGAACTGAGGGAGCGCCGCACTGTCGGAGGGGCAGTACTGAGGGAGCGCCGCACTGTCGGAGGGGCAGTACTGAGGGAGCGCCGCACTGTCGGAGGGGCAGTACTGAGGGAGCGCCGCACTGTCGGAGGGGCAGTACTGAGGGAGTGCTGCACTGTCGGAGGGGCAGTACTGAGGGAGCACTGCACTGTCGGAGGGGCAGTACTGAGGGACTGCTACACTGTCAGAGGGGCAGTACTGAGGGAGCGCTGCACTGTCGGAGGGGCAGTACTGAGGGAGCGCTGCACTATCAGACGGGCAGTACTGAGGGAGTGCTGCACTGTCAGAGGGGCAGTACTGAGGGAGCGCTGCACTGTCAGAGGGGCAGTACTGAGGGAGCGCTGCACTGTCGGAGGGGCAGTACTGAGGGAGCGCCGCACTGTCGGAGGGGCAGTATTGAGGGAGCGCCGCACTGTCGCAGGGGCAGTACTGAGGGAGCACTGCACCATCCGAGGAGCAGTACTGAGGGAGCGCCGCACTGTCGGAGGAGCAGTACTGAGGGAGCGCCGCACTGTCGCAGGGGCAGTACTGAGGGAGCGCCGCACTGTCGGAGCTGCAGTACTGAGGGAGCACTGCACTGTCGGAGGGGCAGTACTGAGGGTGTGCTGCACTGTCGGAGGAGCAGTACTGAGGGAACGCAGAACTGTCGGAGCTGCAGTACTGAGGGAGCACTGCACTGTCGGAGAGGCAGTACTGAGAGAGCACTGCACTGTCGGAGGGGCAGTACTGAGGGAGTGCTGCACTGTTGGAGGGGCAGTACTGAGAGAGCACTGCACTCTCGGAGGGGCAGTACTGAGGGAGTGCTGCACTGTCGGAGGGGCAGTACTGAGGGAGCGCTGCACTGTCAGAGGGGCAGTACTGAGGGAGTGCTGCACTGTCGGAGGGGCAGTACTGAGGGAACGCTGCACTGTCAGACGGGCAGTACTGAGGGAGCGCTGCACTGTCAGAGGGGCAGTACTGAGGGAGTGCTGCACTGTCAGAGGGGCAGTACTGAGGGAGCGCTGCACTGTCGGAGGGGCAGTACTGAGAGAGCACTGCACTGTCGGAGGGACAGTACTGAGGGAGTGCTGCACTGTCGGAGGGGCAGTACTGAGAGAGCACTGCACTGTCAGAGGGGCAGTACTGCGGGAGCGCCGCACTGTCGGAGGGGCAGTACTGATGGAGTGCTGCACCATCGGAGGAGTAGTACTGAGGCAGCGCTGCACTGTCGGAGGAGCAGTACTGAGGGAACGCAGAACTGTCGGAGCTGCAGTACTGAGGGAGTGCTGCACTGTGGGAGGGGCAGTACTGGGGTAGCGCTGCACTGTCAGAGGGACAGTACTGAGGGTGCGCTGCTCTGTTGGAGGGGCAGTCCTGAGGGAATGCCGCACTATCGGAGGGCAGTACTGAGGGAGCACTGCACTGTCGGAGGGGCAGTACTGAGGGAGCGCCGCACTGTCGCAGGGGCAGTACTGAGGGAGTGCTGCACTGTCGGAGGGGCAGTACTGAGAGAGCACTGCACCATCCGAGGAGCAGTACTGAGGGAGCGCTGCACTGTCGGAGGAGCAGTACTGAGGGAACGCAGAACTGTCAGAGGGGCAGTACTGAGGGAGTGCTGCACTGTCGGAGGGGCAGTACTGAGGGAACGCTGCACTGTCAGACGGGCAGTACTGAGGGAGCGCTGCACTGTCGGAGGGGCAGTACTGAGGGAGTGCTGCACTGTCGGAGGGGCAGTACTGAGAGAGCATTGCAATGTCAGAGGGGCAGTACTGAGGGAGTGCTGCACTGTCAGAGGGGCAGTACTGAGGGAACGCTGCACTGTCGGAGGGGTAGCACTGAGGGAGCGCTGCACTGTCGGAGGGGCAGTACTGAGAGAGCACTGCTCTGTCGGAGGGGCAGTACTGAGGGAGTGCTGCACTGTCGGAGGGGCAGTACTGAGAGAGCACTGCACTGTCAGAGGGGCAGTACTGCGGGAGCGCCGCACTGTCGCAGGGGCAGTACTGGGTGAGCACTGCACCATCGGAGGAGTAGTACTGAGGCAGCGCTGCACTGTCGGAGGAGCAGTACTGAGGGAACGCAGAACTGTCGGAGCTGCAGTACTGAGGGAATGCTGCACTGTCGGAGGGGCAGTACTGGGGTAGCTCTGCACTGTCAGAGGGACAGTACTGAGGGTGCGCTGCTCTGTTGGAGGGGCAGTCCTGAGGGAATGCGGCACTATCGGAGGGCAGTACTGAGGGAGCACTGCTCTGTCGGAGGGGCAGTACTGAGGGAGCGCTGCACTGTCGGAGGAGTAGTACTGAGGGAACGCAGAACTGTCGGAGCTGCAGTACTGAGGGAGCACTGCACTGTCGGAGAGGCAGTACTGAGAGAGCACTGCACTGTCGGAGGGGCAGTACTGAGGGAGTGCTGCACTGTCGGAGGGGCAGTACTGAGGGAGCGCTGCACTGTCAGAGGGGCAGTACTGAGGGAATGCTGCACTGTCGGAGGAGTAGTACTGAGGGAACGCAGAACTGTCGGAGCTGCAGTACTGAGGGAGCACTGCACTGTCGGAGAGGCAGTACTGAGAGAGCACTGCACTGTCGGAGGGGCAGTACTGAGGGAGTGCTGCACTGTCGGAGGGGCAGTACTGAGGGAGCGCTGCACTGTCAGAGGGGCAGTACTGAGGGAGTGCTGCACTGTCGGAGGGGCAGTACTGAGGGAACGCTGCACTGTCAGACGGGCAGTACTGAGGGAGCGCTGCACTGTCAGAGGGGCAGTACTGAGGGAGTGCTGCACTGTCAGAGGGGCAGTACTGAGGGAGCGCTGCACTGTCGGAGGGGCAGTACTGAGAGAGCACTGCTCTGTCGGAGGGGCAGTACTGAGGGAGTGCTGCACTGTCGGAGGGGCAGTACTGAGAGAGCACTGCACTGTCAGAGGGGCAGTACTGCGGGAGCGCCGCACTGTCGCAGGGGCAGTACTGGGGGAGCACTGCACCATCGGAGGAGTAGTACTGAGGCAGCGCTGCACTGTCGGAGGAGCAGTACTGAGGGAACGCAGAACTGTCGGAGCTGCAGTACTGAGGGAGTGCTGCACTGTGGGAGGGGCAGTACTGGGGTAGCGCTGCACTGTCAGAGGGACAGTACTGAGGGTGCGCTGCTCTGTTGGAGGGGCAGTCCTGAGGGAATGCCGCACTATCGGAGGGCAGTACTGAGGGAGCACTGCTCTGTCGGAGGGGCAGTACTGAGGGAGTGCTGCACTGTCGGAGGGGCAGTACTGATGGAGTGCTGCACTGTCAGAGGGGCAGTACTGAGGGAGCGCTGCACTGTCAGAGGGGCAGTACTGAGGGAGTGCTGCACTGTCAGAGGGGCAGTACTGAGGGAGCGCTGCACTGTCAGAGGGGCAGTACTGAGGGAGCGCTGCACTGTCGGAGGGGCAGTACTGAGGGAGCGCCGCACTGTCGGAGGGGCAGTATTGAGGGAGCGCCGCACTGTCGCAGGGGCAGTACTGAGGGAGCACTGCACCATCCGAGGAGCAGTACTGAGGGAGCGCCGCACTGTCGGAGGAGCAGTACTGAGGGAGCGCCGCACTGTCGCAGGGGCAGTACTGAGGGAGCGCCGCACTGTCGGAGGTGCAGTACTGAGGGAGCACTGCACTGTCGGAGGGGCAGTACTGAGGGTGTGCTGCACTGTCGGAGGAGCAGTACTGAGGGAACGCAGAACTGTCGGAGCTGCAGTACTGAGGGAGCACTGCACTGTCGGAGAGGCAGTACTGAGAGAGCACTGCACTGTCGGAGGGGCAGTACTGAGGGAGTGCTGCACTGTTGGAGGGGCAGTACTGAGAGAGCACTGCACTCTCGGAGGGGCAGTACTGAGGGAGTGCTGCACTGTCGGAGGGGCAGTACTGAGGGAGCGCTGCACTGTCAGAGGGGCAGTACTGAGGGAGTGCTGCACTGTCGGAGGGGCAGTACTGAGGGAACGCTGCACTGTCAGACGGGCAGTACTGAGGGAGCGCTGCACTGTCAGAGGGGCAGTACTGAGGGAGTGCTGCACTGTCAGAGGGGCAGTACTGAGGGAGCGCTGCACTGTCGGAGGGGCAGTACTGAGAGAGCACTGCACTGTCGGAGGGACAGTACTGAGGGAGTGCTGCACTGTCGGAGGGGCAGTACTGAGAGAGCACTGCACTGTCAGAGGGGCAGTACTGCGGGAGCGCCGCACTGTCGGAGGGGCAGTACTGATGGAGTGCTGCACCATCGGAGGAGTAGTACTGAGGCAGCGCTGCACTGTCGGAGGAGCAGTACTGAGGGAACGCAGAACTGTCGGAGCTGCAGTACTGAGGGAGTGCTGCACTGTGGGAGGGGCAGTACTGGGGTAGCGCTGCACTGTCAGAGGGACAGTACTGAGGGTGCGCTGCTCTGTTGGAGGGGCAGTCCTGAGGGAATGCCGCACTATCGGAGGGCAGTACTGAGGGAGCACTGCACTGTCGGAGGGGCAGTACTGAGGGAGCGCCGCACTGTCGCAGGGGCAGTACTGAGGGAGTGCTGCACTGTCGGAGGGGCAGTACTGAGAGAGCACTGCACCATCCGAGGAGCAGTACTGAGGGAGCGCTGCACTGTCGGAGGAGCAGTACTGAGGGAACGCAGAACTGTCAGAGGGGCAGTACTGAGGGAGTGCTGCACTGTCGGAGGGGCAGTACTGAGGGAACGCTGCACTGTCAGACGGGCAGTACTGAGGGAGCGCTGCACTGTCGGAGGGGCAGTACTGAGGGAGTGCTGCACTGTCGGAGGGGCAGTACTGAGAGAGCATTGCAATGTCAGAGGGGCAGTACTGAGGGAGTGCTGCACTGTCAGAGGGGCAGTACTGAGGGAACGCTGCACTGTCGGAGGGGTAGCACTGAGGGAGCGCTGCACTGTCGGAGGGGCAGTACTGAGAGAGCACTGCTCTGTCGGAGGGGCAGTACTGAGGGAGTGCTGCACTGTCGGAGGGGCAGTACTGAGAGAGCACTGCACTGTCAGAGGGGCAGTACTGCGGGAGCGCCGCACTGTCGCAGGGGCAGTACTGGGTGAGCACTGCACCATCGGAGGAGTAGTACTGAGGCAGCGCTGCACTGTCGGAGGAGCAGTACTGAGGGAACGCAGAACTGTCGGAGCTGCAGTACTGAGGGAATGCTGCACTGTCGGAGGGGCAGTACTGGGGTAGCTCTGCACTGTCAGAGGGACAGTACTGAGGGTGCGCTGCTCTGTTGGAGGGGCAGTCCTGAGGGAATGCGGCACTATCGGAGGGCAGTACTGAGGGAGCACTGCTCTGTCGGAGGGGCAGTACTGAGGGAGCGCTGCACTGTCGGAGGAGTAGTACTGAGGGAACGCAGAACTGTCGGAGCTGCAGTACTGAGGGAGCACTGCACTGTCGGAGAGGCAGTACTGAGAGAGCACTGCACTGTCGGAGGGGCAGTACTGAGGGAGTGCTGCACTGTCGGAGGGGCAGTACTGAGGGAGCGCTGCACTGTCAGAGGGGCAGTACTGAGGGAATGCTGCACTGTCGGAGGAGTAGTACTGAGGGAACGCAGAACTGTCGGAGCTGCAGTACTGAGGGAGCACTGCACTGTCGGAGAGGCAGTACTGAGAGAGCACTGCACTGTCGGAGGGGCAGTACTGAGGGAGTGCTGCACTGTCGGAGGGGCAGTACTGAGGGAGCGCTGCACTGTCAGAGGGGCAGTACTGAGGGAGTGCTGCACTGTCGGAGGGGCAGTACTGAGGGAACGCTGCACTGTCAGACGGGCAGTACTGAGGGAGCGCTGCACTGTCAGAGGGGCAGTACTGAGGGAGTGCTGCACTGTCAGAGGGGCAGTACTGAGGGAGCGCTGCACTGTCGGAGGGGCAGTACTGAGAGAGCACTGCTCTGTCGGAGGGGCAGTACTGAGGGAGTGCTGCACTGTCGGAGGGGCAGTACTGAGAGAGCACTGCACTGTCAGAGGGGCAGTACTGCGGGAGCGCCGCACTGTCGCAGGGGCAGTACTGGGGGAGCACTGCACCATCGGAGGAGTAGTACTGAGGCAGCGCTGCACTGTCGGAGGAGCAGTACTGAGGGAACGCAGAACTGTCGGAACTGCAGTACTGAGGGAGTGCTGCACTGTGGGAGGGGCAGTACTGGGGTAGCGCTGCACTGTCAGAGGGACAGTACTGAGGGTGCGCTGCTCTGTTGGAGGGGCAGTCCTGAGGGAATGCCGCACTATCGGAGGGCAGTACTGAGGGAGCACTGCTCTGTCGGAGGGGCAGTACTGAGGGAGTGCTGCACTGTCGGAGGGGCAGTACTGATGGAGTGCTGCACTGTCAGAGGGGCAGTACTGAGGGAGCGCTGCACTGTCAGAGGGGCAGTACTGAGGGAGTGCTGCACTGTCAGAGGGGCAGTACTGAGGGAGTGCTGCACTGTCAGAGGGGCAGTACTGAGGGACCGCTGCACTGTCGGAGGGGCAGTACTGGGAGAGCACTGCTCTGTCGGAGGGGCAGTACTGAGGGAGTGCTGCACTGTCGGAGGGGCTGTACTGAGGGAGCGCTGCACTGTCGGAGGGGCAGTACTGAGAGAGCACTGCTCTGTCGGAGGTGCAGTACTGAGAGAGCACTGCACTGTCGGAGGGGCAGTACTGAGGGAGCGCCGCACTGTCGCAGGGGCAGTACTGAGGGAGTGCTACACTGTCGGAGGGGCAGTACTGAGGGAGCGCCGCACTGTCGGAGGGGCAGTACTGAGAGAGCACTGCACCATCCGAGGAGCAGTACTGAGGGAGCGCTGCACTGTCGGAGGAGCAGTACTGAGGGAACGCAGAACTGTCGGAGCTGCAGTACTGAGGGAGCACTGCACTGTCGGAGAGGCAGTACTGAGAGAGCATTTCACTGTCGGAGGGGCAGTACTGAGGGAGTGCTGCACTGTCAGAGGGGCAGTACTGAGGGAACGCTGCACTGTCGGAGGGGCAGTACTGATGGAGTGCTGCACTGTCGGAGGGGCAGTACTGAGGGAGTGCTGCACTGTCAGAGGGGCAGTACTGAGGGACCGCTGCACTGTCGGAGGGCTAGTACTGAGGGAGCGCTGCACTGTCGGAGGGGCAGTACTGAGAGATCACTGCTCTGTCGGAGGGGCAGTACTGAGGGAGTGCTGCACTGTCGGAGGGGCAGTACTGAGGGAGTGCTGCATTGTCGGAGGGGCAGTACTGAGGGAGTGCTGCACTGTCGGAGGGCCAGTACTGAGAGAGCGCCGCACTGTCGGAGGGGCTGTATTGAGGGAGCGCTGCACTGTCGGAGGAGCAGTACTGAGGGAGCTCCGCACTGTCGCAGAGTCAGTACTGAGGGAGCGCCGCACTGTCGGAGGGGATGTATTGAGGGAGCGCTGCACTGTCGGAGGAGCAGTACTGAGGGAACGCAGAACTGTCGGAGCTGCAGTACTGAGGGAGTGCTGCACTGTCGGAGGGGCAGTACTGAGAGAGCACTGCTCTGTCGGAGGGGCTGTACTGAGGGAGTGCTGCACTGTCAGAGGGGCAGTACTGAGAGAGCACTGCACCATCGGAGGAGCAGTACTGAGGGAGCGCTGCACTGTCGGAGGAGCAGTACTGAGGGAACGCAGAACTGTCGGAGCTGCAGTACTGTGGGAGTGCTGCACTGTAGGAGGGGCAGTACTGAGAGAGCACTGCACTGTCGGAGGGGCAGGACTGAGGGAGTGCTGCACTGTCGCAGGAGCAGTACCGAGGGAGCGCTGCTCTGTCGGAGGGGCAGTCCTGAGGGAGCGCTGCACTGTTGGAGGGGAAGTACTGAGAGAGCACTGCTCTGTCGGAGGGGCAGTACTGAGTGAGTGCTGCACTGTCGGAGGGGCAGTACTGAGAGAGCAGTGCACTGTCGGAGGGGCAGTACTGAGGGAGCGCCGCACTGTCGCAGGGGCAGTACTGAGGGAGTGCTGCACTGTCGGAGGGGCAGTCCTGAGGGAGCGCTGCACTGTCGGAGGGGAAGTACTGAGAGAGCACTGCTCTGTCGGAGGGGCAGTACTGAGGGAGTGCTGCACTGTCAGAGGGGCAGTACTGAGAGAGCACTGCACTGTCGGAGGGGCAGTACTGAGGGAGTGCTGCACTGTCAGAGGGGCAGTACTGAGGGAACGCTGCACTGTCGGAGGGGCAGTACTGATGGAGTGCTGCACTGTCGGAGGGGCAGCACTGAGGGAGCGCTGCATTGTCAGAGGGGCAGTACTGAGGGAGTGCTGCACTGTCAGAGGGGCAGTACTGAGGGACCGCTGCACTGTCGGAGGGGTAGTACTGAGGGAGCGCTGCACTGTCGGAGGGACAGTACTGAGAGAGCACTGCTCTGTCGGAGGGGCAGTACTGAGGGAGTGCTGCACTGTCGGAGGGGCAGTACTGAGGGAGCGCTGCACTGTCAGAGGGGCAGTACTGAGGGAGTGCTGCACTGTCGGAGGGGCAGTACTGAGGGAGTGCTGCACTGTCAGAGGGGCAGTACTGGGGTAGCGCTGCACTGTCAGAGGGACAGTACTGAGGGTGCGCTGCTCTGTTGGAGGGGCAGTCCTGAGGGAATGCCGCTCTATCGGAGGGCAGTACTGAGGGAGCACTGCTCTGTCGGAGGGGCAGTACTGAGGGAGTGCTGCACTGTCGGAGGGGCAGTACTGATGGAGTGCTGCACTGTCAGAGGGGCAGTACTGAGGGAGCGCTGCACTGTCAGAGGGGCAGTACTGAGGGATTGCTGCACTGTCAGAGGGGCAGTACTGAGGGAGTGCTGCACTGTCAGAGGGGCAGTACTGAGGGACCGCTGCACTGTCGGAGGGGCAGTACTGAGAGAGCACTGCTCTGTCGGAGGGGCAGGACTGAGGGAGTGCTGCACTGTCGGAGGGGCTGTACTGAGGGAGCGCTGCACTGTCGGAGGGGCAGTACTGAGAGAGCACTGCTCTGTCGGAGGGGCAGTACTGAGAGAGCACTGCACTGTCGGAGGGGCAGTACTGAGGGAGCGCCGCACTGTCGCAGGGGCAGTACTGAGGGAGTGCTACACTGTCGGAGGGGCAGTACTGAGGGAGCGCCGCACTGTCGGAGGGGCAGTACTGAGAGAGCACTGCACCATCCGAGGAGCAGTACTGAGGGAGCGCTGCACTGTCGGAGGAGCAGTACTGAGGGAACGCAGAACTGTCGGAGCTGCAGTACTGAGGGAGCACTGCACTGTCGGAGAGGCAGTACTGAGAGAGCATTTCACTGTCGGAGGGGCAGTACTGAGGGAGTGCTGCACTGTCAGAGGGTCAGTACTGAGGGAACGCTGCACTGTCGGAGGGGCAGTACTGATGGAGTGCTGCACTGTCGGAGGGGCAGTACTGAGGGAGTGCTGCACTGTCAGAGGGGCAGTACTGAGGGAACGCTGCACTGTCGGAGGGGCAGTACTGATGGAGTGCTGCACTGTCGGAGGGGCAGTACTGAGTGAGTGCTGCACTGTCAGAGGGGCAGTACTGAGGGACCGCTGCACTGTCGGAGGGGTAGTACTGAGGGAGCGCTGCACTGTCGGAGGGGCAGTACTGAGAGATCACTGCTCTGTCGGAGGGGCAGTACTGAGGGAGTGCTGCACTGTCGGAGGGGCAGTACTGAGGGAGTGCTGCACTGTCGGAGCGGCAGTACTGAGGGAGTGCTGCACTGTCGGAGGGCCAGTACTGAGAGAGCGCCGCACTGTCGGAGGGGCTGTATTGAGGGAGCGCTGCACTGTCGGAGGAGCAGTACTGAGGGAGCTCCGCACTGTCGCAGAGTCAGTACTGAGGGAGCGCCGCACTGTCGGAGGGGCTGTATTGAGGGAGCGCTGCACTGTCGGAGGAGCAGTACTGAGGGAACGCAGAACTGTCGGAGCTGCAGTACTGAGGGAGTGCTGCACTGTCGGAGGGGCAGTACTGAGAGAGCACTGCTCTGTCGCAGGGGCTGTACTGAGGGAGTGCTGCACTGTCAGAGGGGCAGTACTGAGAGAGCACTGCACCATCGGAGGAGCAGTACTGAGGGAGCGCTGCACTGTCGGAGGAGCAGTACTGAGGGAACGCAGAACTGTCGGAGCTGCAGTACTGTGGGAGTGCTGCACTGTAGGAGGGGCAGTACTGAGAGAGCACTGCACTGTCGGAGGGGCAGTACTGAGGGAGTGCTGCACTGTCGCAGGAGCAGTACCGAGGGAGCGCTGCTCTGTCGGAGGGGCAGTCCTGAGGGAGCGCTGCACTGTCGGAGGGGAAGTACTGAGAGAGCACTGCTCTGTCGGAGGGGCAGTACTGAGTGAGTGCTGCACTGTCGGAGGGGCAGTACTGAGAGAGCACTGCACTGTCGGAGGGGCAGTACTGAGGGAGCGCCGCACTGTCGCAGGGGCAGTACTGAGGGAGTGCTGCACTGTCGGAGGGGCATTACTGAGAGAGCACTGCACCGTCCGAGGAGCAGTACTGAGGGAGCGCTGCACTGTCGGAGGAGCAGTACTGAGGGAACGCAGAACTGTCGGAGCTGCAGTACTGAGGGAGCACTGCACTGTCGGAGAGGCAGTACTGAGAGAGCACTGCACTGTCGGAGGGGCAGTACTGAGGGAGTGCTGCACTGTCAGAGGGGCAGTATTGAGGGAACGCTGCACTGTCGGAGGGGCAGTACTGATGGAGTGCTGCACTGTCGGAGGGGCAGCACTGAGGGAGCGCTGCATTGTCAGAGGGGCAGTACTGAGGGAGTGCTGCACTGTCAGAGGGGCAGTACTGAGGGAGCGCTGCACTGTCGGAGGGACAGTACTGAGAGAGCACTGCTCTGTCGGAGGGGCAGTACTGAGGGAGTGCTGCACTGTCGGAGGGGCAGTACTGAGGGAGTGCTGCACTGTCAGAGGGGCAGTACTGAGGGAGCGCTGCACTGTCAGAGGGGCAGTCCTGAGGGAGTGCTGCACTGTCAGAGGGGCAGTACTGCGGGAGCGCCGCACTGTCGCAGGGGCAGTACTGGGGGAGCACTGCACCATCGGAGGAGTAGTACTGAGGCAGCGCTGCACTGTCGGAGGAGCAGTACTGAGGAACGCCGAACTGTCGGAGCTGCAGTACTGAGGGAGTGCTGCACTGTCGGAGGGGCAGTACTGGGGTAGCGCTGCACTGTCAGAGGGACAGTACTGAGGGTGCGCTGCTCTGTTGGAGGGGCAGTCCTGAGGGAATGCCGCACTATCGGAGGGCAGTACTGAGGGAGCACTGCTCTGTCGGAGGGGCAGTACTGAGGGAGCGCTGCACTGTCGGAGGAGCAGTACTGAGGGAACGTAGAACTGTCGGAGCTGCAGTACTGAGGGAGCACTGCACTGTCGGAGAGGCAGTACTGAGAGAGCACTGCACTGTCGGAGGGGCAGTACTGAGGGAGTGCTGCACTGTCAGAGGGGCAGTACTGAGGGAACTTTGCACTGTCGGAGGGGCAGTACTGATGGAGTGCTGCACTGTCGGAGGGGCAGTACTGAGGGAGCGCTGCACTGTCAGAGGGGCAGTACTGAGGGAGTGCTGCACTGTCAGAGGGGCAGTACTGAGGGACCGCTGCACTGTCGGAGGGGTAGTACTGAGGGAGCGCTGCACTGTCGGAGGGGCAGTACTGAGGGACCGCTGCACTGTCGGAGGGGTAGTACTGAGGGAGCGCTGCACTGTCGGAGGGGCAGTACTGAGAGAGCACTGCTCTGTCGGAGGGGCAGTACTGAGAGAGCACTGCACTGTCGGAGGGGCAGTACTGAGGGAGCGCCGCACTGCCGCAGGGGCAGTACTGAGGGAGTGCTACACTGTCGGAGGGGCAGTACTGAGGGAGCGCCGCACTGTCGGAGGGGCAGTACTGAGAGAGCACTGCACCATCCGAGGAGCAGTACTGAGGGAGCGCTGCACTGTCGGAGGAGCAGTACTGAGGGAACGCAGAACTGTCGGAGCTGCAGTACTGAGGGAGCACTGCACTGTTGGAGAGGCAGTACTGGGAGAGCATTGCACTGTCGGAGGGGCAGTACTGAGGGAGTGCTGCACTGTCAGAGGGGCAGTACTGAGGGAACGCTGCACTGTCGGAGGGGCAGTACTGAGGGAGTACTGCACTGTCAGAGGGGCAGTACTGGGGGACCGCTGCACTGTCGGAGGGGTAGTACTGAGGGAGCGCTGCACTGTCGGAGGGGCAGTACTGAGAGATCACTGCACTGTCGGAGGGGCAGTACTGAGGGAGCGCCGCACTGTCGGAGGGGCAGTATTGAGGGAGCGCCGCACTGTCGGAGGGGCAGTATTGAGGGAGCGCTGCACTGTCGGAGGAGCAGTACTGAGGGAACGCAGAACTGTCGGAGCTGCATTACTGAGGGAGTGCTGCACTGTCGGAGGGGCAGTACTGAGAGAGCACTGCTCTGTCGGAGGGGCTGTACTGAGGGAGTGCTGCACTGTCGGAGGGGCAGTACTGAGAGAGCACTGCACCATCGGAGGAGCAGTACTGAGGGAGCGCTGCACTGTCGGAGGAGCAGTACTGAGGGAACGCAGAACTGTCGGAGCTGCAGTACTGTGGGAGTGCTGCACTGTAGGAGGGGCAGTACTGAGAGAGCACTGCACTGTCGGAGGGGCAGTACTGAGGGAGTGCTGCACTATCGGAGGGCAGTACTGAGGGAGTGCTGCACTGTCGCAGGAGCAGTACCGAGGGAGCGCTGCTCTGTCGGAGGGGCAGTCCTGAGGGAATGCCGCACTATCGGAGGGCAGTACTGAGGGAGTGCTGCACTGTCGCTGGAGCAGTACCGAGGGAGCGCTGCACTGTCGGAGGGGCAGTACTGAGGGAACATCTCTCAGTCCCAGTCATCCAGTGCTGGTAGTCTCTCAGTCCCGGTCATCCAGTGCTGGTAGTCTCTCAGACCCAGTCATCCAGTGCTGGTTGTGTCTCAGACCCAGTCATGCAGTGGTGGTTTTGTCTCTCAGTCCTAAGGGATTCGACTTAGTTGGGTAGAAATTGGGATGTGTTTTGCCTGTGTTACGAGCGTAAAGCCTGCCAATTTGGCAGTGGGACAGGCATTGGTCCCACTGCCACATTCGTTGGGAGCATTTTAGGTGTTCCAGGCGCGTTCCTGAAATATGTTAATGAGGGGCCTAACGCCTGTTGAAGCCCCTCCATAGAATTTGTTCCTGTTCAGTCAGGCAGGTGTCGGGCTCAGGATTCTGAACAGACCTGACACACAGGGGGAGGCAATTCAGGTCATTATGACCTTGTTAACAGAGCATTAAGAACTATTTTGAGCTCACCTTCAGAGCTTACGAAGTTGCTCACGGGGTCTATGTCGCTCGGGGATCATGTCAGGTAAGCAGGGCGGGAGTTGAATGGCCATGGAATCATCTCATTACTTGACAGCTGGAAATGTGCTATAGAAGCTCCCATCACACAGCTGTTCACTTTCCAAGCTCAGAAGCTGTTGCTTACTGCATTTGGAAGACAGATTGAGCTTTATGCAGGTTGCAAGTGTTTGGAGTAAACTCTGTATCCAGTATCACCTCATTGGAGCAACCGCTCTCACCATTGACAGATCGCTTCTGTCATCTCAAGTTCACCTGCCATCTATTACACCAGCAAAAGTGCCCTTGAAACTATCTCACCTTGGTCCTCAGAACCCCACCACGATCAGCCCCAACACCAGCATCACCAGGCACACCAGCAGCACCAACATCAACACCAACCTTCTCCGCAATCAGCTGATGCTGCACAGGGCAGAGGGCATCAGCACCCGACCACATTGCTGCCCGGGACGCCAGGGATGGCCTCACCATGGCCAGATTAACTTCACTTGACGCTGTACATGTTGTGCCAGGTTGGCACCACCCCACACCAACACCATAAAGCATCCCCACAATGCCCAAGCCATTCCTTTCACACTCATCACCATTGTGAGGGGTACCGTTATGTCTCACCATTCACTGCAACTCACTAACACACTTCCAAAGGTGCACACAAATCTGTCCAGGAACACAAAGTTTTGAAAATAAAGATTTCAATGTTTGACAGCACATTAACAGAAACTTCCCATGAACATTGGCTAAAACACCCAAGTGTGTTGTTGGTTGGTATGATTGGACTAGGATGCGGGTGAGTGTGAGGGGTGGCTAGTGAGATGGGGAAGTGATAATGTAGATAGAGAGAGAGGGATGGGTGGAGGTGCAAGGTAAGTTGGAGAGGGATGGGTGGAGGTGCAAGGTAAGTTGGTGTGAGTAAGGATGTGTAGGAGTAGGGTAGGGAAGGCAGAGTGATGGGGATGTGATGAGTGGCACAGCAGGATGAGGTTGAGTGTGACTTTGCAGTAACGTTTTGTGATCTACTGAGATCATTGAAAGGTTGGTGCCACTGGTCCTCCTGACAACATCCCTGCTTGTGTCCTCCTGTGCAATGTGCAACCAGGCTGCGTTGGTCTCCTGGGGAGGTCTCTTCCGCCCATGGGAAGGGAAGAGGACCTCCCTGTGTGCTGTGACTCCCTCCAAAAACATATGAAGGGAGTCATGGGAGAGCCTGGGTGCAGCCCTGGACCTCTGTGCACTGCCTGTCAGTGTTTGCAGCAACTCAATGCTGTAGAACACTGATGCGGAGATGCCGGTGTTGGACTGGGGTGGACAAAAGTGAGAAGTCGCACAACACCAGGTTATAGTCCAACAGCTTTATTTGAAATCACAAGCTTTCGGAGCGCTGCTCCTTCGTCAGGTGAAGTGAAGAAATGCATATGGGCACAGCATATATAGTCCCATATGTATTTCTTCACTTCACCTGACGAAGGAGCAGCGCTCCGAAAGCTTCTGATTTCAAATAAAGCTGTTGGACTATAACCTGGTGTTGTGCGACTTCTCACTTCTGTAGAACACTGACGGAACAACTGTCAAAATTAATTTGCACATGGTCCCTTTAAGGAAACCGGCTGATCACGCGTCATCAAGCGACGTCATCAGACCCGCTTCCTTCAATTGGCTGACAAACGCGCTGGGCGGGCTTAACAAGCCCAATCAGCGTAAATTCATTCTAACCAGCAGGCTGGAGCCGGCAGCGAGGCCGGGACCCACCACCCACGTCGCCCGACACGGACCCGCCGAGGTTGGTAAAATCCAGCCCCATGTAAAGCAGGATGAGCTACCAACATCCATAGCAACATCTTAGATGCAACTCTCGTCTTATCCACTAATCACTGGTTGGTGGTTTCAAGATTGCCAACATTTCTAATCCACAGTGAAAGCTGGGGAGCCGACCCACTGCTGTTAATAGCCGCCGACAGACTGGAGTGAGCCACAATCCAACTGAGACGGTGATTGGCTACAAGAACAAGTTGCATTTATATAGCACCTTTAACATAGTGAAACATCCCAAGACTCTCCACAGGAGCGATTATCAAACAACATTTGACCCCCAGCCATATAATAAGATATTAGGACAGGAGAACAAAAGCTTGGTCAAAGAGGTAGGTCTTAAGGAGCATCTTAAAGGAGGAGAGAGAGAGGCGGAGAGATTTAGGGAGGGAATTCCAGAGCTTAGGGCCCAGGCAGCTAAAAGCACGGCCTCCAATGGTGGAGCGATTGAAGCCTGGGATGCTCAAGAGGAGGGCAGATATCTCGGAGCGTTGTGAGACTGGAGGAGATTACAGAGATAGGGAGCGGTGAGGCCATGGAGGGAAGGATCTATTGTGTACATGTGTTAGAGTCGGCACCAGCGATTCAGAAGTTCTATGATTTTGTTTTGAAAATCAGAACATGGTGGTGCAGTGCCAAACCTGAAGAAAATGCAGAATGATTTTCCTTGACATTGCAGCTTGGCAATGATATGACACATCATATTACATTCAGACTGCTTTGTTTCCATGGTCTGAGATGCCATCCGAACCCTTTGATTAGATGACTGCTTGTAAATCAATTGATCCATTATGCACCATGGAGATCACATATCACTGCCGAGAGAGGGACCCAGCACTAGAATTGAGCTGAGACAGTGGGGGAGAGGCCTGTATTGGGCGAAGGGACCTGTTTAAATAGGCCTGACCACAGCACTGTAATGCAGCTGCTGGGGATTGAGTTTCTGACTGACATGAGTCTCGGATTGGGTTCATTAGGGTTCAGACTGGCCTCGCTTGGTTTATAGTTGGGTTCGCTTGGCTTTCTGGCTGGGTTCAGACTAGGCTCGCACTTCCAGTTGCAATCTCAGCTTTCCTTTGGCGGTTGCCACAGCAACTGCAAGTGGTTCGGTTCTGCCTTTATGTTCAGGGGACTGCGGTCAGTTTGAGATCAATGCAAGCTGAAAATCGAAAGCAAGCATGTTTACAAGAAAACTCATCGCAGCTCACACATTTACTCATCTCCTGTGCATACAAACATCAGCCCTGCGAGTCATTCGAGATGTCTGAGAATCACAGGTCTTTGTTACAAAAGATTGAATAAAAGTAAACTGAAATCTTTGTCTCTCTCTCCTCAATACACGATCTGTAATTCTTCCCTTTAACAAGAGTGGAAATCACAAGTCATCCGGAAAAGCCAAAGCTCCCGTGTAGCACAGCCGTTGCTGCTGAACCCAGGCTCCGCCCCATTCCTGTCAAGTGTGTTAATCTCTCCTGGTGAACACTGCAGGACTGGGAGGATTGCCCTCAGCGTCCTGTTTCAGGTTAACCCCATTAGTGCTCCGCTCACCAGAATGTGCACCTTTCCGACGACTAGGTCCCACTACAGTAGGAAGAGCTGGGCTTGTATCCACAACACCCGGCTCCCCCGCTCCCCTCCTCCCCATGACCCCCAGTCCCAGCTGTGCTGCTCAAAGCTCCCGGTCACCAGCAGAGGTCGGGGAAATTGGGGGAAAGAGGAATTAGAGGCCGACTCAGTGGCGGCAGAGGCCTGGGAGAAAGGTCAAGGGTCAAATACATGGGGGACGTTAAATGGCCGATGAACCGTCTGGGCGAGTGCAATATTGTGCGGCCTGGTGGGGGTCCTGGGGGAGCCCGGGACGACAATGGCTGCAGTATTCATGTGGAACTCTTGAATAAAGCACAGAGAGATTGGCAATAAACACCAGTCTACGGCTGGCTTATACAAATCAATTAAACAATTGAATCGACCGGCAGGACGTATCACTGCAGTAAGGATTCTGAGTGGTTTGGTTCAACCTCGTCAAGAACACTATCTCCACGAACTTGAGCACGGAATCCAGGCCGACACTCCAGTGCAGTACTGAGGGAGAGCCGCACTGTCAGAGGGGCAGTACTGAGGGAGTGCTGCACTGTCGGAGGGGCAGTACTGAGGGAGTGCTTCACTGTTGGAGGGGCAGTACTGAGGGAGAGCTGCACTGTCGGAGGGGCAGTACTGAGGGAGTGCTGCACTGTCGGAGGGTCAGTACTGAGGGTGCGCCGCACTGTCGGAGGGGCAGTACTGAGGGAGTGCTGCACTGTCGGAGGGGCAGTACTGAGGGAATGCTGCACTGTCGGAGGGTCAGTACTGAGGGAGTGCCGAACTGTCGGAGGGGCGGTACTGAGGGAGTGCCGCACTGTCTGAGGGGCAGTACTGAGGGAGTGCTGCACTGTCAGAGGGGCAGTACTGAGGGAGCGCCGCACTGTCGGAGGGGCAGTACTGAGGGAGCGCCGCACTGTCGGAGGGGCAGTACTGAGGGAGCGCCGCACTGTCACAGGGTCAGTACTGAGGGAGTGCTGCACTGTCGGAGGGGCAGTACTGAGGGAGTGCCGCACTGTTGGAGGGGCGGTACTGAGGGAGTGCTGCACTGTCTGAGGGGCAGTATTGAGGGAGTGCTGCACTGTCTGAGGGGCTGTACTGAGGGAGTGCTGCACTGTCTGAGGGGCAGTACTGAGGGAGTGCTGCACTGTCGGAGGGGCAGTACTGAGGGAGCCGCCGCACTGTCAGAGGGGCAGTACTGAGGGAGTGCTGCACTGTCTGAGGGGCAGTACTGAAGGAGTGCTGCACTGTCTGAGGGGCAGTACTGAGGGAGCGCTGCACTGTCGGAGGGGCAGTACTGAGGGAGCGCTGCACTGTTGGAGGGACAGTACTGAGGGAGCGCCGCACTGTCTGAGGGGCAGTACTGAGGGAGCCCCGCACTGTCGGAGGGGCAGTACTGAGGGAGTGCTGCACTGTCAGAGGGGCAGTACTGAGGGAGTGCTGCACTGTCTGAGGTGCTGCCTTTCGAATGAGACGTTAAACCAAGGCCTCATCTGCCCGCTAAGGAGGATGTAAAAGATCCCAAGGCAATATTTGAAGAAGAGCAGGGGAGTTCTCCCCGGTGTCCTGGCCAATATCTAGCCCTCAATCAACATAACAAAAACAAGATTATCTGATCATCATCACATTGCTGTTTGTGGGAGCTTGCTGTGCACAGATTGGCTGCTGCGTTTCCCACGTTACAACAGTGACTACACTTCAAAAGTACTTCATTGGCTGTAAAGCGCTTTGAGACGTCCGGTGGTCGTGAAAGGCGCTGGAGAAATACAAGTTCTTTCTTTCAGTAACCGAGCCACAAAAAATCTCCTCACATCACAATGGTTATGGAGATGAAGGAGCTGGGCCGAGCTTGAGTATTAAAGGGGTGAGCTGCCAGAAAAGATTAGCGAATCTTAAGAGTAAATTTGGCCTCTCGGGCAGCTGTCCGGCTCGATCCCCCAGCGAGAGACCGGATCCTCTGGTGAGAGACCGGACCCCTGGCGAGAGACCGGATCCTCTGTTGAGAGACCAGATCCTCCGGCGAGAGACCGATCGTCTGGTGAGAGACCGGATCTCCCGGCGAGAGACCGGATCCTCTGGTGAGAGACCGGATCCCCTGATGAGAGACCAGATCCCCCGGCGAGTGACCGGATCCCCGGCGAGTAACCAGATCCCCGGTGAGAGACCAGATCCCCGGCGAGAGACCAGATCTCCAGCGAGAGACCAGATCTTCCGGCGAGTAACCAGATCCTCAGGCGAGAGACCGGATCCTCCGGCGAGAGACCAGATCCTCTGGTGAGAGACCGTATCCCCCGGCAAGTGACCGGAACCTGTGGAGAGAGCCCGGATCCACCGGCGAGAGACCGGATCCCCCAGCGAGAGACCGGATGCTCTGGTGAGAGACTGGATCCTCTGGTAAGAGACTGGATCCTCCGGTGAGAGACCAGATCCTCTGGTGAGAGACTGGATCCCCTGGCAAGAGACCAGATCCCCGGTGAGAGACTGGATCCTCTGGTGAGAGACTGGATCCTCCAGTGAGAGATCAGATTCCAGACGAGAGACCGAATCCCTGGCGAGAGACTGGATCCTCTGGCGAGAGACCGGATCCCCGGCGAGAGACCAGATCCCTGGCGAGAGACCGGATCCCCCGGCGAGAGACCAGATCCCCCAGCGAGAGACCGGATCCCTGGCGAGAGACTGGATCCCTGGTGAGAGACCGGATCCCTGGCGAGAGACTGGATCCTCTGGTGAGAGACCGGATCCTCTGGCGAGAGACCGGATCCTCTGGTGAGAGACTGGATGCCCCGGTGAGAGACCAGATCCTCTGGTGTGAGACCAGATCCTCCAATGAGAGACCGGATCCTCTGGTGAGAGACCAGATCCTCTGGTGTGAGACCGTATCCTCCGGTGAGAGACCGGATCCTCTGGTGTGAGACCGGATCCTCTGGTGTGAGACCGGATCCCCAAGCGAGAGACCAGATCCTCCGGTGAGAGACCGGATCCTCTGGTGTGAGACTGCATCCTCCGGTGAGAGACTGGATCCCCAGTGAGAGACCGGATCCCCGGCGAGAGACCGGATCCTCTGGTGTGAGACTGGATTCTCTGGAGAGAGACCGGATCCTCTGGTGTGAGACCGGATCCTCCAATGAGAGACCAGATCCTCTGGTGTGAGACCGGATCCTCCAATGAGAGACCGGATCCTCTGGTGAGAGACCAGATCCTCTGGTGTGAGACCGGATCCTCTGGTGAGAGACCGGATCCTCTGGTGAGAGACCAGATCCTCTGGTGAGAGACCAGATCCTCTGGTGAGAGACCGGATCCTCTGGTGAGAGACCGGATCCTCTGGTGAGAGACTGGATCCCCCGGTGAGAGACCGATCCTCTGGTGAGAGACTGGATCCTCTGGTGAGAGACTGGATCCCCCGGTGAGAGACCGATCCCCCGGTAAGAGACCGATCCTCTGGTGAGAGACTGGATCCCCTGGTGAGAGACCGATCCTCTGGTGAGAGACTGGATCCCCCGGTGAGAGACTTGGTGCGAGTTAGGACACGAGCAGCAGAGTTTTGGATGAGCTCCAGTTTATGGAGGATGGAATGTGGGAGGCCGGCCAGGAGTGTTGGAATAGCCGGAGTCTCAAGATGAGAACGGTGTGGATGAGGGTTTCAGTGGCAGACGGGTTGAGGCAGGGGCAGAGACAGGCAATGTTACGGAGTTGGAAATAGGCGGTCTTTGTGATGGAGAGGATATGGGGTCGGAAATAACATTAACAAAGGGTATTTTTAGGGATTTTAGGCAGCGTGGCCGATTCTTAGCTACTGCTTTCTTTGTAAGTCATTTTCTTCCATCATCTCCAACTGGGTCCTTTTGCTCCGGGCACCATTGATAGTGAGTGGGCAATAAGATCTCGAAGCAGCAGTGAGGAGGTGCCTGGGAGTGGCTGATGATCAGACTCCCCCCTTTCCAATGAGGGTATTTCCTGGGCACACTGTGGCTGTGATCAGTCGGGTTGCCAACGGTCCCGGATTGCCCAGAATTGTCCCGGAATGGGCGATTGGTCTCCCGGGCACTATTGCGGGAGACCCGGGAGAAACAGTCCTGGTCCGCACGGTTTGTGCATGCACAGGTCGTGGCTTGTAGCCAATCAGCACTGGCAGTGGTGGGGGAGCGAGTCACTGCGGAGTGCAGAGTGCGCAAGGGCGGGGGAGGGTAGATCTGTAAATTCGTTTAATGTGTAAACATTCAATGGAAATAATATGAACTGAGTGTTACACAGTAAGAAAAAGAAAAAAGCCAACGCCCTGATTATGTGGCGCTTGCTGGAGAAATGTTTGTGTTTGAGTTGAAATGTGGGAGTTTGTGAGGCAGGATTTAAATTCAAAGCCATGACTGAGCCACACAGCATCAGCGGGGATTAAATGTGACAAGAATTCCTGCTCCAACTAAACAAGGCCGCCTGTTGGTGAGACAGTTTTTCACTCAACTTTATTTTTCTGCCAACTCTGCTTCCACCAAACTTGACAATCTGATCTTTCCCTCTGGGGTTTCCGACCCTCGGAGATTTCCGGACTCTCCCAGAATTAAAGGTTGCTCTCCTGGGCACTGCCGCCAGCGACCCAGGACAAAAGTACTTTGCATTCGGAGATGGCGGAACTTCGTGCCTGCTGTCTTCAACCATCGCGATTATTGACTGCTGCCCTCACCATCTTACCTGCTCGCTGAGGCTGCCTGAGTGTCTCCGCCAATGCCCGCCTCCCCAGAAGTGGCCTGGAATTTCTTTCTAGCTGGTCCCGCCCTGTGAACTCGCACTTTCAACCAAGTTACGGCTTGGATCGTAACTAGTCACGGGGAAATGCCCCGCCTGAGAATAACTCTGCTCGCTCATATCTGTATACTAACCAGTCCAGCCACCAGCATTCGCGATTGGGCCTTCAGGATGGGGAGAGCGGGGTGAAGAAGGGATGTGTCCTTTAAATGTGAACTGGTCTCCAGTGATTGAAGGAGGGAAGAATGGAGAGAGGGGAAGAAAAGAAAGACTTGCATTTCTATAGCGCCTTTCACGACCACAGGTCGGCCCAAAGCGCTTTACAGCCAATGAAGTACAGTCACTGTTGTGATGTAGAAAACATGGCAGCCAATTTGCGCGCAGCAAGATCCCACAAACAGCAATGAAGTTTAATGGCTCATCGGAAGTACCGCACTTTATGTGTCAGTGCTCGATCGAGCAACTGCCCCACTTTTTAGACAGCCCGTGGCTTCCACTGTGCACACTGGGCCCGAGATTAACTCTAGCTGGTGTAACAGGAAGAAGGGATCAAATCAGAAGAATGGTTAGAGCTGAATAAATTAATTTTATCTAAAACAGTCAAGGGATGAGAGCACATTTTAATCTTGCTCAAATAATAATGAATATCATGTCGATCGGATACTGACACAGACCTTCTGTTGATTTAACTAACGAGCCAGAACTGGTGAAACTCAACCAACAAGTCCTTGAAATCTCCATCAAAGCTGGACCTCGATCTCAAAGTCATTTTCATCTGGATTCCAGAGCTCTACTGACCCCACCCCCGGAGAAGTCGGACAGGAGGCATACTGCTGCTGAGATTTCTACACAGACTTTGTGAACTGCACGCCCCAAGTTACACACCATCCTGACTTGGAAATATATCGCCGTTCCTTCATCGTCGCTGGGTCCAAATCCTGGAACTCCCTCCCTAACAGCACTGTGGGAGTACCTTCACCACACGGACTGCAGCGGTTCAAGAAGGCGGCTCACCACCACCTTCTCGAGGGCAATTAGGGATGGGCAATAAATGCCGGCCTTGCCAGCGATGCCCACATCCCGTGAATGATTTAAAAAGCTACAAGCCAATGAGGGTTCCCAAACAGCTAGTCCAGTCAGCACTCACCTACATCGTCCTGGTGATAGATGAGGGAATGGATGACGGGATTCTCTCCCTGAACGTATCGCTCAATGGGTTCGACATAGTATCTGCCCTCCTGTGTTTGAATAAAACCTTCAAATCGGCCGTCAATGATAGAGCCATGGCAATAGGAACCACTGTCACCTGTGTATAGAAAAGAATCATCTTAGTCAAGCAACTTCAGCTGCTTCTTGCTATGTTTCATCAGTGGGCCTGGGCAGTAGTGGATTTTATTTCAAAGAAAAGATTGCCCTACTACTTATCATCACTCCACACATAGAAAGAAATACTTGCATTTATAGTACATCGAATTATATCGCGTCTACGGCACAGAAACAGGCCATTCGGCCCAACTGGTCCGTGCCGGTGTTTTTGCTCCACATGAGCCTCCTCCCGCCCCTCTTCATCTCACCCTAGCAGCATAACCTTCTATTCCTTTCTCCCTCGTGTGTTTATCTAGCTTCCCCTTAAATGCATAAATAGCACCTTTCATGACCTCAGGATGTTTCAAAACGCTTCACAGCCAATAAAGTACTTTGGAAGCGTAGTTTTGTAAATGCAGCTGCCAATTTGCGTACAGCAAGATTCCAGATCATTTTGCTGGGGTTCGTTGAGGGATAAATAGTGGCGGGACACTGGGAGAACGCCCCTCCTCTGTGAATAGTGTCATGGGATCTTTTATGACCACTTGAACAAGCAGATAGCACCTCGGTTTAATTGTCTCATCTGAAAGATGCCACCGTCGGCAGTGCGGCACTCCCTCAGCACTGCACTGGGAGTGTCAGCCTGGATTTTTGTGCTCAAGTCTCTGGAGTGGGACTTGAACCCTCAACCTTCTGATTAAAAAGCAAGAATGCTACCACTGAGCCAGACTGACACAGTACTGAGCATGCACCGCACACAGCTCCCTGTGTAACACACTCATCACTCAGTGTGCATTAAACTTTCATGTCACTAAACATCAGGGCCTAGAAATTGGCCCACTTACTGCCACGAGTTTTCGCCTCGATCTGGTCTTAAAATGGCGGCTGCCACTCTAGCGCCTTTCTCTGGCGCAGGACTCGGTGGCCGCCATTTTGGTGAGGGCCTTAGCACTGCTAGCCATGGAGATGTAAATGAAGAGAGGGTGACGCCAGTCAGCGTGCAACGCCGACTTAATGTCACCTCAGTGAACTTCGACCTTAGCCCTGAGTTCAGCGCTGGGTCCTAAGCTCGCCAGCGTGCAGCAGACTGACAGAGACGCTGTCGACACCTCTTAAAGGGACACACACATCTTTCAGGTAAGCATTTGGACTGGATTTTTTAAATTTTATTGACGTAGTGGCTTGGTGCAATACATGTTAAAAGTTTTTTAAGTGTGCAGGGAGTGCTGCTGGACACTTGCAAGGCCTCAGATGGTAAAGGCAGGCCTCTGAGAAGACAGAAAATCTTGGAAATACTCAGCAGGTCAGGCAACATCTGTGGAGAAACAGAGTTCACGTCTCAGGTTGAGATGCTGGCTGACCTGCTGAGTATTTCCAGCAATTTTTTGCTTTTATTTCAGATTTACATCATCCGTTCGCAGAGGGAAGAGGAAGACACAGAGAAGAGGAAGAAGCATTAGAGGAAGACACAGCAGAGGAAGAAGCAGAAGGAAGGATGCAACCCAGGCAGCCTCTTTCTGGCCGGGATATCCAGGATGGAATCAACCGCCTGAGGTACCAGTGAACACAACCCCAATTCCCCTTTCAGCAGTAGTCCCACACCTTACCTTCCCTCTGTTACTGACCATCACAGCGTCCTCTTGGCCACAACGCTGAAATAAAAGCCACCACAAAGCAAACCTTCCAATCCAATTTTATACATCTATCAATCCAATATGACATCAAGAAATCAACTCATCACCCATATGCATTCCCTTAGTGACTGTCTTGTGTGTGCCTTTGCCTATCTTACTTATGTCACGCAGTGCTACCCCAGTTGCTGCAGCGTGGCTGGTGGAAGGCTGCTGACTTTCAGTGGGGGACACTGCAGATGGCCTTGCTGGTTGACCTTGAGAGCTGGTGGCTGGGAGTGTCGAGTGACGGTGTTTCTTCTTCTTCACTCTCCTCTCCCTCTTCTTGTTGACCCACTGGCTGGGCAGGCTGCATTTCTTGGGTGTGTGAAATGAGGAAGGCACAGGGGTGAAGTTGTGGTGAGGGGAGGACGGGAAAGCAAGAGGAGCATGCCAGAAGGAGGATAATGTAAGAGGATACCCGCATCTTGTATCCTTTCAGCCCTGACGCTGGCCAAGGGCTCAGCCATGCCCCTGCCAAGAATGGCCAGCACCGTCTCCTCCAAGAGGGTGAGGTGGAGCTAGGAATGGGAGGTGTGCCTCGTGATTGGTGCAGATTGTTGGTAAGTGAGTGATTGGGGAGGGGGGTTAGTCGTCCATTGAGCAGTGTGTGAGGCTAGTGCTGCAGTTGGTAAGAGACGACTTTTGAAGATGCATTCACTGACCTTGACCAGTGGTCTGAGGCCATGAAGCTTCTTTGGGCACTGGAGCCAGGTGGTGGGGGCGACACTGCTGACAGTGACGGCCTCGGTGATCTGGTCTCACATCCTTCTTTCCGGAGGGCCTCCTGGCCCCTGTGGGTAGAGGACCTCTCTTGCAGTGTTGACCCCCTGCACAAAGCTGGAGTGCTGCGTGCGAGACCCTGGTGCCCCTTCCCTGGCTTGCTGAGCCATTTGTGTTGGTGATGAGGCAGTTTTCCCATTTTTTTAGGTGCGGAAGGCAATTCAGCTTTAAGAGCTGAAGATTCCCATTTGGGAATTCTTGCTCATGTTAATTGTTTTTTCCGAAGGCAGGTGAGCTGTAATGGCTAAAACATTGCCTATTTTTACATCATTTTTATTTTAATCATTTCGGAAGGCTTTTAAGAATCCCACAATGCTTTGTGAAATCACAGCCTCGTTTTCAGAAGCTGTTGAAGCAGCATCGCCGCTTGGCCGCACCACACAGGGACCTGCTGCTGGGACCACCACCACCAGGACAGCGTTACACTGCCAGTTTAGCGCTTGACTAATGATAATTAGTCCCCAGCGCCAATTTTTTGGTCCTATTGCGCCACCAATTTCGGTGGCCATTAACCCCTGGCCGTGGTGGCACCAACAGCTTTTGTGGCGGCCACGAATTTCTAGGCCCATGTATTTGACCCTTGGGTCTCACTGTTCATCCACAACTTTCAATATCTTTCCATTGAGTCTATATTCCTTTCCTTGTTTTTCTTCTCCAAATGCATTACCTTGCTCTTATATTAAATAGCATCTGCCTCCTGCCTGCCCATCCCACTAACCTATCTCTGTACTCATAAGAACATAAGAAATAGGAGCAGGAGTAGGCCACACGGCCCCTCGAGACTGTTCCGCCATTCAATAAGATCTTCAACCTCAACTCCACTTTCCCGCCCAATCTCCGTATCCTTTGATTCCCCTAGAGTCCAAATATCTATTGATCTCAGCCTTAAATATACTCAAAGACTCAGCATCCCCAGCCCTCTGGGGCAGAGAATTCCAAAGATTCACAACCCGCTGAATGAAGAAATTCCTCCTCATCTCAGTCTTAAATGGCTGACCCCTTATCCTGAGACTATGCCATCTAGTTCTAGACACTCCAGCCAGGGGAAACAACCTCTCAGCATCTATCCTGTCAATCCCCTTCAGAATCTTGTATGTTTCAATGAGATCACCTCTCATTCTTCTAAACTCCAGAGAGTATAGGCCCATTCTACACTCTCTCTCATCATAGGACAGCCCTCTCATCCCAGGAATCAATCTAGTGAACTTTTGTTGCACCGCCTCCAAGGCAAGTATATCCTTCCTTAGATAAGGAGACCAAAACTGTGCACAGTACTCCAGGTGTGGTCTCACCAAGGCCCTGTACAATTGTAGCAAGACTTCCTTACTCTTATACTCCAGCCCCCTTGCAATAAAGGCCAACATGCCATTTGCCTTCCTTGTTGTTTGCTGTACCTGCATGCTAGCTTTCTGTGTTTCTTGCACGAGGACACCCAAATCTCTCTGAACACCAACATTTGAAAGTTTCTCACCATTTAAAAAATATTCTGTTTTTCTATTCTTCCTATCAAAGTGAATAACCTCACATTTCCCTACATTATACTCCATCTGCCACCTTACTGCCCACTCACTTAGTCTATATCTATATCCCTTTCCAGACTTTGTGTTCTCCTCACAGCTTACTGTCCCACCTAGCTTTGTATCATCAGAAAACTTGGATACATTACACTCGGTCCCTTCATCTAGGTCATTAATATAGATTGTAAACAGTTGAGGCCTCAACACTGATCCTTGCGGCACCCCACTGGTTACAGCCTGCCAACCTGAAAAAGATCTGTTTATCCCTACTCTCTGTTTTCTGTCCGTTAACCAATACTCTATCCATGCTACTATATTACCCCCTACCCCATGAGCCCTAATCTTGTGTAATAACCTTTTATGTGGAACCTTATCGAATGCCTTTTGGAAATCCAAATATACTACATCCACTGGTTCCCCTTTATCTACCCTGCTAGTTACATCCTCAAAAAACACTTTTAAATTTGTCAAACTCCTGAGGTCTTTGACAGTTCTCTGCAGGGTCAGGGTCAGGGGAAGGGTTAGGCTTAAGCTTAGGGTTAGCATTAGGGTTAGGGCCAGTGTCAGGGTTTAGGTTACCTGAGGAAAGGTTTATTGAATGTTGTATGTTGTTGTGTGTTGTGTGTTGTTTTATGTTGTTGTGTGTTGTTGTATATTGTCATTTGTTTGTGTTGTTGTATATTGTCATATGTTGTGTGTTATTGTATGTTGTTGTGTTGCTGTATGTTGTTGTGTGTTGTGTGTTGTTGTATGTTGTGTGTTGTTGTGTGTTGTCATGTTGTCATATGTTGTTGTGTGTTGTTGCATATTGTTGTATGTTGTATGCTGTTGTATGTTGTGTGTTGTTGTGTGTTGTGTGTTGTTGTATGTTGTGTGTTGTTGTGTGCTGTCATATGTTGTCATATGTTGTTGTGTGTTGTGTGTTGTTGTTTGTTGTGTGTTGTCATATGTTGTTGTGTGTTGTGTGTTGTTGTGCACAGTTCTTGTTGGGAAGCTCTGGAATTAGTTGATGGCTGTGAATTTCCTCAGAGTTGCTCCCGCTCCATCGCCATTACTTCACCAGAAGTGTGACAGAAACCCGTTTACACACAAACAAGGTTTCTGCCACACTTCCTGCGAAGCTTTGGTAGTGGAGTGGGAGCAGCACTGAGGAGATTCCTAGCTGATATTATGAGATCTGCTGGCAGATTACACCAGAGCCTTGGGTTTACTGTTTCTCAATCTGGACTTGTTTCTGGCTGGGGCAGAGATCACCTTGTCCTGCATGACATTTGTCAGGGTCGAGTGGTCTTCTGGAATTGTTTCGATCACCTAGGGGGGTCGGAGAGGAATTTCCCAGATTTTTCCCCCTATTTGGCCTGGGTTTTTATCTGTTTCGCTTTTCCCAGGAGATCACACGGCTCTGGGTGGGGTGGAGTGTATATATTGTGATACACAAGGTATCGCAGTTGTCTGGGCCAGGCTGGATGGAGCAGAGGGTCTTTACCTGTCCGTTATTGTTCATATATAACATTTAATGCATTCACATGACGATTCTGTCCCCGTTAAACCATTTGAAATAAGCCGGTTAACTTCTGTGTTAAAAAGAGAAAAAGGAATGTCACACGGATGTGTTAAGTGTTCATCTACTACAGGCGAAAACCTGTTCACCAGAAGTAAATGATTTATCCTCTTTATTAACTGGGTTGAAACAAGTCGACAATAAATGCTAACTTTATGCAGAAAGGGTTACCGTGGTTACCTACAGGCATCCTGAACACCAGAGAGCACTTTAGGGTAAAGGCCGTGGGCAATCAGTCTGTGTATGTAAACGAGTCAAGTCAAAGGACTTACCTCGCAGTTCCCCAGAATAGATGTGTGAGAGGTCTCCGTATTCCAGCCCACTTTTGGTTTTAATTCTAAAATCTTCCGTGAACATACTTGAATCTCTTTTCAGTTGAAGTCGAAATTGCCTGGAACAAAAATATAAATGACTTGCCCGGTGTAAACCTCGTTCACTATTAGTCACAAACATGTACAATTGTTGGTTCCACAGGCGACGTGGACTCCACTGAACTTCAGCTGATTTGGCTGAAGTGTTTAACCAGAGCACAAGAGGAGACGCCAGCCCATTGAACCTACTCGCGTTACTCAATCCACCTGACAGGCTAAACCTTCGCAATGAGTTTACAGACACACCACCATCTCAGAGCCCAGTGACTGAGGCTCATTGAAATACATCGAAGTTACAGCACGGAAATAGGCCGTTCAGCCAACCAGACCATGTCGGTGTTTACCCTCCACACGAATAAATAGTTCCAATCATTATTACCTGCCCTGTTCTCATGTCCCTTCAAGCCCTTTTTCTTTCATCCACCTGTCCAATCGAATCTTCAATATTGGCCTGGTTCCATCCTCAACCTTTTACCCTGGAAGTGAATTCCAGGTAGTCACTGTCGCCCGAGTCTGAAGGTTGCGACCCTGGGGATGTTCCACAAGGATCAGGGGAAGGTGGTAGAGCTCTCACCTCTGAGTCAGAAGGTCATGGGTTCAAGCCCCACACCAGGGACTACTGTCGGAGGTGCCGTCTTTTGGATGAGACGTTAAACCGAGGCCCCGTCTGCTCTCTCTCAGGTGGATGTAAAAGATCCCATGGCACTAATCGAAGAAGAGCAGGGGGAGTTCTCCTGGCCCTCAACCCTACATTACTAAAACAGATTATCTGGTCATTATCACATTGCTGTGTGTGGGAGCTTGCTGTGCACAAATTGGCTGCCGCGTTTCCTGCATTACAACAGCGACCACACTCCAAAAAAAGCACTTCATTGGCTGTAATGCGCTTTGGGAACGTCCTGAGGTTCTGAAAGGCGCTATGGAAATGCAAATCTTTCTTTCTTTCTTTCTTTATGTCTGTGAAAGAGAAGAGATGGAGTTGTATGTACATTGAGTCGATGCAGTTGCCAAGAGGCACTGTGATAGCAGAACTGATTTTGCAGTTGGCACGGAAATCATTCCCGGCAAGGTGTTCCTTACCAACTGTTCCTGTGGGCGCCAGGCAGCTGGTAACGGGCTTTCCCGGGCAAAACCTTGACGAGGCAGGACCTCCATTGCCAGCTCACTCTGCTGCCCTTCTACACTTGCCCTGTTTCTCATAACACGTGCGGTGGGGGTGTGAGGAGGCTCCCTAATGGAATCTCCATTGTGCCCCTTGCTTTAAAACCGAAGGTCAAAAGAAATCTCCATGGGACCAGAAGCCATTAACGTGAGGCAGAGAGGAAAGTCCACACAAAAAAACAATTGTTCAGTTGGAAAGCGTGACAAAGCACCAGATCCTAATGAGGTGCCCTTTAACAGTACTTCCATCCGACTAATGTCTCCGAGCAACCAGCAATGCTTCTTCGATAATGGTTGTGGTTTGTTTGGGGCGATGAAGAGGAAAATTCAACCTTGTTCTTCAGGGAGGAGGTCATTCAGCCCTCGAGCCTGTTCTGCATTCATTGGGATCATGGCTGATCTGTATCTTAACTCCATCCACCTGCCTTGGCTCCATATTCTTTTATACCCTTGGCTAGCAAAAATCTGTCGATCTCAGGTTTAAAATGATTAATTGAGCCCCAGCATCTACTGCTTTTTGTGGGAGAGAGTTCCACACTTCTACCACCCTTTGTGTGAAGTGTTTCCTAACTTCTCTCCTGAGTGGCCTGGCTCTGATTTTAAGGTTATGTCCCATTAACCTAGACTCCCCAACCAGCGGAAAAAAATTCTCTCTACCCTATCAATTCCTTTCAACATCCTAAAAATCTCCATCAAATCACCCCTTAACCTTCTATATTCCAGGGAATACAAGCCTAGTTTATGTAATCTCTCTCATAATCTAACCCTTGGCGGCCTGGTAACATTCTGGTGAATCTGCGCTGCACTCCTTCCATTATATCCTTTCTAAGGTGCGGAGCCCAGAACTGTACACAGTGATCCAGATGTGGTCTAACCAGGGCTTTGTATAGGTGTAGAAAAACTTCCTCCCTTTATATTCTAGCCCTTTAGTTATAAAGGCTAACATTTCATTAGTCTTTTTGATTATATTTTGTACCTGACCACTACATTTTAGTGATCTGTGTACATGGAGCCCTAAATCTCTTTGGACCTCTACTGTTCCTAGCTTTTCACCATTTAAATAATACTCGGATCGATCCTTTTTTGGTCCAAAATGGATGACCTCACACGTACTGGCGTTTAAATTTATCTGCCACAGTTTTGCCCACTCACTTAATCTGTCAATGTCTTTGTAATTTCATGCTCCCGTCTACACTACTTGCTATGCCACCAATCTTTGTGTCATTGGCAAACTTGAATATATGGCTCTCTATTGTGTTATCGGAGTCATTAATTTTAGCTTAACATTCTCTTATCGAATGCCTTCTGGAAGTTCATATAAACTACATCTGTCTACAACTTTAGTTACTTCCTCAAAAAATTAAATAGTTTCATTAGATATGACCTACCCTTTAAAAATACATGTTGGCTCTCTCTAACCAGCTCTAATTTCTCTAAGTGCTGAATCACTCTGTCCCTAATTATAGATTCCAATAATTTCCCACAACAGATGTTAGACTAACAGGTCTCTAATTTCCTGGTTTCTCTCTCAGCTTTCTGACATAATGGAGTTACATTTGCAATTTTCCAATCTAAAGGGCCAATTCCCAAATCAAGAGAGAAAGGCACGGCCACCAATGGTGGAGCGATTAAAATCAGGGATTCTCAAGAGGCTAGAATTAGAGGAGTGCAAATATTTCGGAGGGTTGTGGGGCTGGAGGAGATTACAGAGATAGGGAGGGGCGAGGCTATGGAGGGATGAGAATTTTAAAATCGAGGCGTTGCTTAACCAGGAGCCAATGTAGGTCAGCGAGCCGGGGTCAAATATGACACCAAGGTTGTGAACAGTCTGGTTCAGCCTCAGACAGATGCTTGGGAGAGGGATGGAGTCGGTGGTTAGGGAACGGAGTTTGTGGCAGGGACCGAAGACAATGGGTTTGGTCTTCCCAATATTTAGTTGGAGGAAATTTCTGCTCAGCCAGAACTGGATGTCAGACAAGCAGTCTGACAATGTAGAGACAGTGGAGGGATCGAGAGAAGTGGTGGTGAGGTAGAGCTGGGTATCGTCAGCGTACACATGGAAACTGACGCTGTGTTTTTGGATGATGTCACCGAGGGGCAGCATGTAGGTGAGAAATTGGAGGGGGCCAAGGATAGATCCTTGGGGGACACCAGAGGTAACGGTGTGGGAGTGGGAAGAATGGAATCAGGCGTATGCAGTCCCACCCAGTTGGGCGACGGTGGAGAAGCGTTGGAGGAGGATGGTGTGGTCAACCTACACTAACGTACCCAGTGCTCAGAGTATGTTTCTTGCTCAGTTTAGAGCTCAGAGAGAAACAGCTTTAAGCTCCCTCCTCATCCCAAGACGATGAGTGTCAATAAAAAATTTGAAGAAATGAAAGCATACTCCCAGTGGGAGGTTCTGGTGTGAACATAGAGGCTAACACATCCATCATTCCGACTGAGGTCAGCGCTGGGTTGTCACCACTGTGTGAAATGCTTGGCATTCATTTCTATCTTGCTGTCCTGTACTTGCAGTAACCTTCTTGGGCGTTAGAAACACAGAAGGGAGACGGAGGATGGAGAAGTTGTGGTAGAAATCCGTCTCGGGCGGTAGTGCAGAATAGCGATTGTGAATTGGCAGACTTTAATGGGAAATAAAATGGGGCAGAGTGTAAACTGGCGGGCGAGTCGCCGTCGCACAGTTTATGCTGCTGTCCAGGATCACTTTCTAGCCCGTTATATCTGGAGATGAGCCAGTGAAGGAGAAGAGTGAAAAACAAAACCTCAAGTGTTTCCCACAGAGGGAACGTATTAAACATGTATTTCAAACAATGCTCTTATTAATGAACTAGCTGATCCCCCATTTCAGGCCCCAGGAGTGGGCGGGGGTGGGGGGGTGGGGGGTGGGTGTTGACTTTTGGTTGACTGCCTGTTCCGTCGGATAAGAGGAACCCCACCCGCCATTTTGAGGCCCCGGCTCCATTTAAATCTGGAAGTTGAGCTGCGGGAAGCCAAACAGGAATTCTGATGTGGTGTGCCGGAGTGAGGGCTCAACATCGGGCTGGGGGAGTGGGGGGGGGGGGTTTGTAATCTCGGGGTGTTTGTGATCTCAGGGGGTTTGTGATCTCGGGGGGTTTGTGATCTCGGGGGCGGTTTGTGATCTCGGGGGGGTTTGTGATCTCAGGGGGGTTTGTGATCTCGGGGGGGGGTTTGTGATCTCGGGGGGTTTGTGATCTCGGGGGGTTTGTGATCTCGGGGGGGGTTTGTGATCTCGGGGGGGTTTGTGATCTCGGGGGGTTTGTGATCTCGGGGGCGGTTTGTGATCTCGGGGGGGTTTGTGATCTCAGGGGGGTTTGTGATCTCGGGGGGGGTTTGTGATCTCGGGGTGTTTGTGATCTCGGGCGGTTTGTGATCTCGGGGTGTTTGTGATCTCGGGGCGGTTTGTGATCTCGGGGCGGTTTGTGATCTCGGGGTGTTTGTGATCTCGGGGCGGTTTGTGATCTCGGGTGGGTTTGTGATCTCGGGGTGTTTGTGATCTCGGGGGGTGTTTGTGATCTCGGGGGGGGTTTGTGATCTCGGGGGGGTTTGTGATCTCGGGGTGTTTGTGATCTCGGGGGGGGTTTGTGATCTCGGGGGGGTTTGTGATCTCGGGGTGTTTGTGATCTCGGGGGGGGGGTTTGTGATCTCGGGGCGGTTTGTGATCTCGGGGTGTTTGTGATCTCAGGGGGTGTTTGTGATCTCGGGGGGGGTTTGTGATCTCGGGGCGGTTTGTGATCTCGGGGTGTTTGTGATCTCGGGGCGGTTTGTGATCTCGGGGGGGGTTTGTGATCTCGGGGGGGGGGTTTGTGATCTCGGGGTGTTTGTGATCTCGGGGGGGTTTGTGATCTCGGGTTGTTTGTGATCTCGGGGTGTTTGTGATCTCGGGGGGGGGGTTTGTGATCTCGGGGTGTTTGTGATCTCGGGGGGTTTGTGCTCTCGGGGGGGTTTGTGATCTCGGGGTGTTTGTGATCTCGGGGGGGTTTGTGATCTCGGGCGGTTTGTGATCTCGGGGGTGTTTGTGATCTCGGGGCGGTTCGTGATCTCGGGGCGGTTTGTGATCTCGGGCGGTTTGTGATCTCGGGGGGGGTTTGTGATCTCGGGGGGGGGGGTTGTGATCTCGGGGGGGGTTTGTGATCTCGGGGTGTTTGTGATCTCGGGGCGGTTTGTGATCTCGGGGCGGTTTGTGATCTCGGGGTGTTTGTGATCTCGGGGCGGTTTGTGATCTCGGGGGGGGTTTGTGATCTCGGGGGGGTTTGTGATCTCGGGTTGTTTGTGATCTCGGGTTGTTTGTGATCTCGGGGCGGTTTGTGATCTCGGGGGGGTTTGTGATCTCGGGGGGTTTGTGATCTCGGGGCGGTTTGTGATCTCGGGGTGTTTGTGATCTCGGGGGGGGTTTGTGATCTCGGGGTGTTTGTGATCTCGGGGGGGGGGGTTTGTGATCTCGGGGCGGTTTGTGATCTCGGGGTGTTTGTGATCTCGGGGGGTGTTTGTGATCTCGGGGGGGGGTTTGTGATCTCGGGGCGGTTTGTGATCTCGGGGTGTTTGTGATCTCGGGGCGGTTTGTGATCTCGGGGGGGGTTTGTGATCTCGGGGGGGGGTTTGTGATCTCGGGGGGTTTGTGATCTCGGGGTGTTTGTGATCTCGGGGGGTTTGTGATCTCGGGTTGTTTGTGATCTCGGGGTGTTTGTGATCTCGGGGGGGGGTTTGTGATCTCGGGGTGTTTGTGATCTCGGGGGTGTTTGTGATCTCGGGGGTGTTTGTGATCTCGGGCGGTTTGTGATCTCGGGGGGTTTGTGCTCTCGGGGTGTTTGTGATCTCGGGGTGTTTGTGATCTCGGGCGGTTTGTGATCTCGGGCGGTTTGTGATCTCGGGGGGTTTGTGATCTCGGGGTGTTTGTGATCTCGGGGGGGTTTGTGATCTCGGGGGTGTTTGTGATCTCGGGCGGTTTGTGATCTCGGGCGGTTTGTGATCTCGGGGGGTTTGTGATCTCGGGGTGTTTGTGATCTCGGGGGGGTTTGTGATCTCGGGTTGTTTGTGATCTCGGGGCGGTTTGTGATCTCGGGGGGGGTTTGTGATCTCGGGGCGGTTTGTGATCTCGGGGGGGGTTTGTGATCTCGGGGTGTTTGTGATCTCGGGGCGGTTTGTGATCTCGGGGTGTTTGTGATCTCGGGGCGGTTTGTGATCTCGGGGGGTTTGTGATCTCGGGGTGTTTGTGATCTCGGGGGGGTTTGTGATCTTGGGGTGTTTGTGATCTCGGGGTGTTTGTGATCTCGGGGCGGTTTGTGATCTCGGGGCGGTTTGTGATCTCGGGCGGTTTGTGATCTCGGGGTGTTTGTGATGTCGGGGGGGGGTGTTTGTGATCTCGGGGTGTTTGTGATCTCGGGGGGGGGGTGTTTGTGATCTCGGGGTGTTTGTGATCTCGGGGGGGGGTGTTTGTGATCTCGGGGTGTTTGTGATCTCGGGGTGTTTGTGATCTCGGGGGTGGGGTTGTGATCTCGGGGTGTTTGTGATCTCGGGGGGTTTGTGATCTCGGGGTGTTTGTGATCTCGGGGGGGGGTGTTTGTGATCTCGGGGTGTTTGTGATCTCGGGGTGTTTGTGATCTCGGGGGGTTTGTGATCTCGGGGTGTTTGTGATCTCGGGGCGGTTTGTGATCTCGGGGGGGGGTGTTTGTGATCTCGGGGTGTTTGTGATCTCGGGGGGTTTGTGATCTCGGGGGGTTTGTGATCTCGGGGGGTTTGTGATCTCGGGGCGGTTTGTGATCTCGGGGGGTTTGTGATCTCGGGGGGTTTGTGATCTCGGGGTGTTTGTGATCTCGGGGTGTTTGTGATCTCGGGGGGTTTGTGATCTCGGGCGGTTTGTGATCTCGGGGGGGTTTGTGATCTCGGGGGGGGTTTGTGATCTCGGGGGGTTTGTGATCTCGGGGGGTTTGTGATCTCGGGCGGTTTGTGATCTCGGGGGGGTTTGTGATCTCGGGGGGGGTGTTTGTGATCTCGGGGGGTTTGTGATCTCGGGCGGTTTGTGATCTCGGGGGGGTTTGTGATCTCGGGGGGGTTTGTGATCTCGGGGTGTTTGTGATCTCGGGGGGTTTGTGATCTCGGGCGGTTTGTGATCTCGGGGGGGGTTTGTGATCTCGGGGGGGGGTGTTTGTGATCTCGGGGGGTTTGTGATCTCGGGGGGGGTTTGTGATCTCGGGGGGTGTTTGTGATCTCGGGGGGGGGTTTGTGATCTCGGGGGGTTTGTGATCTCGGGGGGTTTGTGATCTCGGGGTGTTTGTGATCTCGGGGTGTTTGTGATCTCGGGGGGTTTGTGATCTCGGGCGGTTTGTGATCTCGGGGGGATTTGTGATCTCGGGGGGGGTTTGTGATCTCGGGGGGTTTGTGATCTCGGGGGGGGTTTGTGATCTCGGGGGGTGTTTGTGATCTCGGGGGGGGGTTTGTGATCTCGGGGGGTTTGTGATCTCGGGGGGTATGTGATCTCGGGGGGGGGTTTGTGATCTCGGGGGGGGGTTTGTGATCTCCGGGGGTTTGTGATCTCGGGGGGGGGTTTGTGATCTCGGGGGGTTTGTGATCTCGGGGGGGGGTTTGTGATCTCAGGGTGTTTGTGATCTCGGGGGGTTTGTGATCTCGGGGGGTTTGTGATCTCGGGAGGGGTTTGTGGTCTCGGGGGGGGGTTTGTGACCTCGGGGGGTTTGTGATCTCGGGGGTTTGAGGTCTCGGGGGGGGGTTTGTGACCTCGGGGGGTTTGTGATCTCGGGCGGTTTGTGATCTTGGGGGGGTTTGTGATCTCGGGCGGTTTGTGATCTTCGGGGGTTTGTGATCTTGGGGGGGTTTGTGATCTCGGGCGGTTTGTGATCTCGGGGGGGTTTGTGATCTCGGGGCGGTTTGTGATCTCGGGGGTTTTGTGATCTCGGGGGGTTTGTGATCTTGGGGGGGTTTGTGATCTCGGGCGGTTTGTGATCTCGGGGGGTTTGTGATCTCGGGGGGTTTGTGATCTCGGGGGGGTTTGTGATCTCGGGGGGGGGGTTTGTGATCTCGGGGTGTTTGTGATCTCAGGGCGGTTTGTGATCTCGGGGTGTTTGTGATCTCGGGGTGTTTGTGATCTCGGGGGGTTTGTGATCTCGGGGTGTTTGTGATCTCGGGGCGGTTTGTGATCTCGGGGGGTTTGTGATCTCGGGGGGTTTGTGATCTCGGGGCGGTTTGTGATCTCGGGGGGGTTTGTGAACTCGGGGTGTTTGTGATCTCGGGGTGTTTGTGATCTCGGGGCGGTTTGTGATCTCGGGGGGTTTGTGATCTCGGGGGGTTTGTGATCTCGGGGCGGTTTGTGATCTCGGGGCGGTTTGTGATCTCGGGGGCGGTTCGTGATCTCGGGGGGTTTGTGATCTCGGGGTGTTTGTGATCTCGGGGGGGGTTGTGATCTCGGGGGTTTGTGATCTCGGGGTGTTTGTGATCTCGGGGGGTTTGTGACCTCGGGGGGGTTTGTGATCTCGGGGGCGGTTCGTGATCTCGGGGGGTTTGTGATCTCGGGGGGTTTGTGATCTCGGGGGGGTTTGTGATCTCGGGGGGTTTGTGATCTCGGGGGGGTTTGTGATCTCGGGGGGTTTGTGATCTCGGGGGGTTTGTGATCTTGGGGGGTTTGTGATCTCGGGGGGGTTTGTGATCTCGGGGGCGGTTCGTGATCTCGGGGGGTTTGTGATCTCGGGGGGTTTGTGATCTCGGGGTGTTTGTGATCTCGGGGGGGTTTGTGATCTCGGGGGGGTTTGTGATCTCGGGGGCGGTTCGTGATCTCGGGGGGTTTGTGATCTCGGGGGGTTTGTGATCTCGGGGTGTTTGTGATCTCGGGGGGGTTTGTGATCTCGGGCGGGGTTTGTGATCTCGGGGGGTTTGTGATCTCGGGGGGTTTGTGATCTCGGGCGGGGTTTGTGATCTCGGGGGGGTTTGTGATCTCGGGCGGGGTTTGTGATCTTGGGGGGTTTGTGATCTCGGGGGGGTTTGTGATCTCGGGGGGGGGTTTGTGATCTCGGGGTGTTTGTGATCTCGGGCGGGGTTTGTGATCTCGGGGGGTTTGTGATCTCGGGGGGGGGTTTGTGATCTCGGGGGGTTTGTGATCTCGGGGGGGTTTGTGATCTCGGGGTGTTTGTGATCTCGGGGGGGGGGGTTGTGATCTCGGGGGGTTTGTGATCTCGGGGGGGTTTGTGATCTCGGGGGGGGGTTGTGATCTCGGGGGGTTTGTGATCTCGGGGGGGGGGGTTGTGATCTCGGGGGGTTTGTGATCTCGGGGGGGGGTTTGTGATCTCGGGGGGGTTTGTGATCTCGGGGGGGTTTGTGATCTCGGGGGGGGGGGTTTGTGATCTCGGGCGGTTTGTGATCTCGGGGGATTTGTGATCTCATGGCGGTTTGTGATCTCGGGGTGTTTGTGATCTCGGGGGGGTTGTGATCTCGGGGGGGTTGTGATCTCGGGGGGGTTTGTGATCTCGGGGGGTTTGTGATCTCGGGGGCGGTTTGTGATCTCGGGGGGGTTTGTGATCTCGGTGGGTTTGTGATCTCAGGCGGTTTGTGATCTCGGGGGGTTTGTGATCTCGGGGCGGTTTGTGATCTCGGGCGGTTTGTGATCTCGGAGGGGGTTTGTGATCTAGGGGGGGTTTGTGATCTCGGTGCGGTTTGTGATCTCGGGGGGGTTTGTGATCTCGGGGGGGGGGGGTTTGTGATCTCGGGGTGTTTGTGATCTCGGGCGGTTTGTGATCTCGGGGGGTTTGTGATCTCGGGGGGGTTTGTGATCTCGGGGGGGTTTGTGATCTCGAGGTGTTTGTGATCTCGGGGGGTTTGTGATCTCGGGGCGGTTTGTGATCTCGGGGTGTTTGTGATCTCGGGGGGGTTTGTGATCTCGGGCGGTTTGTGATCTCGGGCGGTTTGTGATCTCGGGGTGTTTGTGATCTCGGGGCGGTTTGTGATCTCGGGGTGTTTGTGATCTCGGGGGGTTTGTGATCTCGGGGTGTTTGTGATCTTGGGGCGGTTTGTGATCTCGGGGCGGTTTGTGATCTCGGGGTGTTTGTGATCTCGGGGGGTTTGTGATCTCGGGGGGTTTGTGATCTCGGGGGGTGGTTGTGATCTCGGGGGGTTTGTGATCTCGGGGGGGTTTGTGATCTCGGTGGGTTTGTGATCTCAGGCGGTTTGTGATCTCGGGGGGTTTGTGATCTCGGGGCGGTTTGTGATCTCGGGCGGTTTGTGATCTCGGGGGGGGTTTGTGATCTCGGGGGGGTTTGTGATCTCGGTGCGGTTTGTGATCTCGGGGGGGTTTGTGATCTCGGGGGTTTGTGATCTCGGGGGGGGGGTTTGTGATCTCGGGGTGTTTGTGATCTCGGGGCGGTTTGTGATCTCGGGGGGGTTTGTGATCTCGGGGGTTTGTGATCTCGGGGGGGGGGTTTGTGATCTCGGGGGGTTTGTGATCTCGGGCGGTTTGTGATCTCGGGCGGTTTGTGATCTCGGGGGGTTTGTGATCTCGGGGGGTTTGTGATCTCGGGGGGGTTTGTGATCTCGGGGCGGTTTGTGATCTCGGGGTGTTTGTGATCTCGGGGGGGTTTGTGATCTCGGGGGGTTTGTGATCTCGGGCGGTTTGTGATCTCGGGGTGTTTGTGATCTTGGGGCGGTTTGTGATCTCGGGGTGTTTGTGATCTCGGGGGGTTTGTGATCTCGGGGGGGGGTTGTGATCTCGGGGGGTTTGTGATCTCGGGGGGTGGTTGTGATCTCGGGGGGTTTGTGATCTCGGGGCGGTTTGTGATCTCGGGGCGGTTTGTGATCTCGGGGTGGTTTTGTGATCTCGGGGTGTTTGTGATCTCGGGGGGGTTTGTGATCTCGGGGCGGTTTGTGATCTCGGGGGGGTTTGTGATCTCGGGGTGTTTGTGATCTCGGGGTGGTTTGTGATCTCGGGGGGGGTTTGTGATCTCGGGGTGTTTGTGATCTCGGGGCGGTTTGTGATCTCGGGGTGTTTGTGATCTCGGTGGCGGTTTGTGATCTCGGGGCGGTTTGTGATCTCGGGGGGTTTGTGATCTCGGGGCGGTTTGTGATCTCGGGTGGGGTTTGTGATCTCGGGGTGTTTGTGATCTCGGGGCGGTTTGTGATCTCGGGGTGTTTGTGATCTCGGGGCGGTTTGTGATCTCGGGGCGGTTTGTGATCTCGGGGGGGTTTGTGATCTCGGGGTGTTTGTGATCTCGGGGCGGTTTGTGATCTCGGGGTGTTTGTGATCTTGGGGCGGTTTGTGATCTCGGGGTGTTTGTGATCTTGGGGCGGTTTGTGATCTCGGGGTGTTTGTGATCTTGGGGCGGTTTGTGATCTCGGGGCGGTTTGTGATCTTGGGGCGGTTTGTGATCTCGGGGTGTTTGTGATCTTGGGGCGGTTTGTGATCTCGGGGCGGTTTGTGATCTCGGGGGGGGGTTTGTGATCTCGGGGTGTTTGTGATCTCAGGGCGGTTTGTGATCTCGGGGCGGTTTGTGGTCTCGGGGGGGGTTTGTGATCTCGGGGTGTTTGTGATCTCAGGGCGGTTTGTGATTTCGGGGGGGGTTTGTGATCTCGGGGCGGTTTGTGATCTCGGGGGGTGGGGGGGTTTGTGATTTCTGGGGGGGTTTGTGATCTGGGGGGTGTTTGTGATCTCGGGGGTTTTGTGATCTCGGAGGGTTTGTGATCTCGGGGAGGGGTCCCGGGCGGGCAGCGCCCCGGATTGTTTTTGAGGTTCATTCCTGCTCCTCTGGGGCCACAAGAATAAATCGACACTTGCCTTCGGCCGGACCTCCTCTCTCCCATTGCCTGGGGGACACCAGTGCACATGCCCCTCCAGTCTGAAAAACAACTGTTCACCACTACATAGCCAATTTTGTATCCACGCAGCCACTGCTCCTTTAATTCTGTGGGCTACAATTTTGCTAACAATCCTATTATGTGGAACTTTATCAACGCCTTTTGAAAGTCCATATACACAACATCAGCTCTCTCAGTTACAGCACGTTACAGCAGAGCCGTCTTTGGGCCTCTGTCTCACAGAGTTGGACCACTTGTTGCAAGACAGCCTTCAGCTTGAACGTGGGCGTGGCGGTGGCTCTCGTGCTACCGGATCCTTCCACAGTGGACTCCTGCCACATCAGGCAGTCTGCTGTGCACATCTGCACCGAGCAAGTGATAAAGGCTGTGTTTGCAAGGACACTGCAGTCATCACTTTTCCTGTGGAATGGGGCTGGAATACAAAGTGGAGGAAGGGATGTTTCAGTTTTACAGAGCTTTGGTCAGACCCCGTCTGGACACTGCGGTCAGTTCTGGGCACCTTTTATCCATATCCCTGATACCCTTACCTAAAAATCTGCTGATCTCAGTTTGAAAATTCCAATTGACCCCCAACATCCACAGCTTTTTAGGGGAGAGAGTTCCAAATTTCCACTAATCTTTGTGTGAAGAAGTGCTTCCTGATTTCACCCCTGAACGGCCTGGCTCTGATTTTCAGGTTATTCCTCCTCGTTCTGAATTCCCCCCCACCAGAGGAAATAGTTTCTCTCTATCTGCCCCATCAAATCCTTTAATCATCTTAAACACCGCAATTAGATCACTCCTTAATCTTCTATAAGGGAATATAAGCCAGGTTTATGCAACCTGTCCTCGTAATTTAACCCTTTTAGCCCAGTATGATTCTGGTGAATCTGCGCTGCTCCCTCTCTAAGGTCAATATATCCTTCCCGAGGTGCAGGGCCCAGAACTGAGCACAGTGACTCCAGACATGGTCTGAATGGATTACATGAAGGGACATCCCCGTTCTGTGGGACAGTAACGACATCAGGTAAAGTTTATTGAACATTTGGGGAAAGTTAGACGCTCCCTGTGAAAGGACAGTGGCTCAGGCTGGGACAGGTCCCTGGGCCAACCTGCTGGGTGAGGAAACACGGGGTTCAAAGTGAGAGTAGAACTGGAGCTGGCTGGAAGAACAATGAGGACAGGACCTTGGGCAAGAGAATAAAATTCTTTTTACAAGAAACAGAACTTTAGGCAGTGATGCTGGGATTTCTTCCTGAAACAGGAACTGCCTCACAGGCTAAAGCGATGATGTTCGGATTCCTGTCCCGACAGAGTTATTTCTCAATTGGAATGGGACAGCTTGGTACAAAATGTCCCAATAGGCAATGTTCAGACCCTCTCTTCAAAGAAAATTTCTCTCATTTTTCTCTCTCAGTATTTTACTCGTGACCCTCTATGGAGAATATTCACTGACATCACGAAAGGTTTTGATTAATGCGTATGTTCCAGAGCTTTGACCTGTTTCCTAATATCTTCCGAGTAAACAAAAATATTTCATTACTCAACCACCGCTCTTGGTTTGAAACTCATTGCAAAACAGCATCAAAGACCCTTCTTGTCTCCTTGAGCGAGGCCGTTCTCCCCTCACAGTGACTCCACACCAGTCACGTCAGCCCCTAAGAGAGGTCAGGAAAACAAAGAATAAGACCCACAACTCCTGGGGATGTGCTGCAGTGTATGTGCGGCAGAGACCCTGTCCCAAATCCTGGGGTAGGCCATCGGCACCCGTACCTACTTCGGGCAAGTCCCGTGTGACGCTCAGTGCGCTGCAGGGGGTCCCCTCCCGCTCGGAGAACCAAAGGACCTGAAGAAAAGTATTTTGAGTCTTCAACTCCCACTGGAGCCTTTCTACGACGAGCGATCTCCTCCAATCACCGGACTCAAGAAAAGGGCTGGTGCTTTCACCAGGCATCAAATGGACTCAGGGAAGGTCTCAACTATTGCCGTAAATTCCACTGAAGTCTTTTGAGGGCGTAGAGGGAGGAATTTCCTAAGTTAGGGAACAGCCCCCTCAACCAGAATTTAAAGGGCCGGACTAAATGTGACAGAATCCCAGTGGAACCGGGATCGGTCCCATATTCCGGGCCCACAGAGGTGGAAATCACCCTGTCAAGTCCCAGGAATATCAGAGCTTAGATGGTTTGAAAATATTCCTGCCTTTGATGGATCATCATTGATCGATCAGTCGATCGGTGGTTAGTGATTTGAGGCAGTACACCATTGATAGAGAGATCGTGGCCCCAAAACCCCATCAGGCCCTGGTGGGCATGTGGCAGAGCGGCCAGGGGGGTGCACAGCGGGTGGAGACCGGTTCTGTCAGGGTTCCGGCCCGTTCACACTGCAACACTAAATTCATGCAGGGGGAGGAGGGTGAACCTTCCGCCTGCCCTCCCCCCTTCTCCGCACCCCACCCCCCCCCCCCCCCACGCCCAAACACATCAAGGGATCCATGTCTAGGGGAGTTTGTGGGCTGAACCAGAAATTTCTGCCAGCTCACCCTTGGCAGACCTGAGCAGAACTCACGCCAGCAGGGGACTGGGGACTGGGGACTGGAGACTGGCGACTGGCGACTGGAGACTGGGGATTGGAGACTGGGGACTGGAGACTGGAGACTGGAGACTGGAGACTGGAGACTGGAGACTGGGGACTGGAGACTGGGGACTGGAGACTGGAGACTGGAGACTGGAGACTGGAGACTGGAGACTGGGGACTGGGGACTGGGGACTGGAGACTGGAGACTGGAGACTGGGGACTGGAGACTGGGGACTGGAGACTGGGGACTGGAGACTGGGGACTGGGGACTGGAGACTGGAGACTGGGGACTGGAGACTGGAGACTGGGGACTGGGGACTGGAAACTGGAGACTGGGGACTGGAGACTGGAGACTGGGGACTGGAGACTGGAGACTGGGGACTGGAGACTGGAGACTGGAGACTGGGGACTGGAGACTGGAGACTGGAGACTGGAGACTGGGGACTGGAGACTGGAGACTGGAGACTGGAGACTGGGGACTGGAGACTGGGGACTGGAGACTGGAGACTGGAGACTGGAGACTGGGGACTGGAGACTGGAGACTGGGGACTGGAGACTGGAGACTGGAGACTGGGGACTGGAGACTGGGGACTGGAGACTGGAGACTGGAGACTGGGGACTGGAGACTGGAGACTGGAGACTGGGGACTGGAGACTGGGGACTGGAGACTGGGGACTGGAGACTGGAGACTGGAGACTGGGGACTGGAGACTGGGGACTGGAGACTGGAGACTGGAGACTGGAGACTGGGGACTGGAGACTGGAGACTGGAGACTGGGGACTGGAGACTGGAGACTGGAGACTGGGGACTGGGGACTGGAGACTGGAGACTGGAGACTGGGGGCTGTGGTTGGATGCTGGGGTTAGGGGTTTGGGGTTGGGGGTTGGGGGCTGGGGTTAAGTTTTTGGGATTAGGGGTTTGGGGTTGGGGGTTGGATGCTGTGGTTAGGGGCTGGGGTTAGGGGTTTTGGGTTAGGGGCTGGAGCTCGGGACTTGCATGACTTCTACTGAGGTTTCAGAAAAAGTTCCACAGGTGATCAATTCCGGAGCAGATTGATTATTTTCAACGAAAGTGGTCCTGGCTGCAATGGGAGCTGAAGATTTGTACGATGTCCCATTTTGTCGGGTTGATTCTCCTTTCCTGTGTCGGAGCGGGATGGTGTGCTCTGACTCCATTGGCAGCAGGTTTGGGGCAAGTGCCATTGATACCCTTACAGGTGCAGGCTTCGCCCCAGATATGCAAATTACCCCCTTCCCGTAATTTAAGACAGGGTCCCGGGCTCCCAACTGGTGGATAAGAGGTACACAAGGTTACTTCAACAGCACCTTCCTCCCCTGCAACCACCAACAACCAAGGAGGACCAGGGCAGCAGGCGCATGGAAACACCACCACCTCCAAGTTCCCCTCCCAGTCACACACCATCCTGACTTGGAAATACATCGCCGATCCTTCATCGTCACTGGGTCAAAATCCTGGAACTCCCTCCCTAACATTACTGTGGGAGTATCTTCACCACACGGTCTGCAGCGGTTCAAGAAGGCAGCTCACCACCACCTTCTCAAGGGCAATTAGGGATGGGCAATAAATACTGGCCTTGCCAGCGACGCCCACATCCCGTGAATGAATGATAAAAATACTGTGCCACTCACCAGCAAAACGGACATCCCAGAATTTTGGGCGCTGTGGTCCTTTATGATCTAACTGACTCGAGAGACAGACATCCTCCTTATAGTGAGGTGGATAGTTAGGTAGATCAACAAATAAAGAAAGAACTTGCATTTCTATAGCGCCTTTCACAACATCAGGACGTCCTAAAGCAGTTTACAGCCAATGAAGTACTTTTTTTGAAGTGTAGTCACTGTTGTAATGTAGGAAACGCAGCAGCCAATTTGTGCACAGCAAGCTCCCACAGACAGTAATCAGATAATCTGTTTGAGTGATAGTGGTTGAGGGATAAATATTGGCCAGGACACCAGGGAGAACTTTACTGCTCTTCTTCGAAATAGTGCCATGGGATCTTTTACGTCCACCTGAGAGAGCGCAGACTGGGTCTCAGTTTAATGTCTCATCCAAAAGACTGCACCTCTGACAGTGCAGCACTCCCTCAGTACTGGCACTGGAGTGTCAGCCTGGATTATGTGCTCATACCTCTGGAGTTTGACTTGAAACCATGACCTTCTGACTCAGAGGTGAGAGCGCTACCTACTGAGCCACGGCTGAAAACATTTGTTTTATATACCCAGAAAGATGTCATATCATTTGCCCAAATTCTTAAAATTATGAAATGCAAGAAAGACAGTGTACTGTACACCCACTACTGTCCCTGGTCACACTTCACACACTGCAATATTCTTAGCTTTGATCCTTGCGTCGATGGTAACTGCAGGACTGGGACACAGCTGAGCCCTCATAACAGGTGGAGTCAGCACCATTGTCCAACTTCCAACCGGGCAGTCCAGTTTGGAATAAAGCTCTCCGAAAAATTCTAAACTAGAAGCTGGACACTAAGAGGGGGGACATTACAAAGGTCGAGCTTCCAAAGCCAAGGAACAGACTCTTAGGGACGGAGAACAAGAAGTACAGAAGAGTGATGTGCAAATATTATAGAGGGAGATTACTGAGGCAGTCAGTGCAACCTCCACTACCCCAAGAATTGCTACACAGTGCAGGATGAGATTTAATGACCTCACAAGGACAGCCAAGGTAAGTGAAGGGTCAATCTGAATTCAGCCCTTTCACAGGGCTTCCAAGACATGATTGGGTCTACTTGGAACAAAATGATATTGACCAGTGACACCTCTGAGCCTGTACCAGACTGGGGACAGAAGTTGCTGTCTCTTATGGAAGTGATAATGCTCCTATTATTTAAGGCCCCTCCACTGCTGACACCTGATGGAGCTTCAGACCTGGGCCTGGCTCCCCTTGAAAAAGCAGAAAGAAAGGCAACCATTAGCGGGTTCCTCAGGGGCAGCAGCTTCACAGAGCCAAGGGTCTCCTCAGTCCTCGAAGGCTGCAGAGGATCTATCCAGCCACCCACCTCTCAACATCACATCACCCAGGGAGAATCCTGTGGCTGTGGGAGATGAATGAGGCAGTGGGGCATAGTGTAGGAAACTGCTGCAGTTAGAGTGTAGGAAGTTATTAGAAACTTTTCGGGAATTTGTTTTGGAAAGTAAAAATTCTTTGAGCACAAAGACTTCAGAATTCATTGCTGCCAATGTTTGGAACTTAGTGGACTTTGCTAAGAGTGTGAGTTGTGTATTCTGGAGATGTGGACGTTACTGGCAAGGCCAGCATATATTGCCCATCCCTCGTTGCCCTGAGAAGGTGCTGGCTCACTTTGGGAGGTAAATATTTCTAAATCTAACAGCGTCAGCACACTTTATTGCTACCTTAGAGGAGTCTTCAATTAAAGCCGGCACTTTTTAACATGCGTGCTATCGTTTTTAAAACCGTTGTTCAGTGTGGGTCACACTTCTACAAAGATCTGTGGTGGCGAAAAGGGAAATACCTTTGGTAAGCAGAGAACTCCAGGTGGATGATTGGCTCCTCCTCATGGATAGATCGCTTTGCACGATGATGCTGATAGCGTACAGTGTCCCTGTCGTACGATAGACCGTCATATTGCTTGATAAATGGGTTGAGCTTTGCTCCAGTATGCCCTAGATAAGACAGACATAGACTTCCATATCATGCATGCAGTAAGAGATGGACTAACTGACTTCAGGGACATGAGAGTGACGAACGGCGAGTTTTTATTATTTGTAATATATTAAACTTGGTCGTACGCTCCTTATTCGGGTGTCACTATACCTGCCCGGAATCTAGGTGGCATCTACATAGGATTTCTCATTGTTAAGTGAGCACTTTCTAGATGTCACGGGACTCAGTCACACCGGCAGCTGGAGACTTCAACCATCAGATGGAGCTTCCAGTTCCACATCTTTCTGACCATATTCTCATCAGGTAAGTTTTGGTTTTACATTTTAACTTTAGTTTCTGCTCTTTTTTTAGGCTGTCATCAGTTTTCAAGCTCCTATTTCCTGTATAATCTAAATGAAAGAAAGGACTTGTAGCTATATCTGTACCTCTACCTCTACCTGTACCTCTACCTCTACCTGTACCCGTACCTCTCTACCTGTACCTGTACCTCTACCTCTACCTGTACCCGTACCTCTTCCTGTACCTCTACCTCTACCTGCACCCGTACCTCTACCTGTACCTGTCCCTCTAACTCTACCTGCACCTGTACCTCTACCTGAATCTCTACCTCTATGTGTACCTCTACCTGTACCTGTACTTCTACCTGTTCCTCTACCACTACCTGCACCTGTACCTCTACCTGTACCTCTACATGTAAGTCTTCCTGTACCTGTACCTCTACCTCTACCTGTACCTCTACCTGTACCTTTAACTCTACCTCTACCTCTAGCTGAACCTCTACCTCTACCTGTAACTCTAACTCTACCTGTACCTCTAACTCTACCTGTACCTCTACCTGTACCTGTACCTCTACCTCTACCTGTACCTCTACCTATACCTGTACCTCTACCTCTACCTCTACCTGTACCTCTACCTGTATCTCTAACTGTACCTGTACCTGTACCTCTACCTCTACCTGTACCTCTACCTATACCTCTACCTGTACCTCTACCTCTACCTCTACCTCTACTTCTACCTGTATCTCTACCTCTACCTGTATCTCTATCTGTACCTCTACCTCTACCGCTACCTGTACCTCTACCTGCACCTCTACCTCTACCTGTACCTCTACCTGTACCTCTACTCTCTACCTGTACCCGTACCTCTTCCTGTACCTCTACCTCTACCTGCACCCGTACCTCTACCTGTACCTGTCCCTCTAACTCTACCTGCACCTGTACCTCTACCTGAATCTGTACCTCTACGTGTACCTCTACCTGTACCTGTACTTCTACCTGTTCCTCTACCACTACCTGCACCTGTACCTCTACCTGTACCTCTACATGTAAGTCTTCCTGTACCTGTACCTCTACCTCTACCTGTACCTCTACCTGTACCTTTAACTCTACCTCTACCTCTACCTCTACCTCTAGCTGAACCTCTACCTCTACCTGTAACTCTAACTCTACCTGTACCTCTAACTCTACCTGTACCTCTACCTGTACCTGTACCTCTACCTCTACCTGTACCTCTACCTATACCTGTACCTGTACCTCTACCTCTACCTGTACCTCTACCTGTATCTCTAACTGTACCTGTACCTCTACCTCTACCTGTACCTCTACCTATACCTCTACCTGTACCTCGACCTCTACCTCTACTTCTACCTGTATCTCTACCTCTACCTGTATCTCTATCTGTACCTCTACCTCTACCGCTACCTGTACCTCTACCTCTACCTCTACCTTTACCTGTACCTCTACCTGTACCTCTACCTGCACCTCCACCTGTACCTCTACCTCTACCTCTACATTTACCTCTACCTGCACCTCTACCTCTACCTGCACCTCCACCTGTACCTCTACCTCTACCTCTACCTTTACCTCTACCTGTACCTCAACCTCTACCTGTACCTCTACCTCTACCTCTACCTGTACCTGTGCCTCTACCTCTACCTGTACCTCTACCTCTACCTCTACCTCTTTCACTACCTCTTCCTCTACCTCTAACTCTACCTCTACCTGCACCTCTTCCTCTACCTGTACCTCAACCTCTACCACTACCTCTACCTGTACCTGTACCTCTACCTGCACCTCTACCTCTGCCAGTTGCGCTACCTCTACCTCTACCTGTACCTCTACCTCTACCTGCACCTCTGCCTCTGCCTGTACCTTTTCCTGTACCTGTACCTGTACCTCTACCTCTACCACTACCTCTACCTGTACCTGTACCTCTACCTCTACCTGTTGCTCTACCTCTACATCTACCTCTACCTCTACCTGTACCTCTACCTCTACCTGTACCTCTACCTGTACCTCTACCTGTCAATCTACCACTACCTGTACCTCTACCCCTACCTGCACCTCTACCTCTACCTGTACCTCCAACTGTACCTCTACCTGTACCTCAGCCTCGACCTGTAACTCTCCCTGTACCTGTACCTCTACCTGTACCTCTACCTCTACCTGTACCTCTACCTCTACCTGTACCTCTACCTCTATCTGTACCTCTACCGTTATGTCTACCTCTACCTGTACCTCTACCTGTACCTGTAACTCTAGCTCTACCTCTACCTTTACCTCTACCTGCACCTCTACCTCTACCTGCACCTCCACCTGTACCTCTACCTCTACCTCTACCTTTACCTCTACGTGTACCTCAACCTCTACCTGTACCTCTACCTCTACCTCTACCTGTACCTGTACCTCTACCTCTACCTGTACCTCTACCTCTACCTCTACCTCTTTCACTACCTCTTCCTCTACCTCTAACTCTACCTCTACCTGCACCTCTTCCTCTACCTGTACCTCAACCCCTACCACTACCTCTACCTGCACCTCTACCTCTGCCAGTTGCGCTACCTCTACCTCTACCTCTACCTGTACCTCTACCTCTACCTGCACCTCTACCTCTGCCTGTACCATTTCCTGTACCTGTACCTGTACCTGTACCTCTACCTCTACCTGTTGCTCTACCTCTACATCTACCTCTACCTCTACCTGTACCTATACCTCTACCTGTACCTCTACCTGTACCTCTACCTGTCCCTCTACCACTACCTGTTCCTCTACCCCTACCTGCACCTCTACCTCTACCTGTACCTCTAACTGTACCTCTACCTGTACCTCAGCCTCGACCTGTAACTCTCCCTGTACCTGTACCTCTACCTGTACCTCTACCTGTACCTCTACCTCTATCTGTACCTCTACCGTTATGTCTACCTCTACCTGTACCTCTACCTGTACCTGTAACTCTAGCTCTACCTCTACCTCTACCTGTACCTCTACCTGTACCTCTACCTGTACCTGTACCTCTACCTCTACCTGTATCTCTACCTCTACCTGTACCTCTACCTCTACCTGTATTCTGACCTCTCCCTGTACCTCGACTTCTTCCTCTAACTCTACCTCTACCTGTATCTCTACCTCTACCTGTATCTCTGCCTCTACCTGTACCTCTACCTCTACCTGTACCTCTACCTGTACCTCTACCTGTACCTCTACCTCTACCTCTACTTCTACCCATACCGCCACCTGTACCTCTACCACTACCTCTACCTGTACCTCTACCTGTACCTCTACCTCGACCTCTACCTTTACCTCTACCTGCACCTCTATCTGTACCTGTACCTCTACCTGTACCTCTACCTCTACCAGCACCTCTACCTCTACCTGTACCTCTACCTCTCCCTCTACCTCTACCTCTACTTCTACCCATACCGCCACCTGTACCTCTACCAGTACCTCTACCTGTACCTCTACCTGTACCTCTACCTGTACCTCTACCTTTACCTCTACCTGCACCTCTATCTGTACCTGTACCTCTACCTGTACCTCTACCTCTACCTTTACCTCTACCTGCACCTCTATCTGTACCTGTACCTCTACCTGTACCTCTACCTCTACCTGCACCTCTACCTGTACCAGTACCTCTACCTCTACCTGTACCTCTACCTCTACCTCTAATGCTACCTCTACCTGTACCTCTACCTCTACCTGTACCTCTACCTGTACCTGTACCTCTACCTGTACCTCTACCTGTACCTGTACCTCTACCTGTAGCTCTACCTGAAGCTGTACCTCTATCTCTACCTCTACCTCCACCTGTACCTCCACCCGTACCTCTACTTCTACCTCAACCTATACCTGTACCTCTACCTCTTCCTCTACCTGTTGCTCTACCTCTACCTGTACCTCTACATGTACCTCTACCGTTACCTCTACCTCTACCTGTACCTCTACCTCTACCTGTACCTCTACCTCTACCTGTACCTCTACCTCGACCTGTACCTCTACCTCTAACGCTACCTGTACCTCTACCTCTAACTCTACCTGTTCCTCTACCTCTACCTTTGTCTCTACCTCTATATCTACCTGTACCTGTACCTCGACCTCTACCTGGCCCTCTACCTGTACCTCTACCTGTACCTGTACCTAAACCTCTACCTCTACCTCTGCATGGACCTCTCCCTCTACCTGTACATCTACCTCTACCTCTACCTGTTCATCTACATGTTCCTCTACCTCTACCTCTACCTTTACCTCTACCTGTACCGCTACTTCTACCTGTACCTCTACATGTACCTCTACCTCTACATGTACCTCTACCTCTACCTGTACCTCTACCTCCACCTGCACATCTACCGCTAGCTGTACCTCTACCTGTACCTCTAACTCTACCTTTACCTGTACCTCTACCTGTACCTCTACCTGCACCTCCACCTGTACCTCTACCTCTACCTCTACATTTACCTCTACCTGCACCTCTACCTCTACCTGCACCTCCACCTGTACCTCTACCTCTACCTCTACCTTTACCTCTACCTGTACCTCAACCTCTACCTGTACCTCTACCTCTACCTCTACCTGTACCTGTGCCTCTACCTCTACCTGTACCTCTACCTCTACCTCTACCTCTTTCACTACCTCTTCCTCTACCTCTAACTCTACCTCTACCTGCACCTCTTCCTCTACCTGTACCTCAACCTCTACCACTACCTCTACCTGTACCTGTACCTCTACCTGCACCTCTACCTCTGCCAGTTGCGCTACCTCTACCTCTACCTGTACCTCTACCTCTACCTGCACCTCTGCCTCTGCCTGTACCTTTTCCTGTACCTGTACCTGTACCTCTACCTCTACCACTACCTCTACCTGTACCTGTACCTCTACCTCTACCTGTTGCTCTACCTCTACATCTACCTCTACCTCTACCTGTACCTCTACCTCTACCTGTACCTCTACCTGTACCTCTACCTGTCAATCTACCACTACCTGTACCTCTACCCCTACCTGCACCTCTACCTCTACCTGTACCTCCAACTGTACCTCTACCTGTACCTCAGCCTCGACCTGTAACTCTCCCTGTACCTGTACCTCTACCTGTACCTCCACCTCTACCTGTACCTCTACCTCTACCTGTACCTCTACCTCTATCTGTACCTCTACCGTTATGTCTACCTCTACCTGTACCTCTACCTGTACCTGTAACTCTAGCTCTACCCATACCTTTACCTCTACCTGCACCTCTACCTCTACCTGCACCTCCACCTGTACCTCTACCTCTACCTCTACCTTTACCTCTACCTGTACCTCAACCTCTACCTGTACCTCTACCTCTACCTCTACCTGTACCTGTACCTCTACCTCTACCTGTACCTCTACCTCTACCTCTACCTCTTTCACTACCTCTTCCTCTACCTCTAACTCTACCTCTACCTGCACCTCTTCCTCTACCTGTACCTCAACCCCTACCACTACCTCTACCTGCACCTCTACCTCTGCCAGTTGCGCTACCTCTACCTCTACCTCTACCTGTACCTCTACCTCTACCTGCACCTCTACCTCTGCCTGTACCATTTCCTGTACCTGTACCTGTACCTGTACCTCTACCTCTACCACTACCTCTACCTGTACCTGTACCTCTACCTCTACCTGTTGCTCTACCTCTACATCTACCTCTACCTCTACCTGTACCTATACCTCTACCTGTACCTCTACCTGTACCTCTACCTGTCCCTCTACCACTACCTGTTCCTCTACCCCTACCTGCACCTCTACCTCTACCTGTACCTCTAACTGTACCTCTACCTGTACCTCAGCCTCGACCTGTAACTCTCCCTGTACCTGTACCTCTACCTGTACCTCTACCTGTACCTCTACCTCTATCTGTACCTCTACCGTTATGTCTACCTCTACCTGTACCTCTACCTGTACCTGTAACTCTAGCTCTACCTCTACCTCTACCTGTACCTCTACCTGTACCTCTACCTGTACCTGTACCTCTACCTCTACCTGTATCTCTACCTCTACCTGTACCTCTACCTCTACCTGTATTCTGACCTCTCCCTGTACCTCGACTTCTTCCTCTAACTCTACCTCTACCTGTATCTCTACCTCTACCTGTATCTCTGCCTCTACCTGTACCTCTACCTCTACCTGTACCTCTACCTGTACCTCTACCTGTACCTCTACCTCTACCTCTACTTCTACCCATACCGCCACCTGTACCTCTACCACTACCTCTACCTGTACCTCTACCTGTACCTCTACCTCGACCTCTACCTTTACCTCTACCTGCACCTCTATCTGTACCTGTACCTCTACCTGTACCTCTACCTCTACCAGCACCTCTACCTCTACCTGTACCTCTACCTCTCCCTCTACCTCTACCTCTACTTCTACCCATACCGCCACCTGTACCTCTACCAGTACCTCTACCTGTACCTCTACCTGTACCTCTACCTGTACCTCTACCTTTACCTCTACCTGCACCTCTATCTGTACCTGTACCTCTACCTGTACCTCTACCTCTACCTTTACCTCTACCTGCACCTCTATCTGTACCTGTACCTCTACCTGTACCTCTACCTCTACCTGCACCTCTACCTGTACCAGTACCTCTACCTCTACCTGTACCTCTACCTCTACCTCTAATGCTACCTCTACCTGTACCTCTACCTCTACCTGTACCTCTACCTGTACCTGTACCTCTACCTGTACCTCTACCTGTACCTGTACCTCTACCTGTAGCTCTACCTGAAGCTGTACCTCTATCTCTACCTCTACCTCCACCTGTACCTCCACCCGTACCTCTACTTCTACCTCAACCTATACCTGTACCTCTACCTCTTCCTCTACCTGTTGCTCTACCTCTACCTGTACCTCTACATGTACCTCTACCGTTACCTCTACCTCTACCTGTACCTCTACCTCTACCTGTACCTCTACCTCTACCTGTACCTCTACCTCGACCTGTACCTCTACCTCTAACGCTACCTGTACCTCTACCTCTAACTCTACCTGTTCCTCTACCTCTACCTTTGTCTCTACCTCTATATCTACCTGTACCTGTACCTCGACCTCTACCTGGCCCTCTACCTGTACCTCTACCTGTACCTGTACCTAAACCTCTACCTCTACCTCTGCATGGACCTCTCCCTCTACCTGTACATCTACCTCTACCTCTACCTGTTCATCTACATGTTCCTCTACCTCTACCTCTACCTTTACCTCTACCTGTACCGCTACTTCTACCTGTACCTCTACATGTACCTCTACCTCTACATGTACCTCTACCTCTACCTGTACCTCTACCTCCACCTGCACATCTACCGCTAGCTGTACCTCTACCTGTACCTCTAACTCTAGCTCCACCTGTACCTCTACCTCTACCTCTACCTCTACCTGTACCTCTACCTCTACCTGTAACTACCTCTACCTGTAGCTCTACCTCTACCTCTAACAGTGCCTGTACCTCTACCTCTACCCGTAGCTGTACCTGTAGCTGTACCTGTACCGCTACCTGTACCTCTACCTCTAACTGTACCTCGACCTCTACCACTACCTCTACCAGCACCTCTACATCTACCTGTACCTCTATCTGTACCTCTACCTCTACCTATAACTCCACCTGGACCTCTACATCTACCTGCACCTCTACCTCTACCTGTACCTCTACCTGTACCTCTACCTCTACCTCTACCTTTACCTCTACCTGCACCTCTATCTGTACCTGTACCTCTACCTGTACCTCTACCTCTACCAGCACCTCTACATCTACCTGTACCTCTACCTCCACCTGCACCTCCACCTGTACCTGTACCTCTACCTGTACCTCTACCTTTACCTCTACCTGCACCTCTACCTCTACCTGTACCTCTACCTGTACCTCTACCTCTACCTCTACCTGCACCTCTACCTCAACCTGCACCTCCACCTGTACCTCTACCTCTACCTTTACCTCTACCTGTACCTCAACCTCTACCTGTACCTCTACCTCTACCTCTACCTGTACCTGTACCTCTACCTCTACCTGTACCTCTACCTCTACCTCTACCTCTTTCACTACCTCTACCTCTAACTCTACCTCTACCTGCACCTCTTCCTCTACCTGTACCTCAACCTCTACCACTACCTATACCTGTACCTGTACCTCTACCTGCACCTCTACCTCTGCCAGTTGCGCTACCTCTACCTCTACCTCTACCTCTACCTGTACCTCTACCTCTACCTGCACCTCTACCTCTTCCTGTACTTGTACCTGTACCTCTACCTCTACCTCTACCACTACCTGTACCTGTACCTGTACCTCTACCTCTACCTGTTGCTCTACCTCTACATCTACCTCTACCTCTACCTGTACCTCTACCTCTACCTGTACCTCTACCTGTACCTCTACCTGTCCCTCTACCACTACCTGTAACTCTACCCCTACCTGCACCTCTACCTGCACCTGTACCTCTAACTGTACCTCTACCTGTACCTCAGCCTCGACCTGTAACTCTCCCTGTACCTGTATCTCTACCTGTACCTCTACCTCTACCTGTAACTCTACCTCTACCTCTACTGCTACCTGTACCTGTACCTCTACCTCTACCTGTACCTCTACCTCTACCTCTACTGCTACCTCTACCTGTACCTCTACCTCTACCTGTAACTACCTCTACCTGTACCTCTACCTCTACCTGTATCTCTACCTCTACCTGTACCTCTACCTCTACCTGTATTCTGACCTCTCCCTGTACCTCGACTTCTTCCTCTAACTCTACCTCTACCTGTATCTCTACCTCTACCTGTATCTCTGCCTCTACCTGTACCTCTACCTCTACCTGTACCTCTACCTGTACCTCTACCTGTACCTCTACCTCTACCTCTACTTCTACCCATACCGCCACCTGTACCTCTACCACTACCTCTACCTGTACCTCTACCTGTACCTCTACCTCGACCTCTACCTTTACCTCTACCTGCACCTCTATCTGTACCTGTACCTCTACCTGTACCTCTACCTCTACCAGCACCTCTACCTCTACCTGTACCTCTACCTCTCCCTCTACCTCTACCTCTACTTCTACCCATACCGCCACCTGTACCTCTACCAGTACCTCTACCTGTACCTCTACCTGTACCTCTACCTGTACCTCTACCTTTACCTCTACCTGCACCTCTATCTGTACCTGTACCTCTACCTGTACCTCTACCTCTACCTTTACCTCTACCTGCACCTCTATCTGTACCTGTACCTCTACCTGTACCTCTACCTCTACCTGCACCTCTACCTGTACCAGTACCTCTACCTCTACCTGTACCTCTACCTCTACCTCTAATGCTACCTCTACCTGTACCTCTACCTCTACCTGTACCTCTACCTGTACCTGTACCTCTACCTGTACCTCTACCTGTACCTGTACCTCTACCTGTAGCTCTACCTGAAGCTGTACCTCTATCTCTACCTCTACCTCCACCTGTACCTCCACCCGTACCTCTACTTCTACCTCAACCTATACCTGTACCTCTACCTCTTCCTCTACCTGTTGCTCTACCTCTACCTGTACCTCTACATGTACCTCTACCGTTACCTCTACCTCTACCTGTACCTCTACCTCTACCTGTACCTCTACCTCTACCTGTACCTCTACCTCGACCTGTACCTCTACCTCTAACGCTACCTGTACCTCTACCTCTAACTCTACCTGTTCCTCTACCTCTACCTTTGTCTCTACCTCTATATCTACCTGTACCTGTACCTCGACCTCTACCTGGCCCTCTACCTGTACCTCTACCTGTACCTGTACCTAAACCTCTACCTCTACCTCTGCATGGACCTCTCCCTCTACCTGTACATCTACCTCTACCTCTACCTGTTCATCTACATGTTCCTCTACCTCTACCTCTACCTTTACCTCTACCTGTACCGCTACTTCTACCTGTACCTCTACATGTACCTCTACCTCTACATGTACCTCTACCTCTACCTGTACCTCTACCTCCACCTGCACATCTACCGCTAGCTGTACCTCTACCTGTACCTCTAACTCTAGCTCCACCTGTACCTCTACCTCTACCTCTACCTCTACCTGTACCTCTACCTCTACCTGTAACTACCTCTACCTGTAGCTCTACCTCTACCTCTAACAGTGCCTGTACCTCTACCTCTACCCGTAGCTGTACCTGTAGCTGTACCTGTACCGCTACCTGTACCTCTACCTCTAACTGTACCTCGACCTCTACCACTACCTCTACCAGCACCTCTACATCTACCTGTACCTCTATCTGTACCTCTACCTCTACCTATAACTCCACCTGGACCTCTACATCTACCTGCACCTCTACCTCTACCTGTACCTCTACCTGTACCTCTACCTCTACCTCTACCTTTACCTCTACCTGCACCTCTATCTGTACCTGTACCTCTACCTGTACCTCTACCTCTACCAGCACCTCTACATCTACCTGTACCTCTACCTCCACCTGCACCTCCACCTGTACCTGTACCTCTACCTGTACCTCTACCTTTACCTCTACCTGCACCTCTACCTCTACCTGTACCTCTACCTGTACCTCTACCTCTACCTCTACCTGCACCTCTACCTCAACCTGCACCTCCACCTGTACCTCTACCTCTACCTTTACCTCTACCTGTACCTCAACCTCTACCTGTACCTCTACCTCTACCTCTACCTGTACCTGTACCTCTACCTCTACCTGTACCTCTACCTCTACCTCTACCTCTTTCACTACCTCTACCTCTAACTCTACCTCTACCTGCACCTCTTCCTCTACCTGTACCTCAACCTCTACCACTACCTATACCTGTACCTGTACCTCTACCTGCACCTCTACCTCTGCCAGTTGCGCTACCTCTACCTCTACCTCTACCTCTACCTGTACCTCTACCTCTACCTGCACCTCTACCTCTTCCTGTACTTGTACCTGTACCTCTACCTCTACCTCTACCACTACCTGTACCTGTACCTGTACCTCTACCTCTACCTGTTGCTCTACCTCTACATCTACCTCTACCTCTACCTGTACCTCTACCTCTACCTGTACCTCTACCTGTACCTCTACCTGTCCCTCTACCACTACCTGTAACTCTACCCCTACCTGCACCTCTACCTGCACCTGTACCTCTAACTGTACCTCTACCTGTACCTCAGCCTCGACCTGTAACTCTCCCTGTACCTGTATCTCTACCTGTACCTCTACCTCTACCTGTAACTCTACCTCTACCTCTACTGCTACCTGTACCTGTACCTCTACCTCTACCTGTACCTCTACCTCTACCTCTACTGCTACCTCTACCTGTACCTCTACCTCTACCTGTAACTACCTCTACCTGTAGCTCTACCTCTACCTCTAACAGTGCCTGTACCTCTACCTCTACCCGTAGCTGTACCTGTAGCTGTACCTGTACCGCTACCTGTACCTCTACCTCTAACTGTACCTCGACGTCTACCACTACCTCTACCAGCACCTCTACATCTACCTGTACCTCTATCTGTACCTCTACCTCTACCTATAACTCCACCTGGACCTCTACATCTACCTGCACCTCTACCTCTACCTGTACCTCTACCTGTACCTCTACCTCTACCTCTACCTTTAACTCTACCTGCACCTCTATCTGTACCTGTACCTCTACCTGTACCTCTACCTCTACCAGCACCTCTACATCTACCTGTACCTCTACCTCTATCTGCACCTCCACCTGTACCTGTACCTCTACCTGTACCTCTACCTTTACCTCTACCTGCACCTCTACCTGTACCTCTACCTGTACCTCTACCTCTACCTCTACCTGCACCTCTACCTCTACCTGCACCTCCACCTGTACCTCTACCTCTACCTCTACCTTTACCTCTACCTGTACCTCAACCTCTACCTGTACCTCTACCTCTACCTCTACCTGTACCTGTTCCTCTACCTCTACCTGTACCTCTTCCTCTACCTCTAACTCTACCTCTACCTGCACCTCTTCCTCTACCTGTACCTCAACCTCTACCACTACCTATACCTGTACCTGTACCTCTACCTGCACCTCTACCTCTGCCAGTTGCGCTACCTCTACCTCTACCTCTACCTGTACCTCTACCTCTACCTGCACCTCTACCTCTTCCTGTACCTGTACCTGTACCTCTACCTCTACCTCTACCACTACCTGTACCTGTACCTCTACCTCTACCTGTTGCTCTACCTCTACATCTACCTCTACCTCTACCTGTACCTCTACCTCTACCTGTACCTCTACCTGTACCTCTACCTGTCCCTCTACCACTACCTGTAACTCTACCCCTACCTGCACCTCTACCTGCACCTGTACCTCTAACTGTACCTCTACCTGTACCTCAGCCTCGACCTGTAACTCTCCCTGTACCTGTATCTCTACCTGTACCTCTACCTCTACCTGTAACTCTACCTCTACTGCTACCTGTACCTGTACCTGTACCTCTACCTCTACCTCTACCTGTACCTCTACCTGCAGCTCTACCTCTATCTCTACCTCTACCTGTACCTCTACCTGTACCTGTACCTCTACCTGTACCTGTACCTCTACCTGTTCCTCTACCTCTACCTTTGCCTCTAACTCTACCTCTACCTCTACTTTTACCTGTACCTGTACCTGTACCTAAACCTCTACCTCTACCTCTGCATGTACCACTCCCTCTACCTGTACATCTACCTCTACCTCTACTTGTTTGTCTACATGTTCCTCTACCTCTACCTCTATCTCTACCTCTACCTGTACCTCTACCTCTACCTGTAGCTCTACCTCTACCTCTAACAGTGCCTGTACCTCTACCTCAACCTCTACCTGTACCTGTTCCTGTACCTGTAGCTGTACATGTACCTCTACCTGTACCTCTACCTCTAACTGTACCTCGACCTCTACCTGTACCTCTACCTCTACCACTACCTCTATCTGTACCTGTACCTGTAACTCTACCTGTAACTCTACCTCTACCTGTTGCTCTACCTCTACATCTACCTCTACCTCTACCTGTACCTGTACCTCTACTTTTACCTCTACCTGTACCTCAACCTCTACCTGTACCTCAGCCTCTACCACTACATCTACCTGTACCTCTACCTCTACCTGCACCTCTATTTCCACCTCTACATCTACCTTTACCTCTACTTGTACCTCTACCCCTACCTCTACCTCTACCTCTACCTGTACCTCTACCTCTACCTGTAGTTCTACCTCTACCTCTAACAGTGCCTGTACCTCTACCTCAACCTCTACCTGTACCTGTACCTGTTCCTGTACCTGTAGCTGTACATGTACCTCTACCTGTACCTCTACCTCTAACTGTACCTCGACCTCTACCTGTACCTCTACCTCTACCACTACCTCTATCTGTACCTGTACCTGTAACTCTACCTGTAACTCTACCTCTACCTGTTGCTCTCCCCCTACATCTACCTCTAGCTCTACCTGTACCTGTACCTCTACCTATAACTCCACCTGGACCTCTACCTCTACCTGCACCTCTACCTCTACTTTTACCTCTACCTGTACCTCAACCTCTACCTGTACCTCAGCCTCTACCACTACATCTACCTGTACCTCTACCTCTACCTGCACCTCTATTTGCACCTCTACATCTACCTTTACCTCTACTTGTACCTCTACCCCTACCTCTACCTCTACCTCTATCTATACCTCTACCTTTACCTCTACCTGTACCTCTACCTCTACCTGCACCTCTACCTCCACCTGTGCATCTACCTGTACCTGTACCTGTACCTGTACCTTTTCCTCTACCTTTACCTCTACCTCTAATTGCACCTCTAACTCCACCTGTACCTCTACCTGTACATCTACCACTGCCTCTACCTGTACCTGTACCTGTACCTCTACCTATACCTATACCTGTACCTGTACCTCTACTTGTACCTCTACCTCTACCCATTGCGCTACCTCCACCTCTACCTGTAGCTGTACCTCAACCTCTACCTGCACCTCTACCTCTACCTATACCTCTACCTGTACCTGTACCTCTACCTCTACCAATACCTCTACCTGTAGCTCTACCTGTAGCTCTACCTCTACCTGTACCTCTTCCTGTACCTCTACCTGTATCTCTAACTGTACCTGTACCTGTACCTCTAACTGTACCTGTACCTCTACCTGTACCTCAGCCTCGACCTGTAACTCTCCCTGTACCTGTACCTCTACCTGTATCAGCACCTCTACCTCTACCTGTACCTCTACCTCTACCTCTACTGCTACATATACCTGTACCTCTACCTCTACCTGTACCTCTACCTGTACCTGTAACTCTCCCTGTACCTGTACCTCTACCTGTACCTCAACCTCTTCCTGTATCTCTACCTGTACTTGTATCTCTACCTCTACCTCTGCCTCTACCTGTACCTGTTCGTCTACATCTACCTGTACCTCTACCTGTACCTGTACCTCTACCTGTACCTCTACCTCTACCTCCACCTACACCTCTAACTCTACCTGCACCTCTACCTCTGCCTGTACCTCTACCTGCACCTCTACCTCTACCTGTACCTCTACCTCAACCTGTACCTCTCTCTCAACCTGTACCTCTACCTCTATCTCTACATGTACATCTCCCTCGACCTGTACCATTACTTCTCCCTCTAGCTGTACCTCTCCCTCTAACTCTACCTATCCTGCTACATATACCTGTACCTCTACTTGTACCTCTACCTGTACCTGTACCTGTACCTTTACCTGTACCTCTACCCCCTGCCTGCACCTCTACATCTGCCTCTACCTGCACCTCAACATCTACCTCTACCTCTACCTGTACCCCTACCTCTACCTGTACCTCTCCCTCTACCTCTACCTGTAACTCTACCTCTACCTGTACCTGTACCTTTACCTCTTACTGTACCTGGACCTCTACCTGTACCTCTATCTGTACCTCTACCTCTACTTGCACCTCTACATCTACCTGTACCTCTACTTGTACCTCTACCTGTACCTCTACCTCTACCTCTACCTGTTCCTCTACCTGCACCTCTACCTCTAGCTCTACCTCTAGCTCTACCTGTACCTGTACCTCTACCTGTACCTCTACCTCTACCTATAGCTCTACCTCCACCTCTTACTGTACCTGTACCCCTACCTGTACCACTACCTGTACATCTACCTCTACTTGCACCTCTACATCTACCTTTACCTCTACTTGTACCTCTACCCCTACCTCTACCTTTACCTCTACCTGTACCTCTACCTCTACCTGCACCTCTACCTCCACCTGTGCATCTACCTTTTCTCTACCTGTACCTCTACCTTTACCTCTACCTCTACCTCTACCTGTACCTCTACCTGTACCTCTACCTCTAGCTCTACCTGTACCTCTACCTGTACCTGTACCTCTACCTGTACCTCTACCTCTACCTATAGCTCTACCTCCACCTCTTACTGTACCTGTACCCCTACCTGTACCTCTACCTCTACCTCTACCTCTACCTCTACCTCTACCTCTACCTCTACCTCTACCTCTACCTCTACCCATTGCGCTACCTCAACCTCTACCTGCACCTCTACCTCTGCCTTTACCTCTACCTGTACCTGTACCTCTACCTCTACCTGTATCGCTATGTGTACCTCTACCTGCACCTCTACCTATACATGTACCTGTACCTCTACCAGTACCTCTACTCTACCTCTACCTGTACCTGTACCTTTAACTCTACCTCTACCTCTACCTCTACCTGTAGCTCTACCTGTAGCTCTACCTCTATCTCTACCTCTACCTGTAACTCTACCTGTACCTGTACCTCTACCTGTACCACTACCTCTACCTGTACCTCTACCTGTACCTGTACCTCTATCTCTACCTCTAACTCCACCTGTACCTCCACCTGTACCTCTACCTCTACCTCAACCTATACCTGTACCTCTACCTGTACCTCTACCTCTACCTGTACCTCTACCTCTAATGCTACCTGGACCTCGACCCCTACCACTACCTCTACCTGTACCTGTACCTCTACCTGTTCCTCTACCTCTACCTCACCTTTGCCTCTACCTCTACCTCTACCTCTACCTTTACCTGTACCTGTACCTGTACCTAAACCTCTACCTCTACCTCTGCATGTACCACTCCCTCTACCTGTACATCTACCTCTACCTGTTCATCTACATGTTCCTCTACCTCTACCTCTACCTCTCCCTGTACCTCTACCTCTACCTGTAGCTCTACCTCTACCTGTACCTCTAACTCTACCTGTAGCTCTACCTCTACCTCTAACAGTGCCTGTACCTCTACCTCAAACTCTACCTGTACCTGTACCTGTTCCTGTACCTGTAGTTGTACCTGTACCTCTACCTGTACCTCTACCTCTATCTGTACCTCGACCTCTACCTGTACCTCGACCTCTACCACTACCTCTACCTGTACCTGTACCTGTAACTCTACCTGTACCTCTACCTCTACCTGTTGCTCTACCTCTACATCTACCTCTACCTCTACCTGTACCTGTACCTCTACCTATAACTCCACCTGGACCTCTACCTCTACCTGCACCTCTACCACTACCTTTACCTCTACCTGTACCTCAACCTCTACCTGTACCTCTACCTGGACCTCGAACTCTACCTGTACCTCAACCTCTACCACTACCTCAACCTGTACCAGTACCTGTACCTCTACCTGTACCTCTACCTCTGCCAGTTGCACTACCTCTACCTGCACCTCTACCTCTAACTGCACCTCTACCTCTACCTGTACCTCTACCTGTACCTGTACCTCTACCTGTACCGCTACCTCTACCTGTACCTGTAACTCTACCTCTACCTCTACCTGTTCCTCTACCTCAACCTGTACTTCTACCTCTACCTTTACCTCTACCTCTACCTGTACCTCTACCTGTACCTCTACCTCTACCTGTATCTCTACCTCCAGCTGCACATCTACCTCTAGCTGTACCTCTACCTGTACCTCTAACTCTAGCTCCACCTGCACCTCTACCTCTACCTGTACCTCTACCTGTACCTCTACCTCTACCTGTACCTCTACCTCTACCTGTAACTTCCTCTACCTGTAGCTCTACCTCTACCTCTAACAGTGCCTGTACCTCTACCTCTACCTGTACCTGTACCTGTTCCTGTACCTGTAGCTGTACCTGTACCTCTACCTGTACCTCTACCTCTAACTGTACCTCTACCTGTACCTCGACCTCTACCTGTAACTCTACCTCTACCAGCACCTCTACCTCTACCTGTACCTGTACCTCTACCTCTGCCAGTTGCGCTACCACTAGCTGCACCTCTACCTCTAACTGCAGCTCTACCTCTACCTGTACCTCTACCAGTACCTGTACCTCTACCTGTACTGCTACCTCTACCTGTACCTGTAACTCTACCTCTACCTCTACCTGTTCCTCTACCTCAACCTGTACTTCTACCTCTACCTCTACCTGTACCTCTACCTCTACCTGTACCTCTACCTGTACCTCTACCTCTACCTGTAGCTCTACCTGTATCTCTACCTCCAGCTGCACATCTACCTCTAGCTGTACCTCTACCTGTACCTCTACCTGTATCTCTACCTCCAGCTGCACATCTACCTCTAGCTGTACCTCTACCTGTACCTCTAACTCCAGCTCCACCTGCACCTCTACCTCTACCTGTACATCTGCCTGTACCTCTACCTCTACCTGTACCTCTACCTCTACCTGTAACTACCTCTACCTGTAGCTCTACCTCTACCTCTAACAGTGCCTGTACCTCTACCTCTACCTATACCTGTACCTGTTCCTGTAGCTGTACCTGTACCTCTACCTGTACCTCTACCTCTAACTGTACCTCGACTTCTACCTGTACCTCGACCTCTACCACTACCTCTACCTGTATCTGTACCTATAACTCCACCTGGACCTCTACCTCTACCTGCACCTCTACCTCTACCTGTACCTCTACCTGTACCTCTACCTCTACCTTTTCTTCTACCTGCACCTCTACCTCTACCTGCACCTCTACCTGTACCTCTACCTCTACCTTTACCTCTACCTGTACCTCAACCTCTACCTGTACCTCTACCTCTACCTCCACCTCTACCTCCACCTGCACCTCTAACTCTACCTGCACCTCTACCTCTGCCTGTACCTCTACCTGCACCTCTACCTCAACCTGTACCTCTCTCTCAACCTGTACCTCTACCTCTACCTCTACATGTACATCTCCCTCGACCTGTACCATTACCTCTCCCTCTAGCAGTACCTCTCCCTCTAACTCTACCTATACTGCTACATATACCTGTACCTCTACTTGTACCTGTACCTGTACCTGTACCTGTACCTGTACCTTTACCTGTACCTCTACCCCCTGCCTGCACCTCTACATCTGCCTCTACTTGCACCTCAACATCTACCTCTACCTCTACCCGTACCCCTACCTCTACCTGTACCTCTCCCTCTACCTCTACCTGTAACACTACCTGTACCTCTACCTGTACCTGTACCTGTACCTGTACCTGTACCTCTAACTGTACCTGGACCTCTACCTGTACCTCTATCTGTACCTCTACCTCTACTTGCACCTCTACATCTACCTGTACCTCTACTTGTACCTCTACCCCTACCTCTACCTCTACCTATACCTCTACCTTTACCTCTACCTGCACCTCTACCTCCACCTGTGCATCTATCTGTACCTGTACCTCTACCTCTACCTGTATCACTACCTGTACCTCTACCTCTACCACTACCTCTACCTGTACCTGTACCTCTATCTCTACCTCTACATATACATATACCTGTACCTCTACCTGTACCTCCATCACTACCTCTACCACTACCTGTACCTGTACCTGTACCTCTACCTCTACCTCAACCTATACCTATACCTGTACCTCTACCACTACCTTTACCTGTACCTGTACCTCAACCTCTACCTGCACCTCTACCTCTGCCTTCACCTCTACCTGTACCTGTACCTCTACCTCTACCTCTACCACTACCTCCACCTGTACCTGTACCTGTACCTCTACCTGTACCTCAACCTCTACCTGTAACTTTCCCTGTAACTCTACCTCTACCTGTACCTCAACCTCTTCCTGTATCTCTACCTCTACCTCTACTTTTACCTGTACATCTACCTGCACCTCTACCTCTGCCTGTACCTCTACCTCTAACTGTAACTCTACCTGTACCTCTATCTCTACCTCTACCACTACCTCTACCTGTACCATGACCTGTACCTCTACCTGTACCTCTCCCTGTACCTCTACCTGAACCTTTACCTCTACCTGCACCTCTACCTCTGCCTGTACCTCTACCTCAACCTGTACCTCTACCTGTACCTGCACCTGAAACTCTACCTGAACCTCTACCTGTTGCTCACCTCTTCATCTACCTTTACCTCTACCTGTACCTCTACCTCTACCTCTACCAGTACCTCTACCTCTACCTGTACCTCTACCTGTACCTCGACCTCTACCTCTACCTATTCCTCTACCTCTACCTCTACCTGTGCCTCTACTTCTACCTCTACCTGTACCTCTACCTCTTCCTGTACCTCTACCTGTACTTGTACCTGTACCTCTACATCTATCTCTACCTCTACCCCTACCTTTTACCTCTACCTGTACCTCTACCTGTACTTCTACCTGTACCTCTACCTCTACCTGCAACTCTACCTCTACCTGTACCTCTCCCTCAACCTGTACCTCTACCTCTACCTCTCCTGTACCTGTAGTTCTACCTCTACCTCTACCTGTACCTCTACCTCTATCTGTACCTCTAACTGTACCTGTACCTGTACCTCTACCTGTACCTCTACCTCTACCTCTACCTCTACCTGTTCCTCTACCTCTACCTGTACCTCAACCGCTACCTCTACCACTAATTCTATTGTACCTGTACCTCTACCTCTACCTGTACCTCCACCTCTACCTGTTGCTCTACCTCTACATCTATCTCTACCTCTACCCCTACCTTTTACCTCTACCTGTACCTCTACCTGTACCTCTACCTGTACCTCTACCTCTACCTGCAACTCTACCTCTACCTATACGGCTACCTGTACCTCAACCTCTACCTGTAACTCTACCTGTACCTCTACCTGTACCTCTACCTGTACCTCAACCTCTACCTGCACCTCTATCTCTGCCTGTACCTCTACCTGTACCTGTACCTGTACCTCTACCTCTACCTCTACCTCTACCACTACCTGTACCTGTACCTGTACCTCTACCTCTACCTCTACCACTACCTGTAACTCTACCTCTACCTGTACCTCTACCTGTACATCTACCTGTACCTCTACCTGCTCCTCTACCTCTACCTGTACATCTACCTGTACCTCTACCTCTACCTACACCTCTACCTCTACCTCTACCTTTACCTCTTCCTGTACCTTTAACTGTACCTCTACCTCTACCTATACCTGTACCTCTACCTGTACCTGTACCTCTACCTCAACCTGTACCTCTCTCTCAACCTGTACATCTACCTCTACTCTACCTCTACATGTACATCTCCCTCGACCTGTACCATTACCTCTCCCTCTAGCTGTACCTCTCCCTCTACCTCTACCTATACTGCTACATCTACCTGTACCTCTACTTGTACCTCTACCTGTACCTGTACCTGTACCTCTACCTGTACCTCTACAAGTACCTCTACCCCTACCTGCACCTCTACATCTACCTCTACCTGCACCTCTACATCTACCTATACGGCTACCTGTACCTCAACCTCTACCTGCACCTCTACATCTGCCTGTACCTCTACCTCTTCCTGTACCTCTACCTGTACCTGTACCTCTACCTGTACCTCTACCTCTACCTGTACCTCTACCTGTACCTGTTCGTCAACCTCTACCTGTGCCTCTACCTCTACCTCTACCTCTACCTCTACCTCTACCTCAACCTCTTCCTGTATCTCTACCTGTACCTGTACCTCTACCTGTACCTCTACCTGTACCTCTACCTGCACCTCTACCTCTACCTGTACATCTACCTGTACCTCTACCTCTACCTGCACCTCTACCTCTGCCTGTACCTGTACCTCTACCTCTACCTGTACCTGTACCCGTACCTGCACCTCTACCTGTACCTCTTCCTCTACCACTACCTGTTCCTCTACCTCTACCTGTACCTCTACCGCCACCTCTACCACTACCTCTATCTGTACCTATACCTGCACCTCTACCTGTCCCTCTACCTCTACCTGTTGCTCTACCTCTACATCTACCTCTACATCTACCTCTACCTCTACCTGTACCTCTACCTCAACCTGCACCTCTACATCTAGCTGTACCTCTACCTGTACCTCTACCTCTACCTGCACCTCTACCTCTGCCTGTACCTGAACCTGTACCTCTACCTGTACCTCTACCTGTAGCTCTACCTCTACCTGTACCTCTACCTGTACCTCTACCTGTAGCTATACCTCTACCTGCACCTCTACCTCTACCTGTACCTGTACCTGTACCTCTTCCTGTACCTCTACCTCTACCTGTACCTCTACCTATACCTCTACCTCTACCTCTACCTGCAACTCTACCTCTACCTATACCTCTACCTGTCCCTCAACCTCTACCTGTTCCTCTACCTCTAACTCTGCCTCTACCTCTACCTGTCCCTCTACCTGTTCCTCTACCTCTACCTGCACCTCTACCTCTTCCTGTACCTCCACCTCGACCTCTACCTCTACCTCGACCTCTACCTGTACCTCTACCTCTACCTCGACCTCTTGCTGTACCTCTTCCTCTACCTGTACCTGTACCTCTATTGTACCTCAACCTCTACCTGTAACTCCACCTGTACCTGTACCTCTACCTCTACCTGTAGCTCTACCTCTGCCTGCTGCGCTACCTCTACATCTACCTTTACCGCTACCTTCACCTCTACCTGTACCTGTACCTCTACCTCTACCTGTACATCAACCTCAACATGTTACTCTCCCTGTCCCTGTACCTGTACCTCTACCTCTAACTATATCTCTACCTGTACCTCTACCTGTACCTGTACCTCTACCTCTACCTGTACCTCAACCTCAACATGTTACTCTCCCTGTCCCTGTACCTGTACCTCTACCTCTAACTATATCTCTACCTGTACCTCTAACTGTACCTGTACCTCTACCTCTACCAGTACCTCTACATCTACCTGTACCTCTACCTGTACCTCGACCTCTACCTCTACCTATTCCTCTACCTCTACCTCTACCTGTGCCTCTACTTCTACCTCTACCTGTACCTCTACCTCTTCCTGTACCTCTACCTGTACTTGTACCTGTGCCTCTACATCTACCTGTACCACTCCCTCAACCTGTACCTCTACCTCTACCTCTCCTGTACCTGTAGTTCTACCTCTACCTCTACCTCTACCTGTACCTCTACGTCTATCTGCACCTCTAACTGTACCTGTACCTGTACCTCTACCTGTACCTCTACCTCTACCTCTACCTATTCCTCTACCTCTACCTGTACCTCTACCTCTACCTGTACCTCAACCGCTACCTCTACCACTAATTCTACCTGTACCTGTACCTCTACCTCTACCTGTACCTCCACCTCTACCTGTTGCTCTACCTCTACATCTATCTCTACCTCTGCCCCTACCTTTTACCTCTACCTGTACCTCTACCTGTACCTCTACCTGTACCTCTACCTCTACCTGCAACTCTACCTCTACCTATACGGCTACCTGTACCTCAACCTCTACCTGTAACTCTACCTGTACCTCTACCTGTACCTCAACCTCTACCTGCACCTCTATCTCTGCCTGTACCTCTACCTGTACCTGTACCTGTAGCTCTACCTCTACCTCTACCACTACCTCTACCTGTACCTCTACCTCTACCTCTACCTCTACCTCTACCTCTACCTGTAACTCTACCTCTACCTCTACCTGTACCTCTATCTGTACAACTACCTGTACCTCTACCTGCACCTCTACCTCTACCTGTACATCTACCTGTACCTCTACCTCTACCTACACCTCTACCTCTACCTCTACCTTTACCTCTTCCTGTACCTTTAACTGTACCTCTACCACTACCTCTACCTGTACCTATACCTGCACCTCTACCTGTCCCTCTACCTCTACCTGTTGCTCTACCTCTACATCTACCTCTACCTCTACCTGTACCTATACCTCTACCTGTACCTCTACCTGTACCTCTACCTCTACCTGCACCTCTACATCTACCTGTACCTCTACCTGTACCTCTACCTCTACCTGCACCTCTACCTCTGCCTGTACCTGAACCTGTACCTCTACCTGTACCTCTACCTGTAGCTGTATCTCAACCTGTACCTCTACCTGTACCTCTACCTCTACCTGTACCTCTACCTGTACCTCTACCTGTAGCTATACCTCTACCTGCACCTCTACCTCTACCTGTACCCATACCTGTACCTCTACCTCTACCTCTACCTCTACTTGTACCTCTACCTGTACCTCTACCTGTACTTCTACCTGTACCTCTACCTCTACCTGTACCTCTACCTCTAGCTCTACCTCTAACTCTAACTGTTCCTGTATCTCTACTTCTACCTGTACCTGTACCTGTACCTCTTCCTGTACCTCTACCTCTACCTGTACCTCTACCTGTACCTCTACCTCTACCTGCACCTCTACCTGTACCTCTACCTGTACCTCTACCTGCAACTCTACCTCTACCTATACCTCTACCTGTCCCTCAACCTCTACCTGTTCCTCTACCTCTAACTCTGCCTCTACCTCTACCTGTCCCTCTACCTGTTCCTCTACCTCTACCTGCACCTCTACCTCTTCCTGTACCTCCACCTCGACCTCTACCTCTACCTCGACCTCTACCTGTACCTCTACCTCTACCTCGACCTCTTCCTGTACCTCTTCCTCTACCTGTACCTGTACCTCTATTGTACCTCAACCTCTACCTGTAACTCCACCTGTACCTGTACCTCTACCTCTACCTGTAGCTCTACCTCTGCCTGTTGCGCTACCTCTACATCTACCTTTACCGCTACCTTCACCTCTACCTGTACCTGTACCTCTACCTCTACCTGTACCTCAACCTCAACATGTTACTCTCCCTGTCCCTGTACCTGTACCTCTACCTCTAACTATATCTCTACCTGTACCTCTACCTGTACCTGTACCTCTACCTCTACCTCTACCTCTACCAGTACCTCTACATCTACCTGTACCTCTACCTGTACCTCGACCTCTACCTCTACCTATTCCTCTACCTCTACCTCTACCTGTGTCTCTACTTCTACCTCTACCTGTACCTCTACCTCTTCCTGTACCTCTACCTGTACTTGTACCTGTACCTCTACCTCTACCTGTACCTCTCCCTCAACCTGTACCTCTACCTCTACCTCTCCTGTACCTGTAGTTCTACCTCTACCTCTACCTCTACCTGTACCTCTACCTCTATCTGTACCTCTAACTGTACCTGTACCGGTACCTCTACCTGTACCTCTACCTCTACCTCTACCTATTCCTCTACCTCTACCTGTACCTCAACCGCTACCTCTACCACTAATTCTACCTGTACCTGTACCTCTACCTCTACCTGTACCTCTACCTCTACCTGTACCTCCACCTCTACCTGTTGCTCTACCTCTACATCTATCTCTACCTCTACCCCTACCTTTTACCTCTACCTGTACCTCTACCTGTACCTCTACCTCTACCTCTACCTCTACCTCTACCTGCAACTCTACCTCTACCTATACGGCTACCTGTACCTCAACCTCTACCTGTAACTCTACCTGTAACTCTACCTGTACCTCTACCTCTACCTGTACCTCTACCTGTACCTCAACCTCTACCTGCACCTCTATCTCTGCCTGTACCTCTACCTGTACCTGTACCTGTACCTCTACCTCTACCTCTACCACTACCTCTACCTGTACCTGTACCTGTACCTCTACCTCTACCTCTACCTGTAACTCTACCTCTACCTCTAGCTCAACCTCTTCCTGTATCTCTACCTGTACCTGTAACTCTACCTGTACCTCTACCTCTACCTGTACCTCTACCTGTACCTCAACCTCTACCTGCACCTCTATCTCTGCCTGTACCTCTACCTGTAACTCTACCTCTACCTCTAGCTCAACCTCTTCCTGTATCTCTACCACTACCACTACCTGTACCTGTACCTCTACCTCTACCTCTACCTCTACCTCTACCTGTACATCTACCTGTACATCTACCTGTACCTCTACCTGCACCTCTACCTCTACCTGTACATCTACCTGTACCTCTACCTCCACCTACACCTCTACCTCTACCTCTACCTTTACCTCTTCCTGTACCTTTAACTGTACCTCTACCTCTACCTGTACCTCTACCTCAACCTGTACCTCTCTCTCAACCTGTACCTCTACCTCTACCTCTACCTCTACATGTACATCTCCCTCGACCTGTACCATTACCTCTCCCTCTAGCTGTACCTCTCCCTCTACCTCTACCTATACTGCTACATCTACCTGTACCTCTACTTGTACCTCTACCTGTACCTGTACCTCTACCTGTACCTCTACCCCTACCTGCACCTCTACATCTACCTCTACCTGCACCTCTACATCTACCTATACGGCTACCTGTACCTCAACCTCTACCTGCACCTCTACCTCTGCCTGTACCTCTACCTGTACCTCTACCACTACCTCTACCTCTACCTCTACCTGCACCTCTGCCTCTGCCTGTACCTGAACCTGTACCTCTACCTGTACCTCTACCTGTAGCTGTACCTCAACCTGTACCTCTACCTCTACCTGTACCTCTACCTGTACCTCTACCTGTAGCTATACCTCTACCTGCACCTCTACCTCTACCTGTACCTCTACCTGTACCTCTACCTCTACCTGTACCTCTACCTGTACCTCTACCTCTACCTCTACCTGTACCTCTACCTCTACCTGTACCTCTACCTCTAGCTCCACCTCTAACTCTAACTGTTCCTGTATCGCTACCTCTACCTCTACCGGTACCTGTACCTCTTCCTGTACCTCTACCTCTACCTGTACCTCTACCTGTACCTCTACCTCTACCTGCACCTCTACATCTACCTCTACCTCTACCTATACCTCTACCTGTCCCTCAACCTCTACCTGTTCCTCTACCTCTAACTCTGCCTCTACCTCTACCTGTCCCTCTACCTCTACCTGTACCTCTACCTGTACCTCTACCTGCATCTCTACCTCTACCTATACCTCTACCTGTCCCTCAACCTCTACCTGTTCCTCCACCTCTAACTCTGCCTCTACCTCTACCTGTCCCTCTACCTGTTCCTCTACCTCTACCTGCACCTCTACCTCTTCCTGTACCTCCCCCTCGACCTCTACCTCTACCTCGACCTCTACCTGTACCTCTACCTCTACCTCGACCTCTTCCTGTACCTCTTCCTCTACCTGTACCTGTACCTCTATTGTACCTCAACCTCTACCTGTAACTCCACCTGTAGCTATACCTCTACCTCTACCTGTAGCTCTACCTCTGCCTGTTGCGCTACCTCTACATCTACCTTTACCGCTACCTTCACCTCTACCTGTACCTGTACCTCTACCTCTACCTGTACCTCTACCTCAACATGTTACTCTCCCTGTCCCTGTACCTGTACCTCTACCTCTAACTATATCTCTACCTGTACCTCTACCTGTACCTCTACATCTACCTGTACCTCTACCTGTACCTCGACCTCTACCTCTACCTATTCCTCTACCTCTACCTCTACCTGTGCCTCTACTTCTACCTCTACCTGTACCTCTACCTCTTCCTGTACCTCTACCTGTACTTGTACCTGTATCTCTACCTCTACCTGTACCTCTCCCTCAACCTGTACCTCTACCTCTACCTCTCCTGTACCTGTAGTTCTACCTCTACCTCTACCTCTACCTGTACCTCTACATCTATCTGTACCTCTAACTGTACCTGTACCTGTACCTCTACCTGTACCTCTACCTCTACCTCTACCTCTACCTGTTCCTCTACCTCTACCTGTACCTCAACCGCTACCTCTACCACTAATTCTACCTGTACCTGTACCTCTACCTCTACCTGTACCTCCACCTCTACCTGTTGCTCTACCTCTACATCTATCTCTACCTCTACCCCTACCTTTTACCTCTACCTGTACCTCTACCTGTACCTCTACCTGTACCTCTACCTCTACCTGCAACTCTACCTCTACCTATACGGCTACCTGTACCTCAACCTCTACCTGTAACTCTACCTGTACCTCTACCTCTACCTGTACCTCTACCTGTACCTCAACCTCTACCTGCACCTCTATCTCTGCCTGTACCTCTACCTGTACCTGTACCTGTACCTCTACCTCTACCTCTACCTCTACCTCTACCTCTACCTGTAACTCTACCTCTACCTCTAGCTCAACCTCTTCCGGTATCTCTACCTGTACCTGTATCTCTACCACTACCTCTGCCTCTACCTGTACCTGTTCATCTACCTCTACCTCTACCTGTACATCTACCTGTACATCTACCTGTACCTCTACCTGCACCTCTACCTCTACCTGTACATCTACCTGTACCTCTACCTCTACCTACACCTCTACCTCTACCTCTACCTTTACCTCTTCCTGTACCTTTAACTGTACCTCTACCTCTACCTCTACCTATACCTGTACCTCTACCTCTACCTGTACCTCTACCTCAACCTGTACCTCTCTCTCAACCTGTACCTCTACCTCTACCTCTACCTCTACATGTACATCTCCCTCGACCTGTGCCATTACCTCTCCCTCTAGCTGTACCTCTCCCTCTACCTCTACCTATAATGCTACATCTACCTGTACCTCTACTTGTACCTCTACCTGTACCTGTACCTGTACCTCTACCTGTACCTCTACCCCTACCTGCACCTCTACATCTACCTCTACCTGCACCTCTACATCTACCTATACAGCTACCTGTACCTCAACCTCTACCTGCACCTCTACCTCTGCCTGTACCTCTACCTGTACCTCTACCTCTACCTCTACCTCTACCTCTTCCTGTACCTCTACCTGTACCTGTACCTCTACCTCTACCTCTACCTGTACCTCTACCTGTACCTGTTCGTCAACCTCTACCTGTGCCTCTACCTCTACCTCTACCTCTACCTCTACCTCAACCTCTTCCTGTATCTCTACCTGTACCTGTACCTCTACCTGTACCTCTACCTGCACCTCTACCTCTACCTGTACATCTACCTGTACCTGTACTTGTACCTGCACCTCTACCTCTTCCTGTACCTGTACCTCTACCTCTACCTGTATTGCTACCTCTGCCTGTTGCGCTACCTCTACATCTACCTGTACCTCTACCTGCACCTCTACCTCTTCCTGTACCTCTACCTGTACCTGTACCTCTAGCTGTACCTCAGCCTCTACATGTTACTCTCCCTGTACCTCTACCTCTACCTGTACCGGTACCTCTACCTGTACCGGTACCTCTACCTGTAGCTCTACCTGCACCTCTACCTCTACCTGTAAATCTACCTCTACCTCTGCCTCTACCTGTACCTGTTCATCTACCTCTACCTCTACCTGTACATCTACCTGTACATCTACCTGTACCTCTACCTGCACCTCTACCTCTACCTGTACATCTACCTGTACCTCTACCTCTACCTACACCTCTACCTCTACCTCTACCTTTACCTCTTCCTGTACATTTAACTGTACCTCTACCTCTACCTCTACCTATACCTGTACCTCTACCTCTACCTGTACCTCTACCTCAACCTGTACCTCTCTCTCAACCTGTACTTCTACCTCTACCTCTACCTCTACATGTACATCTCCCTCGACCTGTACCATTACCTCTCTCTCTAGCTGTACCTCTCCCTCTACCTCTTCCTATAATGCTACATCTACCTGTACCTCTACTTGTACCTCTACCTGTACCTGTACCTGTACCTGTACCTCTACCTGTACCTCTACCTGTACCTCTACCCCTACCTGCACCTCTACATCTACCTCTACCTGCACCTCTACATCTACCTATACGGCTACCTGTACCTCAACCTCTACCTGCACCTCTACCTCTGCCTGTACCTCTACCTGTACCTCTACCTCTACCTCTACCTCTACCTCTTCCTGTACCTCTACCTGTACCTGTTCGTCAACCTCTACCTGTGCCTCTACCTCTACCTCTACCTCTACCTCTACCTCAACCTCTTCCTGTATCTCTACCTGTACCTGTACCTCTACCTGTACCTCTACCTGCACCTCTACCTCTACCTGTACATCTACCTGTACCTCTACCTCTACCTGCACCTCTACCTCTGCCTGTACCTGTACCTCTACCTCTACCTGTACCTGTACCCCTTCCTCTACCACTACCTGTTCCTCTACCTCTACCTGTACCTCTACCGCTACCTCTACCACTACCTCTACCTGTACCTATACCTGCACCTCTACCTGTCCCTCTACCTCTACCTGTTGCTCTACCTCTACATCTACCTCTACATCTACCTCTACCTCTACCTGTACCTATACCTCTACCTGTACCTCTACCTGTACCTCTACCTCTACCTGCACCTCTACATCTACCTGTACCTCTACCTGTACCTCTACCTCTACCTGCACCTCTACCTCTGCCTGTACCTGAACCTGTACCTCTACCTGTACCTCTACCTGTACCTCAACCTGTACCTCTACCTGTACCTCTACCTCTACCTGTACCTCTACCTGTACCTCTACCTGTAGCTATACCTCTACCTGCACCTCTACCTCTACCTCTACCTCTAGCTCTACCTCTAACTCTAACTGTTCCTGTATCTCTACCTCTACCTGTACCTGTACCTGTACCTCTTCCTGTACCTCTACCTGTACCTGTACCTCTACCTCTACCTGCACCTCTACATCTACCTCTACCTCTACCTATACCTCTACCTGTCCCTCAACCTCTACCTGTTCCTCTACCTCTAACTCTGCCTCTACCTCTACCTGTCCCTCTACCTGTTCCTCTACTTCTACCTGCACCTCTACCTCTTCCTGTACCTCCACCTCGACTCTACCTCCAGCTCGACCTCTACCTGTACCTCTACCTCTACCTCGACCTCTTCCTGTACCTCTTCCTCTACCTGTACCTGTACCTCTATTGTACCTCAACCTCTACCTGTAACTCCACCTGTACCTGTACCTCTACCTCTACCTGTAGCTCTACCTCTGCCTGTTGCGCTAGCTCTACATCTACCTTAACCGCTACCTTCACCTCTACCTGTACCTGTACCTCTACCTCTACCTGTACCTCAACCTCAACATGTTACTCTCCCTGTCCCTGTACCTGTACCTCTACCTCTAACTATATCTCTACCTGTACCTCTACCTGTACCTGTACCTCTACCTCTACCTCTACCTCTACCTCTACCTGTACCTGTACTTGTACCTGCACCTCTACCTCTTCCTGTACCTCTACCTCTACCTCTACCTGTATTGCTACCTCTGCCTGTTGCGCTACCTCTACATCTACCTGTACCTCTACCTGCACCTCTACCTCTACCTGTACCTCTACCTGTACCTGTACCTCTACCTGTACCTCAGCCTCTACATGTTACTCTCCCTGTACCTCTACCTCTACCTCTACCTGTACCGGTACCTCTACCTGTACCGGTACCTCTACCTGTAGCTCTACCTGCACCTCTACTTCTACCTGTAAATCTACCACTACCACTACCTGTACCTGTACCTGTACCTCTACCTCTACCTCTACCTCTACCTGTACATCTACCTGTACATCTACCTGTACCTCTACCTGCACCTCTACCTCTACCTGTACATCTACCTGTACCTCTACCTCTACCTACACCTCTACCTCTACCTCTACCTTTACCTCTTCCTGTACATTTAACTGTACCTCTACCTCTACCTCTACCTATACCTGTACCTCTACCTCTACCTGTACCTCTACCTCAACCTGTACCTCTCTCTCAACCTGTACTTCTACCTCTACCTCTACCTCTACATGTACATCTCCCTCGACCTGTACCATTACCTCTCCCTCTAGCTGTACCTCTCCCTCTACCTCTTCCTATAATGCTACATCTACCTGTACCTCTACTTGTACCTCTACCTGTACCTGTACCTGTACCTCTACCTGTACCTCTACCTGTACCTCTACCCCTACCTGCACCTCTACATCTACCTCTACCTGCACCTCTACATCTACCTATACGGCTACCTGTACCTCAACCTCTACCTGCACCTCTACCTCTGCCTGTACCTCTACCTGTACCTCTACCTCTACCTCTACCTCTACCTCTTCCTGTACCTCTACCTGTACCTGTTCGTCAACCTCTACCTGTGCCTCTACCTCTACCTCTACCTCTACCTCTACCTCAACCTCTTCCTGTATCTCTACCTGTACCTGTACCTCTACCTGTACCTCTACCTGCACCTCTACCTCTACCTGTACATCTACCTGTACCTCTACCTCTACCTGCACCTCTACCTCTGCCTGTACCTGTACCTCTACCTCTACCTGTACCTGTACCCCTTCCTCTACCACTACCTGTTCCTCTACCTCTACCTGTACCTCTACCGCTACCTCTACCACTACCTCTACCTGTACCTATACCTGCACCTCTACCTGTCCCTCTACCTCTACTTGTTGCTCTACCTCTACATCTACCTCTACATCTACCTCTACCTCTACCTGTACCTATACCTCTACCTGTACCTCTACCTGTACCTCTACCTCTACCTGCACCTCTACATCTACCTGTACCTCTACCTGTACCTCTACCTCTACCTGCACCTCTACCTCTGCCTGTACCTGAACCTGTACCTCTACCTGTACCTCTACCTGTACCTCAACCTGTACCTCTACCTGTACCTCTACCTCTACCTGTACCTCTACCTGTACCTCTACCTGTAGCTATACCTCTACCTGCACCTCTACCTCTACCTCTACCTCTAGCTCTACTCTAACTCTAACTGTTTATGTATCTCTACCTCTACCTGTACCTGTACCTGTACCTCTTCCTGTACCTCTACCTGTACCTGTACCTCTACCTCTACCTGCACCTCTACATCTACCTCTACCTCTACCTATACCTCTACCTGTCCCTCAACCTCTACCTGTTCCTCTACCTCTAACTCTGCCTCTACCTCTACCTGTCCCTCTACCTGTTCCTCTACTTCTACCTGCACCTCTACCTCTTCCTGTACCTCCACCTCGACTCTACCTCCAGCTCGACCTCTACCTGTACCTCTACCTCTACCTCGACCTCTTCCTGTACCTCTTCCTCTACCTGTACCTGTACCTCTATTGTACCTCAACCTCTACCTGTAACTCCACCTGTACCTGTACCTCTACCTCTACCTGTAGCTCTACCTCTGCCTGTTGCGCTAGCTCTACATCTACCTTAACCGCTACCTTCACCTCTACCTGTACCTGTACCTCTACCTCTACCTGTACCTCAACCTCAACATGTTACTCTCCCTGTCCCTGTACCTGTACCTCTACCTCTAACTATATCTCTACCTGTACCTCTACCTGTACCTGTACCTCTACCTCTACCTCTACCTCTACCTGTACCTGTACTTGTACCTGCACCTCTACCTCTTCCTGTACCTCTACCTCTACCTCTACCTGTATTGCTACCTCTGCCTGTTGCGCTACCTCTACATCTACCTGTACCTCTACCTGCACCTCTACCTCTACCTGTACCTCTACCTGTACCTGTACCTCTACCTGTACCTCAGCCTCTACATGTTACTCTCCCTGTACCTCTACCTCTACCTCTACCTGTACCGGTACCTCTACCTGTACCGGTACCTCTACCTGTAGCTCTACCTGCACCTCTACTTCTACCTGTAAATCTACCTCTACCTGTACCTCTACCTCTACCTCTACCTCTACCTCTACCTGTACCAGTACCTGTACCTCTACCTCTACCTGTACTTCTACCTGTACTTGTACCTGTACCTCTGATCTACCTGTACATCTACCTCTACCTGTATCGCTACCTGTAGCTCTACCTCTACCTGTTGCTGTACCTCTACATCTACCTCTAACTCTACCTGTACCTATACCTCTACCTGTACCTCTACCTCTACCTGCACCTCTACATCTACCTGTACCTCTACCTGTGCCTGTACCTCTATCTTTACCTGCACCTCTACCTCTGCCTGTACCTGAACCTGTACCTCTACCTGTACCTCTACCTGTAGCTGTACCTCACCCTGTACCTCTACCTGTACCTCTACCTCTACCTGCACCTCTACCTCTACCTGTACCTCTACCTGTACCTCTACCTCTACCTCTACCTGTACCTCTACCTCTAGCTCTACCTCTACCTGTACCTCTACCTCTACCTGTACCTGTAGCTCTAACTGTTCCTGTACCTCTACCTATACCTGTACCTCTACCTCTACCTGTACCTCTACCTATACCTCTACCTGTACCTCTACCTCTACCTCTACTTCTACCTGTATCTCTACCTCTACCTGTATCTCTATCTGTACCTCTCCCTGCACCTCTACATCTACCTCTACCTCTACCTATACCTCTACCTGTACCTCTACCTGTACCTGTACCTCTACCTGTACCTCTACCTGTACCTCTAACTCTACCTGTACCTCTAACTGTACCTCAACTTCTACCTGTTCCTCTACCTCTACCTGTGCCTCTACTTCTACCTGTCCCTCTACTTCTACATGCACCTCTACCTCTTCCTGTACCTCCACCTCGACCTCTACCTCTACCTCTACCTCTTCCTCTACCTCTTCCTCTACCTGTACCTCAATTGTATCTCAAACTCTACCTGTAACTCTACCTGTACCTGTACCTCTACCTCTACCTGTATCTCTACCTCTGCCTGTTGCACTACCTCTACATCTATATTTACCTCTACCTGCACCTCTACCTCTACCTGTACCTCTACCTGTACATCTACCTCTACCTCTACCTGTATCTCAACCTCTACCTGTAACTCTACCTGCACCTCTACCTGTACCTCTACCTCTACCTGTTCCTGTACCACTACCTCTACCTCTACCTGTACCTCTACCTGTACTTGTACCTGTACCTCTGCTCTACCTGTATCTCTACCTCAACTTGTACCTCTACCTCTACCTCTACCTCTACCTGTACCTATACCTCTACCTGTACCTCTACCTGTACCTCTACCTCTACCTGCACCTCTACATCTACCTCTACCTCTACCTATACCTCTACCTGTACCTCTACCTATACCTCTACCTGTCCTTCTACCTCTAACTCTGCCTCCAACTCTACCTGTCCCTCTACCTGTTCCTCTACCTCTACCTGCACCTCTACCTCTTCCTGTACCTCGACCTCGACCTCTACCTCTACCTCGACCTCTACCTGTACCGCTACCTCTACCTCGACCTCTTCCTGTACCTCTTCCTCTACCTGTACCTGTACCTCTATTGTACCTCAACCTCTACCTGTAACTCCACCTGTACCTGTACCTCTACCTCTACCTATAGCTCTACCTCTGCCTGTTGCGCTACCTCTACATCTAGCTTTACCGCTACCTTCACCTCTACCTGTACCTGTACCTCTACCTCTACCTGTACATCAACCTCAACATGTTACTCTCCCTGTCCCTGTACCTGTACCTCTACCTCTAACTATATCTCTACCTGTACCTCTACCTGTACCTGTACCTCTACCTCTACCTCTACCTCTACCTGTACCTGTACTTGTACCTGCACCTCTACCTCTTCCTGTACCTGTACCTCTACCTCTACCTGTATCGCTACCTCTGCCTGTTGCGCTACCTCTACATCTACCTGTACCTCTACCTGCACCTCTACCTCTACCTGTACCTCTACCTGTACCTGTACCTCTACCTGTACCTCAGCCTCTACATGTTACTCTCCCTGTACCTCTACCTCTACCTCTACCTGTACCGGTACCTCTACCTGTACCGGTACCTCTACCTGTAGCTCTACCTGCACCTCTACCTCTACCTGTAAATCTACCTCTACCTGTACCTCTACCTCTACCTGTACCAGTACCTGTACCTCTACCTCTACCTGTACTTCTACCTGTACTTGTACCTGTACACTGATCTACCTGTACATCTACCTCTACCTGTATCGCTACCTGTAGCTCTACCTCTACCTGTTGCTGTACCTCCACATCTACCTCTAACTCTACCTGTACCTATACCTCTACCTGTACCTCTACCTGTACCTCTACCTCTACCTCTACATCTACCTGTACCTCTACCTGTACCTGTACCTCTATCTCTACCTGCACCTCTACCTCTGCCTGTACCTGAACCTGTACCTCTACCTGTACCTCTACCTGTAGCTGTACCTCACCCTGTACCTCTACATGTACCTCTACCTCTACCTGCACCTCTACCTCTACCTGTACCTCTACCTGTACCTCTACCTCTACCTCTACCTCTACCTCTACCTCTACCTCTACCTGTACCTCTACCTCTACCTATACCTGTAGCTCTAACTGTTCCTGTACCTCTACCTGCACCTCTACATCTATCTCTACCTCTACCTATACCTCTACCTGTACCTCTACCTGTACCTCTACCTCTACCTGTACCTCTACCTGTACCTCTACCTGCAACTCTACCTCTACCTATACCTCTAACTGTACCTCAACTTCTACCTGTTCCTCTACCTCTACCTCTACCTGTGCCTCTACTTCTGCCTGTCCCTCTACCTGTTCCTCTACTTCTACATGCACCTCTACCTCTTCCTGTACCTCCACCTCGACCTCTACCTCTACCTCTTCCTCTACCTCTTCCTCTACCTGTACCTGTACCTCAATTGTATCTCAAACTCTACCTGTAACTCTACCTGTACCTGTACCTCTACCTCTACCTGTATCTCTACCTCTGCCTGTTGCGCTACCTCTACATCTATATTTACCTCTACATGCACCTCTACCTCTACCTGTACCTCTACCTGTACATCTACCTCTACCTCTACCTGTATCTCAACCTCTACCTGTAACTCCACCTGCACCTCTACCTCTACCTGTAACTCTACCTGTTCCTGTACCACTACCTCTACCTCTACCTGTACCTCTACCTGTACTTGTACCTGTCCCTCTGCTCTACCTGTACCTCTACCTCAACCTGTACCTCTACCTCTGCCTCTACCTGTACCTCTACCTCTACCTCTACATGTACATCTCCCTCGACCTGTACTGCTACATCTACCTGTACCTCTACTTGTACCTCTACCTGTACCTGTACCTGTACCTCTACCTCTACCTGTACCTCTACTCCTACCTGTATGGCTACCTGTACCTCAACCTCTACCTGCACCTTTACCACTGCCTGTACCTCTACCTGTACCTGTACCTCTACTTATACCTCTACCTCTACCTCTTCCTGTACCTCTACCTCTACCTGTACCTCTACCTGTACCTGTACCTCTACCTGTACCTGTACCTCTACCTGTAGCTGTACCTCTACCTCTACCTGTTCCTCTACCTCTACCTGCACATCTACCACTTCCTGTACCTGTACCTGTACCTCTACTCTTCCTCTACTTCTACCTTTAGCTGTATCTCTACCACTACCTCCACCTCTACCTCTACCTGTACCTCTATTGTACCTCAACCTCTACCTGTAACTCTACCTGTCACTGTACCTCTACCTGTATCTCTACGTCTGCCTGTTGCACTACCTCTACATCTACCTGTACCTCTACCTGTACCTCTACCTCTACCTGTACCTCAACCTCTACCTGCAACTCTCCCTGTACCTCTACCTCTACCTCTACCTGTACCTCTACCTGTAACTCTACCTCTACCTCTACCTCTACCTCTACCTGTACCTCTACCTGTACTTGTACCTGTACCTCTGATCTACCTGTACCTCTACCTCTACCTCTACCTGTATCGCTACCTGTACCTCTACCGCTACGTGTTGCTGTACCTCTACATCTACCTCTACCTCTACCTCTACCTGTACCTATACCTCTACCTGTACCTCTACCTCTACCTGCAGCTCTACCTCTGCCTGTACCTGAACCTGTACCTCTACCTGTACCTCTACCTGTACCTCTACCTCTACCTCTACCTGTACCCGTACCTCTACCTCTACCTGTACCTGTACCTCTACCTGTACCTCTACCTCTATTGTTGCTCTACCTCTACGTCTAACTCTACCTGTACCTGTACCTGTACCTCTACCTCTACCTGTACCTCTACCTCTACCTGCACCTCTACATCTACCTGTACCTCTACCTGTACCTGTACCTCTACCTGTACCTCTACCTCTACCTATACCTCTACCTGTACCTCAACCTCTACCAGTTCCTCTACCTCTACCTCTACCTGTACCTGTCCCTCTACCTGTTCCTCTACCTCAACCTGCACCTCTACCTCTTCCTGTACCTCCACCTCGACCTCTACCTCTACCTCAACCTCAACCTGTACCGCTACCTCTACCTCGACCTCTTCCTCTACCTCTTCCTCTACCTGTACCTGTACGTCTATTGTACCTCAACCTCTATCTGTAACTCTACCTGTACCTCTACCTCTACCTGTATCTCTACCTCTGCCTGTTGCGCTACCTCTACATCTACCTTTACCACTACCTGCACCTCTACCTGTACCTGTACCTCGACCTGTAGCTCTACCTCTACCTGTACCTCAACCTCGACATGTTTCTATCCCTGTCCCTGTACCTATACGTGTACCTCTACCTATAACTCTACCTGTACCTCTACCTGTACCTCTACCTCTACCTCTAACTCTACCTCTACCTCTACCTGTACTTGTACCTGTACCTCTGCTCTACCTGTACCTCTACCTCAACCTGTACCTCTATCTGTTCCTCTACCTCTACCTGCACCTCTACCTCTTCTTGTACCTGTACCTCTACCTCTACCTGTATCTCTACCTCTGCCTGTTGCGCTACCTCTACATCTACCTGTACCTCTACCTGCACATCTACCTCTACCTGTAGCTCTACCTGTACCTCTACCTCTACCTGTAACTCTACCTCTACCTCTACCTCTACCTGTATCTCTACCTCTACCTCTACCTCTACCTCTACCTGTACCAGCACCTGTACCTCTACCTCTACCTGTACCTCTACCTGTACTTGTACCTGTACCTCTGATCTACCTGTACCTCTACCTCTACCTCTATCTGTATCGCTACCTGTACCTCTACCTCTACCTGTTGCTGTACCTCTACATCTACCTCTACCTTTACCTGTACCTATACCTCTACCTGTACCTCTACCTCTACCTGCACCTCTACATCGACCTATACCTCTATCTCTACCTGCACCTCTACCTCTGCCTGTACCTGAACCTGTACCTCTACCTGTACCTCTACCTGTAGCTGTGCCTCACCCTGTAACTCTACCTGTACCTCTACCTCTACCTGCACCTCTACCTCTACCTCTACCTGTACCTCTACCTCTACCTGCACCTCTACCTGTACCTCTACCTCTACCTCTACCTGTACCTCTACCTTTACCTCTACCTCTACCTCTACCTCTACCTGTAGCTCTAACTGTTCCTGTACCTCTACCTCTACCTCTACCTGTACCTCTACCTTTACCTCTACCTCTACCTCTACCTCTACCTGTAGCTCTAACTGTTCCTGTACCTCTACATCTTCCTCTACCTCTACCTATACCTCTACCTGTACCTCTACCTGTACCTCTACCTGCAACTCTACCTCTACCTATACCTCTACCTGTACCTCAACCTCTACCTGCACCTCTACCTTTTCCTGTACCTCCACCTCGAACTCTACCTCTTCCTCTACCTGTACCTGTACCTCTGTTGTACCTCAAACTCTACCTGTAACTCTACCTGTACCTCTACCTCTACCTCTACCTCTACCTGTATCTCTACCTCTGCCTGTTGCGCTACCTCAACATCTACCTTTACCTCTACCTGCACCTCTACCTCTACCTGTACCTCTACCTGTACCGCTACCTGTACCTGTACCTGTACCTGTACCTCTACCTGTACCTGTACCTCTACCTCTAACTGTACGTCTACCTGTACCTCTACCTCTACTTCTACCTGTACCTCTAAACGTACCTGTACCTCTACCTCTACCTGTAGCTCTACCTCTACCTGTACCTGTACTCGTACCTGTATCTATACCTGTAACTCTACCTGTACCTCTACCTGTACCTCTACCTCTACCTGTACCTCTACCTGTACTTCTACCTGTACCTCTACCTCTACCTGTACCTCTCCCATACCTGTACCACCACCTCTACCTCTACCTGTACCTGTAACTCTCCCTGTACCTGTACCTCTGCCTCTACCTGTACCTCTACCTGTACCTTTACCCCTACCTGTAACTCTACCTGTACCTGTACCTCTACCACTACCTCTCCCTCTACCTGTACCTGTACCTCTACCTGTACCTGTACCGCTACCTGTACCTGTACCTGTTCCTCTACCTCTACCTCAACCTGTACCTCTACCTGTACCTGTACCTCTACCTGTACCTGTACTTGTACCTCTACCTGTACTTCTACCTTTATCTCTACCTCTACCTGTACCTCTCCCATACCTCTACCACTACCTCTACCTCTACCTGTACCTGTAACTCTCCCTGTACCTGTACCTGTACCTGTACCTGTACCTCTACCTGTACCTTTACCCCTACCTGTAACTCTACCTGTACCTGTACCTCTACCACTACCTCTACCTCTACCTATACCTGTACCTCTACCTGTACCTCTACCTCTTCCTGTACCTGTAACTCTACCTATACCTGTACCTCTACCTGCACCTCTTCCTGTATCTTTAACTGTACCTCTACCTCTACCTCTACCTCTACATCTACCTGTATCTCTACCTCTGCCTGTTGCGCTACCTCTACATCTACCTTTACCACTACCTGCACCTCTACCTGTACCTGTACCTCGACCTGTAGCTCTACCTCTACCTGTACCTCAACCTCGACATGTTTCTATCCCTGTCCCTGTACCTATACCTGTACCTCTACCTATAACTCTACCTGTACCTCTACCTGTACCTCTACCTCTACCTCTAAATCTACCTCTACCTCTACCTCTACCTGTACTTGTACCTGTACCTCTGCTCTACCTGTACCTCTACCTCAACCTGTACCTCTACCTGTTCCTCTACCTCTACCTGCACCTCTACCTCTTCCTGTACCTGTACCTCTAGCTCTACCTGTATCTCTACCTCTGCTTGTTGCGCTACCTCTACATCTACCTGTACCTCTAACTGCACATCTACCTCTACCTGTAGCTCTACCTGTACCTCTACCTCTACCTGTAACTCTACCTCTACCTCTACCTGTATCTCTACCTCTACCTCTACCTCTACCTGTACCAGTACCTGTACCTCTACCTCTACCTGTACCTCTACCTGTACTTGTACCTGTACCTCTGATCTACCTGTACCTCTACCTCTACCTCTATCTGTATCGCTACCTGTACCTCTACCTCTACCTGTTGCTGTACCTCTACATCTACCTGTACCTCTACCTGTACCTATACCTCTACCTGTACCTCTACCTGTACCTCTACCTCTACCTGCACCTCTACATCGACCTGTACCTCTACCTGTACCTGTACCTCTATCTCTACCTGCACCTCTACCTCTGCCTGTACCTGAACCTGTACCTCTACCTGTACCTCTACCTGTAGCTGTGCCTCACCCTGTACCTCTACCTGTACCTCTACCTCTACCTACACCTCTACCTCTACCTCTACCTGTACCTGTACCTCTACCTCTACCTCTACCTCTACCTCTACCTCTACCTCTACCTCTACCTCTACCTCTACCTCTACCTGTACCTGTACCTCTACCTGTACCTGTACCTCTACCTGCACCTCTACATCTACCTCTACCTCTACCTCTACCTGTACCTCTACCTGTACCTCAACCTCTACCTGTTCCTCTACCTCTACCTGTGCCTCTACTTCTACCTGTCCCTCTACCTGTGCCTCTACTTCTACCTGCACCTCTACCTTTTCCTGTACCTCTACATCGACCTCTACCTCTTCCTCTACCTGTACCTGTACCTCTGTTGTACCTCAAACTCTACCTGTAACTCTACCTGTACCTCTACCTCTATCTCTACCTCTGCCTGTTGTGCTACCTCTACATCTACCTTTACCTCTACCTGCACCTCTACCTCTACCTGTACCTCTACCTGTACCGCTACCTGTACCTGTACCTCTACCTCTACCTCGACCTGTACCTCTACCTGTACCTGTACCTGTACCTCTACCTCTAACTGTACCTCTACCTGTACCTCTACCTCTACTTCTACCTGTACCTCTAACCGTACCTGTACCTCTACCTGTAGCTCTACCTCTACCTGTAGCTCTACCTCTACCTGTACCTGTACTTGTACCTGTACCTATACCTGTACCTCTACCTGTACCTCTACCTGTACCTCTACCTCTACCTGTACCTCTACCTGTACCTCTACCTCTACCTGTACCTCTACCTGTACTTCTACCTGTACCTGTACCTCTACCTGTACCTCTCCCATACCTCTACCACTACCTCTACCTCTACCTGTACCTGTAACTCTCCCTGTACCTGTACCTCTACCTCTACCTGTACCTCTACCTGTACCTTTACCCCTACCTGTAACTCTACCTGTACCTGTACCTCTACCACTACCTCTACCTCTACCTGTACCTGTAACTCTCCCTGTACCTGTACCTCTACCTGTACCTGTACCGCTACCTGTACCTGTACCTCTACCTCTACCTGTACCTGTACCTCTACCTGTACCTGTACCTGTACCTCTAACTGTACCTGTACCTGTACCTCTACCTGTACCTCTACCTGTACCTCTACCTCTACTTCTACCTGTACCTCTAACCGTACCTCTACCTCTACCTCTACCTGTAGCTCTACCTCTACCTGTAGCTCTAACTGTACCTGTACCTGTACTCGTAGCTGTACCTGTACCTCGACCTGTACCTCTACCTGTACCTCTTCCTCTACCTGTACCTCTACCTGTACTTCTACCTGTACCTCTACCTCTACCTGTACCATTCCCATACCTCTACCACTTCCTCTACCTCTACCTGTACCTGTAACTCTCCCTGTACCTGTACCTGTACCTCTACCTGTACCTTTACCCCTACCTGTAACACTACCTGTACCTGTACCTCTACCACTACCTCTACCTCTACCTATACCTGTACCTCTACCTGTACCTCTACCTCTTCCTGTACCTGTAACTCTACCTATACCTGTACCTCTACCTGCACCTCTTCCTGTACCTTTAACTGTACCTCTACCTCTACCTCTACCTGTACCTGTACCTGTACCTCTACCACTACCTCTACCACTACCTGTTCCTCTACCTCTACTTGTACCTCTACCTCTACCTGTACCTCTACCTCTACCTGTACCTCTACCTGTACCTGTACCTCTACCTCTACCTGTAGCTCTACCTCTACCTGTAGCTCTACCTCTACCTCTAACTGTGCCTGTACCTCTACCTCTACCTGTACCTGTACTCATACCTGTTCCTGTACCTCTACCTGTATCTGTAACTCTCCCTGTACCTGTACCTCTACCTGTACCTGTACCTGTACCTCTACCTCTACCTGTACCTCTACCTCTACCTGTACCGCTACCTCGAACTTTACTTCTACCTCTACCTGTAACTCTACCTGTACCTCTTCCTCTACCTGTACCTCTACCTGTACTTCTACCTGTACCTCTACCACTACCTGTACCATTCCCATACCTCTACCACTACCTCTACCTCTTCCTGTACCTGTAACTCTACCTATACCTGTACCTCTACCTGCACCTCTTCCTGTACCTTTAACTGTACCTCTACCTGTACCTCTACCTGTACCTTTACCCTTACCTGTAACTCTACCTGTACCTGTACCTCTACCACTACCTCTACCTCTACCTGTACCTGTAACTCTCCCTGTACCTGTACCTCTACCTGTACCTGTACCGCTACCTGTACCTGTACCTCTACCTCTACCTGTACCTGTACCTCTACCTGTACCTGTACCTGTACCTGTACCTCTAACTGTACCTGTACCTGTACCTCTACCTGTACCTCTACCTGTACCTCTACCTCTACTTCTACCTGTACCTCTAACCGTACCTCTACCTCTACCTCTACCTGTAGCTCTACCTCTACCTGTAGCTCTAACTGTACCTGTACCTGTACTCGTAGCTGTACCTGTACCTCTACCTGTACCTCTACCTGTACCTCTTCCTCTACCTGTACCTCTACCTGTACTTCTACCTGTACCTCTACCTCTACCTGTACCATTCCCATACCTCTACCACTTCCTCTACCTCTACCTGTACCTGTAACTCTCCCTGTACCTGTACCTGTACCTCTACCTGTACCTTTACCCCTACCTGTAACACTACCTGTACCTGTACCTCTACCACTACCTCTACCTCTACCTATACCTGTACCTCTACCTGTACCTCTACCTCTTCCTGTACCTGTAACTCTACCTATACCTGTACCTCTACCTGCACCTCTTCCTGTACCTCTAACTGTACCTCTACCTCTACCTCTACCTGTACCTGTACCTGTACCTCTACCACTACCTCTACCACTACCTGTTCCTCTACCTCTACTTGTACCTCTACCTCTACCTGTACCTCTACCTGTACCTCTACCTCTACCTGTACCTCTACCTGTACCTGTACCTCTACCTCTACCTGTAGCTCTACCTCTACCTCTAACTGTGCCTGTACCTCTACCTCTACCTGTACCTGTACTCATACCTGTTCCTGTACCTCTACCTGTATCTGTAACTCTCCCTGTACCTGTACCTCTACCTGTACCTGTACCTGTACCTCTACCTCTACCTGTACCTCTACCTCTACCTGTACCGCTACCTCGAACTTTACTTCTACCTCTACCTGTAACTCTACCTGTACCTCTTCCTCTACCTGTACCTCTACCTGTACTTCTACCTGTACCTCTACCACTACCTGTACCATTCCCATACCTCTACCACTACCTCTACCTCTTCCTGTACCTGTAACTCTACCTATACCTGTACCTCTACCTGCACCTCTTCCTGTACCTTTAACTGTACCTCTACCTCTACCTCTACCTGTACCTGTACCTCTACCTGTAACTCTACCTGTACCTGTACCTCTACCACTACCTCTACCACTACCTGTTCCTCTACCTCTACTTGTACCTCTACCTCTACCTGTACCTGTACCTCTACCTCTACCTCTACCTGTACCTCTACCTGTACCTGTACCTCTACCTCTACCTGTAGCTCTACCTCTACCTCTAACTGTGCCTGTACCTCTACCGCTACCTCTACCTGTACTCATACCTGTACCTGTACCTCTACCTGTATCTGTAACTCTCCCTGTACCTGTACCTCTACCTGTACCTGTACCTCTACCTCTACCTGTACCGCTACCTCGGCCTTTACTTCTACCTCTACCTGTAACTCTACCTCTACCTCTACCTGAACCGCTACCTCTACTTGTACCTCTACCTCTACCTGTACCTCTACCTGTAGCTCTACCTCTACCTCTACCTGTACCTCTACCTCTACCTGTACCTCTACCTCTTCCTGTACCTGTAACTCTACCTATACCTGTACCTCTACCTGCACCTCTTCCTGTACCTTTAACTGTACCTCTACCTCTACCTCTACCTGTACCTCTACCTGTAACTCTACCTGTACCTGTACCTCTACCACTACCTCTACCACTACCTGTTCCTCTACCTCTACCTGTACCTCTACCTCTACCTGCACCTCTACCTGCACCTCAACCTCTACATGTCCCTCTACCTGTTCCTCTACCTCTACCTGCACCTCTACCTCTTCCTGTACCTCCACCTCGACCTCTACCTCTTCCTCTTCCTCTACCTCTTCCTCTACCTGTACCTGTACCTCTATTGTACCTCAAACTCTACCTGTAACTCTACCTGTACCTGTACCTGTACCTCTACCTGTATCTCTACCTCTGCCTGTTGCACTACCTCTACATCTACCTTTACCTCTACCTGCACCTCAACCTCTACCTGTACCTCTACCTGTACCTCTACCTCTACCTGTAACTCTACCTCGACCTCTACCTGAACCGCTACCTCTACCTGTACCTCTACCTGTACCTTTACCTGTACCTGTACCTGTACCTCTACCTGTACCTCTACCTGTACCTTTACCTGTACCTGTACCTGTACCTCTACCTGTACCTCTACCAGTACCTCTACTTGTACCTGTACCTCTACCAGTACCTCTACTTGTACCTCTACCTCTACCTGTACCTCTACCTCTACCTCTACCTCTACCTGTACCTGTACCTCTACCTGTACCTGTACCTCTACCTCTACCTGTAGCTCAACCTCTACCTGTGCCTGTACCTCTACCTCTACCTCTACCTGTACTCATACCTGTACTTGTACCTCTACCTGTATCTGTAACTCTCCATGTACCTATACTTCTACCTGTACCTGTACCTGTACCTCTACCTCTACCTGTATCTCTACCTCTACCACTACCTCTACCTATACCTGTACCTCTACCTGTACCTGTACCTCTACCTCTACCTCGACCTGTACCTCTACCTGTACCTCTACCTCTACCTCTACCTGTAGCTCTACCTCTACCTCTAACTGTGCCTGTACCTCTACCTCTACCTCTACCTGTACCTGTACTCATACCTGTACCTGTACCTGTACCTCTACCTTTAGCTCTACCTCTACCTGTACCTCTCCCATACCGCTACCACTACCTCTACCTCTACCTGTACCTGTAACTCTCCCTGTACCTGTACCTCTACCTGTACCTGTACCTCTACCTGTACCTTTACCTCTACCTGTACCTGTACCTCTACCTCTACCTCGACCTGTACCTCTACCTCTACCTCTACATGTACCTCTACCTGTACCTCTACCTCTACCTGTACCTCTACCTCTACCTTTACCTCTACCTCTACTTCTACCTGTACCTCTACCTGTACCTGTACCTGTACCTGTACCTCTACCTCTACCTGTAGCTCTACCTCTACCTCTACCTGTACCTGTACTCCTACCTGTACCTGTACCTGTACCTCTACCTCTACCTGTACCTCTACCTGTACTTCTACCTGTACCTCTACCTCTACCTGTACCTCTCCTATACCTCTACCACTACCTCTGCCTCTACCTGTACCTGTACCTCTACCTGTACCTCTACCTTTACCTGTAACTCTACCTGTACCTGTACCTGGAGCTGTACCTCTACCTCTACCTCTACCTCAGCTTTACCTCTACCTCTACCTGTCCTGCTATCTTCACCTCTACCTCTATCTGTATCTTTATATGTACCCGTAGCTGTACCTCTACCTCTACTCGTACCTGTACCTGTACCGTGCTTGTTCCTGTATCTGTATCGGTAGCTCTATGTGTAACTCTGGCACAGTTGAGCGGTTTGGGATTGGCATGCTGCAGCTGGTCCCAAATCCTGATCCAGCTTCACTCAGCGAACCCTCCCATGGGGCTACATCTTACCCTGAATCCAGCATCAATCAGCTGATCGTCAGCCACAGTGCAGCCACTGACTCATCTTCCCAGGGCAATATTTCTTGGGCCAGCATTGGAGCATTAGATCGTGACACGGTTAATATCGAGTCTTCAACATTGGTGCCAGGATCAGCCGAGGTATCGGCGCTCAGATTCCATGTTCACTGTGGTGTGAGGGCCAATTTGGAATCGTCACTTGGAGTAGGAAAAGAAATCCCACGTGTACACTAGTCCATTATAGGCAATTCACACAGTCCTGACATTCACCTCACTAAGGGCTGAAACAGGTTAATTTAACCTGGTATAAGTCCATGGTGAGGCCATGTTTGGAATTGAGTTGTAGAATTGTTCTGGTGTGAACTCAAGGAGTGTTGAGCGTCAGTCTGATGTTCTTCCAGTGTATAGTCCACACACACATTCCTTTTTTTTTCTCTCTCTCCCCCTACGGCAGCTGTCTCTCATTCTGCCAGCATTTCACACCTCACCTTTTGTTTCTTAACCTGTCCTATTACCATCTCGTCTTGCCTTGAGCATCTCTTAATGTCTCTACTTACCATAGTTATTCCTCCCCCCAGCCTCCCCCTTGCATTTTTATCTGTTTCATTTCCTGCTCTTTTCTCAGTTCTGACGAAGGGGTTCGACCTGAAACGTTAACTCTGTTTCTCTCTCCACGGATGTTGCCTGGCCTGCTGAGTTTTTCCAGCGTTTTCTGTTGTTATTTCATAGAAATGGACAGTTTGCTGAATATCCTTCTCATAAACATCAGTGTGTTAATAGGAACAGCGAGCCAACACATCGCCCTCTCCAATGGTGCTGAGGTGGTTGTTAAACTGGTTAATGAGGTGCAATTTATAAACGTTGCTTGATGTGCCTGCAACATTTTATTGGCTCAGCTGTAAGGTTTGGAAACCCCATGTAGCCAGTTAACTCACTCCGCCCTTTAAAACCAACACTTCTGTTACACTGAAATCACCGGCCAAGTCGAAAGGGGCAGAAATTCAACTTTAATTTGCCCATGTTTTGGGAGTAAAATGAAGGACAGTGCCTGATCTGCCCTTCATGTGCACCAGTTGTCATATTGGAAGCATAATGAAGAAAAGTGCCTCCATTTCTGCAGCACCTTCCACAACCTCAGGACGTCCAAAGCGCTTCACAGCCACTGAAGTAATTTTGAAGCATAGTCAGTGTTGTAATGAAGGAAACGCAGCAGCCAATTTGTGCACAGCAAGCTCCCACAAACAGCAATGAGATAATGACCAGATCATCTGTTTTTATTTTTGATAGATGAGCGATACTTATTGGCCAGGATTCGGGGATACCTCCCCTGCTCTTCTTCAAATAGTGGCCATGGGGTCTTTTACATCCACCTGAGAGGGCAGACGGGGCCTCGGTTTAACGTCTCATCCAAAAGACGGCAGCACTCCCTCAGCACTGCACTGGAGTGACAGCCTAGATATGTGCTCAAGTCTCTGGAGTGGGACTTGAACCCACAACCTTCTGACTCAGAGGCGAGAGTGCTGCCCACTGAGCCTAGACCCACAGCTTACTTTGAATTCAAGGCTGTTTTGTGCTGCGGGCCCATGGCTTGAAAGGGCACAATGGTGGCATGGCTCTCCCGGCTCCACATTCAGGTAAGTATCTGTAAGAAACTTACCGCTTTGGTGGCGATTTGCAGCGCTCCCTTTCAGGAACGCTGGTTAGGGCTCATGTAGACCATATTTTCCTGAATGTAGCCATCCCAGCGCCGACTGCATTCAAGGCAGCCCAAGTTTACAAAGGGGGCCTCAAACCGCGGTTAGGACCTTTATTTAAAGAGGCAAATTGCCCAACACCTGTTTTCGGCGCAGGCCCTGAACGCCTCTTTTTCTGCTTTTACCAATATGGCGGGTGGCGCACTTCCAGATCGTAATGAGCACGTGCGCCCCGCCCGCCATATTGGAGGCTTAGGCGCCTGTTTTGTGCCTGAAGAACAGGTGAGGCGACATCGAATTTCTATGCCCAAGGGCTCCATTTGCCTTTTTTAAGGTCTTATCTCCAGGCTCTGTCGCTTTAAATGGCCTGACACACCAAAGGTCCCTCTGCTTCTCTTCTCCATTTGAAATCTCACCATTTGAGGTGCGTTTCCTTATTCTTCCAAAATGTATTGCTGCACAATTTTCTCGGTTGAGCTGCATGGGGGCCAGTGTAGAGAGAATCCTACACTGTAACTGCCCCTGCGCGGGGTTGGAGCTTCACTCTGAATCGAACCTATTGCTGAGCGTGCTCAGTGTTGGCACGTGGGACCCTCCTTGGAGTAAGTGTCCTGCACCCCAACAATGGAATATCCTGAAACGTGATGCTCTTAAAAAATTTGAAAATAATTTATCAAAGCTTTGCAATTTAAATCTAAGTTTTTCTGTTCTAATCCTGCTGAAATTCCTTCAATTCCTGTCATCGAGAGCAGGTCCAGACAGATCCCCTCTCTCTCTGAAGAGCTTGAAGAGACTTTCAAACGAGTGTTACTGAATCCTTTGGATTATAGCATGAAACTGTCCTTACCTGGAGGTCCTGCAATGGAATAATCGATAGCGTGGACAATCAGAGGGATGAAAGACATGAATACCCTCATGTTCTTTAATTACTGTCCTGTCACCAAACCGTGAAGCTCTTCCAGCTGGTCCCTCTGACTCGGGGCTGGACAATGAGCCGGATGGAATCTGATTACCTCAATGATCAGTGTCTCTGTCGTGAACTGCAGTGGGTTCAGTGCAGTTCGTCACTCTGTGTCAGGACTGGTGCTGAAAAGTCTGAAGAGCCTCTGCTAGCAAAGGAGGAAAAAAATCATTAAACCCAACTTTCTCTCCGTGGATCCAAGCGTGCAATTGCAAGCATAAACATGCACTCAGGCATTGCGTCTTCAGTGTGTGCACAGTGCGAGCCACTGGCGCACCCTTCTACTCTGTGTGTATAGTTGGGCAATTATAGAAAGAGAAAGAAAGAACCTGCATTTATATAGCGGCTTACATGACCTCAGGGCGTCCCAAAGAGCTTTACAGCCAATGAAGTGTAGTCAATGTTGTAATGGAGGAAACTCAGCAACCAATTTGCGCACAGCAAACTCCCATGAGATAATGACCAGATAATCTGTTTTAGTGATGTTGGTTGAGGGATAAATATTGGACTGGACTGGATTGGAGAACTCCCCTGCTCTTCTTGGAATAGTGCCATGGGATCTTTTACATCCACCTGAGAGAGCAAACGGGGCCTCGGTTCAGCATCTTATCCAAAAGACAGCACCTCTGACAGTGCTGCACTCCCTCAACACTGCACTGGGATTGTCAGCCTACTTGAATTCATTAATTTTCTGAGTGAGTGAGTGAGTGGCCAATCTATGGAACAGAATCCCTAACGAGATGGTGGAAGCAGTTAGTATTGATTCATTCAAATGGTAATTACATAGATTTCTGACAGAAAACGACATTTTGAGATACAGAGGAACAGGTGGTTCCCAAAGCTCTCCACCACTGGGGTTTTCCTCACCTCATGTCTGGGTCTGTTGTGGACTCACTGATAGAGATTGAGCGCTGTGACTGGTCAACAACTCCATTATTGTTAACTACCAGGATGGTAGAAGGCGAACTAGATGGACTTCTTTTTCAACTAGCAATATGTTCCAATGAATGCCCACACTGTATCGAGGATGTCTAGGACTGGCCGGAGAATATTCTAAAATAATACTAGAGCCAGGCATTAGGTACAACCAGAGGCGAACGACAGTGCAGGGACTGATGCAGGCTGGGGCCAGCAATACACTCCGCAGTCACGGTGTGTGCTGCTGAAGCGAGTGAATGTTTAAGGTGGTGGATGGGGTGCCGATCAACTAGACTACTGTGTCCTGGATGGTATTGCACTTCTTGAGTGTTGTTGAAGCTGCACTCATCCAGGCAAGTGAAGACTATTCCATCACACTCCTGACTTGTGCCTTGTAGATGGTGGAAAGCCTTTGGGGAGTCAGGAGGTGAGACACTCGCCGCAGAATACCCAGCCTCTGACCTGCTCTTGTAGCCACAGTATTTATGTGGCTGGTCCAGTTAAGTTTCTGGTCAATTGCAACCCAAGGATGTTGATGGTGGGGGTTTGGTGATAGTAATGCCGTTGAATGTCAAGGAGACGTGGTTAGACCCGCTTGTTGGAGATGGTCATTGCCTGGCACTTGTGTGGTGCAAATATTACTTGTCCAGGTCTTTCTAGATGCGGGCATGGACTGCTTCATTATTTGAGGAGTTGTGAATGGCGCTGAACACTGCAATCATCAGCGAACATCCCCACTTCTGACATTATGATGGAGGGAAGGTCATTGATGAAGCAACTGAAGATGATTGGGCCTAGGACACTGCCCTGAGGAACACCTGCAGTGATGTCCTGGGACTGAGATGATTGACCTCCAACCACCACAACCATCTTCCACAGTGGAGAGTTTTCCCCCTGATCCCCATTGACTTCAGCTTGACAAATACACCTTGATGCCACACTCAGTCGAATGCTGCCTTGATGTCAAGGGCAGTGACTCTCATATCAAGCACAGCAGCTCTTAAAGGGCTGATCCTCTACCTACTCACTCACTCACTCACATTAACTCATTAATTAACTCACTCACTCACTAATTTGCTCACACACTCACTCATTAATTTACTCAGTCACTCACTCACTCATTCATTTACTCAGTCACTCACTCACTCATTCACTCATTCATTCACACTCACTCACTCACTCACTCACTCTTTCACACTCAGGCATTAGATGCCACGATATAAAGCTGTATTAAGAGGTGTATTCCTGCCCACCTTCTATCAAATGTTCCTTTTTCTGCTCCTCTGGGTGCTTAAAGGTTGGAATTGGCTGAACGCAATGATCAGCCTCAACTGAGCACCTCACCGTACCCTGCATCCCCAACTTTTAAAGTGACAAGCACCAGCACAGGTACATTGAGGCCAAAGCCCCATGAGAAGGAGGGGTGCGTCCCAATGTAAGTGCCAAGCTGTTCACACCCGAGACCTGCAGCGGAGTCGGGGAGGTCCCTCGTTATCATGGCGATGGCAGACACTTGTGCCATTAAGGGTCCATCTAGGGTTACCACCTCCTGATGAAGCCAGATTGTCCGCCAAGATTGGCCAGATACACCTCCCCCACCATTAACCAGACTGACCACCTCAGTTAGCTGGGTGGGGAAGGAGAGCCACCAGGAGCCAGTTTTGCCATGACATTTAAAGCAAATGGAAGATCTAGAGCCCTGAGGAGCCCAGTCAGTGCGGACAGCAGGAGTCAGTGAGCAAGTAGTGAGACAAAGGCAGCCAAAAAAGAACTGGAAGAGGTCATTCAACGTCCCTACTTCTGTATTTAACGTGTCTAAGGACGTGGTAACCGGGCACTTGGAAAATCACAATAGGATTGGGCAGAGTCAACATGGTTTTATAAAAGGGAAATCGTGTTTGACAAATCTATTAGAGTTTTTTGAGGGTGTAATTAGCAGGGTAGATAAAGGGGAACCAGTGGATGCAGTATACAGTATTTGGATTTTCAGAAGGCATAAGGTGCCACACAAGAGGTTGTTACACAAGATAAGTGCTCATAGTATTGGGGTAATATATTATCATGGATTGAAGATTGGTTAATGGACAGAGAACAGAGAGTAGGGATAAATGGGTAATTTTTGGGTTGGCAGGCTATAACTAGTGGGGTACCGCAAGGATCAGTGCTTGGGCCTAAGATATTCACATCTATATTAATGACTTTGATGAAGGGACTGAGTGTAATGTATCCAAGTTTGCTGATGATACAAAGCTAGGTGGGACAGTAAGTTGTGAGGAGGATGCAAAGAGGCTGCAAAGGGATATAGACAGGCTAAGTGAGTGGGCAGGAAGGTGGCAGATGGAGTATAATGTGGGGAAATATGAAATTATCCACTTTGGTAGGAAGAATAGAAAAGCAGAATATTTTTTAAAAGGTGAGAGACTGGTAAAGGTTGGTATTCAGAGGGATTTGGGCGGCCTTGTACACGAATCACTGAAAGTTAACATGCAGGTACAGCAAGCAATAAGGAAGGCAAATGGCACGTTGGCCTTTATTGATAGGGTTTGGAGTACAAGAGTAAGGAAGTCTTGCTACAATTGTACAGAGCCTTGGAGAGACCACACCTGGAGTACTGTGCACAGTTTTGGTCTCCTTATCTAAGGAAGGATATACTTGCCTTGGAAGCGGTGCAACGAAAGTTCACTAGATTGATTCCCAGGATGAGAGGGCTGTCCTATGATGGTAGGTTGTGTAGAATGGGCCTATACTCTCTGGAGTTTAGAAAAATTAGAGGTGATCTCATTGAAACATACAAGATTCTGAGGAGGTTTGACAGGGTAGATGCTGAGAGGATGTTTCCCCTGGGTGGGGAGTCTAGAACCAGGAGTCACAGTCTCAGAATAAGGGGTCAGCCATTTAGGACTGAGATGAGGGAAAATGTCTTCACTCAGAGGGTTGTGAATCTTTGGAATTCTCTACCCAGAGGGCTGTGGAGGCTCAGTCGTTGAGTATATTCAAGACAGAGATCGATAGATTTTTGGACACTAAGGGAATCAAGGGATATGGGGATAGTGCAGGGAAGTGGAGTTGAGGTCGATGATCAGCCATAATCTTACTGAATGGCGGAGCAGGCTCGAGGGGCCGAATGGCCTACTCCTGCTCCTATTTCTTATGTTCTTATGTCTCTAAATAAAACCCAGAATCCCATTTGCCTTTCAATGTCCTTTTCTACCTACACTGCCCCTTTTAAGATCTATGTATCCATAAGAACATAAGAACTAGGAGCAGGAGTCGGCCATTCGGCCCCTCGAGCCTGCTCCGCCATTCAATAAGATCATGGTTGATCTTCTACCTCATCTCTACTTTCCTGCACTATCCCCATATCCCTTGATTCCCTTAATATTCAAAAATCTATCGATCTCAGTCTTGAATATACTCAATTACTGAGCCTCCACAGCCTCTGGGGTAGAGAATTCCAAAGATTCACCACCCTCTGGGAAGAAATTTCTCCTCATCTCAGTCCTAAATGGCCGACCCCTTATTCTGAGACTGTTACCCCTGTTGTTTTCATTGAGTCACTCAGTCACGTTTTGTCAATCAGCCCCTTTGTTGAGCCATTGGCATCTTGCCTTGGATCAAACATTAATTTAAGAAAGTATATGTTTCACCATGATATCGTCATGGGATACCAGGCGTCTGATCAGACTGAGACAATTACTCATCACAAAATGTCCAACTGTAACCTCTGAGATTGTCGGGAAGAGAAGGCTGCCAGTTACATCCTCAAAATGTAAAAAGAAAAAGATTAGTGAAGATAAATGTAGGTCCCTTACAGTCAGACATGGGAGAATTTATAATGGGGGACAAGGAAATGGCAGAGCAATTAAACAAATACTATGGTTCTGTCTTCTCGGAAGAGGACACAAATAACTTCCCAGAAATGCTAGGGAACCAAGGGTCTAGTGAGAAGGAGGAATTAAAGGAAATTAGTATTAGTAAAAAAATAGTGCTGGAGAAATTAATGGGACTGAAAGCCGATAAATCCCCAGGGCCTGATAATCTGCATCCCAGAGTACTAAAAGAGGTAGCCATGGAAATAGTGGATGCACTGGTTGTCATCTTCCAAAATTCTATAGATTATGGAACAGTTCTTGCAGATTGGAGGGTGGCAAATGTAACCCCACTATTTAAAAAAGGAGGGAGAGAGAAAACAGGGAACTACAGACCGGTTAGCCTAACATCAGTAGTAGGGAAAATGCTGGAGTCTATTATAAAGGATGTGATAACAGGACACTTAGAAAATATCAACGGGATTAGACAAAGTCAACATGGATTTATGAAAGGGAAATCGTGTTTGACAAACCTACTGGAGTTTTTTGAGGATGTAACTGATAGAATAGATAAGGGAGAACCAGTGGATGTGGTGTATTTGGATTTTCAGAAGGCCTTTGATAAAGTCCCACATAAGAGGTTAGTGTGCAAAATTAAAGCACATGGGATTGGGGGTAATATACTGGCATGGATTGAAAATTGGTTAACAAACAGGAAACCGAGAGTAGGAATAAATGGATCTTTTTTGGGGTGGCAGGCGGTGACTAGTGGGGTACCGCAGGGATCAGTGCTTGGGCCCCAGCTATTCTCAATATATATTTTTTTTTAATTCACTTTTATGGGATGTGGGCATTGCTGCCAAGGCCAGCATTTATTGCCCATCCCTAATTGCCATTGAGAAGGTGGTGGTGAGCCGCCTTCTTGAACTGCTGCAGACCATGTGGTGAAGGTACTCCCACAGTGCTGCTAGGTAGGGAGTTCCAGGATTTTGACCCAGTGACGATGAAGGATCAGCGATATACTTCTAAGTCAGGATGGTGTGTGACTTGGAGGGGACTTGGAGGTGGTGGTGTTCCCATGCGCCTGCTGCCCTTGTCCTTCTAGGTGGAAGAGGTCACGGGTTTGGGAGGTGCTGCCGAAGAAGCCTTGGCGAGTTGCTGCAGTGCATCTTGTAGATGGTACACACTGCAGCCACGGTACGCCGGTGGTGGAGGGAGTGAATGTTTAAGGTGGTGGATTGTGTAGAGCTTCTTGAGTGTTGTTGCAGCTGCACTCATCCAGGCAAGTGGAGAGTATTCCATCACATTTGGATGAGGGAACCAATTGTAATATTTCCAAGTTTGCTGACGACACAAAACTAGGTGGGATTGTGAGTTGTGAGGAGAATGCAAAGAGGCTTCAAGGCCATTTAGACAAGTTGAGTGAGTGGGCAAATACATGGCCGATGCAGTATAACGTGGATAAATGTGAAGTTCTCCACTTCGGTAGGAAAAACAGAAAGGTAGAGTATTATTTAAATGGTGATAGATTGGGAAATGTTGATGTACAAAGGCACCTGGGTCTCCTTGTACACCAGTCACTGAAAGCAAATATGCAGGTGCAGCAAGCAGTTAGGAAGGCAAATGGTATGTTGGCCTTCATTGTAAGAGGATTTGAGTACAGGAGCAAGGATGTTTTACTACAGTTATACAGGGCCTTGGTGAGACCACACCTTGAATACTGTGTGCAGTTTTGGTCTCCTTACCTACGAAAGGATATACTTGCCATAGAGGGAGTGCAGCGAAGGTTCACCAGACTGATTCCTGGGATGGCAGGACTGTCATATGAGGAGAGATTGGGTCGACTAGGCCTGTATTCACTAGAGTTTAGAAGAATGAGAGAGGATCTTGTGGAAACGTGTAAAATTCTGACAGGGCTAGACAGACTGGATGCAGGGAGGATGTTTCCCCTGGCTGGGGGGGTCTATAACAAAGGGTCACAGTCTCAGGATACGGGGTAGGACATTTAGGACTGAGATGAGGAGAAATTTCTTCACTCAGAAGGTGGTGAACCTGTGGAATTCTCTACCACAGAAGGCTGTGGAGGCCAAGTCACTGAATATATTTAAGAAGGAGATAGATAGATTTCTAGACCCAAAAGGCATCAAGGGGTATGGATTGTGAGCGGGAATATGGTATTGAGATAGAGGATCAGCCATGATCATGTTGAATGGTGGAGCAGGCTCGAAGGGCCGAATGGCCTACTCCTGCTCCTATTTTTCTATGTTTCTATGTTTCTAACCAACCAAATGGAACAGACTTCCCAGGGTGAAGAGAGTATGCTGGAGAATGTCCCGTGGCCATGCTCATGCTTAGTTGAAGGAATTATCTGTCTTTTAGTTGTGTTTATTGGAGCAGAACAAAATGGCAGGCAGACCTGGATTACTCTCACCACAACGCCACCAGTGGTGGGAGGACTCAATAGCAGGCATTGCAATGCCACCTGTTACCGATAACAGAAGCAGGCGCTACCTGTACACTTTAGGTCTTAACTCTCGGCATTACCGATGTCACAAAAGTGTCACTAAATTGGAACCACAGAAAACACAAGTGACAAACAGTTGTTCACACTTTGTGAATTGCTTTATCTTGAAGTTGTGTTTGTTGTGACAGGCTGACGGAGGTTACAGCATCACCTCTGGAGAAAGTTCATATAGCAGGCATTCCGATAACATTGATTTCAATATACCAAGTGTCACTGTTGTGACAAGTTCAAAGAATCTCAAGGATTTTAAAATTTCATAGATAAATCCAGCATAGTACATCTCTGGAAAAACTACACTGTAAATGCAAACAGATTCACCATTAAACCAATTTTATTGAGTACATAAAATGATGGATTGTAGCACTGGTTCTCAAACTGGGGTCTGTTAAGGGTTGTCAGAGGCCTGAGTGGTGACGGACTGAAAGATGAGGGAGTGAGGGAAAGTTACAGTTATACCTCAAACACTCCCTATGACACTGTGCTAGGGGAAGAGAATGTTTGACAGCCAGCAGAGACACACCATGAAGCTGACACTGAATTTTGAAGAGTTTTGGAAGGTCTTTCCATGGATTTGAACTGGAATAATAGTACTTGGCTTCTCAGGACAGAAGCCTCTAACACTCCAACTCCGGCAAGACCCTCCCTTTGTCAGAGCCAATCCAGTATCTTGAACTTCAGAGGCCCAGACTGTTGAAAAGTGTAATAAGACATTGAGGGATTAGTTGACTGCTGTTTTGAAGTATTTCACTTTTGGAACCTACAAGACTGGAGATAATCCTGTTGTGTTTATAATAACAACAACAACTTGCATTTATATAGTGCCTTTAATGTAGATAAACATTCCACAGGGGCAGAATCAGACAAAAATTGACACTCAGCCACATAAGGAGATATTAGGACCGGTGACCAAAAGCTTGGTCAAAGAGGTAGGTTTTAAGGAGATCTTAAAGGAAGAGAGAGGTAGAGAGGTTTAGGGAGGGAATTCCAGAGCTTAAGGCCCAGGCAGCTGAAGGCACGGCCGCCAGTGCTGGGGCAATGGAAGTGGGGGATCCACAAGAGGCCAGCATTGGAGGAATGCAGAGCTCTTGTCAAAAAACAAAATGGAAGGTTTTGTTTTACGAATATTACATAATTAATGATTATAAAATACTTCAATAGATAAATAACAGTAGGAATGAAAATCACACTGGATGATGGTATCATACAGGAGGCAAGGGGACTGTGGGGGTGGGGGGGGGGGGGTCAATGAAGGAATCCCAATGAAGGAATCCCAAAGAAAGAATCCCAATGAAGGAATCCCAGTGAAGGAATCCCAATGAAGGAGACTCAATGAATGAATCCCAGTGAAGGAATCCCAATGAAGGAATCCCAATGAAGGAATCCCATTGAAGGAATCTCAATGAAGGAATCCCAATGAAGGAATCCGAGTGAAGGAATCCCAATGAAGGAATCCTAATGAAGTGGGCACAATGAAGGAATCTCAATGAAGGAATCCCAATGAAGGAATCCGAGTGAAGGAATCCCAATGAAGGAATCCTAATGAAGTGGGCACAATGAAGGAATCTCAATGAAGGAATCCCAATGAAGGAATCCCAATGAAGGAATCCGAGTGAAGGAATCCCAATGAAGGAATCTCAATGAAGGAATCCCATTGAAGGAATCCCAATGAAGGAATCTCAATGAAGGAATCTCAATGAAGGAATCTCAATGAAGGAATCTCAATGAAGGAATCCCATTGAAGGAATCCCAATGAAGGAATCTCAATGAAGGAATCTCAATGAAGGAATCCCAATGAATGAATCCCAGTGAAGGAATCCCAATGAAGGAATCCTAATGAAGTGGGCACAATGAAGGAATCTCAATGAAGGAATCCCAATGAAGGAATCCGAGTGAAGGAATCCCAATGAAGGAATCCCAATGAAGGAATCCCATTGAAGGAATCTCAATGAAGGAATCCCAATGAAGGAATCCCAATGAAGGAATCCCATTGAAGGAATCTCAATGAAGGAATCCCAATGAAGGAATCTCAATGAAGGAATCTCAATGAAGGAAACCCAATGAAGGAATCCCAATGAAGGAATCCGAGTGAAGGAATCCCAGTGAAGGAATCCCAATGAAGGAATCCCAATGAAGGAATCCTAATGAAGTGGGCACAATGAAGGAATCTCAATGAAGGAATCCCAATGAAGGAATCCCAATGAAGGAATCCGAGTGAAGGAATCCCAATGAAGGAATCTCAATGAAGGAATCCCATTGAAGGAATCCCAATGAAGGAATCTCAATGAAGGAATCCGAGTGAAGGAATCCCAGTGAAGGAATCCCAATGAAGGAATCCCAATGAAGGAATCCTAATGAAGGAATCCTAATGAAGTGGGCACAATGAAGGAATCTCAATGAAGGAATCCGAGTGAAGGAATCCCAGTGAAGGAATCCCAATGAAGGAATCCCAATGAAGGAATCCTAATGAAGTGGGCACAATGAAGGAATCTCAATGAAGGAATCCCAATGAAGGAATCCCAATGAAGGAATCCGAGTGAAGGAATCCCAGTGAAGGAATCCCAATGAAGGAATCCCAATGAAGGAATCCTAATGAAGTGGGCACAATGAAGGAATCTCAATGAAGGAATCCCAATGAAGGAATCCCAATGAAGGAATCCGAGTGAAGGAATCCCAATGAAGGAATCTCAATGAAGGAATCCCATTGAAGGAATCCCAATGAAGGAATCTCAATGAAGGAATCTCAATGAAGGAATCTCAATGAAGGAATCTCAATGAAGGAATCCCAATGAAGGAATCCCAATGAATGAATCCCAGTGAAGGAATCCCAATGAAGGAATCCTAATGAAGTGGGCACAATGAAGGAATCTCAATGAAGGAATCCCAATGAAGGAATCCGAGTGAAGGAATCCCAATGAAGGAATCCCAATGAAGGAATCCCATTGAAGGAATCTCAATGAAGGAATCCCAATGAAGGAATCCCAATGAAGGAATCCCATTGAAGGAATCTCAATGAAGGAATCCCAATGAAGGAATCTCAATGAAGGAATCCCAATGAAGGAAACCCAATGAAGGAATCCCAATGAAGGAATCCGAGTGAAGGAATCCCAGTGAAGGAATCCCAATGAAGATATCCGAGTGAAGGAATCCCAATGAAGGAATCCCAATGAAGGAATCCCAATGAAGGAATCCGAGTGAAGGAATCCCAATGAAGGAATCTCAATATAGGAATCTCAATGAAGGAATCTCAATGAAGGAATCTCAATATAGGAATCTCAATGAAGGAATCTCAATGAAGGAATCTCAATGAAGGAATCTCAATATAGGAATCTCAATGAAGGAATCTCAATGAAGGAATCCCAATGAAGGAATCTCAATATAGGAATCTCAATGAAGGAATCTCAATATAGGAATCTCAATGAAGGAATCTCAATGAAGGAATCCCAATGAACATAAGAACATAAGAACATAAGAAATAGGAGCAGGAGTAGACCAATCGGCCCCTCGAGCCTGCTCCGCCATTCAATGAGATCATGGCTGATCTGATCCAACCTCAACTCTAAAGAACACAAGAAGCAGGAGCAGGACCAGGCCACTCGGCCCCTGGGCCCGCTCCGCCACCCACAGGGCCTTGACCGATCCGAACTCAAACTCATGTCCAATTTCCAGCCCGCTCCCCGTAACCCCTGATTCCCTTTACTTCTAGGAAACGGTCTATTTCTGTTTTAAATTTATTTAATGAAGTAGCTTCCACAGCTTCCTGGGGTAGCAAATTCCACAGACCCACTACCCTCTGAGTGAAAAAGTTTCTCCTCATCTCAGTTTTGAAAGAGGAGCCCCTTATTCTAAGACTATGTCCCCTAGTTCTAGTTTCACCCATCATTGGGAACATCCTCACCGCGTCCACCCGATCAAGCCCCTTCACAATCTTATATGTTTCAATAAGATCGCCTCTCATTCTTCTGAACTCCAATGAGTAGAGTCCCAATCTACTCAACCTCTCCTCATATGTCCATCCCCTCATCCCCGGAATTAATCGAGTGAACCTTCTTTGTACTGCCTCGAGAGCAAGTATGTCTTTTCTTAAGTATGGACACCAAAACTGTATGCAGTACTCCAGGTGCGGTCTCACCAATACCCTATACAACTGCAGCAATACCTCCCTGTTTTTATATTCTATCCCCCTAGCAATAAAAGCCAACATTCCATTGGCTTTCTTGATCACCTGCTGCACCTGCATACTAACTTTTTGATTTTCTTGCACCAAGACCCCCAGATCCCTTTGAACTGCAGTACTTTCCAGTTTCTCGCCATTAAGATAATAACTTGCTCTCTGATTTTTCCTGCCAAAGTGCATAACCTCACATTTTCCAATATTGTATTGCATCTGCCAAATCTCTGCCCACTCACCAAGCCTGTCTATATCCCCTTGTAGGTTTTTTATGTCCTCCTCACTCTCTACTTTCCCTCCCATCTTTGTATCATCTGCAAACTTTGATATGTTACACTCGGTCCCCTCCTCCAAATCGTTAATATAGATTGTAAAGAGTTGGGGACCCAGCACCGACCCCTGCGGAACACCACATCCGAGAATGAACCATTTATCCCAACTCTCTGCTTCCTGTTAGATAACCAATCCTCCACCCATGCCAGAATATTACCCCCAATCCAGTGTTTTTTTATCTTGAGTAATAATCTTTTATGTGGCACCTTGTCGAATGCCTTCTGGAAGTCTAAATACACTACATCCACTGGTTCCCCTTTATCCACCCTGTACGTTATGTCCTCAAAGAACTCGAGCAAATTTGTCAGACATGACTTCCCCTTCATAAAGCCATGCTGACTTTGTCCTATTAAATTATGTTTATCTAAATGCTCCGTTACTGTCTCCTTAATAATAGACTCCAAAATTTTACCCACCACAGATGTTAAGCTAACTGGTCTATAATTTCCAGCCTTCTGCCTACAACCCTTTTTAAATAAGGGTGTTACATTAGCAGTTTTCCAATCTGCCGGGACCTTTGCTGAGTTCAGGGAGTTTTGGAAAATTATTACCAAAGCATCCACAATTCCTACTGCCACTTCTCTCAAGACCCTAGGATGTAAGCCATCAGGTCCAGGGGATTTATCCACCCTGAGTCCCATTATTTTACTGAGTACCAATTCCTTAGTAATTTTAATCGTATTTAGCTCCTCCCCCACTAGAGCCCCCTGTTTGTCCAGTGTTGGGATATTCTTAGTGTCCTCTACCGTAAAGACTGAAACAAAATATTTGTTCAGCATTTTTGCCATCTCCATGTTTCCCACCATTAATTTCCCGGTCTCATCCTCCAAGGGACCTACGTTTGACTTCACCACCCTTTTTCTTTTTATATAACTATAGAAACTCTTGCTATCTGTTTTTATATTTTTTGCTAATTTATTTTCATAGTCTATTTTCCCTTTCTTAATCAATCCTTTAGTTACTTTTTGTTGTCTTTTGAAGACTTCCCAATCTTCTATCCTTTCACTAACTTTGGCTACCTTATATGTCCTTGTTTTTAGTTGGATACTTTCTTTAATTTCTTTACTTAGCCATGGATGGCTGTCATTTCTTTTACACCCTTTTTTCCTCAGTGGAATATATTTATTTTGAAAGTTGTAAAATAACTCCTTGAATGAACACCACTGCTCATGTACCGTCTTACCCTTTAATCTATTTTCCCAGTCCACTTTAATCAATTCTGCTCTCATGCCATCATAGTCTCCTTTATTCAAGCTCAGTATGCTTGTTTGAGAACCAACCTTCTCTCCCTCTAATTGGATATGGAATTCAACCATGTTATGGTCACTCATTCCAAGGGGATCCTTAACTAGGACATTATTAATTAATCCAGACTCATTACACAGTACCAGGTCCAAGGTTGCTTGCCCCCTTGTAGGATCAGTTACATACTGCTCAAGAAATCCATCCCTATGACACTGAATAAACTCTTCCTCAAGGCTGCCCTGCCCAATTTGATTTGTCCAGTTAATATGATAGTTAAAATCCCCCATAATTATAGCTGTTCCCTTATTACATGCCCCAACTATTTCCTGATTAATACTTCTTCCAACAGAGTTGCAACTATTAGGAGCCTATATACTACACCCACCAGTGTTTTCTTCCCCATATTATTCCTAATCTCTACCCAATGAAGGATTCCCAATGAAGGAATCCCAATGAAGGAATCTCAATGAAGGAATCCCAATGAAGGAATCTCAATGAAGGAATCCCAATGAAGGAATCCCAATGAAGGAATCCCTATGAAGGAATCCCAGTGAAGGAATCTCAATGAAGGAATCCCAATGAAGGAATCCCAAAGAAGGAATCTTAATGAAGGAATCCCAATGAAGGAATCCCAATGAAGGAATCCCAATGAAGGAATCCCAATGAAGGAATCCCAATGAAGGAATCCCAATGAAGGAATCTCAATGAAGGAATCTCAATGAAGGAATCCCAATGAAGGAATCCCAATGAAGGAATCCCAATGAAGTAATCCCAATGAAGGAATCCCAATGAAGGAATCCCAAGTGAAGGAATCCCAAAGAAGGAATCTTAATGAAGGATTCCCAATGAAGGAAGCTCAATGAAGGAATCCCAAAGAAGGAATCTTAATGAAGGAATCCCAATGAAGGAATCCCAATGAAGGAATCCCAATGAAGGAATCCCAATGAAGGAATCCCAATGAAGGATTCCCAATGAAGGAAGCTCAATGAAGGAATCCCAGTGAAGGAATCCCAATGAAGGAATCCCAATGAAGGAAGCTCAATGAAGGAATCCCAGTGAAGGAATCCCAATGAAGGAATCCCAATGAAGGAATCTCAATGAAGGAATCCCAATGAAGGAATCCCAATGAAGGATTCCCAATGAAGGAAGCTCAATGAAGGAATCCCAGTGAAGGAATCCCAATGAAGGAATCCCAATGAAGGAATCTCAATGAAGGAATCTTAATGAAGGAATCCCAATGAAGGAATCTTAATGAAGGAATCTCAATGAAGGAATCCCAAGTGAAGGAATCCCAATGAAGGAATCTCAATGAAGGAATCCTAATGAAGGAATCCCAATGAAGGATTCCCAATGAAGGAAGCTCAATGAAGGAATCCCAGTGAAGGAATCCCAATGAAGGAATCTCAATGAAGGAATCCCAATGAAGGAATCCCAGTGAAGGAATCCCAAGTGAAGGAATCCCAGTGAAGGAATCCCAATGAAGAAATCTCAATGAAGGAATCCCAATGAAGGAATCCCAATGAAGGAATCCCAGTGAAGGAATCCCAATGAAGGAATCCCAATGAAGGAATCCCAGTGATGGAATCCAAATGAAGGAATCCCAATGAAGGAATCCCAGTGATGGAATCCAAATGAAGGAATCCCAATGAAGGAATCTCAATGAAGGAATCCCAATGAAGGAATCTCAATGAAGGAATCCCAGTGAAGGAATCCCAATGAAGGAATCCCAATGAAGGAATCCCAATGAAGGAATCTCAGTGAAGGAATCCCAATGAAGGAATCCCAATGAAGGAATCCCAATGAAGGAATCCCAATGAAGGAATCCCAATGAAGGAATCCCAATGAAGGAATCCCAATGAAGGAATCCCAATGAAGGAATCTCAATGAAGGAATCCCAGTGAAGGAATCCCAATAAAGGAATCCCAATGAAGGAATCCCAGTGAAGGAATCCCAATGAAGGAATCTCAATGAAGGAATCCCAGTGAAGGAATCCCAATGAAGGAATCTCAATGAAGGAATCCCAGTGAAGGAATCCCAATAAAGGAATCCCAATGAAGGAATCCCAATGAAGGAATCCCAGTGAAGGAATCCCAATGAAGGAATCCCAATGAAGGAATCCCAATGAAGGAATCCCAGTGATGGAATCCCAATGAAGGAATCCCATTGAAGGAATCCCAATGAAGGAATCCCATTGAAGGAATCCCAATGAAGGAATCCCAATGAAGGAATCCCAATGAAGGAATCCCAGTGATGGAATCCCAATGAAGGAATCCCAATGAAGGATTCCCAATGAAGGAATCCCAATGAAGGAATCCCAATGAAGGAATCCCAATGAAGGAATCCCAGTGATGGAATCCCAATGAAGGAATCCCAATGAAGGAATCCCAATATAGGAATTGCAATGAAGGAATCCCAATGAAGGAATCCCAGTGAAGGAATCCCAATATAGGAATTGCAATGAAGGAATCCCAATGAAGGAATCCCAATGAAGGAATCCCAGTGAAGGAATCCCAGTGAAGGAATCTCAATGAAGGAATCCCAGTGAAGGAATCTCAATGAAGGAATCTCAATGAAGGAATCCCAGTGAAGGAATCCCAGTGAAGCAATCCCAATATAGGAATTGCAATGAAGGAATCCCAATGAAGGAATCCCAGTGAAGGAATCCCAGTGAAGGAATCTCAATGAAGGAATCCCAATGAAGGAAACCCAGTGAAGGAATCCCAGTGAAGGAATCTCAATGAAGGAATCTCAATGAAGGAATCTCAATGAAGGAATCTCAATGTAGGAATCTCAATGAAGGAATCCCAATATAGGAATTGCAATGAAGGAATCCCAATGAAGGAATCCCAGTGAAGGAATCCCAATATAGGAATTGCAATGAAGGAATCCCAATGAAGGAATCCCAATGAAGGAATCCCAGTGAAGGAATCCCAGTGAAGGAATCTCAATGAAGGAATCCCAGTGAAGCAATCCCAATATAGGAATTGCAATGAAGGAATCCCAATGAAGGAATCCCAGTGAAGGAATCCCAGTGAAGGAATCTCACTGAAGGAATCCCAGTGAAGGAATCCCATTGAAGGAATCCCAGTGAAGGAATCCCAATGAAGGAATCCCAGTGAAGGAATCCCATTGAAGGAATCCCATTGAAGGAATCCCAGTTAAGGAATCCCAGTGAAGGAATCCCAATGAAGGAATCCCAGTGAAGGAATCTCAATGAAGGAATCTCAATGAAGGAATCCCATTGAAGGAATCCCAGTGAAGGAATCGCAATGAAGGAATTCCAATGAAGGAATCTCAATGAAGGAATCCCAATGAAGGAAACTGAATGAAGGAATCCCAATGAAGGAATCCCAATGAAGGATTCCCAATGAAGGAATCCAATGAAGGAAACTGAATGAAGGAATCCCAATGAAGGAATCCCAATGAAGGAAACTGAATGAAGGAATCGCAATGAAGGAATCCCAATGCAGGAATCCCAATGAAGGAATCCCAATGCAGGAATCCCAATGCAGGAATCCCAATGAAGGAATCCCAATGAAGGAATCTCAATGAAGGAATCCCAATGAAGGAATCTCAATGAAGGAAACTGAATGAAGGAATCCCAATGAAGGAATCCCAATGCAGGAATCCCAATGAAGGATTCCCAATGAAGGAATCCAATGAAGGAAACTGAATGAAGGAATCTCAATGCAGGAATCCCAATGAAGGAATCCCAATGAAGGATCTCAATGAAGGAATCCCAATGAAGGAATCTCAATGAAGGAAACTGAATGAAGGAATCCCAGTGAAGGAATCCCAATGAAGGAATCTCAATGAAGGAATCCCAATGAAGGAATCCCAATGCAGGAATCCCAATGAAGGAATCCCAATGAAGGAATCTCAATGAAGGAATCGCAATGAAGGAATCGCAATGAAGGAATCCCAATGAAGGAATCCCAATGAAGGAATCCCAATGAAGGAATCCCAATGCAGGAATCCCAATGAAGGAATCCCAATGAAGGAATCCCAATGAAGGAATCTCAATGAAGGAATCGCAATGAAGGAATCCCAATGAAGGAATCCCAATGAAGGAATCCCAATGAAGGAATCCCAGTGAAGGAATCCCAATGAAGGAATCCCAATGAAGGAATCCCAATGAAGGAATCCCAATGAAGGAATCCCAATGAAGGAAACTGAATGAAGGAATCCCAATGAAGGAATCCCAATGAAGGAATCCCAATGAAGGAATCCCAATGAAGGAATCCCAATGAAGGAATCCCAATGAAGGAATCCCAATGAAGGAAACTGAATGAAGGAATCCCAATGAAGGAATCCCAATGAAGGAATCCCAATGAAGGAATCCCAATGAAGGAAACTGAATGAAGGAATCCCAATGAAGGAATCCCAATGAAGGAATCCCAATGAAGGAATCCCAATGAAGGAAACTGAATGAAGGAATCTCAATGAAGGAATCCCAATGAAGGAATCTCAATGAAGGAATCCCAATGAAGGAATCTCAATGAAGGAATCCCAATGAAGGAATCCCAATGAAGGAATCCCAATGAAGGAAACTGAATGAAGGAATCCCAATGAAGGAATCCCAATGAAGGAATATTAATGAAGGAATCCCAATGAAGGAATCTCAATGAAGGAATCCCAATGAAGGAATCCCAATGAAGGAATGTCAATGAAGGAATCCCAGTGAAGGAATCCCAATGAAGGAATCCCAATGAAGGAATCCCAATGAAGGAATCCCAATGAAGGAATCTCAATGAAGGAAACTGAATGAAGGAATCCCAATGAAGGAATCCCAATGAAGGAATCTCAATGAAGGAATCCCAATGAAGGAAACTGAATGAAGGAATCCCAGTGAAGGAATCCCAATGAAGGAATCCCAATGAAGGAATCCCAATGAAGGAAACTGAATGAAGGAATCCCAATGAAGGAATCCCAGTGAAGGAATCCCAATGAAGGAATCCCAATGAAGGAAACTGAATGAAGGAATCCCAATGAAGGAATCTCAATGAAGGAATCCCAATGAAGGAAACTGAATGAAGGAATCCCAGTGAAGGAATCCCAATGAAGGAATCCCAATGAAGGAAACTGAATGAAGGAATCTCAATGAAGGAATCCCAGTGAAGGAAACTGAATGAAGGAATCCCAATGAAGGAATATTAATGAAGGAATCCCAATGAAGGAATCCCAATGAAGGAATCCCAATGAAGGAATCCCAATGAAGGAATATTAATGAAGGAATCCCAATGAAGGAATCTCAATGAAGGAATCCCAATGAAGGAATCCCAATGAAGGAATCCCAATGAAGGAATCCCAATGAAGGAATCCCAATGAAGGAATCCCAATGAAGGAATCTCAATGAAGGAATCTCAATGAAGGAATATCAATGAAGGAATCCCAATGAAGGAAACTGAATGAAGGAAACTGAATGAAGGAATCCCAATGAAGGAAACTGAATGAAGGAATCCCAATGAAGGAAACTGAATGAAGGAATCCCAATGAAGGAAACTGAATGAAGGAATCTCAATGAAGGAATCTCAATGAAGGAATTCCAATGAAGGAATCCCAATGAAGGAATCTCAATGAAGGAATCTCAATGAAGGAATCCCAATGAAGGAATCCTAATGAAGGAATCTCAATGAAGGAATCCCAATGAAGGAATCCCAATGAAGGAATCTCAATTAAGGAATTCCAATGAAGTAATCCCAATGAAGGAATCCCAATGAAGGAATCCCAATGAAGGAATCCCAATGAAGGAATCCCAATGAAGGAATCCCAATGAAGGAATCTCAATGAAGGAATCTCAATGAAGGAATCTCAATGAAGGAATCCCAATGAAGGAATCCCAATGAAGGAATCCCAATGAAGTAATCCCAATGAAGGAATCCCAATGAAGGAATCCCAAGTGAAGGAATCCCAAAGAAGGAATCTTAATGAAGGATTCCCAATGAAGGAAGCTCAATGAAGGAATCCCAAAGAAGGAATCTTAATGAAGGAATCCCAATGAAGGAATCCCAATGAAGGAATCCCAATGAAGGAATCCCAATGAAGGAATCCCAATGAAGGATTCCCAATGAAGGAAGCTCAATGAAGGAATCCCAGTGAAGGAATCCCAATGAAGGAATCCCAATGAAGGATTCCCAATGAAGGAATCCCAATGAAGGAATCCCAATGAAGGAAGCTCAATGAAGGAATCCCAGTGAAGGAATCCCAATGAAGGAATCCCAATGAAGGAATCTCAATGAAGGAATCCCAATGAAGGAATCCCAATGAAGGATTCCCAATGAAGGAAGCTCAATGAAGGAATCCCAGTGAAGGAATCCCAATGAAGGAATCCCAATGAAGGATTCCCAATGAAGGATTCCCAATGAAGGAAGCTCAATGAAGGAATCCCAGTGAAGGAATCCCAATGAAGGAATCCCAATGAAGGAATCTCAATGAAGGAATCTTAATGAAGGAATCCCAATGAAGGAATCTTAATGAAGGAATCTCAATGAAGGAATCCCAAGTGAAGGAATCCCAATGAAGGAATCTCAATGAAGGAATCCTAATGAAGGAATCCCAATGAAGGATTCCCAATGAAGGAAGCTCAATGAAGGAATCCCAGTGAAGGAATCCCAATGAAGGAATCTCAATGAAGGAATCCCAATGAAGGAATCCCAGTGAAGGAATCCCAAGTGAAGGAATCCCAGTGAAGGAATCCCAATGAAGAAATCTCAATGAAGGAATCCCAATGAAGGAATCCCAATGAAGGAATCCCAGTGAAGGAATCCCAATGAAGGAATCCCAATGAAGGAATCCCAGTGATGGAATCCAAATGAAGGAATCCCAATGAAGGAATCCCAGTGATGGAATCCAAATGAAGGAATCCCAATGAAGGAATCTCAATGAAGGAATCCCAATGAAGGAATCTCAATGAAGGAATCCCAGTGAAGGAATCCCAATGAAGGAATCCCAATGAAGGAATCCCAATGAAGGAATCCCAGTGAAGGAATCCCAATGAAGGAATCCCAATGAAGGAATCCCAATGAAGGAATCCCAATGAAGGAATCCCAATGAAGGAATCCCAATGAAGGAATCTCAATGAAGGAATCCCAGTGAAGGAATCCCAATAAAGGAATCCCAATGAAGGAATCCCAATGAAGGAATCCCAGTGAAGGAATCCCAATGAAGGAATCCCAATGAAGGAATCCCAATGAAGGAATCCCAGTGATGGAATCCCAATGAAGGAATCCCATTGAAGGAATCCCAATGAAGGAATCCCATTGAAGGAATCCCAATGAAGGAATCCCAATGAAGGAATCCCAATGAAGGAATCCCAGTGATGGAATCCCAATGAAGGAATCCCAATGAAGGATTCCCAATGAAGGAATCCCAATGAAGGAATCCCAATGAAGGAATCCCAATGAAGGAATCCCAGTGATGGAATCCCAATGAAGGAATCCCAATGAAGGAATCCCAATATAGGAATTGCAATGAAGGAATCCCAATGAAGGAATCCCAGTGAAGGAATCCCAATATAGGAATTGCAATGAAGGAATCCCAATGAAGGAATCCCAATGAAGGAATCCCAGTGAAGGAATCCCAGTGAAGGAATCTCAATGAAGGAATCCCAGTGAAGGAATCTCAATGAAGGAATCTCAATGAAGGAATCCCAGTGAAGGAATCCCAGTGAAGCAATCCCAATATAGGAATTGCAATGAAGGAATCCCAATGAAGGAATCCCAGTGAAGGAATCCCAGTGAAGGAATCTCAATGAAGGAATCCCAATGAAGGAAACCCAGTGAAGGAATCCCAGTGAAGGAATCTCAATGAAGGAATCTCAATGAAGGAATCTCAATGAAGGAATCTCAATGTAGGAATCTCAATGAAGGAATCCCAATATAGGAATTGCAATGAAGGAATCCCAATGAAGGAATCCCAGTGAAGGAATCCCAATATAGGAATTGCAATGAAGGAATCCCAATGAAGGAATCCCAATGAAGGAATCCCAGTGAAGGAATCCCAGTGAAGGAATCTCAATGAAGGAATCCCAGTGAAGCAATCCCAATATAGGAATTGCAATGAAGGAATCCCAATGAAGGAATCCCAGTGAAGGAATCCCAGTGAAGGAATCTCACTGAAGGAATCCCAGTGAAGGAATCCCATTGAAGGAATCCCAGTGAAGGAATCCCAATGAAGGAATCCCAGTTAAGGAATCCCAGTGAGGGAATCCCATTGAAGGAATCCCATTGAAGGAATCCCAGTTAAGGAATCCCAGTGAAGGAATCCCAATGAAGGAATCCCAGTGAAGGAATCTCAATGAAGGAATCTCAATGAAGGAATCCCATTGAAGGAATCCCAGTGAAGGAATCGCAATGAAGGAATTCCAATGAAGGAATCTCAATGAAGGAATCCCAATGAAGGAAACTGAATGAAGGAATCCCAATGAAGGAATCCCAATGAAGGATTCCCAATGAAGGAATCCAATGAAGGAAACTGAATGAAGGAATCCCAATGAAGGAATCCCAATGAAGGAAACTGAATGAAGGAATCGCAATGAAGGAATCCCAATGCAGGAATCCCAATGAAGGAATCCCAATGCAGGAATCCCAATGCAGGAATCCCAATGAAGGAATCCCAATGAAGGAATCTCAATGAAGGAATCCCAATGAAGGAATCTCAATGAAGGAAACTGAATGAAGGAATCCCAATGAAGGAATCCCAATGCAGGAATCCCAATGAAGGATTCCCAATGAAGGAATCCAATGAAGGAAACTGAATGAAGGAATCTCAATGCAGGAATCCCAATGAAGGAATCCCAATGAAGGATCTCAATGAAGGAATCCCAATGAAGGAATCTCAATGAAGGAAACTGAATGAAGGAATCCCAGTGAAGGAATCCCAATGAAGGAATCTCAATGAAGGAATCCCAATGAAGGAATCCCAATGCAGGAATCCCAATGAAGGAATCCCAATGAAGGAATCTCAATGAAGGAATCGCAATGAAGGAATCGCAATGAAGGAATCCCAATGAAGGAATCCCAATGAAGGAATCCCAATGAAGGAATCCCAATGCAGGAATCCCAATGAAGGAATCCCAATGAAGGAATCCCAATGAAGGAATCTCAATGAAGGAATCGCAATGAAGGAATCCCAATGAAGGAATCCCAATGAAGGAATCCCAATGAAGGAATCCCAGTGAAGGAATCCCAATGAAGGAATCCCAATGAAGGAATCCCAATGAAGGAATCCCAATGAAGGAATCCCAATGAAGGAAACTGAATGAAGGAATCCCAATGAAGGAATCCCAATGAAGGAATCCCAATGAAGGAATCCCAATGAAGGAATCCCAATGAAGGAATCCCAATGAAGGAATCCCAATGAAGGAAACTGAATGAAGGAATCCCAATGAAGGAATCCCAATGAAGGAATCCCAATGAAGGAATCCCAATGAAGGAAACTGAATGAAGGAATCCCAATGAAGGAATCCCAATGAAGGAATCCCAATGAAGGAATCCCAATGAAGGAAACTGAATGAAGGAATCTCAATGAAGGAATCCCAATGAAGGAATCTCAATGAAGGAATCCCAATGAAGGAATCTCAATGAAGGAATCCCAATGAAGGAATCCAATGAAGGAATCCCAATGAAGGAAACTGAATGAAGGAATCCCAATGAAGGAATCCCAATGAAGGAATATTAATGAAGGAATCCCAATGAAGGAATCTCAATGAAGGAATCCCAATGAAGGAATCCCAATGAAGGAATGTCAATGAAGGAATCCCAGTGAAGGAATCCCAATGAAGGAATCCCAATGAAGGAATCCCAATGAAGGAATCCCAATGAAGGAATCTCAATGAAGGAAACTGAATGAAGGAATCCCAATGAAGGAATCCCAATGAAGGAATCTCAATGAAGGAATCCCAATGAAGGAAACTGAATGAAGGAATCCCAGTGAAGGAATCCCAATGAAGGAATCCCAATGAAGGAATCCCAATGAAGGAAACTGAATGAAGGAATCCCAATGAAGGAATCCCAGTGAAGGAATCCCAATGAAGGAATCCCAATGAAGGAAACTGAATGAAGGAATCCCAATGAAGGAATCTCAATGAAGGAATCCCAATGAAGGAAACTGAATGAAGGAATCCCAGTGAAGGAATCCCAATGAAGGAATCCCAATGAAGGAAACTGAATGAAGGAATCTCAATGAAGGAATCCCAGTGAAGGAAACTGAATGAAGGAATCCCAATGAAGGAATATTAATGAAGGAATCCCAATGAAGGAATCCCAATGAAGGAATCCCAATGAAGGAATCCCAATGAAGGAATATTAATGAAGGAATCCCAATGAAGGAATCTCAATGAAGGAATCCCAATGAAGGAATCCCAATGAAGGAATCCCAATGAAGGAATCCCAATGAAGGAATCCCAATGAAGGAATCCCAATGAAGGAATCCCAATGAAGGAATCTCAATGAAGGAATCTCAATGAAGGAATATCAATGAAGGAATCCCAATGAAGGAAATTAATGAAGGAAACTGAATGAAGGAATCCCAATGAAGGAAACTGAATGAAGGAATCCCAATGAAGGAAACTGAATGAAGGAATCCCAATGAAGGAAACTGAATGAAGGAATCTCAATGAAGGAATCTCAATGAAGGAATTCCAATGAAGGAATCCCAATGAAGGAATCTCAATGAAGGAATCTCAATGAAGGAATCCCAATGAAGGAATCCTAATGAAGGAATCTCAATGAAGGAATCCCAATGAAGGAATCCCAATGAAGGAATCTCAATGAAGGAATTCCAATGAAGGAATCCCAATGAAGGAATCTCAATGAAGGAATCTCAATGAAGGAATCCCAATGAAGGAATCCCAATGAAGGAATCCCAATGAAGGAATCCCAATGAAGGAATCCCAATGAAGGAATCCCAATGAAGGAATCCCAATGAAGGAATCTCAATGAAGGAATCCCAATGAAGGAATCCCAATGAAGGAATCCCAATGAAGGAATCTCAATGAAGGAATCCCAATGAAGGAATCCCAATGAAGGAATCCCAATGAAGGAATATTAATGAAGGAATCTCAATGAAGGAATCCCAATGAAGGAATCCCAATGAAGGAATCTCAATGAAGGAAACTGAATGAAGGAATATTAATGAAGGAATCTCAATGAAGGAATCCCAATGAAGGAATCCCAATGAAGGAATCTCAATGAAGGAATCCCAATGAAGGAATCCCAATGAAGGAATCCCAATGATGGAATATTAATGAAGGAATCCCAATGAAGGAATATTAATGAAGGAATCCCAATGAAGGAATATTAATGAAGGAATCCCAATGAAGGAATCCCAATGAAGGAAACCCAATGAAGGAATATTAATGAAGGAATCCCAATGAAGGAATCCCAATGAAGGAATCCCAATGAAGGAATCTCAATGAAGGAATCCCAATGAAGGAATCCCAATGAAGGAATCCCAATGAAGGAATCCCAATGAAGGAATCCCAATGAAGGAATCCCAATGAAGGAAACTGAATGAAGGAAACTGAATGAAGGAATCCCAATGAAGGAATCCCAATGAAGGAATCCCAATGAAGGAAACCCAATGAAGGAATCCCAATGAAGGAAACTGAATGAAGGAATCCCAATGAAGGAATCCCAATGAAGGAATCCCAATGAAGGAAACCCAATGAAGGAAACTGAATGAAGGAATCCCAATGAAGGAATCCCAATGAAGGAAACCCAATGAAGGAATCCCAATGAAGGAATCCCAATGAAGGAAACCCAATGAAGGAAACTGAATGAAGGAATCCCAATGAAGGAAACTGAATGAAGGAATCCCAATGAAGGAAACTGAATGAAGGAATCTCAATGAAGGAATCTCAATGAAGGAATTCCAATGAAGGAATCCCAATGAAGGAATCTCAATGAAGGAATCTCAATGAAGGAATCCCAATGAAGGAATCCTAATGAAGGAATCTCAATGAAGGAATCCCAATGAAGGAATCCCAATGAAGGAATCTCAATGAAGGAATTCCAATGAAGGAATCCCAATGAAGGAATCTCAATGAAGGAATCTCAATGAAGGAATCCCAATGAAGGAATCCCAATGAAGGAATCCCAATGAAGGAATCTCAATGAAGGAATCCCAATGAAGGAATCCCAATGAAGGAATCCCAATGAAGGAATCCCAATGAAGGAATCCCAATGAAGGAATCCCAATGAAGGAATCCCAATGAAGGAATCTCAATGAAGGAATCCCAATGAAGGAATCCCAATGAAGGAATCCCAATGAAGGAATCCCAATGAAGGAATCTCAATGAAGGAAACTGAATGAAGGAATCTCAATGAAGGAATCCCAATGAAGGAATATTAATGAAGGAATCCCAATGAAGGAATATTAATGAAGGAATCCCAATGAAGGAATATTAATGAAGGAATCCCAATGAAGGAATCCCAATGAAGGAATCCCAATGAAGGAATCTCAATGAAGGAATCCCAATGAAGGAATCCCAATGAAGGAATCCCAATGAAGGAATCCCAATGAAGGAATCCCAATGAAGGAATCCCAATGAAGGAATCCCAATGAAGGAATCCCAATGAAGGAAACTGAATGAAGGAATCCCAATGAAGGAATCCCAATGAAGGAATCCCAATGAAGGAATCCCAATGAAGGAATCCCAATGAAGGTATCCCAATGAAGGAAACTGAATGAAGGAATCCCAATGAAGGAATCCCAATGAAGGAATCCCAATGAAGGAATCCCAATGAAGGAAACCCAATGAAGGAATCCCAATGAAGGAAACCCAATGAAGGAATCCCAATGAAGGAAACCCAATGAAGGAATCCCAATGAAGGAAACTGAATGAAGGAATCCCAATGAAGGAATCCCAATGAAGGAATCCCAATGAAGGAAACTGAATGAAGGAATCCCAATGAAGGAATCCCAATGAAGGAATCCCAATGAAGGAATCCCAATGAAGGAAACCCAATGAAGGAAACTGAATGAAGGAATCCCAATGAAGGAATCCCAGTGAAGGAATCCCAATGAAGGAATCGCAATGAAGGAAACTGAATGAAGGAATCCCAATGAAGGAATCCCAATGAAGGAATCCCAATGAAGGAATCCCAATGAAGGAAACCCAATGAAGGAATCCCAATGAAGGAATCCCAATGAAGGAATCCCAATGAAGGAATCCCAATGAAGGAATCCCAATGAAGGAATCCCAATGAAGGAATCCCAATGAAGGAAACTGAATGAAGGAATCCCAATGAAGGAATATTAATGAAGGAATCCCAATGAAGGAATCCCAATGAAGGAAACTGAATGAAGGAATCCCAATGAAGGAATCTCAATGAAGGAATCCCAATGAAGGAAACCCAATGAAGGAATCCCAATGAAGGAAACTGAATGAAGGAATCCCAATGAAGGAATCCCAATGAAGGAATCCCAATGAAGGAAACTGAATGAAGGAATCCCAATGAAGGAATCCCAGTGAAGGAAACTGAATGAAGGAATCCCAATGAAGGAATCCCAGTGAAGGAAACTGAATGAAGGAATCCCAATGAAGGAATCCCAATGAAGGAATCCCAATGAAGGAAACCTGAATGAAGGAATCCCAATGAAGGAATATTAATGAAGGGGCCCAATGCCTCAGTAATGGTGGTGTTTGTTAAGTGAGTGGATTGTGCATATGTACAGTAGCAGACAGATTGGGGCAGACTGGGCCTCGGTTTAACGTCTCATCTGAAAGGGGGCACCTCTGACAGTGCAGTACTCCCTCAGTACTGCACCAGGAGTGTCAACCTGGATTATGTCAAGCCCCTGGAGTGGGACTTGAACCCACGATCTATTGACTCCGAGGCAAGCGTGCGACCAGGGCTGACAGCGTGTATCAATGTTGAATATTACTCATCAGTCAAGCCAGTAGGACAAGTGAACATAAATTCAAATGAATGAAAAGTAAATTTAAAACTGTTCTCATGGACCAAGTAGCCTTTTTGTTTCTGATGAATGGCATTGAGTGAGGACACAAAGCACGGCTTAGTTGCAGGATAAAGCTGTCTCTACTCTGAGCGGAAATGTGTTTAACATCCTTGCCTGAGTGCACTTAATCTGATTTATTCTTGTTATAGCATCAATAAAACAAATTATCTCGTTCTCATCTCATTGCTGTTTGTGGGAGCTTGCTGTGCGCAAATTGGCTGTGACGTTTCCTACATTAACTACACTTCAGAAGTACTTCATTGGCTGTAAAACACATTGGGATGTCCCGCGGTCATGAAAGGCGCTATATAAATGTAAGTTATTTCTTTTTGTATTCCCTCTACCTATGTCATTGAATACTGCATATACCTCAGTGAGGTCCCACCTTAAACTTCTTCCTGGACTATAAAGTTTAAGGGTAGAAATTGGACCTCACTGCGTCCGTTTTACAGGCATAAAAGGGGCACAACCATAGCCAATTTCAGGGAAAATATCCTGTGCCCAAAGAACGCCTGAAAGTCACCCCCGATCTGATATTGAGTTGTGCCATTTTTCAGGAGTCACTGGCGGACACCTAATACAGGAGTTAGGCCCATTACATATGTAAATCAGGGGCCTAACTCCAGTTTTCGGCCCCTTCGCCAAAACCGCATTGGGATGAGCGGGCAGGAGCCGGGCCTGCTCCGCTCGTCATGCTTCAGTAGGCACTGCAGCCGACAACAAAAGGCAATTGTTTCTTTTTAATTTGAAAAATCGCTCCTCTGGAGCCAGGAGGAGGAGTTTTCCCCCCGACTTCACCATATTGCAATCAGCCCTGTGGCAATCCAACCCCAACCCAGCGGGACTTACCATAGGGCTGATGGTGCGGCCCGAAACTCAAAAAGGTGAAAGAAGCAAGTTGCAAGTGGAGGTGCGACAGGCAGCTTACCAAATTATTATTGAAATAAGACCCAAGGCTCAATTTTGCGCCCCCCGTTTGGGGTGCACGCTGCCTACATAGCCCCAATCCCCAACAATGGGCCCAGAAGAATTTCCTGCCCTCAATGTCAGCCTTGACTCAATGGTAGCCCTCAACGCCTCTGAGTCAGAAGGTCGAAGTCCCACTCTCGAGACTTGAGCACATAATCCAGGCTGACACTCCAGTGCTGTGCTGAGGGAGTGCTGTCTTTCGGATGAGACGTTAAACCGAGGCCCCGTCTGCTCTCTCAGATGGACGCAAAAGATCCCACGGCCACTATTGGAAGAAGGGCAGGAGAGTTCTCCCTGTCTAGCAAAATTTATCCCTCAAACAACATCACAAAACCAAACCAATTATCTAGTCATTTGTCTTAATGCCGTTTGTGGGACCTTGCTGTGCACAAATTGGCTGACACGTTCCCCTATATGCCAACAGTGACTACACGTTGGGACAGCCTGAGGTCGTGTAAGGCCCTAAACAAATGTAAGTTCTTTCTGTTGTTTCTGATTTGCAGCATTTGCAGTTTTTGCTTTTTATTTACAAACATTTTATTTGTTTCCATTAATTTTTGTCTATTAATTGAAAACATCCAGTCTGCTGCCACTCTCCTGCCCATTCCATAGTCTCCCTAAACTAATGTCTTTCCACAGAGGGTTGTTGGAGCATGGAATGCTTTGGCACAGTGGGTCATTGAGGCAGTGACCATTGCATCCTATACGGTAAAATTGGATTCATATTTGAAGCAGAGGAAGGTACAGGGCTTTGGGGAGAGAGTGGGGCAGGCAGTGCTCTAGCAGGGAGCCGGCACGGGCTCGATGGGCCGAATGGCCTTCTTCCGTGCTGTATCTATTCTATTATTCTATGATTAGTTTTGAGGAGCTCCAGCAAAGAGCCAGCACAGACACAATGGGCTGAATGGCTTCCTTCTGCGAAGCTATGGTTCGTCAGTGAATCGTGATTGCGGTGCAGATTTGAGTGAGACGCAGATTAATTTCCACTGGCAGTGGAATAAAATTGCTCTAAACCATAAGGGGCTTAGCAGCCAGCTGGGGAGGGGGCATCTTCCTTGCCCGTCTGGGCTGCACCAGGTCCTGGAGCTGAAACACAGCATTCAAGCTCACCTTACCATCAAATTCCTGTCAGAAAAAGGAAGCTTTCAGCTCTTCAATCTGGCCTCATCTCCAACCTCAATCTCCAGTAAAAGCCCAGATAGGCCTATGTATTGGTAGCTGAGAACCATTAAGAGGAGAGTTTACACCGAGCTGTGATAAGGAACTATTCTAACTCCATTACCAGGTTTCTCGTTGGAGCAATGCTTTATTCTCCTGTCAAAGGCAAGTTCCTGGAAGGGTTGGAGGACGGGTAACGGTGTGCCAACAGCTTCACATTACTCACCGGGCTGCAAAGCTAGGCAGTTTAATCTCTTGGTGCATTAGCTGCTCCCTTTGGTGTGTTACAGATCTACATCAATCTTTCCACTTGAAAGTAAACAAGTGCACAGTAAAGTAAACATTTATCAACTGCAAAAGCCACAAGGAACATAGGAACAGGAGGAGGCCATTTAGCCCCCTGAGCCTGTTCCACCATTCAATGAGATCATGGCTGACCTGTGACCAACTCCATATACATACAAATGCCATTCAGCTAATGTCCCTCAGTACCAAACAGTGCCGATGATGCTCATCTACTGAGCTGATGTTTGGAGTTTAACCAGGTCTTGTGTAAATTGCAATCAGGGGCATGATTGCTTTTCAGCAGTTCCAAGCCTGTTGGACTTGATGTCTTCAGTTGACAATCTGGTGCAGGACATTGAAGAGTGAACCGACAGGACCCACTATCCATTATCGCACTGGGAATAACAAAAATCAGCTGGACCAATCGAGGACCGGGCTCATTGACATGTCAAGCCCAATGCTCTGTTATCTTTAATACCGTGTGAATAATGTGAAGCTGTTGGCACACTGTTACCGTTCCCCGGCCCTTCCAGGAACTTGCATTTGACAGGAGAATAAAGCATTCTCTGACAAGAACCTAGTAATGGAGTTAGAATAGTTCCTTATCACAGCTCGGTGTAAACTCTCCTCTTAATGGTTCTCAGCTGCCAATACATAGGCCTATCTGGGCTTTTACTGGAGATTGAGGTTGGAGATGCGGCCAGATTGAAGAGATGAAAGCTTCCTTTTACTGACATCTTAAGGCAGGGCCAGCCTTATGGGAGGGCAACCACCCAGGGCGCTGTGGTCAGAGGTCACCGTGGTCAGGGGTCACCGTGGTCAGGGGGCTGCCGTGGTCAGGGGTCACCGTGGTCAGGGGGCCACTGTGGTCAGGGGTCATTGTGGTCAGGGGGTCACCGTGGTCAGGGGTCACTGTGGTCAGGGGGCTGCCGTGGTCAGGGGTCACCGTGGTCAGGGGGCTGCCATGGTCAGGGGTCAGCGTGGTCAGGGGTCACCGTGGTCAGGGGGCTGCTGTGGTCAGGGGCCACTGTGGTCAGGGGGTCACCGTGGTCAGGGGGCTGCCGTGGTCAGGGGTCACCATGGTCAGGGGGCTGCCGTGGTCAGGGGTCACTGTGGTCAGGGGGTCACCGTGGTCAGGGGTCACCGTGGTCAGGGGGCCGCCATGGTCAGGGGTCACTGTGATCAGGGGGTCACCGTGGTCAGGGGTCACCGTGGTCAGGGGTCACCATGGTCAGGGGGCTGCCGTGGTCAGGGGTCACTGTGGTCAGGGGGTCACCATGGTCAGGGGTCACCATGGTCAGGGGGCTGCCATGGTCAGGGGTCACTGTGGTCAGGGTGTCACCGTGGTCAGGGTTCATCATGGTCAAGGGGCTGCCATGGTCAGGGGTCACCGTGGTCAGGGGGCCGCCATGGTCAGGGGTCACCGTGGTCAGGGGTCACCATGGTCAGGGGGTTACCGTGGTCAGGGGCTGCTGTGGTCAGGGGTCACCATGGTCAGGGGGCTGCCATGGTCAGGGGTCACCGTGGTCAGGGGGCTGCCGTGGTCAGGGGTCACCGTGGTCAGGGGGCACCGTGGTCAGGGGGCTGCCGTGGTCAGGGGTCACTGTGGTCAGGGGGTTCACCGTGGTCAGGGGGGTCACCATGGTCAGGGGTCACCGTGGTCAGGGGTCACCGTGGTCGGGGGGTCACCGTGGTCAGGGGTCACCGTGGTCAGGGGTCACTGTGGTCAGGGGGGTCACCGTGGTCGGGGGTCACCGTGGTCAGGGGGTTACCGTGGTCAGGTGGCTGTCGTGGTCAGGGGGTTACCGTGGTCAGGGGGTCACCGTGGTCAGGGGGTCACCGTGGTCAGGTGGCTGTCGTGGTCAGGGGGTTACCGTGGTCAGGGGTCATCATGGTCAGGGGGTCACCGTGGTCAGGTGGCTGTCGTGGTCAGGGGGTTACCATGGTCAGGGGGTCACCGTGGTCAGGGGGTCACCGTGGTCAGGTGGCTGTCGTGGTCAGGGGGTTACCGTGGTCAGGGAGGTCACAGTGGTCAGGGGGCTGTCGTGGTCAGGGGGCTGTCGTGGTCAGGGGTCACCATGGTCAGGGGTCATCGTGGTCAGGGGGGTCACCGTGGTCAGAGGGGTCTGAAATTACCGACGTCGACCTCTGTGATCTTGGTTCTCTCCAAAGTCGGCTTCCAATGGACTGCAGGGCTCCTCAAGAAGAGAAAACTTCAAGTTTGAAGAGCAAGTTCCCAAACACATGGATTACACGGGATTCCATTGGAGATACAGCCCAGAAACAGGCCATTCGGCCCAACCAGTCTGTTTATGCTCCACTCGAGCCTCCTCCCATCCTTCCTCATCTAACTCTCAGCCTAACCCTCGATCCCCTTCACCCTCATATGCTTATCTAACCGCCCCTTAAATGCATCTATACTATTCGCTTCAACCACTCCCTGTGGTAGCGAGTTCCACATTCTCACCACTCTTTGGGTAAAGAAGTTTCTTCTGAATTCCCTATTGGATTTCTTGGTGACTGTCTTATATTGATGGCCTCTAGTTTTGCTCTTCCCCACAAGTGGAAACATTCTCTCTGTATCCACTCTATCAAAACCTTTCATAATTTTATAGACCTCTATTAGGTCACCCCTCAGCCTTCTTTTTTCAAGAGAAAAGAGACCCAGCCTGTTCATCCTTTTAAGATATGTATACCCTCGCATTTCTGGTTAAAAAAAAAATTTGCACCCTCTCCAGTGCCTCTATATCCTTTTTATAATATGGTGACCAGAATTGTACAGTACTCCAAGTGTGGTCTAACCGAGGTTCAATACAAGTTTAGCATAACTTCCCTACTTTTCAATTCAATCCCTCTCGAAATAATCCCTAGTGCTTGATTTGCTTTTTTATGGCCTTGCTAACCTGTGTCGATACTTTTAATGATTTGTGTATTTGTACTCCCAGATCCCTTTGCTCCTTTACCCCATTTAGATTCTTATTTTCCAAGTGATAAGTGACCTCCTTATTTTTCTTACCAAAATGTAATACCTCACATTTATCTGTGTTGAATTTCATTTGCCAATTATATGCCCATTCTTCCAGTTTATTAATGTCTTCTTGTAATTTGTTGCAGTCCTCCTCAGTGTTGACTATCTCCCCCCACACCCGCAACCCCAATTTTGAGTTGTCTGCAAATTTAGAAATTGTGTTTTTGATTCCAAAGTCTAAATTGTTAATATAAATTGTGAACAACAGTGGTCCCAGCACTGATCCTTGTGCCCAGCACTGATCCTTGGATAGCACTCAGGATCCTGTTAACCCTGCCCGTATCGCTGGCGATGGATAGCACTCAGGATCCTGTTAACCCTGCCCATATCGGTGGCGATGGATAGCACTCAGGATCCTGTTAACCCTGCCCGTATCGCTGGCGATGGATAGCACTCAGGATCCTGTTAACCCTGCCCATATCGCTGGCGATGGAGAGCACTCAGGATCCTGTTAACCCTGCCCGTATCGCTGGCGATGGATAGCACTCAGGATCCTGTTAACCCTGCCCATATCGGTGGCAAGCAGCAAACAGAACTTCTCGAAGTTGAAGCTCATAAAAACATATTTGCGATCGACCACGGGAGATGACAGGCTATCTTTGCTGGCCATCTGTCTATCGGGAAAGATGTGGCTCAAAAGACCTTGGTGAATAAAGTTTCTTTTTATTTGTTATTGTTATTTATTAGGTTAGTGTTTAATTTAATGTTTAGTTTACATATCACTTAGTATAATGTTATTTTTTTATTACTTGTATTATTTATTATTTAAATTATAAAAAAACTTTGGAGATTACAGCTTTATTTCTGAAACTTTCGCTAATACTACTACAGACTTAAACTCAAAGAAATGGTGCCAGAATACAAGCTTGCCCAAGGCGCCACTTTTCCTAAGGCCGGCCCTGCCTTGAGGGAACCATTAAGTGAGTTGTCATTATCCAAGGATAAGTGTTTACAATAACTCAGGGTAGAATAACTGGAACTTCCCCTCATTAGTTCTGGGAAATAAAACATTTTTATATTTTTTCAGTCAACATCATTACTCCCAGGTCAGAGATAATATGGATGCAAACAAACATCCCCTTTGCACTGTCCCATCAACCACTCCCAGGTCGGGTATAAGGAGTAAGGCTCCCTCACCTCTGACCCAACAACATGCCTTAGCTTCAAGGTTAGAAGAGCACTCCTTAACGGTTTACTCGTCGATCCGCCCTGTGGATTTTTCGAGTGGAACTGGTCAGTGATGAATCGCAGGCATTTCTGTGCTGCTGAATCACAGCCACTTGAAACAGGGTTGAGGCTAAAGTCATTTTATTTGGAGCCCTTACAGATGGTAAAGATAAAAGATTAGAGACAAGAGGATTGTTTTCCTTTGCCTATTCAGCAGTAAATTTGTGAAGTTGACTCACTGTAAACACTTTAACACCTTTCAAAAGGAACTGTGCGTCTGGTTCAGGAAAGGGTTGAAGGTCACAGTTCTAAGTACAGAAGAGTCGATAATTCATGGTCATATGTTGGCTCTGGTCCTGGCCCTACCATTGTGCTCTCCCATGATGTAGAATGGGTGGGGGTTTCAATAATGTTAGATTCGATGCTTGAGTTTTCACCAGTCAGGAAGGAATTTGAGTTTTCTTTTATTCAAAGTGATATCAGTGGGTATTCAGCTCCTTCATAAGATTAAGACTAATGGCCTAGGAATTCGGCCGCGCAGTGCCTCCTCGACCTCCAATATGGTGGGCAGGAAGCGTACGCTCATTACCAGCTGGAAGTGGTCCGCCTGCCATACTGGTGTAGGCCTGTGCCTCAAACAGACATTAGACCCTTTGCATATTCAAATAAGGGGCCGAATGCCTGTTTAAACACCTCTCTGCAGTATTGGTTTGCCCCGAGGCAATCAAGAAATCAAAGCCTACAGGCAGCATAACAGGTGGTGGCAACCAGCAAGGTGCTCAAAAAATATTTACCTGAATGTGGAGATGGGAGGAGCAGGAGTGCTCATCCCAATCCTACAATCAAAGAACGTGGGCCACTGTCAGCCACCGCTACCCCTACCCCCTCCAATCGGCAACAACACACCCCTAGATCCCGGACTCTGACACCCATGATCAGCGCCAACTGCTACCCTCCCGACCACCACTACCCTTCTGACCACCACTACCCTCCCCCCGACCACTGCTACCCTCCCTCCTGACCACCACCACCACCCGACCACTGCCACCCTCCCCCCGACCACTGCTACCCTCCCTCCTGACCACTGCTACCCTCCCTCCTGACCACCACCACCACCCGACCACTGCCACCCTCCCTCCCGATTAGCGCCACCCACCCCCTGCCTGCTACCCTCCCTCCTGACCACTGCTACCCTCCCTCCTGACCACCACCACCACCCGACCACTGCCACCCTCCCCCTGACCACTGCCACCCTCCCCCTGACCACTGCCACCCTCCCCCCGACCACTGCTACCCTCCCTCCTGACCACTGCTACCCTCCCTCCTGACCACTGCTACCCTCCCTCCCGACCACTGCCACCCTCCCTCCAGATTAGCGCCACCCACCCCCTGCCTGCCACCCTCCCTACTGACCACTGCCACCCTCCCGACCAGCACCACACGCCCACCGCCACCCTCCCTCCTGACCAGCCCTACCCTCTCTCCCGACCTGGTAGGCCCTCTTCCCGGTTGCCTTTAAGGACTTACCTGAGGGTCGCTGCTGATGTTGCAGTGATGCAAATCTTTGAGCCCCCGTCTCCAACGAACTGCCTGGGGCTGCCTATTCGGTGTCCACAGCTCGCTGGCTTGATATAGCAAGGTCTGAGGCCCAGTATCACGTGCAGCTCGCGCCTATCCATTCGGGCACAGGGATCATTTTTGGGCACACTCGATTCTCTCGGCAAATGACACTATTGGCTGCAGATGGGGCTTTTATTCCATCAGGCTGGCTGGATTGGAAATCGGGTCCCAGAAAGGCAGTAACTAGAACAATGAGGCAGCCCACTCTGAATTTCACTTCACAATATTCTGCATCACATCAGAGTTTGATAAACTTTTATTCAGCTTATCCGTATCACACACCTAGCCTGGCTGACCTGATTCCAGGCCTCTGGCAAAGGCACTCTCTCAGCTGGCCGGAGATGACAGAGTGACCCTGGGGAGGCATTTGGCCGTGGCTTGCTGGATGAGAGGAAAGTGTCAGGGGAACAAACCTGTGACTCCCCAGCCTGGCACCATGCTCTGGTGCTACTCCAACAGGCCGGGCATTTCCCTTACTCGCTCTGCGTTTGTGTGCTCTTCATGTCACAGAGAATGTTTGTGTGTTTGCACCGGTTCTATTATCCACTACAGAGCCAGAGAAGATCTCCTTCTGTGTCGCCGGAGGGAAAAAAACATTGGATGACCATAATTCTTGGCAACTGCTTTTAAAACTGCCTTCACGTTTTCCCCATTTCCCCCATGATGAAATCCTCTGACATTTATAGGGGTCTTTCAAAAAGTTCCTCCTTCTCCTCCCTCCCCAATTTGTTTCTCTCCACAAGGTACTGGCTCAGGCTGGGATCCGTTTCCCCCAACACCGAACACCCTCCAGTACCTCCCCCACATGGCCATTCAGGTGTGAGCCTCCTATTGGCAGATGCTCGTGTTGTTGGGCGACCCTCCTCGGGAGCAGTGTGCTCTACCCACTATTCTCAACAATGCACTAACCAGTGTGCCCAAGCGCAGTGCTAGAGCTGCACAGCTCAGGAGGGGATCCAATATTGATTGGATGATACAAAGGCTGATGTCCTAATTGTTCATTCAAATCAGTACCTGGAGGCTTGGAAAACTGCAATAACTTGGATAGTCACTGAGAAGGAGCAAAGGATGCTGTGGCCTTTCTTCAATGCACATTCAGCTTGTGCCATATAACACAGCTGTGTGTACAGTTCTTCACCGTTTGGATTTCTACATATGCAATAGAAAGACTTCCTTCAACTGATGAACAAGCTCCGAGATGGATTCAGGTTTAAAATGTTAAAAGGATTCGATAGGGTAGATACGCAGAAACTATCCCTTCTAGTGGGGGAATCAAGAACAAGGGGGCATAATCTTAAAATTAGCACTAGGCCATTTAGGAGTGAAATCAGGAAGTACTTCTTCACACAAAGGGTGGTGGAAATCTGGAATTCTCTCCTCCCCAAAAGGCTGTGGATGCTGGGAGACAATTGGAGCTTTCAAGGCTGAGATCGATAGATTTTTGTTAGGCAAGGGTATCAAGGGATATGGAGTGAAGGCGGGTAAATGGAATCGAGATACAGATCAGCCATGATCTAATTGAATGGCGGAACAGACTCTTGGGTCTGAATGGCTGACTCATGCTCCTATCTTTCTGTTAAAAAAAAATGAATGGTTACAGGGGCGGTCTCCAGCGCCATTGATCTATAGCCCAACATGCTGTAGGAGTTAGCCTTACCACCACCGAGGTCAGTCCAAGGCTTAGCACAATAGCTGTTATCTCGAGTCCATAAACAGTGTTTGGTGCCGACCAGAGAGGCAAGCGGTAGGCTCCAAGATGACTCACTTGGCGAATGAAGATTGGAAGTAAGTGTCCATGGCGGACTCAGTGATCTCCTACATGAAGCAGGCAGGTCCACCAGTACTCTGGGGAACGGCTGTTCACTGACCAGCCAGCCTGGCTCATTAAGAGTACTTGAAGAGTACTTGGAAGGATAGTCCTGTCACTGGGGTCTCGGAGTATTTCCGCTCAGCTCCAGCTGACCATGTGTGAGATTACATGGCGGGGGGGGGGGTGGAATGGGATGGGAGACGTGGGAAGTGTTTAGTCATGATGCTTCAGCTATCATGAGTGTGAGGCAGGTTTGATGGACCAGCTGGTCTCTTTCTGCCTGTCAATTTTGTATCTTGGTAACCCTATAACCTAGTCCAATAACAAATAGTCTGGCCCTAGCTTGGCAAGCAGTGGAAAGCTCACCAGTGTTCAGTATGGGTGAACGGTGCAGTTTGGGCGCGTTATACTTCAGCAGTACATCCGAGGATCCCTAATCCTTAGTTGTTGCCAACCTGACCCAAGTTCTTTTGACTTGGGTAAATGGAGCCTGTCCACGAGGCGAGAATGCACTCTGCATCAGGGAAACAGAAACATTGCCTGTATGAATTTCTCAGTTGAGTTTGGAGATTCCTAAACATGGTGATAGCTCTCCACATCTCAGACATCCAACTGGTAAAAAAAATAAATTCCATGCCAGTCTAGATGGTGATGACAACAACAACTTGCATTTATGTAGCACAAACGTCAAGGTACTTGATAAAGGTGAGAGAGAAAACCTGAGCCAAAGGAGGAAAGACCAGGAGGGCCGACCAAAAGCTTAGGCAAAGAGGTGGGTTTTCAGTGAAGATCTTAAAGAAGTAGAGGGAGCTGAAGAGGGAGGGGTTTAGGAAGACTATTCCAGAGAGTGGGTAGCTGAAGGTTCAGTCACTAATGGAGAGGTGAAGGAAGCAGGGAATACACCCTAAACCAAAGTCGGAGGAACAGAGGTCTGGGAGCGTTGTCGGGCTGCAGTAGGTTCTGGAGACAGGGTGGGGCAAGGCCAAGGAGGGATTTATACACACGGATGAGAATTTTAAATTTGAGGTGTCGGGGATCTGGACCCAATGTAGGTCATTAAGTGGGGGGGGAGCGGGGGTGCAATGGGTGAGTGGGACTTGGTGCAGGGTATGAGCAGCACGAGCTGGAGTTCATGGAGGGTGGAGGATGGGCGGTCGGCAGGGAGAAGACTGGAGTAATCGAGTCTGGAGGCGCCAAAGGTACATATCAGGGTTCCGGCGGCAGATGAGCTGAGGTTGGGAAGCAGGCGGATGATATTCCAGGTGAAAGTAGGCAGTCTTTATGATAGAGATGAATTTGACAAAGTGCCTCATAATACACTTGCTAACAAAATTGAAGCCCATGCGTTTAAAGGGACAGTGGCAGCTTAGATACAAAATGGGCGAAGGAACAGAAAGCAGAGAGTAGTGGTGAACGGTTGTTTTTCAGACTGGAGGGAAGTATACAGTGGGGATCCCAGGGGTCGGTATTAGGGCCACTGCTCATTTTGATATATATTAATGACCTGGACTTGGCTACACAGGGCATCATTTCAAAGTTTGCAGATGACACAAAAACTGAAAATATAGTAAACAGTGAGTAGCAGACTTCAGGATATAGAGACTGATGAAATGAGCAGACACAGGGCAGATGAAGTTTAATGCGGAGAAGTGTGAAGTGATGCATTTTAGTAGGGAGAATGAGGAGAGGCAATATGAACTAAATGGTGCAAGTTTAAAGGGGGTGCAGGAACAGAGAGACCTGAGGGTGTACATACACAAGCCTTTGAAGGTGACAGGACAAGTTGAGAAGACTGTTAAAAAAGCATATGGGATCCTTGACTTTATGAATAGAGGAATAGAATACACAAGCAAGGAAGTTATGCTAAACCTTTATAAATGTCTGGTTCGGCCTCAGCTGGAGTATTGTGTTCAACTTTGGGCACCACACTTTAGGAAGGATGTCAAGACCTTAGAGAGGGTGCAGAGGAGATTTACTACAATGGTACCAGGGATGAAGGACTTCAGTTGTGTGGAGAGACTGGAGAAGCTGGGGTTGTTCTCCTTAGAGCAGAGAAGGTTAGCAGGAGATGTAATAGGTGTTCAAAATTATGAAGGGATTTGATAAGAGTAATAAGGGTCGGTAATCAGAGGACACAAAATTAAGATAATTGGATAAAGAGCAGAGGGGAAATAAGGAGAATTTTTTTTACACAGCGAGTTATGATGATCTGGAATGCACTAACTGAAAGGGCAGGGGAAGCAGATTCAATAGTGACTTTCAAAAGGAAATTGGATAAATATTTGAAAAGGAAAAATTTGCAGGGCTGTGGCCAAATAGCGGGGGAGCGTGACTAATTGGAGAGCTCGTTCAAAGAGTCGGCACAGGCACGATGGGCCGAATAGCCTCCTTCTGTGCTGTAAGATTCTATGATCTGGTGAAGGGAGCTCTTACACTAAGTGAAGACTGGATCAATCTATTTTGGTTGATGTGCATGGAAAACAAAGTTTCTGGGTCATTGTAAATGTAACGAACTGTTAAAAACAAATGGTAAAGTTGCTCATGGATGAACTTTCCAGTCGCTCCTCCTAGCTGTCCCATATGCAGCAAGGAATCCCAGTGGGTATTAACAGAGTAAGCTGGAAATACACAGCAGGAAAATATTTATGTTGTGTCCCGGTTTTTCTGTTTGTAGTTATTACCATTACATTAATGTATAATTTCAGTAATAAAACAATTAAAGGTGACAGGAAAATGTAGCATTCTCAAACACGTATGTACACTGAAACTGTAAGGAAGTAGAATGGCCTTTGCATTTGCTAAACATAACGTTAAGGGGCCACTGGTGAGGTATGTGCACCAAACATCAGCTTTATCACCTTGTTACCAACTGTACTCTCTGCATCACCCACCCCCCAAAAACATGTTTATATCATTCTTGGCCTTCTCTCTCCTCCCCCAAAATAACTTGTACCTCAAATTTAACTTATGGTCTTTTAGAACACAGATGAGCTGTGGGGGTAAAATATATGTAACACTTCTACACAGGCAGATAGGAAAATAAGTAGACCTTGGAACTGGGTTAACACTCTGCCCGTCACCCGGATTCAGACGGGTTTGGACAAAAAAGGACTCTGTGTGAAATGGGTTTGGGCATTTTACCCAAAACAAATGCAATTCAGGCTTGCCGAGGGTCATTCCAAAAATGCTGAATCTATATTTAAACAAGAAACTGTTAACAACTTTAAGATTCTTTACTTACCTATATTTTCATTTAACATTTGATTCTCTCGTCAACAATTAATATGCTAATGTGATTGCCACATTATCTGCTGGTATATTGCTAGTAGACGATTACATACTGCAGAAGAGGATTCCCGGCAGATAATAGATTCTGAGGATTTATGATTTTGTCTGCTATGTCAGACAGCCATAGGACATTTCAAGTAATATCAGTAATCAATGCACCACATGACTTCAAACAGGTGTGGTAGAAAAAGACAAAAATGGATTTATCGATCCTTTGTCAATACACATACATTTAACAAAAAGCAAATGATTAATTACAAAATGAGAACTAGTCACTTTGAAACATTCAATTCAATTACTTCAAGACAATAAACAAAAAAATGACTGCAGAAGTTTGAAACAAACACTCAAAACATTTCATCCATACTAAGATATTGAAACATTTTAGTAAGGGCGCTGGTAGCTTCCTGACATGCTTAATTCTGACGTCATCTGGTTTGAGCGGTTATCGAGTGCCATGGAGCCTTGCATGTAGTCCCCTTGACTGTGAAAACCAAGGATTACAACAGGTTATTTATAAAGCTAGAAAGACAAAACATAAATTCTGCTTCAAACTGAGTACAAGGTTTGGAAATAAGCAAATGATAAGTGTGAAGACTGCACATGCCCACAGTCCAAGGACATGCCTTCTGAGAACCCAAGTGACAGAAATTGACACTACAACACTTTACTGAACACACGGCCACAAGAAATTCAGCACAGGTCATTCAGCCCATCGTAGCTGTGCCTGTGCTAGCGCCACATTGGATCCATCTACTCTCATATCAATCCCCTGTACCTTTAAAGTAATTCCTTTGCAAGTTTATCTCATTTCCTCTTAAATGCTGAACACCTCGCAAATTTTCAGTTGATCAGAGAGAGCCAGCATGGATTGTGAAAGGAAGGTCAAGCCTGACAAACCTGACTGAAGTTTTTGAGGAGGTGACTAAAGTAGTGGACAGGGGAATGTCTATGGATGTTATTAATATGGACTTCCAGAAGGCATTTGATAAAATCCCAAATAAGAGACTGTTAACTAAGGTAGAAGCCCATGGAATTGAGGGCAAATTATTGACCTGGTTAGGAAATTGGCTGAGCGGCAGGAGACAGGCAGTAGGGATAATGGGTAGGTACTCTAATTGGCAGGATGTGACTAGTGGTGTGCCCGCAGGGATCTGTGTTGGGGCCTCAACTATTCACAGTATTTATTAATGACTTAGATGATGGCATAGAAAGTCATCTATCCAAATTTGCCGATGACACAAAGATAGGCGGCATTGTAGCTGAAAGCATAAAATTACAAAGGACAGAGCTTGAAGGCAGAGCGGGGTGAATGCAATTGGAGTGGATCGCAAGCAGAGTGGGAGAATTTGGTGAGAGCAGGAATTCGGTGGAGAGGAGGAAGGTGGTTGAGACGTCTAACTGAAAAGGAGGAGTGGAGCCACAGAACCTAAGGAGAGCAGACCTGTGGGAGAGCGAGAGGAGTGGCTGGAGATAAAGGTAGCCCCGAGAGCAGACCTGCGGGAGAGCGAGAGGAGTGACTGGAGATAAAGGTAGCCCCGAGAGCAGACCTGCGGGAGAGCGACTGGAGATAAAGGTAGCCCTGAGAGCGGACCTGCGGGAGAGCGAGAGAGGCTGGAGATAAAGGTAGCCCCGAGAGCAGACCTGCGGGAGAGCGAGAGGAGTGACTGGAGATAAAGGTAGCCTCGAGAGCGGACCTGCGGGAGAGCGAGAGGAGTGACTGGAGATAAAGGTAGCCCCGAGAGCAGACCTGCAGGAGAGCGAGAGGAGTGACTGGAGATAAAGGTAGCCCCGAGAGCAGACCTGCGGGAGAGCGAGAGGAGTGACTGGAGATAAAGGTAGCCCCGAGAGCAGACCTGCGGGAGAGCGACTGGAGATAAAGGTAGCCCCGAGAGCGGACCTGCGGGAGAGCGAGAGGAGTGACTGGAGATAAAGGTAGCCCCGAGAGCGGACCTGCGGGAGAGCGAGAGGAGTGACTGGAGATAAAGGTAGCCTCGAGAGCGGACCTGCGGGAGAGCGAGAGGAGTGACTGGAGATAAAGGTAGCCCCGAGAGCGGACCTGCGGGAGAGCGAGAGGAGTGACTGGAGATAAAGGTAGCCCCGAGAGCGGACCTGCGGGAGAGCGAGAGGAGTGACTGGAGATAAAGGTAGCCCCGAGAGCAGACCTGCGGGAGAGCGAGAGGAGTGACTGGAGATAAAGGTAGCCCCGAGAGCAGACCTGCGGGAGAGCGAGAGGAGTGACTGGAGATAAAGGTAGCCCCGAGAGCAGACCTGCGGGAGAGCGAGAGGAGTGACTGGAGATAAAGGTAGCCCCGAGAGCGGACCTGCGGGAGAGCGAGAGGAGTGACTGGAGATAAAGGTAGCCCCGAGAGCAGACCTGCGGGAGAGCGAGAGGAGTGACTGGAGATAAAGGTAGCCCCGAGAGCAGACCTGCGGGAGAGCGAGAGGAGTGACTGGAGATAAAGGTAGCCCCGAGAGCAGACCTGCGGGAGAGCGAGAGGAGTGACTGGAGATAAAGGTAGCCCCGAGAGCGGACCTGTGGGAGAGCGAGAGGAGTGGCTGGAGATAAAGGTAGCCCCGAGAGCGGACCTGTGGGAGAGCGAGAGGAGTGGCTGGAGATAAAGGTAGCCCCGAGAGCGGACCTGCGGGAGAGCGAGAGGAGTGGCTGGAGATAAAGGTAGCCCCGAGAGCGGACCTGTGAGAGAGCGAGAGAGGCTGGAGATAAAGGTAGCCCTGGGAGCGGACCTGTGAGAGAGCAAGAGAGGCTGGAGATAAAGGTAGCCCTGAGAGCGGACCTGTGAGAGAGCGAGAGGAGTGACTGGAGATAAAGGTAGCCCCGAGAGCAGACCTGCGGGAGAGCGAGAGGAGTGACTGGAGATAAAGGTAGCCCCGAGAGCGGACCTGCGGGAGAGCGAGAGGAGTGACTGAAGATAAAGGTAGCCCCGAGAGCGGACCTGCGGGAGAGCGAGAGGAGTGACTGAAGATAAAGGTAGCCCCGAGAGCAGACCTGTGGGAGAGCGAGAGGAGTGACTGGAGATAAAGGTAGCCCCGAGAGCGGACCTGCGGGAGAGCGAGAGGAGTGACTGGAGATAAAGGTAGCCCCGAGAGCGGACCTGCGGGAGAGCGAGAGGAGTGACTGGAGATAAAGGTAGCCCCGAGAGCAGACCTGTGGGAGAGCGAGAGGAGTGACTGGAGATAAAGGTAGCCCCGAGAGCGGACCTGCGGGAGAGCGAGAGGAGTGACTGGAGATAAAGGTAGCCCTGAGAGCGGACCTGCGGGAGAGCGAGAGGAGTGACTGGAGATAAAGGTAGCCCCGAGAGCGGACCTGCGGGAGAGCGAGAGGAGTGACTGGAGATAAAGGTAGCCCCAAGAGCCTGGAGGGAGCGCAAGCGTCAGGGAGTGAGGTAAATGACATCAGCACAGGGAAGGAGCCGATTGGTGAGTAGCTGTTTTTTTTTAAGTCTTGAGTTTATTTCTGTTGTTAGTTAATAGGCTATTAAATAGAGGCATGCAGGACACCTCAGTCCCGTGGAATGCACATCTTGTGCCATGTGAGAACTCCAGCTTTACGTGTCCTGGACACCCACGCATACAGGAAGTGTCGTCAGCTGGAGGAGCTCAAGCTCTGGGGTTCGGAGCTTGAGCAGCAGCTGGTGTCACTGCGGTGCATCTGTGAGGCTGAGAGCTTCGTGGACAGCACGTTTCAGGAGGTGGTCACCCCGCAGTGTAAGTGTGTAGTCAGAGAGGACATGGGTGACTACCAGACAGACAAGGAGGACCAGGCAGGTAGTGCAGGAGTCCCCTGAGTGCATCTCATTCTCTAACCGGTATTCTGGTGAGGGCGATGGTTCCTCTGGGGAGTACAGCCAGAGCCAAGTCCACGGCACCATGGGTGGCTCAGCTGTACAGGGTTGAGGAGGAGGAAGATTGGGAAAGCAATAGTGATAGGGGATTACATATTATGGGGAACAGACAGGCGTTTCTGTGGCCACAGACGTGATTCCAGGATGGTATGTTGCCTCCCTGGTGCCAGGGTCAAGGATGTCACTGAGCGGCTACAGAACATTCTGAGGGGGGAGGGTGAACAGCCAGAGGTCGTGGTCCATATCGGTATCATCGACATAGGTAGAAAGAGGGATGAAGTCCTGCAGGCAGATTTTAGGGAGCTAGGAAAGAGATTAAAAAGCAGGACCTCAAAGGTAGTAATCTACGGATTACTCCCGGTGCCACGAGCTAGTGAGCATAAAAATAGGAGGATAGAGCAGATGAATACATGGCTGGAGAGATGGCGCAGGAGGGAGGGCTTCAGATTCCTGGGACATTGGGGAGGTGGGACCTGTGCAGGCCGTACTGGTTGCACCTCAACAGGGCCGGAATGAATATCCTCGTGGGAAGGTTTGCTAGTGCTGTTGGGGAGGGTTTAAACTAATTTGGCAGGGGGATGGGCACTAGGATCTGGCATTAGAAAGCAGAAACAAGGTGCACAAAGGATTGGGAGAGACAGATAGCACTAGAGTAAGAAATAGTACGATATTAGGTCGGGTCAGACTAAGAGAGAATACAAGAAGATCTAAGATAGGTTTACAGTGCATGTGTGTAAACGCACGAAGCGTGGTAAATAAGGTTGGTGAGCAGCAGGCGCAAATAGCCACATGGGACTATGATGTCCTGGCGATAACGGAGACCTGGCTGAAAAAAGGGCAGGATTGGGTACTAAATATTCCTCGATATAAGATATTCAGGAAAGATAGGGAAGGAAAGAAAGGAGGTGGGGTGGCAGTATTGATTAAGGAGAATATTACAGTGCTGGAGAGAGAGGATGTCCTGGAGGGGTCAAGGACAGAATCTATTTGGTTAGCGTTAAGAAACAATCGAGGTGCCATTACATTACTAGGTGTATTCAATAGGCCGCCAACTAGTGGGAAGGATATAGAGGAGCAAATTTGCAGGGAAATTACAGAGAGGTGTATAGAGTAGTGATAATGGGGGACTTCAACTATCCTAATATAGACTGGGATAGTAATAGTGTAAAGGGCAGGGAGGGGGAAGAATTTCTGAAGTGTGTTCAGGAGAACTTGCTTGATCAGTACGTTTCCGGCCCGACGAGGAAGGAGGCATTACTGGATCTGGTTCTGGGGAATAAGGTGGGTCAAATGGAGCAAGTGTCAGTAGAGGAACATTTAGGGAACAGTGATCATAGTATCATAAGGTTTAGATTAGCTATGGAAAAGGACAGGGAACAATCTAGAGTAAAAATACTTAATTGGAGGAAGGCCAAATTCAGTGGGTTGAGAACGGATCTGGCCCGGGTAAATTGGAATCATAGATTGGCACGCAAAACTGTAATCAAACATTGGGCTGCCTTTAAAGAGGAGATGGTTTGGGTACAGTCGAGGTACATTCCCACGAGGGGGAAAGGTAGAGCAACCAAAGCCAGAGCTCCCTGGATGACAAAAGAGATAGAGAGTAAGATGAAGCAGAAAAAGGGGGCATATGACAAATGTCAGGTTGAGAATACAAGTGAGAACCAGGCTGAATATAGAAAGTTCAGAGGGGAAGTGAAAAGGGAAGAGGGGGCAAAGAGAGAGTATGAGAATAGATTGGCTGCTAACATAAAAAGGAATCCAAAAGTCTTCTATAGGCATATAAATAGTAAACGGGTAGAGGAGGGGTGGGGCCGATTAGGGACCAAAAAGGAGACCTACGCATGGAGGCAGAGTGCATGGCTGAGGTACTAAATGAGTACTTTGCATCTGTCTTCACCAAGGAAGAAGATGCTGCCAAAGTCATAGTGGAAGAGGAGGTAGTGGAGATACTGGATGGGATAAAAATTGATAAAGAGGAGGTACTAGAAAGGCTGGCTGTACTTAAAGCAGATAAGTCATCAGGACTGGATGGGATGCATCCTAGGATGCTGAGGAAAGTAAAGGTGGAAATTGTGGAGGTACTGGCCATAATCTTCCAATCCTCCTTGGATATGGGGGTGGTGCCAGAGGACTGGAGAATTGCAAATATTACACCCTTGTTCAAAAAAGGGTGTAAGGATAAACCCAGCAACTACAGGCCAGTCAGTTTAACCTCGGTAGTGGGGACGTTTTTAGAAACAATAATCCAGGACAAAATTAACAGTCACTTGGACAAGTGTGGATTAATTAAGGAAAGCCAGCACGGATTTGTTAAAGGCAAATCGTGTTCAACTAACTTGATTGAGATTTTTGATGAGGTAACAGAGAGGGTTGATGTGGGGTACATGGACTTCCAAAAGGCATTTGATAAAAGTGCCACATAATAGGCTTGCCAGCAAAGTTGAAGCCCATGGAATAAAAGGGACAATGGCAGCATGGGTACAAAATTGGCTAAGTGATAGGAAATAGAGAGTAGTTGTGAACGGTTGTTTATTGGACTGGAGGAAGGTATACAGTGGTGTTCCCCAGGGGTCAGTACTGGGACCACTGCTTTTCTTGATATATATTAATGACTTGGACTTGGGTGTACAGCACACAATTTCAAAATTTGCAATGACACAAAACTTGGAAGTATAGTGAACAGCGAGGAGGAGAGTGATAGACTTCAAGAGGACATAGACAGGCTGGTGGAATGGGCGGACATGTGGCAGATGAAATTTAACGCAAAAAAGTGTGAAGTGATACATTTTGGTACAAAGAACGAGGAGAGGCAATATAAACTAAATGATACAATTCTAAAGGGAGTGCATGAACAGAGAGACCTGGGGGTATATCTGCACAAATCGTTGAAGGTGGCAGGGCAGGTTGAGAAAACGGTTAAACAAGCATACAGGATCCTGGGGTTCATAAACAGAGGCATAGGGCACGATCTTGCCAGCCCTGGGGAGGCGGGTATGGAGGCGGGACATTTCCTTGGAGGCGGGAAGGGAACAGGTAGTTAACAGGCAGATAAGAGGATTATCCCCATTTTACCCACACAAGTGCGGGCTTCCCAAAGGCTCCGAACCCCGCCAGGGTCACTGAGGTGAGCAGTGGGTCTGCAGGGGTTGGAGAGGTGCAAAAGTGCACTGTGAAGGTAAGTGATGGGTGCAAGTGTGGAGAGGTGAGTATGTGAGGTAAGTGGAAAGTGTTAGAAAAAGTTTACTTACCTTTGTTTCTTCCTGCAGGCTTCAAGAGTTGGGGATGCAGAGAGTCTCGCACCTCCGCGGCAGAGATGACAGATGGCCATTGCATTCTCCAATGCAACAACCATCTAATTTCTGCTAAAGAAAGAGGTTTGATGAGTCTTTAATTCAACAACTCAACAAACTACAGAGAATGTCAGTGTTTGACAGCTTCACAGAGCTGTCAAACGATGACAATTCATCTGTCAAAAATTTTTGACAGATGAAACGTCATACGATGGCGTTCTCTGTAACCGGCTTTACTTTAATTGGCCTGCTAAGCCCACTGCACGGGCTTAACAAGTCAATCAAGGGAAAATAGCATGGGTTGGCCACAAATTGATGGAGGCGGGACATCGACCCGACAAGTAGCAGTCCCGCCTCCAACGCGCCCCCATTGGCAAAATCGCCCCCATAGAGTACAAAAGCAAGGAAATTATGATGAACCTTTATAAAACATTGGTCCAACCTCAACTGGAGTATTGTGTCCAATTCTGGGCACCACACTTTAGGAAGGATGTGAAGGCCTTAGAGAGGGTGCAGAAAAGATATACGAGAATGGTTCCAGTGATGAGGGACTTCATTTACATGGATAGACTGGAGAAGCTGGGGTTGTTCTCCTTAGAGCAGAGAAGGTTGAGAGATTTGATATGTGTTCAAAATCATGAGGGGTCTGGACAGAGTAGAGAGAAACTGATCCCATTGGTGTAAAGATCGAGAACCAGAGGACACAGATTTAAGGTGATTGGCAGAAGAACCAAAGGCAACATGAGGAAAAACTTTTTTACGCAGTGAGTGGTTATGATCTGGAATGCACTGCCTAAGAGGGTGGTGGAGGCAGATTCAATCGTTGCTTTCAAAAGGGAATTGGATAAGTACCTTAAGGAAAAAAATTTGCTGGGCTACGAGGAAAGGGCGGGGGAGTGAGTCTAGCTGAAGTGCTCTTGCAGAGAGCTGGCACGGGCTTGACGGGCCGAATGGCCTCCTTCTGTGCTGTAACCATTCTATGATTCTATATCGACAGATTAAGTGAATGGGCAAAACTGTGGCAAATGGATTTCAATGTAGGCAAATGTGAGGTCATCCACTTTGGACCTAAAAAGGATAGAACAGGGTACTTTCTAAATGGTGAAAAGCTCAAAACAGTGGAGGTCGAAAGAGACTTGGGAGTCCAAGTAGATAGATCATTAAAATGTCATGAACAGCTACAGAAAATAATCTAAAAGGCTAATGGAATGCTAGCCTTTATATCTCGAGGACTAGAATACAAGGGGGTAGAAGTTATGCTGCAGCTGTACAAAACCCTGGTTGACCACACCTGGAGTACTGTGAGCAGTTCTGAGCACCACACCTTAGGAAGGATATATTGGCCTTGGAGGGAGTGCAGCGTAGGTTACCAGAATGATACCCGGACTCCAAGGGTTAAGTTATGAGGAGCGATTACACAAATTAGGGTTGTATTCCCTAGAATTTAGAAGGTTAAGGGGTCATCTGATCGAGGTTTTCAGGATATTAAAGGGAGCAGATGGGGTAGATCGAGAGAAACTATTTCCATTGCTTGGGGATTCTAGGACTAGGGGGCATCATCTAAAAATTAGAGCCAGACCTTTCAGGAGTGAAATTAGGAAACACTTCTACACACAAAGGGTGGTAGAAGTTTAGAACTCTCTTCTGCAAATGGCGATTGATGCTAGATCAATTGTTAATTTTAAATCAGAGATTGATAGCTTTTTGTTAACCAAAGGTATTAAGGGAGTTAGGTCGCAGATCAGCCATGATCATATTGAATGGCGGAACAGGCTCGAGGGGCTGAATGGTCTACTCCTGTTCCTACTAATTCAGCTTCAATAGCGACTTGTGGTTATGCATTCCATATTCTAATAATCTTTTGTGTGAATTCCTCTACTCCATTCATTCTTTTAGTATGAATCATAGTCTTATGCCCTCTTGTTACAAATCCCTCTCAAATCCATTAAAATCTCCGAACACATTAGGTCCCCTCAAACTTCTTGGCACTAGTGAACGTTTTCCTAGTTTTCCCAAGTCTCTCATTATAACAATATCTGAACATACTTGGCAATCTGAAAATTCCTTCAGGTAGGCATAGATTAAGTTGCCTTCAATCAGATCACCACAGCTCACAGAAGTCCTTGTACGGGGTGGGGAGAGGAGCAGGTTGCAAAGGGTGGTGTGTGAAGTAGCACAGGTAGATGCTGCAGGGGGAGGGGGCGTGACAAAGACCATCAGTCGTAGGTCCAGGGGGCACAGCATTTGAGGAAATTGTTACTGGGTAAGATGGGAGAAGCCCTTCAACTGGGCAAAACTCCACGTAGCCGCGGTGTCCAATTCTCCTAGCAGCAGGGAATGTTACATAGAAACATAGAAGATAGGAGCAGGAGTAGGCCATTCGGCCCCTCGAGCCTGCTCCGCCATTTAATGCGATCATGGCTGATCATCCAAACTCAGTACCCTGTCCCTGCTTTCTCCCCATATCCCTTTAGCCTTAAGAAATATATCTAACTCCTTCTTGAATATATTTAATGAATTGGCCTCAACTGCCTTCTGTGGTAGAGAATTCCACAGGTTCATCACTCTCTGGGTGAAGAAATTCCTCCTCATCTCAGTCCTAAATGGCTTACCCCTTATCCTTAGACTGTGACCCCTGGTTCTGGACTCCCCCACCATCGGGAACATCCTTCCTGCATCTAGTCTGGCTAGTCCTGTTAGAATGTTGCGATGTGCCACCCCAATCTTTGCATGTGAAATGGGGGAGCCCCCCCGAGGCTAGACTACAGAGCAAGAGCTGGACATGGTATTCAGACAGACTGCTAGTTCTAGGTAGGAAGGGAATCGGGAGGTGTGTGTAAAGGCAGGATTACTAAAGCTGTTAACAGCAACCTTTTTTGTATGTCCTTGTTGTGCACTGCCATCCGGTGGATTGTTATGGAGCTGCATGCTAACGCAGATACTGAGAGCAAGAATAGCATTACACTGCTGTGGTTTGACCCACAGGACAGGTCTTTTACCATTATAGATGCCAATCACAGCACCGCCTACAAGCGTAATTGGTACTGCAGGTAAATGTTGACACTTTATAACTGAGATTGCACGACCGAGGATAGAAACTATTTCCGCTGGTTGGGGAGTCTAGGACTAGGGGGCATAATCTAAAAATTAGAGCCAGACCCTTCAGGAGTGAAATTAAGAAACACTTCTATACACAAAAGGTCGCAGAAGTTTGGAACTCTCTTCCGAAAACAGCAATTGATGCTAGGTCAATTGTTAATTTTAAATCTGAGATTGATAACTTTTTGTTAACCAAAGGTATTCAGGGAAAAGGGCCAAAGGCGGGTATATGGAGTTAGGTCACAGATCAGCCATGATCTCACTGAATGGCGCAACAGGCTCGAGGGGCTAAATGGCCTCCTCCTGTTCCTATGAAGAAAGAATGGCATTTATATAGCGCCTTTCACGACCACCGGACATCTCAAAATGCCTTAATGAAGTACTTTTGAAGTGGAGTCACTGTTGTAATGTGGGAAACATGGCAGCCAATTGCGCACAGCAAGCTCCCACAAACAGCAATGTGATAATCACCAGATAATGTTTTTGTTATGTTGGTTGAGGGATAAATATTGGCCGGGACACCGGGGATAACGCCCCTACTCTTCTTCGAAATAGTGCCATGGGATCTTTTCCGTCCACCTGAGAGAGCAGACAGGGCCTCGCCTTAACGTCTCATCCAAAAAACGGCACCTCCGACAGTGCAGCACTCCCTCAGTACTGCACTGGAGTGTCAGCCTAGCTTTATGTGCTCAAGTCCCTGGAGTGAAACTTGATAAACACGAGGGATAAAGGTGCTGATAGGGTGAGATGAAGTAAGGTGAGAGGAGGCTTGTGTGGAGCATAAAGGCTGGCATGGACCTGTTGGGCTGGTCTCTGTGCTGTAAAGCACTATGTAATTCTGCTCTGCTTTCTTTCAACCATTCCTCTATCCATGCCAGCACTTCACCTTTAATTATACTGGATTTAATCTTTACTACAAGCCTCTTACTTGACACTTTATCCAATGCTTTTGAAAGTTCAAACATATTATCCATATATTACTTTGCCTACATGCTTGGTAATTTCCTCAAGCATTCGATTAGTTAAGAGTGATATATTCTTTACAGATCTGTGTTAACTGTCTGTGTTGACCTGGTTTATCCCTTTCCCCCTTTTTTGAACAGAACTGTTAAATTCTCCACCCTCGAGTCCTTTGGTACAATTTTAAAGAAGTTAGAATGAATTTCTAGATGTGCTGCACTATCTGTCGCTCCCACCAATGCGTTTAACCAGCTCCATAGGAGCCTCTAATCACAGATATGAAGTATTTCAACAGCACAGCAACAGTGTTTCGCCAGACAGGATCTTATAGACGGTGCAGCCTTCAACCAACAGTCTCAACTTTTGGATTTCGTGTAAATTGCATCAATGAGAAAGACTGTAGGCCGCAGCTCCACTGCCAGAAGCCAAGTCATTCTGAGAAATGATTTTCAGGATTTTTCTGTATTTGACATGGCTGTGGTCACTTAATGGTTACTTAAGCTCACTGGTTCATTACTTAAAATGACAATGCTTTATAAGGCATAGAGGTGTGGGGTGACCAAGGAATAATCAGACAATAAAAATAAAAATCAGACTTCCTAATTTGCTTTGCCTCCCTCTATTCTCTCTCTTTGGCGCCCATACTTTCCCTCACCATCTTTGTGCCCCTGTTTCAAACTCTTTTGGCAAGTCTATCCTGCCTCCTCTCTTTATTCTGTATGTTTTTCACTGATCTTTTTTTCATTTGTTCTCAGGATGTGGGCGACAGCATTTACTGCCCATCCCTAGGTGCCAAGGGCATTAAGACTCAACGATGTAGTGTGGGACTGGAGACACATAGCAGGCAGGGGTGGCAGGTTCCCTGAAGGACAATATTTGGGTTTGTACAACAATCCGGTAGCCTTTCATTGTCATTTTCTGATGCCAGCCCACAAATTACAAAATTTACTGAATTCAATTTCACAACCTGCAGTGGTTGCTCGTCCAGTACCATAGGCTACTGTAGCCACAGTATGCATCTTACACATATTCCTGTACTAAATTTATATCTTTTATCTTTAGGGCACTTAGCCAAATTGTGCTTTGTGGGAAGTGGAATCTAGGAGGTGGAGGAGGCCATCCATGAGCTATTACAACACACACAGGTATAATAAAGTCCCCACCATCACAGAAGCCAGTCTTCAGCCAATTCGATTCACTCCACGTGATATCAAGAAACGGCTGAGCGCACTGGATACAGCAAAGGCTATGTGCCCTGACAACATCCCGGCTATTGTGCTGACGACTTGTGCTCTAGAACTAGCCGCGCCTCTAACCAAGCTGTTCCAGTACAGCTACAACACTGGCATCTATCCGACAATGTGGAAAAATGCCAAGGTATGTCTTGTCCACAAAAAGTAGGACAAATCCAACCCGGCCAATTACCGCCCCATCAGTCTACTCTCAATCATCATCAAAGTAATAGGTGTCATCAACAGTGCTATCAGACGTCACTTACTCACCAATAACCTGCTCACTGATGCCCAGTTTGGGTTCCGCCAAGACCACTCGGCTCCCGACTTCATTACAGCCTTGGTCCAAACATGGACAAAGGAGCTGAATTCCAGAGGTGAGGTGAGTGACTGCCCTTGACATCAAGGCAGCATTTGACCGAGTGTGGCATCAAGGAGCCCTAGTAAAACTGAAGTCAATGGGAATCGGGGGGGGGGGGGGGGGTAAAACTCTCCACTGGCTGGAGTCATACCTAGCACAAAGCAAGATGGTTATGGTGGTTGGAGGTCAATCATCACAGCCCCAGGACATCGCTGCAGGAGTTCCTCAGGGAAGTGTCCTAGGCCAACCATCTTCAGCTGCTTCATCAATGACCTTCTCTCCAACATGTCAGAAATGGGGATGTTCGCTGATGACTGCAGTGTTCAGCACCATTCACAACTCCTCAGATAATGAAGCAGTCCATGCCCGCATGCAACAAGACCTGGACGACGTTCAGGCTTGGGCTGATAAGTGGCAGGTAACATTCGTGCCACACAAGTGCCAGGCAATGGCTATCTCCAACAAGTGAGAGTCTAACCACCTCCCCTTGACATTCAACGGCATTACCATTGTCGAATCCCCCACCATTAACATCCTGGAGGTCACCATTGACCAGAAACCTAACTGGACCAGCCACATAAATACTGTGGCAACAAGAGCAGGTCAGAGGCTAGGTATTCTGCAGTGACTGTCTCACCTCCTGACTCCCCAAAGCCTTTCCACCATTTACAAGGCACAAGTCAGGAGTGTGATGGAATACTCTCCACTTGCCTGGATGAGTGCAGCTCCAACAACACTCAAGAAGCTTGACACCATCCAGGACGAAGCAGCCCGCTTGATTGGCACCCCATCCACCAACTTAAATATTTACTCCCTCCACCACCGGCGCACCGTGGCTGCAGTGTGTACCATCTACAAGATGCACTGCAGCAACTCACCAAGGCTTCTTCGGCAGTACCTCCCAAACCTGTGACCTCTTCCACCTAGGACAAGAGCAGCAGGCGCATGGGGACACCACCACCTCCAAGTACCCCTCCAAGTCACACACCATCCTGACTCGGAAATATATCGCCGATCCTTCATCGTCGCTGGGTGAAAATGCTGGAACTCCCTACCTAACAGCACTGTGGGAGTACCTTCACCGCATTGACTGCAGCGGTTCAAGACGACGGCTCACCACCACCTTCTCGAGGGCAATTAGGGATGGGCAATAAATGCTGGCCTTGCCAGCGACGCCCACATCCCATAAACAAATAAATAAAAAAAAAATAGAAACGAGAATTGGGGCCTAGGCTAGGAGGGAAGGGTGGTTCTGGACCCGGAAGTTGGAGCAGTATAGGAGCAAAGCAGGCACCAAGGGATCAAGGTGGGAGGGAGATTAGGCAGCGGAGAAAGGACCCATCTGTGATGCTGTTCTTTTCTGTTTAGGAACAAGCCGGGGTATCTGAGGCAGGAGCACATCAAGATGCTGCTGCAGACTGACAGCACGAGCTTCAGTCAGTGTCAGACCAGCTGAGCAATGCATTTCCCAAGTGCTGCTTCTGTTATTGACCAAATTATTCTCTGAAGGAGTGGTGCACAAATCAGCCAATGGTCCAGTCCTGAAGTTGATGAACCTTGTCCGCCAGCTTCAACCTCATGCTCGTGGTTTACCCCAGCACCTTTCTGTGCCCCTGACTTAGGGAGCGTGTTTGGCGTTTAAAACAGGTAGGAGAGTATCAGGCAGCATGGTGGGAGCGGGGTTTGGACATGCAGAGAGCTGTGGAGAATAGGCCTCTCTTAAAACTGCTGCAAAGGAGAGAGCAGAGCTTGAGTACTGGGACAGACCTTGGTGGCGGAGAGAGGTAGTGGAGCAGGGCTGATGCACTCAGTTTAGGCCTGGAAGGGATAAAGAGAGCAGACTGGAGGTACAGAGCTCACAGGGCAGGCACAGAGCAAGCACAACTCTCAGAGCAAACCTAGAAGCGGACAGAACAAAGGTCACAAACAGGGCAGGGAGAGAACAAAGGAGGCAGAGTGGGTGAAATGCCCTGGGGAAGTGGTACTGGAAACAGGTTGATGTCTTTTTCCAATGATCTGATTGGCCTGTACTGTTACATGATTATCTTAATGTAACAATTAGAAATGCTGCGGGGTTGTGTGGCATTGTGGGTAGCAAACTATGTCCTTTCAGCTCTTCGGGCAAACCCAGTCCAGACTACCCTGAAGTCTTCCATCACTGTGGGTCGGGCAGCACAGGAAAACAGGGCACACTCTGGGATCGAGGTGCATATCCAGGCCATACTGAAGAGGATTACAATTACTTCTGTCTGATAGAGGGAATGGTCCAACATAAAATTAAACTGGAACTCGGTTCCTTGAAGGTGTGGGTGTAACATAATAGTGGTGATAATTTGACTTAAATTGACAGTAAAATTGTGGAGAGGAAGGGATCTGGTGAATGGAAAAATGCACCAGATAAATTGCAACCTCCATTTAAAGTCAAAGCGCCAAAGCTATTCTGATGTGAAATACCTATATGGTGGAACATTATGGTTAGACGGACAGATAGAGACATTAAAATAAATAAAACACTCAACACAGGGTTAAATGCCAGTTGTGCTTATCCATATTGCCAAACTTTGAATGAAGCACATGGACAGATACTTTATCAAATCAGAGTCCACAGATACAACAATCAACATTTTTAATAAGACCTTGATGTTTTCCTGAAGTGCAGCCAAGAAGTGATTTTTGTGCTACTTACTGCTGCAGTCCTCCTCCACCTCCTCTCTGCGTACTGTAACCTGTCCCAGACTGGCCAGACATGCCCCGATCACCACCTGCAACAGCAGTATGTTAGTGACTAACCTTCATACTCACAATTAGTCATTCAAAAAACATGCAAGCACTTCAGGGAACATGCAAGGCCAGTGAATCACCAATTACACCCAAATTAAACAAGGCCCAACAAATAGCTACAAGATTCTAGATTTTTACCATTATATCTCAACCTTTATTTTACTGTATTATATGACATTACAACACATTACGAATAACCCATCAATAACAGTTATGGTCTTTTATCCCAACTGTTGGAAGTAACTCTGTACAGATTATTGTAAGAAGTCGCACAACACCAGGTTATAGTCCAACAGTTTTATTTGAAATCACAAGCTTTCGGAGCGGCTGCTCCTTCGTCAGGTGAAGTGAAGAAATACAAATTTGTATTTCTTCACTTCACCTGACGAAGGAGCAGCGCTCCGAAAGCTTGTGATTTCAAATAAAACTGTTGGACTATAACCTGGTGTTGTGCGACTTCTCACTTTTATCCACCCCAGTCCAACACCGGCATCTCCGCATCATGGACAGATTATTGTAAGCAGATCCACTTACAACCCTGCAATTGAAATCCTCTCAAGGAGTACTTAAGGGAAATAGAAGCTCTGTGGGTGAGTGTAGTGAGTGTTTAGGGAACGGGTAACTCCATGGGTCAGTGTGGTGAAAGAGAATATTACCAGGTAATGTCTTCATTCTTTGAATAATATGCACCCTCCACACACTGCAGCAGAACCTAAATTAACATGTTATGTGGGCACTACACACCGAGCGCACGCATGACCCCACACACCGAGCACATGTATGACCCAGACACCGAGCACATGTATGATAATGCCAACATTATGGGCATGGCTCCGACTTGCCAAGTAATGGCCATTCCTGCACAACTACATCAGTTCCTTTTGATCTGAAGTTAAGCTGAAACTATTCAATTCAAACCTTCCACCTCCACCAGCCTCCTGAAATTATAATACTGCAGAGATGGATGGGTGGGTGAGAGTGCGGGTGTAGATGATTTATCTATCTTTCTTCATTCCACATTCTCCATGAGCATATCAGAGTAGCTCAGAATTAAAAGGGGAGGTCATAATTCAGGGCTGGTCTGACGGAGGTGCCATCATTTACTGGTTAAATCTAAAGAATGTGTAACGTGTGCAGTATTGGGCGTTACAGAAAGGACTTTCAATCAATTGATCTCAGTCAGATATCATATCATCCACTTGCTCTGAACCCAGTTCCCTTGCAGATGGATTTCGCAGACGGTCAGGGGTTCACCTATTGGCACCATCAACTGTGGGGGAGACCGTCAGTATGTTACACATAAAAAGACCATTAGGCACCACCTTCCCCAACCACTGGTGATGTTCCGGGGAAAGAGGCAAAAAGCTCTGGTCAATTTCAGCAAAAGCTCTGGGAAATTTCCCCCCGACCCCCTAAACAAGCTAGCTCCAGGAAACCATGGTTACCGATGGATATAGCCATTGGATATACTTAAACTAACTCCTACCCCATGTTCCAATTTCTTTTGGAACACAGGATTGGCCATCTCCATTCTCCAGGCTGGTCCCAAAGGTCACAGACATCTTATCTCACTTCACCTCTGACTTCTTTCAATAGCCTGTCTGCCAAAAAAATATCAAGTAAGCGTACATAGATAAATGCACCATAAAATGATGCATTTCAAGGGAAGCTAAATAAGCATGAGGGAGCAAAGAGTAGAAGGGTATGTTGATGGGTAGGAGGAAACTCCTGCGGAGCAGAAACACCGGCAGTTGGGCCGAATGACCTGTTTCTGTGCTGTGGACTCTATGGGCTGGATTTTGATACTGGGGCGGGTTGGGGTCGTGTCATCCACTTTTCTTGTTATCCACCCGACTGCAATTGGATGTGGGAGATTGATGCGATTTTCACCTAATTGGGCAATTGAGTTCCAGCATGTGGGAACCCATGACCCAATTAGTGTTTTCAGTCTGAAAGTCACCTCTGATGATGTCATCATTGCTGCTGCATTGAAGGTCTGCAAAGACTGCCTGGCCTTCGCTGTGAGAGGACCTGGATGCAAAATGAGCAGCAGCAGCCCTAAGTCTGCTCGCAGATATTTTTGCACCACCACTCCCAGCCAGCCAGCCACCACTCCCAGCCAGCCAGCCAAACGTGCTCCCGCCAGGTTTCACATTCGTGGTTCAGAACAGGCGTGCTTCACGTAGAAAAAGGGTTAAAATCACAAAGGCCTTTCAAAATGGCATTAGAGAGGCAATTTAGTGCTTGTTAAGGGCCTTAACAGCCTATCCCACCTCTTAAAGGCGGGACGGAGTCGGGACCAGCAGACACGATTTAATGAAAATTGCGTGGAGGTGGGATGGAGGCGGGCTTGTGCCCACCCGCCAGTTTTCGCAATTTTAACCCCCCACACGCCTCCAAACCCGCCTCCACGGGTCAATGAAAATCCAGCCCTATGTAATTCTACGTTCAACATTCTCTGCTTCCACTGCCTCCTTGAGTAGGCTAATCCCCCTCTGTGAACAGATATATTTTAACCCCATATACACCTTTCATTGTCTTACATTTGAACCCATGTCCTTTTGTCCTGGAGCTTATGTCAATATTGATCATTCTGAGATCCAGTTTATCCATTCCCTCAAATATCTTGCATACCTCAAAAAGGGCACTTCTAAGCTGCCCATTTCCCAATATAAACATCCCTAGTATCGGTAGTCTTTCCTACTAGCTCAGGTGCCCAATCCTATTGTTGATCTTCTCCGTATTTGCTCCAAAGCCACGGAGTTTCACCCCCAACCCCCATGGTATTGTCCCCAGAATGGTAGTGTACAAGCTAACTGACTTCCTTGTGCTCTATCCCTCGACCTGTACATCTAATGATCCTAGCTTCACTATCCGCTTGTGACCACAATAGGAGGTCCAGGGCTTCATTCGGAAAGAGAGACCTGTAGAGGAACCTCTGGATGGGCAGATTCATCTGAGGTGGGAACTATGATTGGTTCTGCCAAAGTTAAAATTCTTATTACTATAAATTGGTAGAGGATATATCAGGGTACTATACACTGGTACAAAGGCAGAAATAACCTCTGGTGGATTGCCCAAAATAGCGCTCACAATATTCGATGCTGCCTGAGTTGAAGCTGGGATTTCTCACAACGGGCCAAGAACTCCAGCCTTGGGCACAGTACTGAGTATCTGCTGCATAATCGTGCTGGCTGACATCACACATGGATCTCCAATGAGTCACTCAAATTCAGGATATACAGCGAGACCCTGCATTTCAAAATTTGCTGCAGTCATGGAAGTGCTGACCCTTGAAATATGAAAGTATTCATCTTTTAGGTCTACGGTAGTCCCATGGGTACGCTGCTTGAATATTCTCCCACCTGTGACCATCTTGAATTTCTTGCTCTAGGAATCAACTTAGGACCAGGGTCTCGTATGGTGCAGAGCTCTGCCTTTTTAGGGAGAATGAAGTACCTGGAGTCAGAGGGGTACTTTTTCTTGATGCAAGTGAACCCTTTCCATCACCCTTAAAGTTAGTAGTTTGCCTGTCTTGCCTGACAACAATGCTGAAGGTGCAACAGGTGTACCAATATCATTTTAGAGGTGTGCTTGTGAAATGAAAGGAGTCGCTCTGGCTGACATCTCTAGGACCCATCTGCATACAGCATTATATCCCTGCAGATGACACATCGCCCACCACATAGGTCCTGGGGAGGATGGGAATGAGTAACGAGTCACTGATGCAAGGCCTGAGGCACAGCAAATCCATGGGAATATTCCCAGCAGATGCCTCGGGCGTGGATATCGAAAACAAGGCAGCATACAGGGCTTAACTCGGACACAAAGAGATTTAGGTTGAATAATATTTTTGGAGTGTTTTCTTTTAGTTGAAAATTTAATGCTGTTATTGTAATGATGTGGTATATGAGATGTTGTAGAGATTCCTTTAATTCAGTTAAGTACTAATTTTCTTTAAATGATTTGAGTATGTTAATTAGAGATCAGTACCTGACAATGTATTAATTTAAGCAACCAGTTTGAAGCAGGCGTCCCAAAACAAACTTGTAAGCAGAGGCTGAGCTGCCATAGATTATATTTTATAACCTGAATAAAGTTGTTATTATTTTCCATCAATCTTGGATTACAAGGACCCTTGAAACAAGTTTAAAGCAAGAGCATTACTGTTATTGGGTACAAAATGGTCTGTGCCACAAGATAGTTGGGTGACAGCCAGCCTGGGAATTGCCTGCTTTGATCAGAGGGTTAATTAAAATAAAGGCTTTTCGCAAAGCATTCATAATATTGTATTTTATTCAAGCTGTTACAAACTGCAAACGTACTGCTATGGAAGTGTAAGCTTCTGAAGCATTTGAATTAGAACGGTTTGATCTTGACAAAAAAAAACATCGTCCGAGAACATGAAGACAAGTCCGTGTGCTAGTGAATGACTAGGAGTTGTTTCAGCCGTGGCTCACTGGGTAGCGCTCTCGCCTCTGAATCAGAAGGTTGTTGGTTCAAGTCCCACTCTCAGGACTCAAGCAAGTAATCTAAACTGACACTCCATACCGAGGGAGTGCTGCACTGTCGGAGGTGCTGTCTTTTGGTCATTATCACATTGCTGCATTTCCTACATTGCAACTTCAAAAGTACTTCATTGGCTGTAAAGCGCTTTAGGACGTCCTGAGGTTGTGAAAAGCCTTTTTTCCAATCAACTTCTTATTTTAAAAGAGACTGTCTGCTGAGCTCCAATGGACTCAGTGCATCTTGAAGTACTGCCCTGTGCCAAACAGTAAACACAGTGAGTTTAGCCTGTAGAAGTCAGATCTAGAGCATGATATTTTCACATTGGAATAGATTGAAGCCGCACTGGAAATCCCCTGTGAAGTGCAGTACGTCATTTACTGCAGTCAAGGTTGATCACTGCATCTGGGGTACGCTATCTCTACAAGGACACAATACAAAACAGACCTCCTGATGATAAAGGAGATGGATCCTGCTGACAGCAAGTGCTGTGAAACTGTCGAACAAAGAAGGATTCTTTTGTAAAAGACTGAACTGTACCTGGGCACCCACAAGAGGGTTGCTGCTGAGCCAGGCCTAATCTTTAGTCTGCAAGAGAGCTCTTACAAGGACCCCTGCTGTGCATCCTCACCAAGCATGTATCTTCTGCTGTCTTGTTTCTTGAAAAATTCTAGCAGTTGCTCTACTTGTCCTCCAAAAATACATTTCCCATTGCAGGGTAGGTGCAACAGCTGCTGCTGCAGCGTTCATGGGAACACAACTAAACACAGCATGGCAGTCTGCAAGGAAGTTCAACAAAAGTCAGGGATCTTGCGGCTTTTTGCAGCGATGGGGCAGGCTGCATTTGGTTCTCGATAGGGGCAACTGCCTGGAACGTGAGTGGCCAGTTACAAAGCATTCCAGCATTTGCTGCTTGTAAGCCAGGATCATTCCAATGGAAAATTACCAAGAGTGAACCCATATCCCACCGAGGCAAACTATTTTAGAAGTAACTTAAATGTGCTCTTTCTTTGTATAACATATCAGAATAAGGTAAACCATGAATTTAGCAACTGGGTTCAGATGCTGTTCTCCCGAAGTGACAGATTCAAGAGTTTGTCCTTTTTTAAATATATACCCATTTCATTGCCCATATGTGGTCATGTGTGCGCCTTCTACAATTCACTTGTCAGGAAAGTTCAGGTCATCAAAAACAACAACAACTTGTATTTATACAGCGTCTTTAACGTAGTAAAACATCCCGAGGCCCTTCACAGGAGCTTAATCAGACAAAATCTGACACTGAGCCTCATAAGGAGATATTCGGACAGGTGAAGAATCAGGTTTTAAAGGAGTGTCTTAATGGAGAGAGAGGTAGAGAGAGGTAGAGAGGCGGAGAGGTTTAGGGAGAGAATTTCAGAGCTTAGGGCTGATCCAGCTGAAGGCACGATCGCCAATGGTGGAGTGATGAAAATTAGGAATGCGCAAGAGGCCAGAATTGGAGGAGCGCAGAAATCTTGGAGGGTTGTCGGTAATGTCCCCTTGATGCTGTGTGGCCGCGCAGCACTCCAGGGGTCTCGCACAGCCGGTTAGCCAGCTTTTACATTTAAAAAACTGCACATGTGCGGAATTTTGAATGGCCGCATGGCCCAAAAAAGAAAATTATAGGGAACATTGGTTGTAGGGCTGGAGGAGATTAGAGATAGTTTAATTTTGTTGGACATTTATGACCCTGAGATTATCAAACAGATTGCTGAACATAAATGAATATCGATGCTCTGACCTCATCAATATCCTGTACCATTGTCTGAAGTTATAGACAGTGGTTAATTATTTCATTACACATGTCTCTGCCGGAATGCCTTCCTGGCAGCTAGTAAAGCAAGAAATGTCTGGTTCCTGTGTGTTAGCTTTAAGATGTCAGGGATTTCCGAAAGACCAACTTCATTTACCCATATTGCTACATTTTATACTACCCACAGTTGTTACATTAGCCGTTCTGCCTTGGTTTCAGTTAAAAAAAAACAAGCGTGCATATATATATATATATATTCTCCAACACACTATAATACTAGCTGATGGCCCACAACTGCACTTAGCAAATACACCAAGAGACCCGAACATACATTCAACTTAAGAGAAAAGCACTGAGTGGGAACAACTCCAAACAAGTCTTTTTATTTTGTAATGTATTCTGAATGGTTACACCAGCTGCATTCATTTTATTTACGATTATATGAACAGTGGTTCCTGTGTTCTGTAACAACTGCACCATTTATCAAAGTTTGGTGGGAGGTTCTGAGTAGAAGTCCTGATTTAAACATGTATATTTAAGTAGAACCATTTGTAACACTAAATATTACAAGAGATATAATTGAAGGAAATACACAAATGTGTTTAGTCTTTTGTTATGTTTTACGTATATCCTGCCATTTGCTATAAAAACCCACATCTTAAACAGATGGTGAGTCAATGTAAAGGTTAAGGTGAAGAGCTGCTTCCCCATTTTAAATACAGAGGTCTATTATGTAGTGTGGTATATGGAAATACAAACTTATTAATTACACAGAATATACAGCACCGAAACAGACCATTTGGCTCAACCAGTCCATGCTGGTGTTTATGCTCCACTCGAGCCTTAATCTACCTGCAGTGTGTGTAAAGAAAATACCAATTACTAGGAACTAACCAAAAAAAACAGACTTCATGGTCTCTGGGGAGACCTCTTTCCAAATTCACTCAATGAGGGTGTGCTACCCTCCCTCACTCAGCATCCAGGCCCTTGGCAACAACAAAACCTCTGCCTCATGAATAACATCGCGTGACATCCACAGCATCTTATTTTGGAAGGCTATGGTCACTGGGTTTCAAGCTGATGATGGTTCTTGCCCAACTTTAAAATGGCGAGCCAGCTGTTAAAATTCTTGGATGATAAATTAGTTACAATAAACACGCTCTTTAAAAGGGGTAATTACCTGAGCACATGCTGGGGGCAGGGAACATTACCGACCAGCAATGCGTATTAGAATCTCAGGCACATTGCCTGCAATTTTCTGACACTCGATGTTAGCAGGTAAGGTTTCCCCATCAGCTGACTCAAAATTACCCCCACCATTTTAAACACAAGCAAAAGGCTGCACTGTACAGTACATTTCCACCACTCCATTTTAAGAGGGTATACTTCAACCATCTATAGCAATTAGATTCTAATAGGTCAGTTCAATCTCAGCTAACTATCATGAGTCTGTGTTATTGTCACGGGGCAAAACAGCAACACTACTTTGATATTCCATTGAATCAATATTGACAGGTAGTTTTTCTTCAAAGGAAGAAGTCTCCTTAAAGCTGGACTGTCACCATTTTAGCAGCTGGTATTTGTATTACTATTTACCTACCACATAGAGTTTTACAACACAATTGCCCATTGCCCAGCTCCCTAAACTACCCACTCAGTCCCATTCCATTTTAGTTATTTATTTTTCAAATATTTATCCACTTCCCTTTTAAAAGCTATTGTCCACCACTGTTTCTGGCCGGGCATTCCATGTCATAACAAGTCTCGGTGTATGAAAATTCTCCAAACCTCTCCCTTCATTATTTTGGTGATGACCTTAAATGTATGCCCTCTAGTAACCAGCTCACTGACCAGTGGGAAGAGCTTATTCATATTTAACTCACCAAAATCCCTCAATTTTGAGTACTTTGAGATCACATCCCCTTTTAACCATTGAAGATGGTAGCTATTGCGAAGTACTAACAATGGCTCTCCTGTGAGTTACCAAGCTGTAATGTTGTCTTTGAGAGATGGAACCTTAAGTAGCAAAAACACTTCCTTTCTTCACGTTATTCAGAAACACAATCCTATTGTCAAGTTTCACCTTGCCAATGATCCCTTGACATCATTCCGCCATCTGTGCTACTTGGCCAGGAACGATCGTGAAATCCGTCCGTCTTCCGGCTACGATCAGTGCTCCAATCTCGGTTCAATGGGCTGAGAACAAGAAAAAAATTAATCTCTGAATAAACGTTAACCAAAAACTAGAGGGCACAGGTTTAAGTCGGATCCTCACACTACTCCATACTGAATAATAGCAAGAAACAAAGTGAGACAATTAATGATAAGGTACGGTGCCTCTATTTCACCAGTACATGTCTCTAATGTGCTTCATAAACAGTGGCTCTTATTAGTTCCGCTCAAATAGTTTGTTCTTTGTGTCACTGGAGGTTAACCAGGAATATTCTCCATTGGCCAGAGGCAAATCGTTGTTTATCGGCAGCCCAAAAAAAAAATGAAGGTGACTTTTTGGGCTTCGAAGTGAAAAAGATAGGTGCTAGGGAATGGAAGCGTTTTTCCAATCGGGTCAGCATTGAGGACACCCAGGTGAGGAACAATACAGGTCGGAAGTAGAGAACAACTACCTCTATGGTGCCCTAACAATGTATTTCAGTCCCCACCTCAAGGAGCACTTTGTACTCATTTTCACCACTGATGCTCTTGTCCCCAGCAAAATCCTCACCGTCTCCCATCCGGTCGTTCCCCCTGATTTGGCCCCCATCTCATTCCCTCAAGTCCAAGGGGTGCAGACATACATATGTGGTGCACAACTGGCTTCACCATCTGCAGCTGTGACAATGAGTCTCTGTTGTCCTCCCCCTCCACCCCGTGCCAAGGTGAAGGATGTCATGCAGTAGCTGGACAAACTTCTGGCAAGTAAGGGGTAGCAGTCAATTGTGGTGGTGCATGTGGGAACCAACGACATGGAATGAGTAGGTTAGAAGTCCTGCCATTAGATTTTCAGGAACTACATGCTAGATTAAAGAGACCTTTACAGTTATAACCTGTGGATTACTACAATACCATGTGTGGGACAGTATGGACAGGATAGGATTAGACAGGTAAACACGTGGCTCGAGACAGTGTAGGAGGGAAAGGTTTAGGCTTTTGGGACACTAGGGCGAGTTCTGGAACTGGGAGGCTATACAAATGGGAAGGCCTTTACCTGAACTGCACTGGCACCAAAATACTGGCAGAGAGGGTAAATAGACAGTGAGGATGGATTTAAACTAGTATGGCAGGGTGAAAGGACATTTAAAGATCAGGAAACAGACAGCTCAGAATTAACCTACATAGCAAGCATGTTGAAAGTAGCAAAAATTCAGTAGGTTAAGAATGAGATTGGACCAAGGAGGAGCAATCAGGAGGAATAGGAGCTCCAGAAAGAATTGTCAAGGAGCGGAGGTATGTAGCTTAAACAATGTACACAAAGGTACAGCAAGAATAAATTAGGCGATCTGGCACACTTTTAAATGTTGAGATGTGGGCACCGCTTACAGGAGCCCAGAGAATATCGACAGTAGATGTGATATTTGTAACAAGATGTTATGGATTGGCATAATGGATGGTAAGGAGAAGAAGCTGGTTGCTGCGATCAATTACAGGTCACCACATCAGATTAAGGCAACAGATGCTGTACAGAGGGATCTTGTGCAATCCCGACTTCCTTCACCCCACCATTGGCGACCGCGCCGTCAGCTGCTTAGGCACCATTCCTCCCTTAATCCTCTCTGTCTCTCTCTCCTCCTTTAAGATGCACCTTAAAACCTACCTCTTTGACCAAGCATTTGGTCACCTGTCCTAATATTTACTTCTTTGGCTCAGTGTCAATTTTTTTTCTCTGATTAAGATTCTGTGAAGCGCCTTGGGACATTTTACGTTAAAGGCGCTATATCATCGGAATTTACGGCACAGAAGGTGGCCATCCGGCCCATCGTGCCTGCGCCGTTTGTTGTTGTTGTACTGTGCAAACAGATTAGGGAAGTAAATTTGATTACAAATATGATTGTCACGGGGGATTTTAATCTACTGAGAATTAACTGGTAGGAGCATTAACAAACTAGAGATGACTGAACAATTTATGGTTAGGAAACATCACGGAAAGAGTGACCATAACAGAATTGAATTTGGCACCAATCTCACCACAAATAAGAAGATCTTCGTGGATAGCACGTTTAACGAGGTGGTCACACCGCAGGTAAAGAGTGCACAGGCAGAAAGGGAATGGGTGACCGTCAGACAGAGTAAAAGAACTAGGAAGGTAGTGCAGGAGTCCCCTGGGTCCATCTCCCTCTCTAACAGATTTTCCGTTTTGGATACTGCTGGGGGAGATGGTTTCTCAGGGGAATGCAGCAAGAGCCAAGTCCGTGGCACTACAAGTGGCTCAGCTGCACAGGAGGGGAGGCAAAAGAGTGGGAGAGCAATAGTGATGGGGGATTCTATCGTAAGGGGAACAGATAGACGTTTCTGTGGCCGCAGACGTGACTCCAGGATGGTATGTTGCCTCCCTGGTGCCAGTGTCAAGGATGTCACTGAGCGGCTGCAGGACATTTGAAGGGGGAGGGTGAACAGCCAGAGGTCGTGGTCCATATCGGTACCAACGACATAAGTAGAAAGAGGGACGAGGTCCTGCAAGCAGAATATAGGGAACGAGGAAATAAATTAAAAAGCAGGACCTCAAAGGTAGTAATCTCAGGATTACTCCCAGTGCCACGTGCTAGCGAGAGCAGAAATAGGAGAATAGACTAGATGAATGCGTGGCTGGAGAGATGGTGTAGGAGGGAGGGATTTAAATTCCTGAGGCATTGTGATCGATTCTGGGGAAGGTGGGACCTGTACAAGCTGGACGGGTTACACCTCGGCAGAACCGGGATCAACATCCTCGCAGGGGGGTTTGCTAGCGCTGTTGGGAAGGATTTAAACTAGTTTGTCAGGGGGCTGGGAACCTAAGTGCGGGCCCAGAACGGAGACAAACAAAGCTGGAAGTGCAAGTTAGAAAAGTAGTCAGCAAAACTAGTAGGGAGCAGAAACAAAGGCCAACAGTAAAGAGGGTCAAAGTGCAGAAAAATATTAAACAGGCAAAGTTGAAGGCACTTTATCTAATTGCACGTAGCATTCGCAACAAGGTGGATGAATTAATGGCACTAATAGAAGTAAATGGGTATGATGTAATTGCCATTACAGAGACATGGTTGCAGGGTAACCAAAGCTGGAAACTGAATGTTCCAGGGTACTCAACATTTAGGAAGGACAGACAAAAAGGAAAAGGAGGTGGCGTAGCACTGTTAATAAGGGATGAGATCGGTACGGTAGAGATAAAAGATCTTGGCTTGGCAGATCGTGATGTAGAACTGGAATCAGTTTGGGTGGAGCTAAGAAACAGCAAAGGGCGAAAACATTGATGGGAGTTGTGTATAGGCCACCAAACAGTAGTGGTAATGTAGGGCACAGTAACAATCAAGAGATTAGAAGTGCATGTAACAAGGGCAATACGGTAATCATGGGGGACTTTAATCTACATATTGACTGGGCAAATCAAATTACCACTAATGGTGTGGAGGACGAATTCTTGGAATGCATGCAAGATGGTTTCCTGGATCAGTATGTGGAGGAACCAACCAGGGAACAGGCGATTCTGGATCTGGTACTGTGTAATGAGAAAGGGCTAATCAATAATCTTGTGGCAAAGGGGCCTTTAGGGACAAGTGACCATAATATGATTGAATTTTATATTAAGTTTGAGAGTGATGTAGTCCAATCTGAAACTAAGGTCTTCAATCTAAACAGAGGAAACTACAAGGGTATAAGGGACAGGTTGGCCATGGTAGACTGCACTAAAAGGTATGAAGGTGGACATACAATGGCTAACATTCAAGGAAATAATGCATAATTTGCAACAAACATATATTCCTCTAGGGCATAAAAACCCAAAAGGAAAAGTGATCCAACCATGGCTAACAAAAGAAATTAAAGCTAGTATTAAGTCAAAGGAGGAAGCTTATAAAGTTGCCAGAAAAAGCGGTCAGCCTGAGGATTGGGATCTTTTCAGAAATCAGCAAAGGGGGAGCAAGAAATTGATAAAGAAAGGGAAAATGGAATATGAGCACAAACAAGCGAAAAATATAAAAACGGATTGTAAAAGTTTCTATAGGTATGTGAAAAGGAAAAGACTGGCGAAGGTAAATGTAGATCCTTTAGTCAGAGACGGGAGAATTTATAATGGGGAATGAGGAAATGGCACAGAAATTAAATAAATACTTTGTTTCTGTCTTCACAGAGGAAGACACAAAAAACCTCCCAGAAATATGAGAAAACCAAGGGTGTGGCGAGAATGAGGAAATTAAAGAAATTATTAGTAAAAAAACAGTACTAGCAAAATTAATGGGACTAAAAGTCGATAAATCCCAAGGACCGGATGACCTACATCCTAGGGTTTTGAAAGAGGTGGCCATTGGGATAGTGGACGCATTGGTTGTCATCTTCCAAAATTCTATAGATTCTGGAACGGTTCCTGCAGATTAGAGGATAGCAAATGTAACCTTGCTATTTAAGAAAGGAGGGAGAGTGAAAACAGGGAACTACAGACCTGTTAGCCTCACATCAGTAGTTGGGAAAATGCTGGAATCTATTATAAAGGATGCAATAACTAGGCACTTAGAAACTAATAGTAAGATTAGGCAGAGTCAACATGGATTTATGAAAGGGAAATCCTGTTTGACAAATCTATTGGAGTTCTTTGAGGATGGAACTAGTGGAGTAGACAAAGGGGAACCGGTAGATGTGGTGTATTTGGATTTTCAGAAGGCCTTCGATAAGGTCCCACACAAGAGGTTGGTGAACAAAATTAGGGTACATGGAATTGGGGGTAATATAATAGCATGGATTGAGAATTGGTTAACAGACAGAAAACAAAGAGTAGGGATAAACGGGTCTTTTTCAGGATGGCAGGCTGTGACTAGTGGGGTACCGCAAGGATCGGTGCTTGGGCCCCAGCTATTCACAATCCATATCAATGATTTGGATGAGGGGACTAAATGTAACATTTCCAAATTTGCTGATGACACAAAGCTAGGTGGCAGTGTCAGATGTGAAGAGGCTTCAAGGGGATCTCGACAGGCTCAGTGAGTGGGCTAGAACATGGCAGATGGAATATAATGTGGATAAATGTGAAGTTATCCACTTTGGTAGAAAAAACAGAAAGGCAGAGTATTTCCTAAATGGTGAAAGATTGGGGAATGCAGATGCTCAAAGGGACCTGGGTGTCCTTGTACACGAGTCATTGAAAGTGAATGTGCAGGTGCAGCAAGCCATTAGGAAGGCAAATGGTATGCTGGCCTTCATTACAAGAGGATTTGAGTACAGGAGTAAAGAAGTCTTACTCCAATTATATAGGGCCTTGGTGAGACCACACCTGGAGTACTGTGTACAATTTCGGTCTCCTTACCTAAGGAAGGATATACTTGCCACAGAGGGAGTGCAACGAAGGTTCACGAAATTGATTCCTGGGATGGCGGGACTGTCATATGAGAAGAGATTGAGTAAACTAGGCCTGTATTCTCTTGAATTCAGAAGAATGAGAGGGGATCTCATTGAAGCAAACAAAATTATTGCAGGGCTTGATAGGATGGATGCTGGGAGAATGTTTCCCTTGGCTGGGGAGTCTAGAACCAGGAGCCACAGCCTCAGGATAAAGGGTAGGCCATTCAGGACTGAGATGAGAAGAAATTTCTTCACACAGAGGGTGGTGAATCTTTGGAATTCTCTACTCCAGAGGGCTGTGGAGGCTCAGTCATTGGGTATATTCAAAACAGAAGTCGATAGATTTCTGACTAGTAAGGGCATCAAGGGATATGGCGATAGGGCCGGTGAATGGAATTGAGGCAGAAGATCAGCCATGATCTCATTGAATGGCGGAGCAGGCTCGAAGGGCCGAATGGCCTACTCCTGCTCCTATTTCTTATGATCTTATGTTCTTACAACAAAGTCTCAACTTTAGGAAGGAGGATATTTGGGGAAGTGAGGGAGCAGTTAATGGAGCTGGATTGGAATGGATTTATGAGGGACTAAAGGCTGGGGGAAAACTGGTATGCATAAATTACAAAGCCAATTTATACCACTAGACAAGAAATAGAAATGAGAGAAAATCTACGTGGGCAGCAAAGGATGTGGTGCAAGGAATAAGGCAAAAATGAGCCCATTCCTGAAATACAGATCGTCAGGTGCAGTGGTAGATAGACAAGAGCGAGGGGATAGGGGACAGACTTAAAAAGCTTTAAGGGAACGGTAGCATAGTGGTTATGTTACTAGACTAGTAATCCAGAGACCTGGACTAATGATCCGGAGACGTGAGTTCAATTCCCACCACGGCAGCTTTGGAATTTAAATTCAGATAATTAAATAAATCTGGAATAAAAAGCTAATATCAGTAATGGTGACCATGAAACTACCGGATTGTTGTAAAAACCCATCTGGTTCACGAATGTCCTTTAGGGAAGGAAACTGCCATCCTTACCTGGTCTAGCCTATATGTGACTCCAGACCCACAGCAATGTGGTTGACTCTGAACTGCCCTCTGAAATGGCCTAGCAAGCCACTCAATTGTACAACTGCTACGAAAAACAATAAGAATAAAACCGGATGGACCACCTGGCATCGACCTTGGTACCGGCTTCAGATACGATAACGGCACACCCAGCCCAGTCAACCCTGCGAAGTCCTCCTACTGACAGCTGGGGACTTGTGCCAAAATTGGGAGAGCTGTCCCACAGACTAGTCAAGCAACAGCCTGACATAGTCATACTCACAGAATCATACCTTTCAGCCAATGTCCCAAACTCCTCCATCACCATCCCTGGATATGTCCTGTCCCACCAGCATGACGTCTCATGGCTTCAGGTCAAGCACGGGCAAGGAAATCTCCTGCTGATTACCGCCCTCCCTCAGCTGATGAATCAGTACTCCTCCATGTTGAACACCACTTGGAAGATGTACTGAGAGTAGCAAGGGCACAGAATGTACTCTGGAGGGGCGGACTTCAATGTCCATCACCAAGAGTGGCTCGGTAGCACCACTACTGACCGAGCTGGCCGAGTCCTGAAGGGCATAGCTGCCAGACTGGACCTGTGGCAGGTGGTGAGAGAACCAACATGAGGGGAAACCTACTTGACCTCATCCTCACCAATCTACCTGTCGCAGATGCATCTGTCCATGACAGCATTGGTAGCAGTGACCACCGCACAGTCCTTGTGGAACGAAATCCTGTCTTCAGACTGAGGACACCCTCCATCGTGTTGTGTGGCACTACCACCGTGCTAAATGGGATATATTCAGAACAGATCTAGCAGCTCAAAACTGGGCATCCATGAGGAACTGTGGGCCATCAAACAGCAGCAGAATTGTATTCCATCACAATATGTAACCTCATGGCCCGGCATATCCCTTACTCTACCATTACCATCAAGCCAGGGGACCAACCCTGGTTCAATGAGGAGTGTAGAAGAGCATGCCAGCAGCAGCACCAGGCGTACCTAAAAATGAGGTGCCAACCTGGGGAAGCTGCAACACAGGACTACATGCAAGCTAAACAGCGGAAGCAGCATGCTATAGACAGAGCTAAGCGATCCCACAATCAACAGATCAGATCAAAGCTCTGCAGTCCTGCCACACCCAGTCGTGAATGGTGGTGGACAATTAAACAACTAATGGGAGGAGGAGGCTCCATAAATATCCCCATCCTCAATGATCACGAAGCCCAGAACGCGAGTGCAAAAGAGAAGGCTGAAGCGTTTGCAACCATCTTCAGCCAGAAGTGCCGAGTGGATGACCCATCTCGGCCTCCTCCTGAGGGCATTAAGACTCAACGATGTAGTGTGGGACTGGAGACACATAGCAGGCAGGGGTGGCAGGTTCCCTGAAGGACAATATTTGGGTTTGTACAACAATCCGGTAGCCTTTCATTGTCATTTTCTGATGCCAGCTCACAAATTACAAAATTTACTGAATTCAATTTCACAACCTGCAGTGGTTGCTCGTCCAGTACCATAGGCTACTGTAGCCACAGTATGCATCTTACACATATTCCTGTACTAAATTTATATCTTTTACCTTTAGGGCACTTAGCCAAATTGTGCTTTGTGGGAAGTGGAATCTAGGAGGTGGAGGAGGCCATCCATGAGCTATTACAACACACACAGGTATAATAAAGTCCCCACCATCACAGAAGCCAGTCTTCAGCCAATTCGATTCACTCCACGTGATATCAAGAAACGGCTGAGCGCACTGGATACAGCAAAGGCTATGTGCCCTGACAACATCCCGGCTGTCGTGCTGAAGACTTGCGCTCCAGAATTAGCCGCGCCTCTAGCCAAGCTGTTCCAGTACAGCGACAACACTGGCAACTACCCGACAATGTGGAAAAGCGCCCAGCTATGTCCTGTCCACAAAAAGCAGGACAAATCCAATCCAGCCAATTACCACCCCGTCAGCCCACTCTCAATCATCAGCAAAGACATGGAAGGTGTCATCGACAGTGCTATCAAACGGTACTTACTCACCAATAACCTGCTCACTGATGCTCAGTTTGGATTCCGCCAGGACCACTCGGCTCCAGACCTCATCACAGCCTTGGTCCAAACATGGACAAAAGAACTGAATTCCAGAGGTGAGGTGAGAGTGGCTGCCCTTGACATCAAGACAGCATTTGACTGAGTGTGGCATCAAGGAGCCCTAGTAAAATTGAAGTCAATGGGAATCAGGGGGAAAACTCTCCACTGGCTGGAGTCATACCTAGCACAAAGGAAGATAGTTGTATTGTTGGAGGTCAATCATCTCAGCCCCAGGACATCACTGCAGGAGTTCCTCAGGGCAGTGTCCTAGGCTCAACCATCTTCAGCTGCTTCATCAATGACCTTCCCTCCATCATAAGGTCAGAAGTGGGGATGTTCGCTGATGATAGCGCAGTGTTCAGTTCCATTCGCAACTCTTCAGATGATGAAGCAGTCCATGCCCGTGTGCAGCAAGACCTGGACGATATTCAGGCTTGGGCTGATAAGTGGCAAGTAACATTTGCGTCACACAAGTGCCAGGCAATGATTATCTCCAACAAGAGAGCGTCTAACCACCGCCTCTTGACATTCAACGGCATTACTATCGCCAAATCCCCCAACATCAACATCCTCGGGGTCACCATTGATCAGAAACTTAACTGGACCAGCCACATAAATACTATGGTTACAAGAGCAGGTCAGAGGCTAGATATTCTGTGGCCATTGTCTCACCTCCTGACTCCCCAAAGCCTTTCCACCATCTACAAGCCACAAGTCAGGAGTGTGATGGAATGCTCTCCACTTGCCTGGATGAGTGCAGCTCCAACAACACTCAAGAAGCTCAACACCATCCAGGACAAAGCAGCCCGCTTGATTGGCACCCCATCCACCACCTTAAACATTCACCCCCTCCACCACCGGCGCACCGTGGCTGCAGTGTGTACCATCTACATGATGCACTGCAGCAACTGGCCAAGGCATCTTTGGCAGCACCTCCCAAACCCGCGACCTCAACCACCTAGAAGGACAAGGGCAGCAGGCGCATGGGAACACCACCACCTGCAAGTTCCCCTCCAAGTTACACATCCTGACTTGGAATTATATCACCGTTCCTTCATCGTCGCTGGGTCAAAGTCCTGGAACTCCCTCCCTGACAGCACTGTGGGAGTACCTTCACCACACGGACTGCAGCGGTTTAAGACGGCTCACCACCACCTTCTCGAGGGCAATTAGGGATGGGCAATAAATACTGGTCTTGCCAACGATACCCACATCCCAGGAACATTAAAAAAAAGCTGGTTAGACGGGTAACACTAGAGAGAGATTAGGATTGAGGGAACACAAAAAACATTGTAAAAGGTAAATACATCTGACGACATCATCCAAAAACACGTCGTCAAATTCCACATGTACGCTGACAACATTCAGCTCTGCTTCACTACCACCTCTCTCGACCCCTCCACTGCCTCAGATGCTGCTTGTCTGACATCCAGTACTGGATGAGCAAAAAATTCCTCAAATTAAATATTGGAAAGAAGATTGTCCTCTGTCCCCAATCCCCCTCCTTGACGACTGACTGAGGCTGAACCGGACTGTTCATCATCAATGTCCCCTCACTGCACGTGCGCGGTTTTTGCATTGAAAAGACGGCAAGCCGGCTGCGCGGGCTCCCTGGAGCACTGTGCAGCTTACTGGGAATATTGTTCATAACCTCAGCATTCTATCTGACTTTTAGCGGAGCTTCCGACCTCATATCCTCTCCATCACCAAGACCATCTACTTCCACCTCCGTAATATCGCCCGTCTCAACCCCTGCCTCGGCTCATCTGCTGCTGAAACCACATCCATGCCTTTGTTACTCCAGACTCAACTATTCCAACGCTCTCCTGGCCGACCTCCCACATTCAACCCTCCGCAAATTTGAGCACGTCCAAAACTCTGCTGCCTGTATCCTAACTCACATCAAGTCCCGTTCACCCATCACCCCTGTGCTCGTTGATCTTTATTGGCTCCCGTTCCAGCAACAGCGGGGGAAACAGCGCCGACCTGATTGGATACCAGCAGCGGCGGAACCGTCGACACTTTCCAAAAAAAAACGAAGAGTGACGTCACCGGACAGCAGGTAGGTGATTGGTTGGTGAGTATTAAGGTTTTTTTTCTCTCTAACCTAGGACAGTGGTTTAAACTAGGTGCGGGAAACTATAACTGTATTAAATTTATAGCTTAACTAGTTAAACAATTTAGTAACTATAAATAACTGTTGAATAAAGACTTTAACTAATTAAATAAATAAAATAAGGCTAGTCTGAGATATGGCAAAGCAGGTTGTGTGTCTGCACTGCAGTATGTGGGAGTTTGTGGACAGCAAGACTGTCCCAAATAAACACATCTGCAGGAGATGTCCCCATCTCGAATCTCTCCGGCTCAGTCATTGAGCTGGAGTGCGAGTTGGAGACACTCCGACACATAAGGAAGGGGGAGGAATTTGTGGACAGCTTTATCCAGAATACAGTCACACCCCAGAGGAAAGCACAGGTTCAGGAAAGGGAGGGTGTGACCGTTAGGGAGCCGGGTAGCGGGGATTTACAAGAGGTTCAGAAGGAGGTCCCACAGGCACTGGTCCTATCCAACAGGTGCGATGTACTCGCTACCTGTGAGGACAAGGAGAAAGACTGCAGGGAGGACAGCCACAATGCAGACCAAGTCACCGTGGCTCAGAAGGCTGTCGAAGGGGGGAAAGAGCAGAATAGAAATGTAGTAGTGATGGGGTCTCTATAATTAGGGGGATAGATAGTGTCCTCTGCAGCCATGAACGAGAATCCGGAAGGGTGTGTTGCCTCCCAGGGTAAGGGATATCTCACGGCGGCTGGAGAGGAACTTGGAGAGAGGGTAAATCCAGTTGGCGTGGTCCATGTTGGAACAAACGACATAGGTAGGACCAGGGAGGAGTTCCTGCTGAAAGAGTTTCAGGAGATAGGCTCTAAATTAAAAAGCAAGACCTCGAGGGTAATAATCTCTGGGTTATTACCCGAGCCATGTGCAAATTGGCATAGAAGCAGACAGATCAGGAGAATTAACACGTGGCTAAAGGGCTGGTGTGGGAAAGAGGGGTTCCTTTTCATGGGACACTGGCACCAGTTCTGGGACACAAGCTGTACCGATGGGAAGGGCTCCACCTGAACCGGGATGGGATCCGTGTCCTCGTGGAAATGGTAAATATAGGGAGGTGGCAAAGGCTTTAAACTAGTAAGAAGGTGGGAGGGATCTACAAGAAACGTAAGCAGCCTAAATATAAACAAAACAGAAAAAGTGAGCATAGGAAAGAATAAAGTAATGGCAAGGGTGCAAATAGAGTTATAGAACAGGAGTCTAAAAAGATGGTTAAACATAAAGTGAGAGGAAATCCTATTAAAAATGAGTTAAACTGTCTGTACAGCAATGCACACAGTGTCCGAAATAAAACAGGGGAGCTGGAGGCAATCATGCGTTGGGAGGAACCAGACATAGTAGGGATTACTGAGACAAGGCTACTGAAAAATCAGGACTGGGAATTAAACATTGCAGGGTATAACATATTTAGAAAAGATAGAGAGGGGAAGAAGGAGAGGTGGAGTAGCTGTACTTATCAGGGATAGCGTAATGGCAGTAGAAAAAAGGGACGCAAATATCAGCAAGACAAAAATAGAATCCATATGGATAGAGATAAAAGATAATAAAGGATCAATCACACTAATAGGCGTAGTCTACAGACCACCTAATAGTGGAAGGGAGGTGGAGGAAGAACTATACAGACAAATTAGAGAAATTAGTAAAAAACATAGAATAATCATCATGGGGGATTTGTACTACCCCGATATTAATTGGACAGAAGAGGTAGGTAAAGGGGAAAAGGGAATGGTGTTCTTACAATGTCTAGAGGAATCCTTTCTAACCCAATATGTAAAAAGCCCAAGAAGGGAGGATTCGCCATTGGATCTAGTTATGGGGAATGATCCAGAGCAGATAAGAGAAGTAAACGTAGGGGAACATATAGGCAATAGTGACCATAATATAATAAGCTTTAAGATGATAATAGAGAAGGACATAAGAATGACAAAAACCAAGTTAATAGATTGGAGAAAAGCTGATTTTGAGGGGCTGAGAATAGAACTTGGTAAGATAAAATGGGCAACAATATTGGCAAACAACGATGTAGAACGACAATGGAAAACATTTAAAACGGTGTTCAACAGAGGCCAGGAAAAATATATTCCGCTAAAAGGAAAGAACAAACTAAACATTAATGAGACTCCATGGATCAATAAAGACGTAAGGAAAGAGGCATACATTAAGTACATAGACAGCAGAGGAGTGCATGATAAGAGAGAATACGAAGGGATTAGAAGAGAAGTCAAAAAAAATTAGGAAGGCAAAGAGGAACTATGAAATTCAATTATCAAGGAACATAATACAAAATAGTAAAATTTTTACAGGCACATCAATTAAAAAAAGGACGGATGGGATGGGAATAGCCATTAAGGAATGGACAGGACAATACCACAAGTAACGATAGGGAGATGGCAGAAATATGAAATCATTATTTCGCTTCGGTATTTACCAGGAAGATAGAACAGGTGGGCATGACATTGGATGATGAGATGAGTAATGAGAGAAGTGCATTTAAAATAAAAAAGGGGATGTATTAAATAAACTAATCAAGCTCAAAGAGGATAAACCCCTGGTCCGGATGGATTGCATCCACGCATTTTAAAAGAATCTAGGGAAGTGATAGCAGAGTCATTACCACACATATTTAATAATTCATTAGAAAAAGGTGTAGTGCCAGAAGACTGGAAGATAGCTAATGTAATACCTATATTTAAGAAGGGGGGTAGAACATGTCCAGGGAATTATAGACTAGTCAGCTTAACATCGGTGGTAGGAAAAATAATGGAATCCCTACTAAAGGAGAAAATAGAAGAACATCTAGAAACAAAAAGTATAATAATGAATAGTCAACATGGATTTCAAAAGGGAAAATCTTGATTGACCAACCTTATAGAATGTTTTGAAGAGGTAACAGAGAGAGTAGACAATGGTAATGCAGTAGATGTAATTTATCTAGGTTTTCAAAAGGCCTTCGATATGGTACCCCATAATAGACTAATGAATATGGCTAGAGAATGTGGAGTCAGGGGACAAGTAGCAGAATGGATTGCTGGCTAGCTTCAAGACAGAAAGCAGAGAGTGGGAGTAAAGGGTAGCTATTCACAGTGGCAGAAGGTGGGTACTGGTGTTCCACAAGGATCAGTGCTGGGACCACTGCTGTTCACAATTTACATTAACGATTTAGACTTTGGAATCAAAAACACAATTTCTAAATTTGCGGATGACACCAAATTGGGGGGGAATGTCAATACTGAGGAGGATTGCAACAAATTACAGGAGGACATTAATAAACTTGCAGAATGGGCAAATAATTGGCAAATGATGTTCAACACAGATAGATGTGTGGAATTACATTTTGGTAGGAAGAATAGGGAGGTCACATCACTTGGAGGGTGCAAGTCTAGGTGGGATAGAGGAACAAAGGGATCTCGGAGTACAAATACACAAATCACTAAAAGTTGCGCCACAGGTTAGCAAGGCCATTAAAATGCAAACCAAGCACTAGGGTTTATTGCTAGAGGGATAGAATTGAAAAGTAGGGAAGTTATGCTAAACCTGTATCGAACCTTGGTTAGACCACACTTAGAGTACTACATACAGTTCTGGTCACCATATTATAAAAAGGATATAGAGGCACTGGAGAGGGTGCCGAGAAGATTTACAAGGATGATAAAGAAATGCGAGGGTATACACATCAGGAAAGGATGAACAGGCTGGGTCTCTTTTCTCTTGAAAAAGGGCTAAGGGGTGACCTAATAGAGGTCTATACAATTATGAAAGGTTTTGATAGAGTGGATACAGAGAAAATGTTTCCACTTGTGGGGAAGAGCATAACTAGAGGCCATCAACATAAGATAGTCACCAAGAAATCAAATGGGGAATTCAGAAGAAACTTCTTTACCCAGAGAGTGGTGAGAATGTGGAACTTGCTACCACAGGGAGTGGTTGAAGCAAATAGTATAGATGCATTTAAGGGGAGGCTAGACAAACATATGAGGGAGAAGGGAATAGAGGGTTATGCTGCTAGAGTTAGATGAGGAAAGACGGGAGGAGGCTCGAGTGGAGCATAAACACCGGCATGGACTGGTTGGGCTGGATGGCCTGTTTCTGTGCCGTATATCCTATGTAATCCTATGTAAATATTGGGAAGACCGAAGCCATTGTTTTCGGTCCCCGCCACAAACTCCGTTCCCTAGCCACTGACTCCATCCCTCTCCCTAATATCTGTCTGAGGCTGAACCACACTGTTCGCAACCTTGGTGTCATATTTGACCCTGAAATGAGCTTCCAACCACATATCCGCAGCATGACAAAGACCTCCTATTTCCACCTCCGTAACATCGCCCGTCTCCGCCCTTGCCTCAGCTCATCCACTGCTGAAACCCTCATCCATGCCTTTGTTACCTTTAGAGTTGACTATTCCAACACACTCATGGCTGGCCTCCCACATTCCACCCTCCATAAACTTGTCATCCAAAACTCGGCTGCCCATGTCCTAACTCGCACCAAGTCCCGTTCGCCCATCACCCCTGTGCTCACTGACCTACATTGGCTCCCGGTTAAGCAGCGCCTCGATTTCAAAATTCTCATCCTTGTTTTCAAATCCTTCCATGGCCTCGGCCCTTCCTATCTCTAATCTCCTTCAGCCCCACAACCGCCTCCCCCCCCCCACCCCCGAGATATCTGCGCCCCTCTAATTCTGCCCTCTTGAGCATCCCTGATTATAATCGCTCAACCATTGGTGGCCGTGCCTTCTGTTGCCTAGGCCCTAAGCTCTGGAATTTCCTGCCTAAACCTGTCCGCCTTGCTACCTCTCTTTCCTCCTTTAAGACACTCCTTAAAACCTACCTCTTTGACCAAGCTTTTGGTCACCTGCCCTAATTTCTCCTTATGTGGCTCGGTGTCAAATTTGTTGTCTTAAAATACTCCTGTGTAGTGCCTTGGGACGTTTTACTACGTTAAAGGTGCTATATAAATACAAGTTGTTGTTGTTGTTGTAAATGCCAAGTTTGCTGACGATACAAAGTTAGGTGTGAGGAGGACACAAAGAGCCTGCAAAGGGATATAGACAGGTTAAGAGAGTAAATAAAGAATGACTTGCATTTATATAGCGCCTTTCACGACCACCGGACGTCTCAAAGCGCTTTATAGCCAATGAAGTACTTTTTTGAAGTGGAGTCACTGTTGTAATGTGGGAATAAAGAGTAGGCAATAAAGTGGCAGATGGAGTATAATGTGGGAAAATGTGAGGTTATTCACTTTGGTAGGAAGAATAGAAAAACAGAATATTTTTTTAAATGGTGAGAAACTATTAAATGTTGATGTTCAGAGATACTTAGGAGTCCTCACACAGGAAACACAAAGTTAGCATGCGCTTTATTGCAAGGGGGTTGGAGTACAAGAGGAAGGAAGTCTTACTACAATTGTACAGGGCTTTGGTGAGACCGCATCTGGAGTTTGCACAGTTTTGGGCTCCTTATCTGAGGAAGAACATACTTGTCTTGGAGGCGGTGCAACAAAGGTTCACTAGATTGATTCCTGGGATGAGAGGGTTGTCCTATGAGGAGAGATTGAGTAGACTGGGTCTATACTCTCTGGAGTTTAGAAGAATGAGAGGTGATCTCATTGAAACATATAAGATTCTGAGGGGGATTGACAGGGTAGATGTTGAGAGGCTGTTTCCCCTGGCTGGAGAGTCTAGGACTGGGGCATAGTCTGAGGATAAGGGGTCGGCCATTTAAGACTGAGATGAGGAGGAATTTCTTCACTTGTGAATCTTTGGAATTCTCTACCCCAAAGGGCTGTGGATGCTGAGTCGTTGAGGATATTCAAGGCTGAGATAGTTCAATCAAGGGATATGGAGAGAAGGCGGGAAAATGGAGTTGAGGTCGAAGATCAGCCATGATCTTACTGAATGGCGGAGCAGGCTCAAGGAGCCGTATGGCCTACTCCAGCTCCTAATTCTTATGACCTTAAATGAAATTCAATGTCAACAAGTGTAAAGGTGATGTGACTAGGGAACGAGAATAAATATTGAAACTATTAAATTAAATGGATAGGATGTGGGATATAACACAGAAAAGGATTTGGAGGAATCCTTGTGATTAAACCTACATTCAAACCAGTCACCAAATCTTCTACTTAAGAAATTTCACACTTAAAACTATCCAATTCCTAACAAAAATCAGTGGCCAGAAATGTACCTCCAGCTCACTGTAAAAATACACAAACAAGATGCAAGGTGACTGCCCATTTTCATTTGTAATTGTACTCTAAATACTTATTACACAAAATACCAAACATAAACCCTACATCCTGCTACACAGAATCATGGAACAGTACAGCACTGAAGGAGGCCATTAGACCCATTGCGTCTGTGCCTGCTCTTTCGAAGAACAATTCAGTTAGTCCCACTCGTCCGCTCTTTTGCCATAGCCCCGTAATTTTTTCTCCTTCAAGTAGTTATCTAATTCCCTTTTGAAGGCTACTATTGACTCCGTATCCCCCACCCTATCAGGCAGTGCATTCCAAATCCTAACCACTCACTGCATAAAAAAGTTTTTCCTCATGTCGCCTCTGGTTCTTTTGCCAATCACCTTCAATCTGTGCTCTCTGGTTATCGACCCTTCAGCCATTGGAAACCATTTCTCTTTATTTACTCTATCTAAACCCTTCATGATTTTAAATACCTCTATCAAATCTCCTCTTAGCCTTCTCTGCCCTAATGAAAAAATCCCAGCTTCTCCAGTCTATCCACATAACTGTAATCCCTCATCCCTGGAACCATTCTACTAAATCTCTTCTGTACCCTCTTCAAAGCCTTCATGTTCTTCCTAAAGTGTGGTGCTCAGAATTGGACATAATACTCCAGCTGGGGCCTAACTAGTGTTTTATACAGGTTTAGCATAACTTCCTGTATTTTTTACTCTATGCCTCTATTTATAAAGCTCAGGATCCTATATGCTTTATTAACTGCTTTGTTAACCTGTCCTGCCACCTTCAAAGATTTGTGCACAAACGCTCCCAGGTCTCTCTGTTCTTGCGCCCCCTTTATAATTGTACCATTTAGCATGTATTGTCTCTCATTTTTCTACCAAAATGCATCACCTCTCACTTTTCTGCGTTGAATTTCATCTGCCATGTGTCCGCCCATTCTACCAGCCTGTCTATGCCCACTTGAAGTCTATTACTATCTTCCTCACTGTTTACTACACTTCAAAATTTCGTGTCATCTGCAAATTTTGAAATTGTGTCCTGTACCCCCCAAGTTCAAGTCATTAATGTCCATCAAAAACAGCAGTGATACTGAACCCTGGGGAACACCACTGTATACCTCCTCCAGTCCCATAAACAGCCATTCACCACAAATGTGCCTGTACCTGTCAGAGAAAAGGGCAAAAAATTCTACTGATAGTTGTAACCATTTCCTCATATTCTGTGTAATACTAGGGGAAGAAATCTTTTTGAACCACTTCTTACTAGAAAATGTCCGAGTGATCAGTCCCAGAAAATCTCAGTCCTCAGTTTTCATTGTTGGCTACAGGCTGTGTTGGATGGGCACTGCTCGAGGTGGAATCAAGGATAAAACAATAGGCTTTTAAAAAAGTCACAACACACATCTTACTGTTTTACAAAGATCCAGCGGCATTCCATGGTTCAGTGTGCAAAAAGCTGAAGAAGTTTGATTTTTGGACCGAGAGACAGCTCAAACTTCGGCACTATTTCTGAGCTGTAAGCAGTTGCAGGTTGAATATTGCAGGTTTGCTTTTTTACAAAATGTGCACAATTATAAATTCTTTCCCTTCTAACTTTCATGATTTACTTCCCTTATATCTCAGCTCCTGAAGGAGTCAACGCCAGGGTATAGTTTGACATGCTGGGAGTCGAGACAGTTCATGCTGGCAGTCTATTCAATTCTGCTGCGATCTAACCAAGTCCAATCATATCCTCAACCAGCAGTGATCAAGAGTGGGAACCTGAGCCAATATCTTTCCCCTCCCTAACCTGGGTTATTGAAGTAATTTCAGCACCTCCACTGATGCCCTGGCTAAGATCAGCTGGCTAAGCACTGACCAAGGATCAAACCCTGGACTTGGTTGGTCTGGATAATACAACAAACACAGTGGGCTGGATTTTGATACTGGGGCGGGTTGGGGTCGTGTTATCCGCATTTCGTGTTATCCACCCGCCTGCAATTGGATCTGGGAGATTGATGCAATTTTCACCTAATTGGGCAATTGAGTTCCAGCATGTGGGAACCCATGAACCAATTAGTGGTTTCAGTCTGAAAGTCGCCTTTGATGATGTCATCATTGCAGGTCAGAGACTGCCTGGTCTCAGAGATTGCCTGGCCTTTGCTGTGAGAGGACTTGGATGCAAAATTAGCAGAGAGTTTTTTTTGCAACCAAGTCCTCCCAGGCAGTCTCTGAAGACATTCAATGCAGCAGCATCAGAGGCGACTTTCACACCTAATACTACTACTACCTTCATCACAATACTACTACTACCTTCATCACATCTCCGTTGTCATAGTGGACCTGCAGCTGATAGTCAGCTATCCACTTGTGCTCCCGCCAGGTTTCACTGGCGTGTTTCACATCAGGCGTACTTCACGTCGGAAAAGGGTTAAACTAGCGTAAAACGTTTCAAAATGGCATTACAGAGCCAATTTAGGGCTTGTTAAGGGCTTTAATGGCCTCTCCCGCCTCTTGGAGGCAGGACGGAGTCAGGAACCCCGCGACCGATTTTGTCAAAATTGCGTGGAGGCAGAATGGAGTCGGAACCCCCGAATCTGCAACTTTAACCCCCCACACGCCTCCAAACCCGACTCCACAGGTCATTGAAAATCCAGCCCAGTGTATTTACTGGGGGCGCCATCAGTAATGGGAATTTCCCCATCTTCCAATGACCTACAAAGCAAAGTGAAACTGTGTTTACCTATCATCATAAGACCTTCTCAGAGATTGTTCATAGCGCATCTCACGGAACAGCTCTTCCTTCTCTCGATGTATTCGCTCCTGTTCTCGCCTCCTCTCCTGTGTGGAATGGACACACAAGGTTACTATGTGCTGTTGTAAACAAACACATTCTTTATGAAAGCACCTCCTTAAGCCAACCATGTCAACCATGTCATTTCTTTTGTATCTGCCCAAACCAACTCAGAGAGCCCTGTGTGGACTCTCAAACTTTTAGAAATACCAGAAAATGGGTAATCCCCACATGCTAATCTGCAATATTCTCCCGACTGTCCTTTTTCCCCATTCATTTTCTGACGGTGCAGACTAATGCTTGCGAGCAGTTCCACAGGCGCCTGGTGCCCTCAGATACCTTGTCCAAGTAATCAATCTTTATGTGCAAGTGACTATCAATGGGCTATCCAACTGTGAAGTCGGAGCACCGCAGGCGAGCCCCGATACTGTCCTCCACTAATATCCACATATCTGTGCAATTTCAGTGGGGAATCACTGGACAATGACCGGGAACGGTGATGGGTGGGGGGGGGGGGGGGGGGGGGGGAACGATCCTGGCTGATTTTCCCCTTTGTACCCAGGGTGCTCAGGCCCAGTAGACATCTGCTAGTTCAGCACAGACTGGCCAATTAAAGCTTCACTGTCCCTATGGCTCAGGTGCACTCAGCAGTTTTTAAAAGATGCATTCCACCTCACACTCTACGAGACTAACATTTCAGTGATAATGTTACTGAAGTATCAAGTATCTTTCTTAACGTAAAATTAACCTATACTGAAATGGTCTGGTCTCTCTCTGGCTATGAAGCCAGGACTATTATCGAGCAGCAGCAGAATCCTGAATGAAAACCTTCTCCCCTTTCCTCGTTCACTGAGAGCATCAACCCTTCACTGAGGTGCAGTTCCACAGGCATCAATCACCATCCTGCACCTTGCTTAAATTGCTCATGAGCCTTGACAGTGATTGTCAGCAAGCTATTCGTCTAACGGAGTAATGAAGAGCGGAGAGCCTGGCCAATTATTCCCTCTCTAATGCCGAGGCCAATTGCAGTGCCCTTTCTACTGCCTCAGCTGAGAGTAGCTAACTCAGGACAAACCTGGCATCTTCCTAATCTAGATGGATGCCCTACTTACTCACTCAATAAACATACTAAGCCATCAAGCAATGAGAAAAGCCCTACTCTCTCTTTTCCCTCTGTTTTATTTTCTATTACTAGTCGAATTCCACTACATCACTCATGAGCAAACATTGAAATTAAATTTGTAGCCTTCTCAACATAACTACTTATTTCCCACTCTAAATCTTTCAGGCGACCTCAGTTTTTCACTGCTTTCCTCCTCTTGCTATCTATCTGCATGGCTTTCAATTTTTCTCTCTCCATTTCTCATCTTTTTCCTTTCAACTCCAACAAAAGCCTGCAGCCAAACCTGAGCCTATGACCCTCTGAAAGGCATAGAAATGGTCCTGTCTCTCCCTGGCTATGAAGCCACAATTCTATTCTCGTGGAACAGCACAATCCTGAAACTCCCTTCAGAAGAGCCCAACTGTCACAGAACTATATGACATTACAGACCAGGGACTCATTCCCATCACCAATGGAACCAATAATCAAAATTGTGCATGGTGGTGGGAGGGGGTGAAGAATATAAGATGAATTATTAGTACAGTGTGCAGTTTTGGGACATCCCATTATAGAAAGGACATTAAAGCCATAGAAAGCGTACAGCGTAGACTCACCAGGATGACACCAGGGATGGAAAACTATAACTATAGCAGAGAAGAAGGTTAAAAGGACATTTAATAGAGTTTTTGAAATTCTGAAGGATGCTGCTCTTCCTGAATATTTTAGAACAAGGAATACTTAGTTCCCAGTCCCACCCTGGCTGAAGCCAAGTTTTTGTTCTCATTATATATATTAGCACCTCTAGTTCCTCAGTTTAATTTATAATGTTTTGTGAGGTTTGCATACAAGGACTGGCCATTCATAAACCTAATTACCATTGCCCCTTCCATTTAGTCAGTCTGTAGGTGTGTTTCCTTTCCTTACCCCTTCTATGAGCAATCTCTCCCTCTCCAGTGCCTCTCGCTCCAGTCTCTCTCTTTCAAGGCGCATCCTCTCAATCTGCAGTCGGTCTCGTTCCCTCTCCAGCATTTCTCTACCTTCCCGCTCCCGTCGGCTTTCTCGATCCCACACCTCACGTTCTCTGCTGGGGAAAGAAAATAGAATCATAGAGTGGTTACAGCACAGAAGGAAGCCATTCGGCCCATCCCAGCTCTCTGCAAGAGCACTTCAGCTAGTCCCACTCCCCCGCCCTTTCCACGTAGCCCAGCAAATCTTTTTCCTTCAGGTACTTATCCAATTCCCTTTTGAAAGCCACAATTGAATCTGCCTCCACCACCCTTTCAGGCAGTGCATTCCAAATCCTAACCACTAGCTGCGTAAAAAAGTTATTCCTCATGCCGCCTTTGGTTCTTCTGCCAATCACCTTAAAAATGTGTCCACTGGTTCTCGACCCTTCCACCAATGGGAACAATTTCTCTCTATCTACTCTATCTAGACCCCTCGTGATTTGAACACCTCTATCAAATCTCCTCTCAACCTTCTCTGCTCTAAGGAGAACAATCCCAGCTTCTCCAGTCTATCCATGTTACTGAAGTCCCTCATCCCTGGAACCATTCTTGTAAATCTTTTCTGCACCCTCTCTAAGACCTTCACATCCTTCCTAAAGTGCAGTGCCCAGAATTGGACACAATACTCCAGTTGAGGCCAAACCAGTGTTTTATAAAGGTTCATCATAACTTCCATGCTTTTGTACTCTATGCCGCTATTTATGAATGTGATGCGGAGATGCCGGTGTTGGACTGGGGTGGACAAAATTGAGAGGTCGCACAACACCAGGTTATAGTCCAACAGTTTTATTTGAAATCACAAGCTTTCGGAGCTATCGCTCGCTATTTATGAAGCCCAGGATCCCGTATGGTTTTTTAACACGATGGGCCGAAATGGCCTGCTTCCGTGCTGTAACTTTCTATGATTCTTTGAACCGCTTTCTCAACCTGCCCTGCCACCTTCAACAATTTGGGCACATATACCCCCAGGTCTCTCTGTCATGCACTCCCTTCAGGATTGTACCCTTTAGTTTATATTGCTTGTCCTCGTTCTTCCTACCAAAATGTATCACTTCACACTTTCCTGCGTTAAATTTCATCTGCCACGTGTCCGCCCATTCCACCAGCTTGTCTATGTCCTCTTGAAGTCTATCACTATCCTTCTCAACTGTTCACTATACTTCCAAGTTTTGTGTCATCTGCAATTTTTGAAATTGTGCCCTATACACCCAAGTCTAAGTCATTAATATATATCAAGAAAATCAGTGGTCCTAGTACCGACCCCTGGAAAACACCACTGTGTACCTTCCTCCAGTCCGAAAAACAACCGTTCACCACTGCTCTGTTTCCCGTCACTTAGCCAATTTCATATCCATGCTGCCACTGTGCCTTTTATTTCATGGGCTTCAACTTTGCTGGCAGGCCTATTATGTGGCACTTTCTCAAACGACTTTTGGAAGTCTATGTACACCACATCAACCGCATTGCCCTCATCAACCCTCTCTGTTACCTCATCAAAAAACTCAATCAAGTTAGTTAAACACGATTTGCCTTTAACAAATCCATGCTGGCTTTCCTTAATTAATCCACACTTGTCCAAGTGACTGTTAATTTTGTCCCAGATTATTGTTTCTAAAAGCTTCCCCACCACCGAGGTTAAACTGGCTGGCCTGTAGTTGCCGAGTTTATCCTTACACCCTTTTTTGAACAAGGGTGTAACATTTGCAATTCTCCAGTCCTCTGGCACCACTCCCATATCCAAGGAGGATTGGAAGATTATGGCCAGTACCTCCGCAATTTCCACTTTTATTTCCCTCAGCATCCTAGGATGCATCCCATCCGGTCCTGGTGACTTATCTACTTTAAGTACAGCCAGCCTTTCTAGTACCTCCTCTATCAATTTTTATCCCATCCAGTATCTCAACTACCTCCTCTTTCACCATGACTTTGCATCTGTCTTTATTAAGGAAGAAGATGCTGCCAAAGTACTTATTTAGTACTTCAGCCATGCGTAGGTCTCCATTTTGGTCCCGAATCGGCCCCACCCCTCCTCTAACTACCCGTTTACTATTTATATGCCTACAGAAGACTTTTGGATTCCCTTTTATGTTAGCAGCCAATCTATTTTCATACTCTCTCTTTGCCCCCTCTTCCTTTTTCACTTCCCCTCTGAACTTTCTATATTCAGCCTGGTTCTCACTTGTATTCTCAACCTGACATTTGTCATATGCCCCCTTTTTCTGCTTCATCTTACTCTCTATCTCTTTTGTCATCCAGGGAGCTCTGGCTTTGGTTGCCCTACCTTTCCCCCTCGTGGGAATGTACCTCGACTGTACCCAAACCATCTCCTCTTTAAAGGCAGCCCATTGTTCCATTACAGTTTTGCCTGCCAATCTTTGTTCCAATTTATCCGGGCTAGATCTATTTTCAACCCACTGAAATTGGCCTTCCTCCAATTAAGTATTTTTACTCTAGATTGCTCCCTGTCCTTTTCCATAGCTAATCTAAACCTTATGATACTATGATCACTGTTCCCTAAATGTTCCCCTACTTACACTTGCTCGACTTGACCCACCTCATTCCCCAGAACCAGATCCAACAATGCCTCCTTCCTCGTTGAGCAGGAAACATACTGATCAAAAGTTCTCCTGAACACACTTCAGAAATACTTCTCCCTCCCTGCCCTTTACACGATTACTATCCCAGTCCATATTAGGATAGTTGAAGTCCCCCATTATCACTACTCTATAGTTCTTGCACCTCTCTGTAATTTCCCTATAAATTTGCTCCTCTATATCCATCCCACTATTTGGTGGTCTATAGAATACACCTGGTAGTGTAATGGCACCTTTATTATTTCACAACTTTAACCAAATAGATTAAGTCCTTGACCCCTCCAGGACATCCTCTTTCTCCAGCCTTGTAATATTCTCCTTAATCAATACTGCCACACCACCTCCTTTCTTTCCTTCCCTATCTTTCCTGAACACCTTATATCCAGGAATATTTAGTACCCAATCCTGCCCTTTTTTGAGCCAGGTCTCCATTATCGCCATGACATCATATTTCCATGTGTCTATTTGTGCCTGCAGCTCACCAACCTTATTTACCAATCTTCGTGCATTCACACACATGCACTGTAAACCTATCTTAGACCCTCTCGTATTCTCTCTTAGTCTGACCGCACCTAATACCGTACTATTTCTTACTCCAGTGCTATCTGTCTCTCCCAATCCTTTGTGCACCTTGTTTCTCCTTTCTAATGCTACATCCTGGTACCCATCCCATAAACTCTTCGGGGTTCATAGAATTTTACAGCACAGAAGGATATCATTTGGCCCATCGTGCCTGTGCCGGCTCTTTGAAAGAGCTCTCCAATTAGTCCCACTCACCCGCTTTTTCCCCAATAGCCCTGCAAATTTCTCCTTTTCAAGTATATATCCAATTCCCATTTGAAGTTATTATTGAATCTGCTTCCACCGCCCTTTCAGACAGTGCATTCCAGATCATCATAACTCGCTGCGTAAAGAAAATTCTCATCCCTCCTGTTTCTTTTCAATTACCTTAAATCGGTGTCCTCTGGTTACTGACCCTTCTGCCACTGGAAACAGTTTCTCCTTATTTACTCTATCAAAGCCATTCATGATTTTGAACACCTCTATCAAATCTCCATTAACCTTCTCTGCTCTAAGGAGAACAACCCCAGCTTCTCTAGTCTATCCACACCAGGATTAAATCAGAATTAAATCAGCAACATTTCCACAGACAGAAGTTAAATTCAGCCCTTTGTGGTTAAATTGAGAGGTTTCACTAGAACACTAAAATAATGGAGATTAATAACTGGTGATGCCATTTAATGTGCAATACTCAGGGGAAGGGAGAAGAAACAACTTGCACTTGAAAGAATTTATCTCTCCCACCTTACAGAGCTAAAATTTGAGAAGGGCTCCTCCTTGACAAGAGATTTCAGTAACAGCTACCTGCTGCACACCTGCCTGGTCTCCTAGCTGCAAGCAATTTGTATGGGCTATATAACCAAAAGATATGGAAAGTCTTGGACCAAACTTTTAAGTAGCACTGGAGCACCAGGATTGGATTCCAGGGTGGGAAAAGATGGCAATCTCCATTCAACATAATGACAGCCAGTTGAAGTCACACCAACGCAGCACAGAAACAAATCTCATCAGACTGGGAGACAAGATATGCTGGATCTCCAACAGACTGATTTCTCAGTAGAAAGCTAAAAGGACAGGAAAAAGGGATAAAAAGGGAAATCAGGAAGCACTGATTGCACAAAGGGTAGTGGAAAACTGGAAATTTCTCCCCCAAAAGGCCATGGATGCGGGGGGTCAATTGGAGCTCTCAAGAGCAATAGAATTTTGTTGGCTAAGGGTATCAAGGGATATAGAGCAAAGGCGGGTAAATGGAGTTGAGGTACAGATCAGCCATAATCTAATTGAATGACGGAACAGGCTCAAGGGGCTGAATCGTCTCCTCCTGTTACTATGTTCTTATTGCCTCACACATCATTCTATATTTGACTGAGCCGAAGATCATTGTATAGTTTGAAAAAAAAAGGTAAAATGTACAGGTCAATTCCCATGCTTTCTAAGATCACTCTCAGGTTGAAGGCATGGTTGAGATTTCACTCCTGCTGCAAAACATGCTTAGTTGCTCAAAATGTATTCTGCTACCACAGCAACCCTTTGCTGTCATGTGGGAGGAGTGCTATGGCTCCATAGTACACGCACCTCTGTAGAGAGAGGGGGGGGCCGAGGGGGGAAGGGGGGGCGAGGGGGAGGGAGGGGGCAGAGAGGAAGGGGGCAGAGAGGAAGGGGGGGGGGGAGCGGAGGGGGAGGTTCTCTTTGTGAAGAGGTTCTCAGCACTCCTGCCATCTATTTTTGAATTGCTTCTTTCTGACATTACATAAAGTGTGTCCTTAAATCAGCATGCAGAATTACACCATTTTTCTCACTCTAAGCAAGACCATTGAGACCCTAGTTAGATGCAGCAAGTTGAACTGACCTGTGTCTCTCAAAATCCCATAAATCTCTCTTGTGGTCCCAATGTCGTTCTCGATCTCGATCTCGATCTCGTTCTCGATCTCGTTCCCGATCTCGCTCCCGATCTCGCTCCCGATCTCTCAGTGCTATCAGTTTCTCGAAGGATACAAAATCTCTTCCTCTATCTCTGCTACGAGATCTTCTGTGTCGACTCCTGGACCTCGTCTGTTTTCCCACAGAAAGAAAATAATGGAAGATTAACTCTGGCCCAAGAGTCCAACAGGCTCAGTTTAGTGGCACATTAAATCCCCCAATTGTACTGGGTATTTTGAGCAGTGCATCAAAGTCTTCAGAAAGAAAGAAAGACTTGCATTTATATAGCGCCTTTCACGACCTCAGAATGTCCCAAAGCGCTTTACAACCAATGAAGTACTTTTGAAGTGTAGTCACTGTTGTAATGAAGGAAACACAGCAGCCAATTTGCGCACAGCAAGCTCCCACAAACAGCAATGTGATAATGACCAGATAATCTGTTTATGTGGTGTTAATTGAGGGATAAATATTGGCCAGGACACCAGGGATAACTCGCCCGCTCGTCTTCAAAATTGTGCCATGGGATCTTTTACGTCCACCTTAGAGAACAGACAGGGCCTCAGTTTAACGTCTCATCCAAAAGACGGCACCTCCCTCAGTACTGCACTGGGAGTGTCAGTCTAGATTTTTGTGCTCAAGTCTCTGAAGTGGAACTTGAACCCACAACCTTCTGATTTAGAGGCTACACAGGGAGCCACGGCTGACACATAAGAAGTTGCAATGCAGCAATTTAATGTGTGTAATATAATCATGCCAAACCAGTATTGCTACACAATTTGGCTTTGGTTGATACACAACTTGCAAAAGGCAATACTCGAACTCAGTGCACATCACCTGCAGGTAGGCAAGTAGACAACATCCCATGCACACGCCCGTCATGACTCCTATCAGATTTGCTGTCCAATGGAATACCAGGCATTTTGTACTTCAAGCCACCTGCAGAACTCGAATAATTAAGACCAGGGAAAGAAGTGCAATGACTAGAAGCCAAGACAGCACCAAAACCAACAATGATGAGCTGGTCACCCTAAATGTAGGGATAAAGGTAGCCACCACCAACCTCAGCTTTAATAGTTCCTGACTAAATCCATGCAACAAAGATACAATAAGACAAGCAAATGTGGAAGAGATCATATGGGAAAACGCTCCCCCCGTCCCTTTGCCCCACCACTGGCGGCTGTACCTTCAGCCTTCTAGGCCCTATGCTCTGGAATTCCCTCCCTAAACCCCTCCGCCTCTCCATCCTCCTTTAAGACCCTCCTTAAAAGCCACCTCTTCAACCAAGCTTTTGGTCACCCAGCCTTTGTTGGCTTAGCGTCTATTTATGTCTGTTTATACTTCTGTGAAGCACCTTGGGACATCTTTCTATGTTAAAAATGCTGTATAAATGCAAGTTGTTATTGTTGTTGCCTTAGATTATATTAGTCTAATTTGTGGTATTTTGTAACTCACCATTAAGTAAATAAATTTGATTAGTTTTAATATGTTGAATCTCTGGTCTGTGCATCATATTTTCTGTCTATCTGAAGTATGGGAAAGGAGCACGAGGTTACACTTAACCCAGGCAAATACTGCTGTTGGGAGCATTGTTGATCCCTGGGTCCACACACGTTGCAGGGGCAGAAAGTCAAAAGATGTCATTTCAATTGTAAGTCACACAAGTTTACTTATGGAAAGTGCCATCAGGCTGCTCGTGTAGAAGGCACCAAACCAGCAGCATAATTTAAGCTTTTAACATTCCGTGTGGTCTATATTGGAGTAATATATCTCAGCGTGTTGACATCTAATGTTAGTTTATGAGATTTCAGTACCAGCCTGTCTTACATGGAAGATTGCTGTTCCCCAGAAGCTAAAAACTTCCAAAAGAACTCCTGTGTTGTTCCAAAACCCCTGCTTTTAATTCACTATCTATAAATACAACTATTAGATGCAGTTGTTCTCAAGCAAGCTCAACATAGAAATACAAATAAGTTATTCCACGGAAACAGGCCATTCGGCCAAACCAGTTCACGTCGATGTTTACCCTCCACGTGAGGAAATAGTTCTAATCACATTTACCTGCCCTGTTCCGGTATCCCTTCAACAGCCTATTCCTTCACCCACACAATCTAGGTTAACACACCAGTGCAGTACAGAGGGAGCGCAGCATTGCCGGAGGTGCCATCTTTCGGATGAGACGTTAAACCGAGGTCCCATCTGCCCTCACGGGTGGATGTAAAAGATCCCATGACACTGTTCGAAGAAGAGCAGCGGAGTTCTCCCTGATGTCCTATCCAATATTTATCCCTCAATCGACATGACTAAAACCGTTTATCTGGTCATTATCTCATTGCTGTTTGTGGGACCCTTGCTGTGCACAAATTGGCTGCCACATTTCCTATTTTACAACAGTGACTACACTTCAAAAAAAGTACTTAATTGACTGTAAAGCACTTTAGGACGTCCTGTGGTTGTGAAAGGCGCTATAGAAATGTAAATTCGTTCTTTCTTTCTTGTATCCACCTACCCAATCTAATCTTGAATGTTGACATATTCTGCCTCAAGTACTAACCCTGGAAATGAATGCCACAGCGCCTCAACTCTCTGTGTGAAGAAGTTTCTCCTGCCCTCTGTTCTAAATCTCTTGCATTTAATCTTCTATCTATGGTCCTTCGTTCTTGACTCAACTACTGGAAGAGTCTGCTTCTATCTACCCCGTCCCATACTTTCATCATTTTAAACAATACTTCATACATTAATCCAATTCAAAATAGACAGATACTAAAACCGCAAGGGTCAACATGTTTAGCCTCTGTTAAATATGAACAAATAATGTGTCCATTGAACAAACAATTTATAAGGGATATTAATTAGTTTTTGGTCTTCACAATAGAACAACTTCAAAGAAACATTCGACCAGAAACAAACCACACTGATATTTAAAAAAAGAAAACATGCTGACTTTTAGAGGAAAGAATTAAACAATTCAGATTGTGCCAAACTGTGTCTGACCCAGGAAACCCTGGTGCCAGGATGGTATGTTGCCTCCCTGGTGCCAGGGTCAAGGATGTCACTGAGCGGCTGCAGGACATTCTGAAGGGGGAGGGTGAACAGCCAGAGGTCGTGGTCCATATCGGTACCAACGACATAAGTAGAAAGAGGGACGAGGTCCTGCAAGCAGAATATAGGGAACGAGGAAATAAATTAAAAAGCAGGACCTCAAAGGTAGTAATCTCAGGATTACTCCCAGTGCCACGTGCTAGCGAGAGCAGAAATAGGAGAATAGACTAGATGAATGCGTGGCTGGAGAGATGGTGTAGGAGGGAGGGATTTAAATTCCTGAGGCACTGGGACCAATTCTGGGGAAGGTGGGACCTGTACAAGCTGGACGGGTTACTCCTCGGCAGAAACGGGACCAACATCCTCGCAGGGGGGTTTGCTAGCGCTGTTGGGAAGGATTTAAACTAGTTTGTCAGGGGGCTGGGAACCTAAGTGTGGGCCCAGAACGGAAAGAAACAAAGCTGGAAGTGCAAGTTAGAAAAGTAGCTAGCAAAACTAGTAGGGAGCAGAAACAAAGGCCAACAGTAAAGAGGATCAAAGTGCAGAAAAATATTAAACAGGCAAAGTTGAAGGCACTTTATCTAAATGCACATAGCATTCGCAACAAGGTGGATGAATTAATGGCACTAATAGAAGTAAATGGGTATGATGTAATTGCCATTACAGACACAATGGAGCAGAAATTCGGGTCACCATGGGTGAGTACGCGCTGTGTACTCACCCGTAGGGCCACCGGAAGTGCCGGTTTCACACATGCACGGGAAACCGGAACTTCCGGTCTCGTGAAGGAAGGGGTTCGCGGGTCAACCGCGTGCGCGGGAGAGGCAGCACGCACGCAGCGAACTTCGACTTTTTTTTTTTAAACAGGTTTCTCCGTGCGGGTAAGTCCCTAGCAGCTGCGCGGGGAAAAAGCAGGCGCAAGGCCTGCTTTTAACAAGGCAAGTGGTGAATTAAGTAAAATTAAAACATTTTTTCCACAGGTTTATTATTTTTAAATACTTTAAAGAAAGGTAAGTTTATTTTTAGCCCCGTTAAAAACTGTAATTAATTTTTTCAAAAATTTAAATTATTGTTTAAAATAGTTATTTGATGTAATTTATAGTTATTTTAAAAATGTGATGTTTTTTTTAAATTGTATTTGAAGTTTTAGTTAGGTTTTGGGGCCGATCTCTATTCATAGATTTGACATGTCTTCCTGTCAAATCTATGAATGGAGATTCCCTGCTCCGATTGGCTCCCCATGGCCCACATGATCCCAGGGGACGCTTCGAACTAATTGCGCCGCTGGGATCCGCAAGCACTGCACACCGGCAGCTGGAGGAGGCCCAGGATCGGAATCCCACACGGGCCCACAGCACAACGGCAGGCACGCTATGTAAGTGCACCCGCTATGCTTGCACCCGCGGGAAGCCTCCGACCCGAATTTCTGGCCCATGATTGCAGAGTAACCAAAGCTGGGAACTGAATGTTCCAGGGTACTCAACATTTAGGAAGGACAGACAAAAAGGAAAAGGAGGTGGCGTGGCGGTGTTAATAAGGGATGAGATCGGTACGGTAGAGATAAAAGATCTTGGCTTGGCAGATCGTGATGTAGAACTGGAATCAGTTTGGGTGGAGCTAAGAAACAGCAAAGGGCGGAAAACATTGATGGGAGTTGTGTATAGGCCACCAAACAGTAGTGGTAATGTAGGGCACAGTATCAATCAAGAGATTAGAAGCGCATGTAACAAAGGCAATACGGTAATCATGGGGGACTTTAATCTACATATTGACTGGGCAAATCAAATTACCACTAATGGTGTGGAGGACGAATTCTTGGAATGCATGCAAGATGGTTTCCTGTATCAGTATGTGGAGGAACCAACCAGGGAACAGGCTATTCTGGATCTGGTACTGCGTAATGAGAAAGGGCTAATCAATAATCTTGTGGTAAAGGGGCCTTTAGGGACAAGTGACCATAATATGATTGAATTTTACATTAAGTTTGAGAGTGATGTAGTCCAATCTGAAACTAAGGTCTTCAATCTAAACAGAGGAAACTACAAGGGTATAAGGGACAAGTTGGTCATGGTAGATTGGGAGACTACACTAAAAAGGTATGAAGGTGGACATACAATGGCTAACATTCAAGGAAATAATGCATAATTTGCAACAAACATATATTCCTCTAGGGCATAAAAACCCAAAAGGAAAAGTGATCCAACCATGGCTAACAAAAGAAATTAAAGCTAGTATTAAGTCAAAGGAGGAAGCTTATAAAGTTGCCAGAAAAAGCGGTCAGCCTGAGGATTGGGATCTTTTCAGAAATCAGCAAAGAGGGACCAAGAAATTGATAAAGAAAGAGAAAATGGAATATGAGCACAAACTAGCAAAAAATATAAAAACGGATTGTAAAAGCTTCTATGGGTATGTGAAAAGGAAAAGACTGGCGAAGGTAAATGTAGGTCCTTTACAGTCAGGGACGGAAGAATTTATAATGGGGAATGAGGAAATGGCACAGAAATTAAATAAATACTTTGTTTCTGTCTTCACGGAGGAAGACACAAAAAACCTCCCAGAAATACGAGAAAACCAAGGGTGTGACGAGAATGAGGAAATTAAAGAAATTATTATTTGTAAAAAAACAGTACTAGCAAAATTAATGGGACTAAAAGTCGATAAATCCCAAGGACCGGATGACCTACATCCTAGGGTTTTGAAAGAAGTGGTCATTGGAATAGTGGAAGCATTGGTTGTCATCTTCCAAAATTCTATAGATTCTGGAACGGTTCCTGCAGATTGGAGGATAGCAAATGTAACCCCGCTATTTAAGAAAGGAGAGAGAAAACGGGGAACTACAGACCTGTTAGCCTCACTCACATCAGTAGTTGGGAAAATGCTGGAATCTATTATAAAGGATGCAATAACTAGGCACTTAGAAACTAATAGTAAGATTGGGCAGAGTCAACATGGATTTATGAAAGGGAAATCCTGTTCGACAAATCTATTGGAGTTCTTTGAGGATGGAACTAGTGGAGTAGACAAAGGGGAACCGGTAGATGTGGTGTGTCTGGATTTTCAGAAGGCCTTCAATAAGGTCCCACACAAGAGGTTGGTGAACAAAATTAGGGCACATGGAATTGGGGGTAATATAATAGCATGGATTGAGAATTGGTTAACAGACAGAAAACAAAGAGTAGGGATAAACGGGTCTTTTTCAGGATGGCAGGCTGTGACTAGTGGGTGCTTGGGCCCCAGCTATTCACAATCTATATCAATGATTTGGATGAGGGGACTAAATGTAACATTTCCAAATTTGCTGATGACACAAAGCTAGGTGGCAGTGTCAGTTGCAAAGAGGATGTGAAGAGGCTTCAAGGGGATCTCGACAGGCTCAGTGAGTGGGCAAGAACATGGCAGATGGAATATAATGTGGATAAATGTGAAGTTATCCACTTTGGTAGAAAAAACAGAAAGGCAGAGTATTTCCTAAATGGTGAAAGGTTGGGGAATGCAGATGCTCAAAGGGACCTGGGTGTCCTTGTACATGAGTCACTGAAAGTGAATGTGCAGCAAGCCATTAGGAAGGCAAATGGTATGCTGGCCTTCATTACAAGAGGATTTGAGTACAGGAGTAAAGAAGTCTTACTCCAATTATATAGGGCCTTGGTGAGACCACACATGGAGTACTGTGTACAATTTTGGTCTCCTTACCTAAGGAAGGATATACTTGCCATAGAGGGAGTGCAGCGAAGGTTCACGAGATTGATTCCTGGGATGGCGGGACTGTTGTATGAGAAGAGATTGAGTAAACTAGGCCTGTATTCTCTTGAATTCAGAAGAATGAGAGGGGATCTCAGTGAAGCATACAAAATTATTGCAGGGCTTGATAGGATGGATGCTGGGAGAATGTTTCCCTTGGCTGGGGAGTCTAGAACCAGGGGCCACAGCCTCAAGATAAAGGGTAGGCCATTCAGGACTGAGATGAGAAGAAATTTCTTCACAGAGGGTGGTGAATCTTTGGAATTCTCTACCCCAGAGGGCTGTGGAAGCTCAGTCATTGGGTATATTCAAAACAGAAGTCGATAGATTTCTGACTAGTAAGGGCATCAAGGGATATGGCGATAGGGCCGGTGAATGGAGTTGAGGCAGAAGATCAGCCATAATCTCATTGAATGGCGGAGCAGGCTCGAAGGGCCGAATGGCCTACTCCTGCTCCTATTTCTTATGTTCTTATGCTACCCTGGTGCTCGAAATGGCAAAATTAAATTAGTCATTCACACAAGGTGCTTCAACTCCTCAGGTTAGCTCAACATGTCACTCCTCTACGCTTCAGATCACAGGAACTAGTGACAGGCAGCAACTATGTTTCTCACTCCTTGCAGCTGGAGTGCATGGCAATACAGACAAGCAACAACAACGGCCCTTTGCGTTCAGCTGAAGTAACTAAAGCCAGGGTCCTTTCACACTGATCAAGAACTTACCCTCCTCCTTTCTCGACTTCTCCTCCTCTCTAAACCTCGACTTCCTAGAAAAAAAATCAGAAAGGAACGCAACGATTAAAAACTCAACCACTGCTGTGCTTTTTATTCCACATAAAATGTGACTTATCACAATATTTGTTGGGCACACAGTGCAAAGTTCCTTTATTGTTAGCAGGTCATGGGTTGCAACTTAACAGCCTCAGAATAAATATATTTTTGGGGAATCCAGAACATGAGGGCATAATCTTGAAATTAGAGCTAGACCATTTAGGAGTGAAATCAGGAAGCACTTTTTCATCCAAAGGGTAGTGAAAATCTCAAACTCTCGTCCCCAAAATGCTGTGGATGCTGGGGGTCAACTGAAATGGTCAAGATTGAGATCGATAGATTTTTGTTAGGTAAGGGTGTTAGGGATATTAAACCAAGGCGGGTAAATGGAGTTGAGGTACAGATCAGCCATGATCTAATTGAATGGCGAAACAGGCTCGAGGCTGAATGGCCTACTCTGGTTCTTATGTTTCATTTATGACCTTTACAGGCGGTGAAGAGGAGACTTTAATCAATATTGGCCCAGAAATTTGACTCGGAGGCTTGCCGCAGGGGTAAGGATCGCGCGCGATATCACATACCGCGTCTGCCGTCCTTGTTTGCCCCCGCAGGAACTTCGGGTCCTGGGCCTCTCCCTAGTGCTGGCGCGCAGTGTGTGCGTGTCCCAGGGGCGCAGTTAGTGCGATGCGACCTCTGGGATCACGTGGGCCATGGAGAGCCAATGGCAGCAGACCATCTTTCATTCATAGATTTGACAGGAGACCTGTCAAATCTATGAATTGAAATTGGCCCCAAAAGAACAGCTAAACCTCATAAATTTTTTTTAAAAACATCACATTAATAAAATAACTATAGTTAAATAAATTAACCACTTTAAACAAAAATTTAAATTTTTGAAAAAATTATAAAACATTTTAAAAGTTATAAAAACAAACTTACCTTTCTTTAAAGTCTCTAAAAAAGATAAACCTGTTGAAAAAATTTAAAATTATACTTAATTAACTACTTACCTTGTTAAAAGGGGTCTTACGCCTCCTTTTTACTTGTGTAGAATCTTCCATACTTACCCACGCGTTGAAACCTGAAAAAAAACCTAAGTGTGCTGCGTGCGCGCATCCTCTAGTGCGCACGCGGTTCACCTAGGAACCGCCCCCTTCGCCATACCGGAAGTGCCGGTTTCCCGCGCATGCACAGTGCATGCAGGAAACCGGCACTTCGGGAACGAATACGGGTGAGTACGCACTGAGTACTCACCCGTTCACGGCCGAATTTTTGGGCCAATGAGTTTCAACCTCAATCACAGAGGTAAAAGGAGAATGTGCACACTGCCCAGCCATCTCTCCTCATGCACGTTTCCCGCAACCTCCCTTACTTGAGTGTGATCTGTATCTGCGATCATCCTTTTCCCTCCTTCGGTCTTTCCTCCTATCATCCTCCCATTTCCTGGAGTTTCCTCGGTTGTCCTTTCTGTCATCCCTTTTTCCATTGACAGATGACCTGAAGTAGAATCAAACTGTTTGATCAAGTCTCACTAACCGGTATTTCACAGATACATTCTCTTAGTCAATCCATTATGTAAGGGCAGAGCAAGGTAAAGTATTTCATTTGCAATACTGAACTTATTTACAATTCAATGGCAGGATGGCAGTGATTGCAAATTCCTGACCGCCATTAAGCGATCAAGACAAAGTGCAGAATGGCAGTAGTGTACTTCCCCAATTAAAAAAGATGCATTTGAGTGTGTGGCGGGCATCCCTTGGAGCTGGTTTGCAACAAACTTTGCCACCAGCCTTCTGTACTTAACAGACCTTGCAGGGAGGAGATTTGGTACCAGTGGCACTCGCTCACCTAACATTCTCACTGGACTGAGCTCCTGTGCTTGGTGCATTTCTGGATATTCCTACCTCACCAGTCAAGACATTCCTTGCAATGAAGCCCAGACAAATATGGCAGGTCTTCGTCTCATGCCTAAAACGAGCACTTCAGGCACTGACTGAGCCCACCGCTGCAGATCTTACAGCATAAAATCCAGGTTATAGGACAAGACTGGCAGAGGATTCCTCGTCATCTTAAAAGAAATGAATTTCTATGGGATGTTTCAGAAGAAAATTATTTTTTGGAAACCGAGCGAAGAGTGTCTCAAATAATTTTGTCAAGAGAAAAAAGACACACACACACACACACACACACGAGGGTTTTTAAGGAGCATCTTAAAATTCCACAGCTTACCACAGCTTAGGTCCTAGGACAGCTGAAGGAACGGCCGCCAATGGGGGAGCAATTAAAATCGGGGATCCACAAGAGGCCAGAATCAGAGGAACGCACAGATCTCGAAGGCTTGTAGGAGGCTAGAGATAGGGAGGGGCAAGGCCATGGAGGGATGTGAAAACAAGGATGAGAATTTTTAAATTGATGCGTTGCCGGACAGGGAGCCAATGTAGGTCAGCAAGGGGGGTGATGGGTGAACGGGAGTTGTTAAGAGTTAGCATATGGGCAGCAGCATGGGATCAGAGGAAGACCATACGACACTTTCGTAAGGTCACATCGAGCAAAGATTTTAAAGGATTATGGACTGGTCCTTGTATATGTGTGAAGGATAAAACAAGGTCCGGAATAACTAATGTCATCAACATTTCTGCAGCACCAGGTTACCTGGCAAAACCGAAGAGTAGAGTAACCTTTAGCAGAGGAGCTTTAGTAGAGTAACCTTTAGCAGAGCCACTTACTTGTCTCTAGAACGATCTCTGTCATTCCCACTTCTTCGGCTGGAACTTGGTCTGGAGACCTTCTTCACATTTACTCCCTTCTGCTCTGTACGCTTCTTACAGCCAGGTTCACTTTTGGCCTGAAGACACAAACATGACATTGTACTTTCATGGAGCTGCTGCTGCAGTGGACTGTTCACACATGCATCACATCCATTATCCTCATTTCCAAGAGGAACCAACAATCTCTCCAAATGAAATCACAAATCCAACACATTACTTGGCTCCCATTTGTACACTCCACCTCCATTGCATCCACTTCCTCTGCCAATGTCATTCAGCATTTGACTGTTCCTGAAATCCTCTGACTTTCACCCCATTCCTGCAGGGAAGCACCAGATCTTTTGGACAAGAATACAGCATGTGAATGGCTTCCACCGTGTCCCTTTTTTAAGCTGAGGTGATAAGGCCATCTTTGGAATCCTTGCTTTCACCACTGAAGGAATTAATATTTTATTTAACCTCATTATGTCCTTGTGTATTTCAAACACGTTTAAGCTGCCGAGGCTCTTAAAATGTGTTTCTTACCATTGCTGAATATTAAGTTTACAGAAAAATACACAACTGCCTTTTTTTTTTAAATCACATGAATCTAAATGAAAACTTGAGTGAAAGAAAAATCAACGTCATCGTGCGTTACTTCAGTATTGAAAAGAAAAATTATTGCTCTTGTACCATCTTCATTCTTCAAACAATGGGCGTCCTTCACACACTACTGGAACATTTCTTGGGTATTCCACCCCAATTAACAGAGACAGCTGGTACTGCTTTATTTAGACAGAGAAGCTCTCACTGAGATGCCTCAGTAGTCCAGCAGTTTACTGCTCTCTGAATGTCTTGCTTTAATCTTGCTGTGAGCAAGAAAGCTGAGCATTTCCCTCCTTCCCTTACCGAGTTTTCGGAATAAAACTGGCTCTATTGAGCCTGTAATGGGCAAATTACAGTGATTGGGTCTCCTCCAGCTTTTAGCAAGTTCAAATAGGACCACGACACATCTCCAGGTGAGGAGCTCAAAACTGAAAGGGAACACAGCACGAGCTGCAAAGTAAATATCACAAAATCCATGCAGGGTCTGGCTCCAGAAGTCAGATATTGTAGCAGTAGGAGCATGGGACCCCGAGGGGTGGGAATTAACCGATGCAACTGGGCTAAAACAGATAGAGAAGGGCACTTTCTAAAATGGTGAAAAGCTAAAAACAGTGGAGGTCCAAAGAGACTTGGAGTCCAGGTACCTAGGTCATTAAAATGTCATGAACAGGTACAGAAAATAATCTAAAAGGCTAATGGAATGCTGGCCTTTATATCTAGAGGATTAGAATACACCTGGCGCACTGTGAGCAGTTCTGGGCACCACACCTTAGGAAGGATATATTGGCCTTGGAGGGAGTGCAGCGTAGGTTTACCAGAATGATACCCAGACTTCAAGGGTTAAATTATGAGGAGGGATTACACAAATTAGGGTTGTATTCCCTAGAATTTAGAAGGTTAAGGGGTGATTTGATCAAAGTTTTCAGGATATTAAGGGGAACAGATAGGGTAGATAGAGAGAAACTATTTCCGCTGGTTGGGGATTCTCGGACTAGGGGGCATAGTCTAAAAATTAGAGCCAGACCTTTCAGGAGTGAAATTAGGAAATACTTCTACACACAAAGGCTGGTAGAAGTTTGGAACTCTCTTCCGCTAACTGCATTTGATGCTAGATCTAGTGTTAATTTTAAATCCGAGATTGATAAATTTTTGTAAACCAAAGGTATTCAGGGAAAAGGGCCAAAGGCGGGTATATGGAGTTAGGTCGCAGATCAGCCATGATCACACTGAATGGCGGAACAGGCTCGAGGGGCTAAATGGCCTCCTCCTGTTCCTTTGTTCCTATGGCCGGGAGCAGGGGGTCATATGTGTCACCACCCAGCTTAATGTCAATATGCAAATTCTTCTGGATTTTTAGCACCTGGTTTCCTCAGAGCTAAATTAAACTGGTGTGTGAAGGATGCCAGAATAAATAAGATGTCAAATGAAGGCACTAAACCAGAGGGTGCTTTTCCAGAAATCTCACACACACACACAAACAGCAACTTCTTTAGAGATGTACACGAGTAGCAAATTTAAAATCTCAACGTGCTTGTTTAGCAGTTCGCATTTGTACTTTCTTTGTGCCCACCATTTCTACAGTGATCTTTTGTCCATTTAGTTCAGACTGATTCAGGGATTTGATGCTTTCTGTTGCCTCCTCGGCCGTCAACATGGTTATGAATCCGTAGCAGCGTGCACCAGGATTACGAGCATCGGTTACCACTTTGGCACAAATCACCTGTATAGAAATTATACAGGACATGAAGCACTTGTGATTTTTCCAAGGAAATGCCTTGAAACGTCATTTATTAGCTGGTTAAATGTTTACTTGCAAGTCAATATTTTATGAAAAGCAAATTCTGATGTTCTTCAAACAGTTGGATGCAGGTACAGGTGCATTCTCACCTTAAAGAACACAGTCTCAAGCTTGACACAAATCTAAATTACTGCATTGCCCGTCAAATAAAGCTTTCATTTTTAAGTAGGCTAAACGGCCAGTTTCTGCGCTGAGATTTCTGTGACAGTTCATTACAGTGCGAGCATATCTTTTCTAACCCTGTACTCCTCAAATCGGCAACATTGGCCTGCATTCACCAATTTTAGAATGACTTACATTTATATAAGCACCTTATCACATCTCCAAGAAACAACTCCAAGTGCTCATATATGATGCAGCGTACCAGTCTTTTGCCAATAATTTCAGCTTACATTCATCAGCTTTCTTCAGATTACCTGCTGTCTGCATATATCTTCATTCCTCTTGCAGTACAACCATAGAATTAATAAATCGGAATCGCTACCATTCTTTCAACGGGGCAATGAAAAAACAATGATTCCCATTCCTGGTTTTACTATCACTGATTTCAAATGGAACTCCTAAATTTGCCTCTAAGGTACTCACATTCCTCTTTTATACTTAACACTTCTCGACTAAAGCCCAAGTCTATCCAAGCCTTGAAATCTGATTCCAAATCTGAATACAGTCTTCCAGCACTTCTCTCACACTCCTGGATAGCAGACATAAAAAGTAACCACCTTCTCTCATCTGCAGTCTCTATCTCTGCATCACAACCATGTCTCTCTGGTTTATCAATGTTAATATGATCAGTGCTTTATGAACTTTACTCTCTTGTTCTTCCCAAGCGAAAGATTCACCTCTCCACATTCTCACTTGTGACAGTGGACAAGCAGCAGCCACTGAGCTGCTTTACTCCCTTCAATGTAACGTGTCGCTGACATCAGTGACCAGCCCCACAGAGGATCCAGGCCTTAGAATAGTTTGGAGCAATGCTTTATCACAGAGAACATTATGGGAGACTACAAGGTAGATCAACAGCCATGCAGATTCAATTCAGTCACATTATAAAATAACAGATTTCAAGCATAAACTATCACTGCGTACACATTTTGTATAGCTACTGTGACACACCATCCTTCTCCTTTCGCATCTCATTTGGATACTTCACCTCCGGTGGATTGTTAACAGTTCGACATCATTAGAGATCAGCGTGGCACAGTTGGTAGCACTCCTGCTTCAGAAGGTTGTGGGTTCAAGTCTCACTCCTGGACGAGCACATATTCTAGGCTGACACTTCAGCATAGTGCTGAGGAGTGCTGCACTCCAGGAAGCACGCCTTGTTTACCTGTTCAGGTGGGCACAGAAGACCCAACAGCACTATTTGAAGAGCAAGGAGTTCGTGTGTCATGGCCAACATTCCTCCCTTAACCAATAACACCACCAATAGACTAACTGGTCATTCATCTCTTTTGCTGTTTGCCAGATCTTGCTAATTGGTTGCTACATGTGCCTTCGTAGCAACAATGACTTCAATTCAAAAAGTTTATCCATTGGCTGTGAACCATCTTGGGGCATCCCGAGAATGTGATAAGATACGATATAATTACAAGCTCTTCCACAACAGTAATTCATGAAAACTCATTCTCACAATTCTTACCTTGCCATATTTACTGAAGAGGTTCTTCAAGTCAGTTGCTCTGGTAACAGAGGACAGGCCACTCACCCAAAGGTTCTTGCCTGCAGTGTCCAAAGCTCCGCATGGGTCGGCTCTCCCTGAATCGCAGGATATTCTCATTAATAATTACACAGCAAAGGAAAGACTGGGGATCATGCAATAGGGATACAAGGAGAAAAACTACAGTTCAGTGGTACCTTCACTTCATTTGTGTATACATATTTTGTATGGCTACTGCGGCACATCAATATTGAGACAATGGTAGCCTGCTCCCTCCAATCGCAACAACCTCTGTACCGCACACATCTAAGATTGACAATGTGGGTAAACAATCTGCTGCAACTCTGAGCATCCACTCAAATACACTGAAACCTGGGGATTGCGCTCGCTGAGCATCACTCCTTCCCAGGGGTGAAAGGTTATGTAGAACCAGTAAAAAAAACAGGATTGAGTTGTTATGTAGAACCAGTACCAGACGGAGTGAGTTGTTCTGTAGAACCAGTACCAGACGGAGTGAGATGTTATGTAGAACCAGTACCAGACGGAGTGAGATGTTATGTAGAACCAGTACCAGACGGAGTGAGTTGTTATGTAAACATAGAAGATAGGAGCAGGAGTAGGCCATTCGGCCCCTCGAGCCTGCTCCGCCATTCAATGCGATCATGGCTGATCATCCAAACTCAGTACCCTGTCCCTGCTTTCTCCCCATATCCCTTGATTCCTTTAGCCTTAAGAAATATATCTAACTCCTTCTTGAATATATTTCATGAATTGGACTCAACTGCCTTCTGTGGTAGAGAATTCCACAGGTTCACCACTCTCTGGGTGAAGAAATTCCTCCTCATCTCAGTCCTAAATGGCTTACCCCTTTTCCTTAGACTGTGATCCCTGGTTCTGGACTCCCCCACCATAGGGAACATCCGTCCTGCATCTAGTCTGTCTAGTCCTGTTAGAATTTTATAAGTTTCAATGAGATCCCCTCTCATTCTTCTAAACTCTAGCGAATACAAGCCCAATCGACCCAATCTCTCTTCATACATCATTCCTGCCATCCCAGGTATCAGTCTGGTGAATCTTCGCTGCACTCCCTCCATGGCAAGAACATCCTTCCTCAGATAAGGCGACCAAAACTGCACACAATACTCAAGGTGTGGTTTCACCAAAGCCCTGTACAACTGCAGCAAGACATCCTTGCTCCTGTACTCAAATCCTCTCGCTATGAAGGCCAACATACCATTTGCCTTCTTAACCACCTGCTGCACCTGCATGCTTACCTTCAGCGACTGGTGCACAAGGACACCCAGGTCTCGTTGCACTTCCCCTTTTCCCAATCTATTGCCGTTCAGATAATAATCTGCCTTCCTGTTTTTGCCACCAAAGTGGATAACCTCGCATTTATCCACATTATACTGCATCTGCCATGCTTCTGCCCAATCACCCAACCTGTCCAAATCATACTGGAGTTTCTCTGCATCCTCCTCACAGCACACACGCCCACCCAGCTTTGTGTTGTCTGCAAACTTGGAGATATTACATCTAGTTCCCTCGTCTAGATCATTAATATATATTGTGAATAACTGGGGTCCTAGCACCGATCCCTGCGGTACTCCACTAGTTACTGCCTGCCACTTGGAAAGAGACCTGTTTATTCCAACTCTTTGCTTCCTGTCTGCCAACCAGTTCTCTATCCAAGTCAGTACCTTACCCCCAATCCCATGTGCTTTAACTTTGCACGCTAATCTCTTATGCGGGACCTTATCGAAAGCCTTCTGAAAGTCCAAATACAGCACATCCACTGGTTCTCCCTTATCTATTCTACCAGTTACATCCTCAAAAAATTCCAGTACATTAGTCAAGCATGATTTACCTTTTGCAAATCCATGTTGACTTTGTCCGATCCTGTCACTGTTTTCCAAGTGCTCTGCTATTACATCTTTTATAATGGACTCTAGCATTTTCCCCACTACCGATGTCAGGCTTACCGGTCTATAATTCCCCGTTTTCTCTCTCCCATCTTTTTTGAACAGTGGGGTAACATTAGCTACCCTCCAATCCATGGGAATTGTTCCAGAGTCGATAGAATTTTGGAAGATCACCAGCAATGCATCTACTATTTCTAGGGCCACTTCCTTAAGTACCCTAGGATGTAGATTATCAGGCCCTGGGGATTTATCGGCCTTCAATCCCGTCAATTTCCCTAACACTATTTCCCTACAAATACTGATTTCATTCAGTTCCTCCCTCTCATTAGACCCTATGTTCCCCGACATCTCTGGGAGGTTATTTCTGTCCTCCTTTGTAGAACCAGTACCAGATGAGAGTGAGATGTTCTGTAGAACCAGTACCAGACGGAGTGAGATGTTATGTAGAACCAGTACCAGACGGAGTGAGATGTTATGTAGAACCAGTCCCAGACGGAGTGAGTTGTTATGTAGAACCAGTACCAGACGGAGTGAGTTATTATGTAGAACCAGTACCAGACGGAGTGAGTTGTTATGTAGAACCAGTACCAGACGGAGTGAGTTATTATGTAGAACCAGTACCAGACGGAGTGAGTTATTATGTAGAACCAGTCCCAGACGGAGTGAGTTGTTATGTAGAACCAGTACCAGACGGAGTGAGTTGTTATGTAGAACCAGTACCAGACGGAGTGAGTTGTTATGTAGAACCAGTACCAGACGGAGTGAGTTATTATGTAGAACCAGTACCAGACGGAGTGAGTTGTTATGTAGAACCAGTCCCAGACGGAGTGAGTTATTATGTAGAACCAGTCCCAGACGGAGTGAGTTGTTATGTAGAACCAGTACCAGACGGAGTGAGTTATTATGTAGAACGAGTACCAGAGGAGAGTGAGATGTACCCTTGCACCCGGTGTGCACTGGTCATGTATAGTAGCCGACACTAAAACATACAGAACCAGATGGGAACTGCCCATAATTTCCTTTGAAAGGGAATTTGTTGATCGAAAAAGTGGACTATTTAAAGGATATGGTGAGTGAGGAGAGTGGAAATAAACTAGGTGGGTCATGTGGAAAAAAACACTGGTGCAGATTCGATAAACTGAAAGGCCTGTTGCTGTGCAGTAACATTTGTTGATTCTACATCCATTCATTTGCTTCCTTCTCACCAACATGCTGTCATCCTTGTTCAATCAGACAGACAATACAGTCCAATGCTGACTTCTTCACAAATGTGTCAATGCAAATCCATGTCAGTGAACAGGAAGTGTGATTTGGGATATCTGTTCCACCTTCCAACATTTTATCCACCTAAAATGCATCTAAAAACCAGAACAGCAGGTCTGATAGGAGATTTGAGTTTAATTCCCAATGTTCTCAGGACCATCAGGCCCCAGCCCCTCTTGCCAGAGAACAATACCAATGGTCAAAGAAACCCACAGGTTACAATCCAGATCTTTATTTTAAAAAAGTGAATGCTTTAAAGAAAAAGCGTCCAATCTTTTGGAGTACAAAAATGCATGCCCCACATGCACAATATCCTCTGGACCCCAGACGTTTGAAGCACGGAGGCTCAGAGGCAGGAGTCGGCATTGCATACAAGCACACAAAGAAGAAAGGGACTGACTAGGACTTCTCCGGCCAGGTAAAAGAAACTCCAGCCCTAGGGAAATGTCGCTTTAAATAACAAATTGTTAATCACATCAATAAAGTCCAAACAAAGACACTCCAAATCACAAATATTCACTTAAAAAACTGTGGTCAGGTTCTAGTGATACTCTATTAAACTCTGCTAATTTGTACTGCCTTCTGCCGTAGCATCTTCACCGCAGTGAGAAGGTTAGTATTAGCAACTGACTACAGGGACACTATGGTGGCCATTTTTAGTATTTCTTCTGTATTCTGAATGTTATTCCAGTTGCTTTCATTTACTGAACAATATATATGCCTGTTAAATACTATGCAAAGAATGGGGGAAGACAAGCTTACATAGATTATTATATTTGTAGTCTATGACTTACCTTTCTCCTGATTTGTTTCATTCTTAGCATCTTTTCCATCCTCAACAGAGCTAAAGACACAAAGGTGGATTTCGTTAGGCATTTAGAAACTCATAAATGGTTTCAAGAAAGACGTGAAGCGTCCACATTTCCATCCAGTCTATAAGGTAAATTCTCCAATACCTACCCAAGTATTGCAGCTACCATCAGCTGTACATCACTGTGAATGAAACACTTACAAACATGTTGTTTGCAGAGGTGAACATCAATGATGTTTTAGACCAGGCTACAAACAGATTTGTACAAGAATTGCCTCAATTATATTTTGATACCATCAGTGAAGAGTACACACAGAGCAAAGTCCCTGTTTGTAAGCAATCTCTGCAGGTTGGAGGAGAGTGGAAAGAATAAACAAAAGCAGCCTGTAATGGTACAGGGAAATTATCAAGAGCTTTTAAATAAAAATAAAATCAACTCTAAAATTACCACCACTGCGCGGGCTAATTCACAAGACAAGTTTACTGGAATCATCTTAGCATGAATGAAAATCTGGTCTAGAACTAATAAACAACAAACCTCTTCTTCTGATCACTGCCCTCTACAATCGAAGGTTCTTTCTTAGCTGCTTCATCAGAACCTTCATCTTCTAGTTTCCTTGCATTATCTTTACATTCCTCAGGTCCTGGCTGTAGGTCTTTCTCCGTGCTATCAGCCTCTGCCTCTTCCACTTCATGCTCCTGCTGGCAACTTTCCATCCTGCTCGTACTTTCAGTCGCATCCATCTTCTCAGTGTCCACCTTTTCCTTGGCGGGCTGTTTACAGTCAGTCTCCATCTTGGGTCCATCCAGATGCATTTCACTATCCACGTCCAACGTAATTTTGTCCTCCACTTGAACTTTGGTTAGAGTGCTATTTTCCTCTTCTTTCTGGTAGGCATTCATATCAATCATATATTGCATCAATAGCTGTGGGTCTTCAGGGGGCTTCTCCTCTGTAGGAACTGAACTACAAGCTTCCCCCGAATTCTCAGCTACATTCTCCTTTTCTATGGGTTTAATGGAATAGAATAGCACAAGGTTTAATTACAATATATATAGCAAGTATACACGTGGAGCTAGTATGTTCCCCTACCCTTACATCCACTGGGAGATTGGAAAACTGAGGGAGCATGAAAGGTACTGTCACAGTGTCAGTGTAATACGTATTACTTTCTCACTAATTCATCCATAATGTCACAAAGCGATGGGATAATTGCTCCAGATGTCAACAGGAGACTTCAACTGGTCAGAACTGAAAACATTTATTCAATTCCTATAATCTCAAACAGAATGCCTGGATTGAGCTCAAAGAGATTTTAATTCTCCACATTTTAACATCTCTAGTACTCACCCCTGTTTTAAGGCTGACATTTTCATTATGAAACACATATCTCTCTAATGTACAAGTGACATGAAGCCATGCGTGATGGCACTACATCATTGTGGTTTACCAGTCCCAACTCTTCAGTTCTTAATTTCTTCAACGTAAAGTCCATGTTAGTACACAGGAAATTCAAGTTTCTTGTCTTGTTAGAACACTTATATACAACTTCAAACTGCTTCATTTCCTTATCCTCTTATACAGATACCCCCCCCAATAGGTTAGCCAAAAAATTAGTTTATTCCTTAGTAAGATTTCTTAAGAAAACACTGTTACCCATTCTACAAGGTTTCTTTAGTTCTGAACAATGTAACTTGGTATACTTATACAAATCACCAGATCTGTATTTGAAAGCACAATTTGTAAAGCGCTAAAATAGCTCTGGAACTCTTAAGCATCCAGTCTACAAACACACTCCCCCCTCCCCCTCTCCCATTTTCATGAGCCATATGGTATGAGCTTCTTTTGCTCCACATCAGAGTCGTCAAGGTACCAATCTTAGTTCCACTGGCCCCAACTGGCCTCAAATTTCTTAATCTAGGCTGACCATATGTCCCCGATTTCCTGGGATAGTCCCCGGATTGGGTACTGTGTCCCTGGGCAAACAATGTTCCAGAAGAGTCCCTGGTTCAGAAAACTTGTCCCCGTATGGAGTCTTTGTTGTTTTAAACGCTAATGTACAGAAACCCCAGGGGGAGATTCTCAGCCCGTTCTCAGCTGGTTTGAGCTCAGGAAGGGATGCCAGGAGCCTTCCCACAATGCAGGGCAGCAGAGAAAAGGCCCCGTCAACACCTCAGGCCGCACTGCATGCTGGGAGATTGAGTCACCTGACCCCGTGTTTCAGCCAATAGTGACTGGCCGGCGGGCGGAACATTTAAAATGCGAGAGAGAAGCCGAGGGCGCAGTGAGAGCTGGTGGGTGAGTGGATTTACTTTAACTCAGATTAGTACGGGTTTTTTTTATTGAATAAGGCAAGCTCTAGATTCTCCCACTGGGAAGAGATTTCTGAAACCTTCTGAGACGGAGGGCGTTTCACACCTTGTGTGGAAAATCTCAGTCTGTTTTGAACAGATTTAAAATTGAGAAATTAAAGTTCGGGTATTCGGGGACGAGTATAGATGGTACTGCACTATTGCCAGAACACACACAAGATTTGAGATTCGGTGTAAGGTGAAAATGATGCTGTCTCGATGCATATTCCACAAGCAGAAGCATCAAAGTCGTCATGGTGGTTTTCTTGAAACACGTCCTGACTACTTTGCTGTGCTCCCACCCTGTGATCCAATTCAATTTAGAAAATATGGTCACCCTATCTTAATCAGATATTTTGCTCTATTTGGCTTTTTGCTTCCCCTGGCTCCCAGTTTTGATCACTCCCATTGGAAAGCAAACATTGGAAGCTCTAGTGCTGGAAATAGCCAAAACTTGTTGCAGCCGGGGCTCAGTGGGTAGCACTCTCGCCTCTGAGTCAGAAGGTTGTGGGTTCAAGCCCCACTCCAGAGACTCGAGCACACAATCCAGACTGACACTCCAGTGCAGTACTGAGGGAGTGCTGCACTGTCGGAGATGCTATCTTTCAGATAAGACGTTAAATCGAGGCTCTATCTGCCCTCTCAGATACATGTAAAATATCCCATGGCACTATTTGAAGAGGAGCTGGGGAGTTCTCCCGATGTCCTGGCCAACATTTATCCCTCAATCAACATAATTAAGATGGATAATCTGGTGATTTATCTCATTGCTGTTTGTAGGACCTTGCTGTGCACAAATTAGCTGCTGCATTTCCTACATTACAACACTGACCACCCTTCAAAAGTACGTCATTGGCTGTGAAGCGCTTTGGGACATCTTGAGGTTGTGAAAAGCGCTATATAAATGCAAATTCTTTCTTTTAGCCCTATATAACTGACTTGTCCTAATCTCTGCTCATCTTTTAACAAACACATTTACATACAGCACCACCTGCACTCAATATCTAAAAGTTCCGGCTTTCCTAGAACAAAAAAATGCTAGATAGCGATTAAAACAAGCCACTTATCTAGAATGGGAAAGCATAGTAAAACAGCAATAGGTCACCTTTTCAGGCACTGAACATCACCATAATATGTACTGAATGGCTCCTATTTGATTCCCTCTCCTCTCCCAGCCATTTTTACAAACAAGGTCTTTTACCTCTTCCTTGACTACTCTGATCAGCTGATGGGAGCAGAGCAAGGCCATCAAGGTTAATCCAAGGTTTACATAGGATTACATCGGATATACGGCACAGAAACAGGCCATCGGCCCAACCAGTCCATGCCGGTGTTTATGCTCCACTCGAGCCTCCTCCCGTCTTTCCTCATCTAAATCTATCAGAATAACCCTCTATTCCCTTCTCCCTTATATGTTTATCCAGCCTCCCCTTAAATGCATCTATACTATTCGCTTCAACCACTCCCTGTGGTAGCAAGTTCCACATTCTCACCACTCTCTGGTTAAAGAAGTTTCTTCTGAATTCCCTATTGGATTTCTTGTATTGATGGCCTCTAGTGGTATTGTCCGGTCCATTCCTTAAAGGCCCTATTCCCATCCCAACCTTCCTTTTTTTATTGATGTGCCTGTAAAATATTTGATGTTCCTTGATAATTGAATTTCATAGTTCCTCTTTGCCTTCCTAATTTTTTTTTTTACTTCTCTTCTAATCCCTTCATATTCTCTCTTATCATGCACTCCTCTGCTGTCTATGTACTTAATGTATGCCTCTTTCCTTACCCTCAATTGTTTCCTTATGTCTTTATTCATCCATGGAGTCTCATTAATGTTTAGTTTGTTCTTTCCTTTTCACGGAATATATTTTTCCTGGCCTCTGTTGAACACCATTTTAAATGTTTCCCATTGTCGTTCGACATCGTTGTTTGCCAATATTGTTGCCCATTTTATCTTACCAAGTTCTATTCTCAGCCCCTCAAAATCAGCTTTTCTCCAATCTATTAACTTGGTTTTTGTCATTCTTGTATCCTTCTCTATTATCATCTTAAAGCTTATTATATTATGCTCACCATTGCCTATATGTTCCTCTACGTTTACTTCTCTTATCTGCTCTGGATCATTCCCCATTAGGGTTGCAAAATTCTGGGAATTTTTAAAAGAGGAAACTTTCCATGGGAATTTTTGGGAATTTATGGGAATTTTGAGTTTTTTTGCACACAGATGGTTTTTGTCTCTGACCCTTATATTATCTTTGTCATCAAAATAGACATACTGTTCCATACAAATAAAAACAGGCTTTCAAAACTTTATTTAGGTTATAATTTTGAACTTTATTGAACCCCCACAAAAAAGACCCATCTAAAATAAAATAACATAGAAACATAGAAGATAGGAGCAGAAGTAGGCCATTCGGCCCCTCGAGCCTGCTCCGCCATTCGATGAGATCATGGCTGATCATCCAAACTCAGTACCCTGTACCTGCCTTCTCCCCATATCCCTTGATGCCTTTAGCTTTAAGAAATATATCTAACTCATTCTTGAATATATTTAATGACTTGGCCTCAACTACCTTCTGTGGTAGAGAATTCCACAGGTTCACCACTCTCTGGGTGAAGAAATGCTTCCTCATTTCTGTCCTAAATGGCTTACCCCTTATCCTTAGATTATGACCCCTGGTTCTGGACTCTCCGACCATCGGGAACATTCTTCCTGCATCTAGTTTGTCCAGACCTGTCAGAATTTTATGTTTCGATGAGATCCCCTCTCATTCTTCTATACTCCAGCAAGTATAAGCCCAATCGACCCAATCTCTCCTCATATGTCATTCCTGCCATCCCAGGTATCAGCCTTGTGAATCTTCGCTGAACTCCTTCCATGGCAAGAACATCCTTCCTCAGATAAGGCGACCAAAACTGCACACAGTACTCAAGGTGTGGTCTCACCAAGGCCCTGTACAACTGCAGCAGGACATCCCTGTTCCTATACTCAAACCCTTTCGCTATGAAGGCCAACATACCATTTGCCTTCTTCACCGCCTGCTGCTCCTGCATGCTTACCTTCAGCGACTGGTGCACAAGGACACCCAGGTCTCGTTGCACTTCCCCTTCTCCCAATCTATTGCCAATCAGATAATAGTCTGCCTTTCTGTTTTTGACACCAAAGTGAATAACCTCGCATTTATCCACATTATATTGCATCTGCCACGCTTCTGCCCACTCACCCAACCTGTCCAAATCATCCTGGATTTCTCGGTATCCTCCTCGCAGCACACACGCCACCCAGCTTTGTGTCATCTGCAAACTTGGAGATATTACATTTAGTTCCCTTATCTAGATCATTAATGTATATTGTGAATAGCTGGGGTCCAAGGACCGATCCCTGCGGTACCCCACTAGTCACTGCTTGCCACTCGGAAAAAGACCCATTAATTCCTACTCTCTGCTTTCTGTCCGCCAACCAGTTCTCTATCCAAGTCAATACCTTGCCCCCAATCCCATGTGCCTTAACTTTACACGCTAATCTCTTATGCGGGACCTTATCGAAAGCCTTTTGAAAGTCCAAATACACCACATCTACTGGTTCTCCCTTATCTATTTTCCCAGTTACATCCTCAAAAAATTCCAGTAGATTAGTCAAGCACGACTTACCTTTTGTAAATCCGTGTTGACTTTGTCCGATCCTGTCACTGTTTTTCAAGTGCTCAGCTATTACATCCTTTATAATGGACTCTAGCATTTTCCCCACTACCGATGTCAGGCTTACCGGTCTGTAATTCCCCGCTTTCTCTCTACCACCCTTTTTGAATAGTGGGGTAACATAAGCTACCCTCCAATCCATGGGTACAGTTCCAGATTCCATCGAATGTTGGAAGATGATCAGCAATGCATCTACTATTTCTAGGGTCACTTCCTTAAGTACCCTAGGATGTAGATTATCAGGCCCTGGGGATTTATCGGCCTTCAATCCCGTCAATTTCCGTAACACCTTTTCCCTGCAAATACTGATTTCTTTCAGTTCCTCCCTTTCATCAAACCGTATGTTCTCCAACATCTCTGGGAGGTTATTTGTGTCCTCCTTTGTGAAGACAGAACCAAAATATGCATTTAATTGGTCTGCCATTTCTTTGTTCCCCATTAGAACTTCCCCCGCTTCTGACTGCAAGGGACCTACACTTGATTTCACTAATCTTTTTCTCTTCACATATCTATAAAAGCTCTTACAGTCAGTTTTTATGTTCCCTGCAAGCTTACTTTCATATTCTATTTTCCCCTTCTTAATTAATCCCTTTGTCCTCCTTTGTTGAATCCTAAACTGCTCCCAATCCTCAGGGTTACCGCTTTTTCTGGCCAATTTATATGCCCTCTCCTTGGATCTTATGCTATCCCTAATTTCCCTTGTTAGCCACGGTTGAGTCACCCTTTTTGTTTTATTCTTATGCCACACTGGGATGAACAAATTCTGTAGTTCATCCATGCAGTCTTTGAATGTTTGCCATTGCCTATCCACCGTCAACCCTTTGAGTGACATTCCCCAATAAAAAGAGCGTCAGCTTATTTAGCCTGTAATTTGTTCTTATTTTGTCCCTTTGAGTCTTCTACTCATGAGTCTTCTACTCATTGTTGCTCCTCCTGATTCTCTGACTCTGACGTGTCCATTTCCTCCTCTGTGTCACTGTCTAGCTGTGTGGTGGACACTTCTGTATCTGGCTCAATAAGTTGTAGGTTCGCCCGGATAGCCACCAGTTTCTCCACTCTCTTGTTAGTCAACCTGTTGTGCACCTTTGTATGCGTATTCCCAAAAAGTGACCAGTTTCGTTCAGAGGCCGCTGATGAAGGTGGGATTTGGAGTATCACTGATGCAATGGGTGACAGGGCCTCAGATGCACAAAGTCCCTTCCACCAGGTATGTGCACTGATATGCTTGCATGATTCCCATATCCCGTCCCCATTCCAAAAACCTTGCTTGGTAGAGAACTTTGCCAGACTTCCCAGAACTTTGCCCACGTCCAGACTGAGGTGGCGTGAGAGGGTAGAAATCACACTGTAAGCGCTGTTGATCTGTTCTCCAGAAAGTATTGGTCTCCCAACATGCTTTGGGTCCAGCATGTATGCTGCAGCATGAATCGGCTTGACACAAAATTCTTGACGCATCTGTATGAATTGAACAATTGCCTTCTCCTCTGCTTTGAGCAGTAGGGATGTGGGTAGGGCAATGCTGATTTGTTCTTTTAAATCAGCAAAAAGCCTGAGAACATCTGACAAGACAGCGTCATCTCCTTCAATCTGAGCAATTGCAGATGCTACTGGTGAGAGTAGTTTAAGGCTGCTAACCACTCTCTCCCAAAACACATCATCCAGCAGTATTTTCTTGATGGTGGTTTCCATATCCCCAGACTGGGATATTGCCATTTTTTGCAGTGACTCCTTACCCTCCAGAAGGCTGTTGTACATTATGACAACGCCACCCCATCTAGTGTTGCTGGGCAGCTTCAATGTGGTGTTCTTGTTCTTTGTCGTTTGCTTGGAGTTGTAGGTTGCTGCAACTACCTGTTTTCCCCTGACATACTTAACAACTTGCTTGGCTCTCTTGTACAGTGTTTCCATGGTTCTCAAACCCATGATGTCCTTGAGGAGCAGGTTGAGCCCATGAGCTGCGCACCCAATCGATGTAATATGAGGGTAGGCCTCCTCCACTTGAGCCCAAGCAGCCTTCATATTCGCAGCATTGTCAGTAACTACTGCAAAGACCTTTTGTGATCCAAGATCGTTGATGACCGCTTTCAGCTCATCAGCAATGTATGTGCCTGTGTGTCTGTTGTCCTTCATGTCTGTGCTCTTGAAGAACACTGGGAGAGGAGTGGAGACGATGTAGTTTATGATGCCCTCCCCTCGTACATTTGACCACCCATCTGAGATAACTGCAACACAGTCTGCCATCTCTACTGTTTCTCTGAGCTTTCCTTGGACTCTGTTATACTCAGCCCCCAGCAAATAAGTAGACAAAGCATGTCTGGTGGGAGGACAGTATGCAGGGCGAATAACATTGAAAAGTCTCTTCCAGTACACATTGGCTGTGAGCATGAGGGGTGAGCCTGTCGCATATACAGCTCAAGCAAGGCACTCATCTGCATTCTTCTGGCTATGGTTATCCATTGTATCAAAGAACCTTCCAAGTGGGCCAGGAGTTGCTGATGATAAGGAGCCTGATGCTGAATGTAAACCATCATCTTCTTGAATGGAAGCAGAGGAACAATATTATGCTAGCATGTGCTTTTTTGGGCAAAATGCCCAAAATTCCCAAGCTAAACTTCCCGTGGAAACTTTCCACCCCTATTCCCCGTAACTAGATCCAATGGCGAATCCTCCCTTCTTGGGCTTTTTACATATTGGGTTAGAAAGAAGTCCTGTTCACATTGTAGGAACACCATTCCCTTATCCCCTTTACCTACCTCTTCTGTCCAATTAATATCGGGGTAGTTGAAATCCCCCATGATTATTATTCTATGTTTTTTACTAATTTCTCTCATTTGTCTGTATAGTTCTTCCTCCACCTCCCTTCCACTATTAGGTGGTCTGTAGACTACGCCTATTAGTGTGATTGATCCTTTATTATCTTTTAACTCTATCCATATGGATTCTATTTTTGTCTTGCTGATATCTGCATCCCTTTTTTCTACTGCCATTACGTTATCCCTAATAAGTACAGCTACTCCACCTCTCCTTCTTCCCCTCTCTATCTTTTCTAAATATGTTATACCCTGCAATGTTTAATTCCCAGTCCTGATTTTTCAGTAGCCATGTCTCAGTAATCCCTACTATGTCTGGTTCCTCCCAACGCATGATTGCCTCCAGCTCCCCTGTTTTATTACGGACACTGTGTGCATTGCTGTACAGACAGTTTAACTCATTTTTAATAGGATTTCCTCTCACTTTATGTTTAACCATCTTTTTAGACTCCTGTTCTATAACTCGATTTGCTTCCTTGCCGTCAATGTCCTCCCTTACTTTATTCTTTCCTATGCTCACTTTTCCTGCTTTGTTTATATTTAGGCTGCTTACGGTTTTTGTAGATCCCTCCCACCTTCTTACTAGTTTAAAGCCTTTGCCACCTCCCTATTTACCCTTTCCACTAGGACATGGGTCCCATCCCGGTTCAGGTGGAGCCCTTCCCATCGGTACAGCTCCTTTGTGTCCTAGAACTGGTGCCAGTGTCCCATGAAAAGGAACCCCTCTTTCCCACACCAGCCCTTTAGCCACATGTTAAGTCTCCTGATCTGTCTGCTTCTATGCCAATTTGCACGTGGTTCTCTCTGTCCTCCCCCGCAAAGAAGGTTGAGCATCGTATCTTCTACCAACTGGCAGCTTGAATAAGCAACAAAGCAGCCTAAACAACTGGGTCAAGGCAGTCAGGCAGCAACTTGGACTCAGTAAGGAATGGGACAGCTAAATGAAACCCAATTCTAGCTGAATTTGTCAGCTTGGCTAGGAAGCCATGGGTAGAGTTTACTTTACTGCAGTTTCAGACTCAAACTCAAAAATTCAACTTTTGAATTGATAAAACCAATACATCAACATTGCCAACTCTACTTGTTGTTGAAAAACGTTTTGGTGTTAAATTACCTGAAAACATCAGAATAGGTCAGCTATGCAATAAAAGCCTAGCAGAACGATCCAAATTGACAGATCGCCTCAGTTTTCCATTCTTCCTGCAGCTGTGCTATTCTCCAAATGACCACGGCTACAAAATGCTGTCACGCTCACCAGTGACTGCGTTTTGAGAGGGAAGAAAGGGGGAAAATGGGAGCAAGGAAGTGTTTAGTCAGAAAGTTACAAGATGATCTTCAACAATACCTGTTTCTTCGAGTATCGCTTTAGCTTCCTAAAAGGGAGAGAAATACAGAGAAAGGCATTAGAAATAGTAGCACTTTATGTAGCGTCCATTTATATTCTGACACCAAAAGCAGTTTCCCAGTTTAAAGCCAGCCATCGTGGATGAAACCATGCAGGGAAACATGAACAGATCTACATGGTTCATCATTTAACCCATGAACAAATGTGGGGTGATACATTTCCAAATCTTTAAAAACAACATGCTTCAGATGTGATCTTATCCTCAGTTTTTCTATTTCCGTTCAATTTTTATAAAATGATAAGTTTATGGGATTTAAAGACTTGCCACAAAGGAGCTGATCTCCCGTTCAGGAGCAAGATCTTAACATTTCCAAGCTTGCGAGTGATTGACATACCATGGCTAAACCTCAGCTCCAAAAATCCTCTCCTCATTGAGAGTAATGTGGGTTAGGGCTTTGCTGAGCAATGCAATGTCATGGACACAAAACATCATGGTAATGACTGCCCAATGAGGATAAAATGCAGACTATATTCAAACAGACACTTTGGAAGGCCATTGTAGGGCCTTGCCTTGCAATATTCTTTTAACTACATGGAAATTATTATATGCAATCTCAAATAGAGTAAAAATGAATGCCTATATCTGAACTTGCACAACAAGAGTTCAAGCTTTCTCAACTAATTTCATCGAGGATTCTTAGTCAGTAGTCATACTTTCACGCATGCAGTCTTCTCTAGATTCAAAGCACAGGTCCCAGAGGTGAACAGGCAATGTGTGAACCCACTGTGCCTCCCAGTTCCTCGGTAACACGTGGACCATTAAAAGTCAGGTATGAATCATAGCAGTAGGGCAAGTGTTCTGTTTACTCCCAAGTTGGGTCTATTTCAATAATAATTTGTCTTTATGCCAAGGGGACTGGATTACAAAGGGGAGGAAGTTCTGATTCAGTTGCACAAAGCCTTGGTCAGACACTATCTGGAGTCAGTGTGTTCAGTTCTGAGCACCACAGCTCAGGAAGGATATACTGGCCTCGGAGGGGGTGCAATGCAGATTCACCAGAATGATACCGGGGCTTAGAGGGTTAAATTAAGAGGACAGGTTGCAGAAACGTCCCTCGAGTATACAAGATGGAACGGTGATCTGATCGACGTGTTTAAAATGGATTTGATAGGGTAGAGAAAGAGAAACTATTTCCTCTGATGGGGAAAATCTAGAACAAGGGGACATATTCTTAAAATCAGAGCTCGGCCATTTAAGAGGGAAATCAGGAAACACTTCTTCACAGAAAGGGTGGTGGAAATCTGGAATTCTCTGCCCCAAAAGGCTGTGGATGCTGAGGGTCAATTGGAGTTTTCAAGACTAAGATCGACAAATTTTTGTTAGGTAAGGGTATCGAGGGATATGGAGCAATGGCAGGTAAGTAGAATTGAGGTACATGAACAGCCACGATCTAATTGAATGGCAGAGCAGGCTCGAGTGGCTGAATGGCTTACTCCTGTTCCTATGACTACATTTAAGATAATATTAGGGTGTCACTCCATCAGACAATTATGTTATAACCAACAATAAAGGCGGCAAGGTAAATATGTAAGAACATTTATACATTCAATCTGAAACACCTTTCCGACAATCAACCCTCAAATAGTGTGTAGTTTCTACTGCGTGTTATGTAAAAATGATCGAATGAAGTTCTATCTTACTTCAGTAACTTGCATTGGCTCTCCCTCTGTTGCGTCTTCTGTTGTCCTTTTTGGCTCCTCAACCAGAAAACATTCACAACATTAGCCCAAACAACAATGGCCACATAGACTGTAAGATCAACTGAAGTTCAAATAACACACATTACAACTCAAGTCCCTGGCTTTCCCTCTCCCTCCCCGCTCCAAAGGTAGAATTAATGCCTAGTCTCACGCCTGGAGACATTGGGGGGAATTCTAACCCCCCAGGGCTGGCTGGGGGGGGGGGGGGTGATGGAGTTAACGGCCAACCAGACCCCAACCCGCCCACTACCGGTTTTAACGGAGGAGGGCCGGGAGCATGCAACCAACCCGCTCTCAGGTAGCAGGTCACTCACTAAGATATTTTAAGTAAGCTGCGTGCCTCCATTTTGAGTCAATTTTTATTGTTAATACCTGCAGGGAAACCCGGAAGCTGAAGCGAGGGAAGGAGGGCTGGATCCATCAGCACTGCTTGTGGGCCAGGAGGAGCAGGAGTGCTTCCCCCCGGCTCCCCTAGCTACCGTTTACCCCCCGCAATGGGGCCCCCGCGATTAGCCGACCCCCCCTCCCGATGTTCGACTCACCCCAATCCCCTCCACGAGGTTCGACTCCTCGCACATGCTCGACTCCCCCACCCCCCCGATGTTCAACTCCCCCCCCCCCACCCCCAGATGTTCAACTCCCCCACCCTCCAGATGTTCAACTCCCCCCACCATCCCAGATGTTCAACTCCCCCACCCCCCCGATGGTCAACTCCCCCACCCTCCAGATGTTCAACTCCCCCCACCATCACAGATGTTCAACTCCCCCCACCATTCCAGATGTTCAACTCCCCCCACCATCCCAGATATTCGACAACCCCATCCCCCCCAACCACGGCCAATGTCTGACCCATCCCCACCTGACTTGCCTGCGATCCTCTCCTCGGCTGCTTTCCAGTCCGGCAGCCAGCCAGCCTGTCCTATCAAACTGGCTGACTGTCAGTCGGATAAACTGTTCAAAACATTTAAAACAGGTCCTGCCCAATTTGGGTTTCCCATCAGCAAATCCTTCCCCCCCACCCCCTCGAAGTTATTATTGGGGCCAATGGCTCCACTAGAAATTGCACACATTACAGTCATTTATAACCTCCTTACTTTCTGAACTGAAGTCAAGTCTGGAATATGCTTGAGGCCCTTGTCCACATCACCTTCTGCACCTGCACGGTCAGCAATTCCTGTTTCTGAAATGTTGGTTAATTCGGTATCCTGTACCTGGTCAACAAAAGCTTCAATATCCTCCTGCAATGAAGGGGGAAAAAATCAAGCTAAGAACCCACTGCACTGTTAAACAGTACATACGAGAATGGCATGTTGCAATCCCAAAACCCGGCAGCAATTGGTGGTGGGATGTAGGTTTCTACAAAATGCCCCACACGTCGTTACTGCCTTAGTCACATGGTTATGTGTGAGCATTACCAGGCAAGAGTAGGAGAAACAAACATAAAAGAAAGACCACTGCACCATGCTCTCAGACACCCATCAACAATAGGTTCAGAGCAACACCTGAAAACACATCGTGCACCCCTTCCTCAGACAGCAATACACAGGAAGTCTCCCACTGACATAACTGGACTCTCATTACTATAACTGTACAGGGTGGTCTTTTCTCCTCCTGCACAATGCCACGAATCATCGACTTGTAACTGTACAAAATATGTCTAGCTTTCTGTGCTACACACATTGGTTGTAAAATGCTTTGGGAAGTCCTTAAGATGTAATAAGTACAAGTTCTTTCCTTCTGGAAGAAATTGCACTTCTTTCAACTCTAGATTTTAGGCACATTACACAAAACTAAGGATGCAGACATTGTTGCATAATGTAGCAGATAATACAATTTACTCCATCTTTCTCATAAACAGTAAATGCTGTTCAATAAAATAACCCTCACTTATCCCTTTGATCTTTATCTAAGGAGACATAGTCTGATCTCCAATTAAATAATGCAAGCAGTTCACACTGTGTGACATGAGGGGAAAAAATGGACAACAGCCAAACTGTTCAGTTTGTCATTAAAATAAGTGACCTGTGACTGCAAAAAAAAGTGCAGTTACAGGGGAAATCAGGAAAGTGCAACAGATAGAGTGTCCATTCGTGTTATTACAGGTAAAGGGTTGGTGGTATACAGCAGAGTATTAGGTATAACCACCTATTATGTTATTTTGATTCAACTTCTATAAAGCTCCCCATCTGTTATGAACTTTATTCCCCTTACGCTGGTGAAAATACATACAGGTTCTTAACTTTAAGGCCAAAACAAAAACACTTCTTTCTCCAACGTGATTTAAATGAATATTTTTATTCTGACTAGCTGTTAATACTCAGCCTCCCATCTTCAGCTGATGATGTTTTTAAAAACACGTACATGTTTTAACTAAGTGCAAAGATACAACTATTAACAATTTTCAAAGATGCGGAAATTTAAACTTAATTTATTTGTATTTATTTCCTATTTAAATGTTATTAGTGAAACTTAATGGTATTTCAAGCCACGAATTAAATTCCAAGTTCTTTTTTAATTTTGATGTTTATATCCAATATTTCAGCATGCCTTGTTCTGTGCTAGCTGATTATGCATGCAGAGGTTCTCAAAGGGAATGCTGCACCATATTTGCATCTAGATACATTATGTTTATCCTTGAGTTGATAATGCCTGTTATTCTTACTTCCACCATAGCATGGTGCTGTAACCTCGAAAACCCAGTATTATAAGAAAGCCTGTTACTCTTACTCATTCTAGCAGTGGCACTGCAACTTCTCTGTTTATTACAATAAAGCATTTTCTCCATCTAACTGTGAACAAGGCCACAGGAGAGTCACTAGTAAGGTGTTAAAAGTCTTGCATCACTTCTTGTTTGTCTCACAGACTTCTTATAACGGCAGACTTTGTTGATTGGCTCAGTCTAAAACAACAGCAAATCAGAACTGAAGAGGTAGGATATAAATGAATCAAAGGCAAGTAAGGGGCGAGAAAACTAACTATTAAACTGTTAATCCCCAAAGCCCTGGTGAAAATCATAAGGTAATCATGAGATAATTAAAAACAGAATGATTTATTTGGTAGGCATTACAGAGTAAAATACCCCTCCTATAAAAGCAAAATACTGCGGATGCTAGAAATCTGAAATAAAAACAGAAAATGCTGGGAACACTCAGCAGGTGAGGCAGCATCTGTGGAGAGAGAAACAGAGTTAACATTTCAGGTCGATGACCTTTCATCAGAACTGGAAAAAGTTAGAGATATAACAGATTTTAAGCAAGTGCAGGGGCAGGGAAAGGGGGGGGGGGAGGAAAGAACAAAAGAGAAAGTTTGTGATAGGCAGGAGATATTAAATGACAAACGGGATGATGGTGCAAGGCGAAAGGAGATGGTAATGGGACAAGTAAAAAAACAAAAGATGGGTCTGGAAGAGGAGTAAATCATTAACAGCGGTCGTCCAAAAAAATGGGGGCAGAGGTTATGGTCTGAAATTGTTGAACTCAATGTTGAGTCCGGAAGGCTGTAAAAGTACCTAATTGAAAGAGGAGGTGCTGTTCCTCGAGCTCGCGTTTAGTTTCATTGGAACAGTGGAACCCAATTCTTATTTAAAGCATCTCACTACAGGTTCTGATGAAAGGTCATCGACCTGAAACGTTAACTCTCTTTCTCTCTCCACGGATGCTGCCTGGCCTGCTGAGTTTTTCCAGCGTTTTCTGTTGTTATTTCACTACAGGTATTTATGGCCCGGCCAAACAAACAGTGTTGCACCTAATGGGGCACTAATGCCACTTCCCGAACAATTACAAATTTGTTCAAAGTACTTAACATGTGCCAGTCGGAGGTATTTGTCACCAAATAACGGCATCCCTACAACAGAGATCGGTGGGATTGAAATCGAAGGAATTTGCTTTATGAATCAAATGTACAAAGTCAGGCAGGAAAGATCAGAAGTCGAGTCACAGTCAAGCAAAAGGAGGAAGAGAGTGATAGAGAGTGCTAGTTAGTCACAGAAGTTGAGAGAAGTACAAGAACTCCATTAGCCAGAGATAGGCAGGTAAGTCAGTAAATCACATGCATTTAAGAGTTACGTTCCTGATAACAAAGGCTACCAAGTGAGAACCAACACCAGAAGGAAGGAAGGAAGACTATAACGACAGATTCATCACACCAACATACAAGCCCAAGCTTGGGAGGGGGAGGAGAGCCAACCAACTGTACCACACTGACTCAAAGAACAAGATCACATAAGCTCCTGAAATCTTTGCTAAACGTTGTGAGCTTATCAGCAATAAACTGAACAAACTAGACTCTTGACAGATCCAATAGACTCGTTATTCAAGGCTGTTAGCTCGTCAGTTAGACTAAGTCTTGTCTAAACTAACCTTGCTGACTTTACATCAATCTTCCATATTGAGCATATCAACTTCTAATAAGTAGAGCCTGTCGATGCTGAGTTACAGTGATAAACTTGAACTGCTTTTGTAACCTTATATTAATTCTGTTGCTTAATAATATCTACCTCAGTACCTTGTGTACTATTACTATTTAACATTAAGATGCTACTAATTGTAATTTCCTAAGTGGGTTAATAAAGAAATGTTAGTTCATGATCTCATGGTGTGACTTCCTCTGATAACTTTGGCAAGGAAAAGTTTGTTCATTCACTCAGTATCCTACATGTATCCTCCTGGTGGTTGGTAGTGTAAATGTTAACATAATTTGGACCAGATGATGTGAGCCAGTTCAGCGAGCCAAATTCAGGCATCTGCAGTATTTCCCGAAATAAGTTATGGTGAATTTCCAGACTCTACTTTGTCAAGGAGTTAAGGTAAAGGGGTTAGATTCATCTGGTGCCCTCTCAGGTGGATATAAAAGATCCCATGGCACTCTTTGAAGTGCAGGGTATCCTGCCCAACATTTATCCCTCAACCAACTCCACAAAAAAAGACAAACTGGTCATTTATCTCTGCTGCTTGTGGGACCTAGCTGTGTACAAATTGGCTAATGCATTTACAGACATATCAGTGACTGCACTTCAAATGTAATAAATTAACTGTAAAGCACTTTGGGACGTCCTGAGGACATAAAAGGCTCTATATAATTGCAAATTCCTTCTTTTTTTGATTAATATTCCTTACAGGGTTTATTAGTTTACTAATCCCAGTGATCTTACAGTAGGGAATGTACAAATCTAAAGTACGCACAGAGGGAGAGAAAGAGCACCGGGGGGGAACTCAAGCAAGCAACAGAATGAGCAAGCAAGATAGCAGAGAGAATAGGGGCGAGACAAGGCGCACAACAGTGTAGGGGAGACACACAAAGAGAAAGTGCACAAGAGAGATACACAGTTCCAAACATAATTAGTGGAAGATAAAGTGAGAAACTGTGAGCAGTATGCAGGAGACAGAATCAAGGGCAGACTTACACAAAGGGAGGGAGGAAGAGAGTCCATGACACAAACTGCTTCTCTCGATTCAAAATCAATTGACTCAAATTAGCTAACAATCAAATTATTTTAGCACTAAATTCTTGTGTCATTTATGTTGCTTAATTCAAATTGCTGCATAATTCAATTATTAAATGTAAAAAATGACTGAATTATCTGGAGCAGACTGTAACCTTATTTCAATCAGAGGCATCTTTTAAAATTTCTGTCTCTCAATGAAGTAGGTTTCTAGCCGGTTACTGTACCAGGTCTGATTGCACCTCTGAGAAAAATGTCCCAAGCTGCTTCAATGTTAAAAGGCGCTATATAAATGTTAAGGTAGTTATGGGATTGACAAGCACTCATCTCACCTGCACAGTTTAAAATTAGAGAGTTAGGATTATATCAGTGGTAAGCAGAGCACTTGGCGACTGTACGAATAGCTGTTATGATAAGCAGCCGGAAACTTCCTTTGCTTTTAGGCAGGCTGCAAAGGCAGAAGACCGGCACTATAAAACAAACTGATTAAAATGAAAGTTTCATGGTACAATGCTGCTGCCGAGCTCGGATTTATTGTGAGCAGTGCCACAGGTGAGTCAGAGGTTGGTTACACTGTTACAGGAGATGGGGAGGGAGGGCATATGACTCGTGAAATATTCAGGACAAGCTTTGTAAGAGAATCCCGAGAGACGGTGAAGTTATTGATTCCATTTTGTAATCTGGCATTGTTTTAAAAACCCTCGACTGTAGTAAGTTGAAGAGTTCCTGCCTTACTTTGAGAAGCCTGACTGAGTAGTATGGAGCGACCGTAACTGAGCACATGACTGGTTTAACATGTGCAGCAAATTAAAAACCACTTCACACAAAGTTCTAAATTTTAGACTGTATATGGTTTTGTATTTTTACACCAAACAAATGTTTTAAAACCCCAGAACGGTTTCCTGTTTTTGTTATGTCTCTATCACATGGAAAGTGGGGTTGGAGTTCAGGGCTAACAAACACCAAGTCTTGCCATCAATCAGAAAACTTCCCGGAACTTACCTCTGATAAACGCCAGTTACCTCGGATAAAGTTCAAGGTTTATGTTGTTTTGAAGTTGTTAATCAGAACAAAATCAGTTAGCTCAGGCTCAAAATAAAGGTGCAGACCTGACAAATGTTTTCCGGGATTAATAACAACAAGCAGTTTATGCAGAACTGTTTAGTTTTTTATAGATTGCTTATATTATACATGTTACTTATACTTGTAAATTTTCATGGGGGGGGGGGGGATTCAACAGGATGTCTCAAACTAACTATGCATTTTGGGAGTAATTTGACTGGTTTAGGGTCTCCTTTGATTTATTGGTAGGCGTTATTGACTGCCTATATATGGTTATTTAGTCTTCAAAATTGGTGGGTTTTATTTTTGTTTGCTATTTGGTGTGATCAACTTGTTCAATTGTGATTAGTTATTGGTTTATGAAAATTAAATTTGAGAAAAATGGGACGGCCGAAGAGTGATGGACAAACAGAAAGTCTGTGCGTGCACGCTGATTTTATATTACTCCATCTCCCATGGTGTTGCTCAGTGAGTCAAGGGATAGAATCATAGAATAGTACAGCACAGGAGGCAATTCAGCCCATCCCATCTGCTCTTTCGAAGAGCAATCCAGTTAGTCCCACTCCCCCACTCTTTCCCCATATCTCTGCAATTTTTTCTCCTTCAAGTATTTATCCAATTCCCTTTTGAAGGCTACTACTGAATCTGCCTCCACCACCCTATCAGGCAGTGCATTCCAAATCCTAACCACTCGTTGCATAAAAAAATGTTTCCTCTTGTTACCTCTGGTTCTTTTGCCAATCACCTTAAATCTGTGCCCTCTGGTCATCGACCCTTCAGCCATTGGGAACAGTTTATCTTTATTTACTCTATCTAAACCCTTCATGATTTTAAACATCTCTATCAAATCTCTTCTTAGCCTTCTCTGCTCCAAGGAGAACAACGCCAGCTTCTCCAGTCTATCCATGTAACTGTAATCCCTCACCCCTGGAACCATTCTAGTAAATCTCTTCTGTACCCTCTCCAAAGCCTTCACGTTCTTCCTAAAGTGTGGTGCCCAGAATTGGACACAATACTCCAGCTGGGGTCGAACTAGTGTTTTATATCGGTTTAACATAACTTCCTGGCTTTTGTACTCTATCCCTCTATTTATAAAGCCCAGGATCCCGTATGCTTTATTAACCTGTCCTGCCACCTTCAAAGATTTGTGCACAAACATCCCAGGTTTCTCTCTTCTTGCACCCCCTTTATGTGTTGAAGTTCATCTGCCATGTATCCGACCATTCCACCAGCCTGTCTATGTCCTCTTGAAGTCTATTATTACCTTCCTCACTGTTTACTATACTTCCAAGTTTCGTGTCATCTGCAAATGTTGAAATTGTGGAGAGTATTGTGATCCCGGACAACCATGTTTGCAGTAAGTGCCTGCATCTTGAGGAGCTGGAGTCTGAGGTGCAGACATTGAGGGGCATCAGGGATGGGGAGAGTTACCTGGACACTTTGATCCAGGAGGCAGTCACACCCCTTAGGTTAGGTAGTGGTAAGGGACAGGAGGGTGTGACTGCAACTCAGGCAGGTAAGGGGACCCCAGGTGCAGTGTTGGAGGAGCCTCGGCCTTTGCCCTTGTCCAACAGGTATGAGGTTCTTGCTGCCTGTGTGGATGAGGGAAAAGCCTGCAGGATGGATGAGCAAGCTGACCAGGGCACCATGGTGCAGGAGGCCAGTCAAGTGGGGGGAGTGAAAGGAAATGTAGTGTGGTAGGGGACAGTATAGTCGGGGGATAGATACTGTTCTCTGCAGCCGTGACCGAGAGTTCCGAAGGTTGTGTTACCTGCCCGGTGCCAGGGTTAAAGATATCTCCCTGCGGCTGGAGAAGAACTTGGAGAGGGCAGGGGAGGATCCAGTTGTCGTGGTCCACATAGGAACCAATGACATAGGTAGAACTAGCAATGAGGTTCTGCTGAGGGAGTTTGAGGAGCTAGGATTCAAATTAAAAAGCAGAACCTCAAAGGTAATAATCTCTGGATTGTTACCTGAGCCACGCACAAATTGGCATAGGAACAAACAGGTTAGAGGTTTAAATGCGGGGCTCAAAGAGTGGTGTGAGAGGAAGGGGTTTCAGTTCATGGGGCACTGGCACCAGTACTGGGGAAAGAGGGAGCTGTTCCATTGGGACGAGCTCCACTTAAACCGGGCTGGGACCAGTGTCCTGGCGAACTGAGTAACTAGGTCAGTAAACAGGGCTTTAAACTAATGAAGGGGGGTTGGGAGGATTCAGGAAAGAGTAAATTTAAAAGCAGCGAGAGAAAGGTCAAGGCTCCAGAGCAGAGTAGAGTTTTGGGTAAAAATAAGCAGAGTGGGAAGTGACAGAGAGAGTAACAAAGGTAATAAGGCATCAGTGACTAATGTGACATCAGGGAAAAATAGAAATGTCAAAGCTAAAGGCACTATATCTGAATGCGCAAAGTATTTGCAACAAAATAGATGAATAGGTCTGATCTAACAGCCATAACGGAGACGTGGTTGTAAAGTGGCCAAGGTTAGGAACTAAATATTCCAGGATACTTAAGTTTTAGAAAAGATAGGCAAAATGGAAAAGGAGGAGGGGTAGCCGTTCCCTAGCCACTGACTCCATCCCTCTCCCTAATATCGGTCTGAGGCTGAACCACACTGTTCGCAACCTTGGTGTCATATCTGACCCTGAAATCAGCTTCCGACCACATATCCGCAGCATAACAAAGACCGCCTACTTCCACCTCCGTAACATCGCCCGTCTCCGCCCTTGCCTCAGCTCATCCGCTGCTGAAACCCTCATCCATGCCTTTGTTACCTCTAGACTTGACTATTCCAACGCACTCCTGTCTGGCCTCCCACATTCCACCCTATGTAAACTTGAGCTCATCCAAAACTCGGCTGCCCCGTGTCCCAACTCACACCAAGTCCCGTTCACCCATCAACCCTGTGCTCGCTGACCTACATTGGCTCCCGGTTAAGTAACGCCTCGATTTCAAAATTCTCATCCTTGATTTCAAATCCCTCCATGACCTCGCCCCTTCCTATCTCTAATCTCCTTCAGCCACCCCGCCCCCCCCCCCCTCCCCCGATATCTGCGCTCCTCTAATTCTGCCCTCTTGAGCATCTCTGATTATAATCACTCAACCTTTGGTGGCCGTGCCTTCAGTTGCCTAGGCCCCGAGCTCTGGAATTTCCTTCCTAAACATGTCCACCTCGCTACCTCTTTCCTCCTTTAAGACACTCCTTAAAACCTACCTCTTTGAACAAGCTTTTGGTCATCTGCCTTAATTTATTCTTATGTGGATCGGTGTCAAATTTTTTGTCTTAAAATACTCCTATGCAGCACCTTGTGACGTTTTACTACGTTAAAGGCGCTATATAAATACAAGTTGTTGTTGTCGCCCTGATAATAAAGGTAGGGATAAAGACAGTAGAGAGAAAGGATCTTGGCTCCGAAAATCAATAAGTAGAAGTAGTTGGGTGGAGCGAAGAAACAGCAAGGGGCAGAAAACATTGGTGGGAGTTGTTTATAAGCCCCCAAACAGGAGTTGTAATATAGGGCAGAGTATAAATCGGGAAATAAGAGGCGCATGTAACAAGGGTAATACAATAATTATGGGGGACTTTAATCTACATAGAGACTGGGCAAACCAAATTTGCAGTAAGAGTGTGGAGGACAAATTCAGGGAATGTATGCAAGATAGTTTTCTAGATCAGTATGTTGAGGAACCAACTAGGGAACAGGCTATTTTAGATCTAGTATTGTGCAATGAGAAAGGGTTAATTAATAACCTTGTAGTAAAGGGGCCTTTAGGGAAGAGTGACCATAATATGATAGAATTTTATATTGAGTTTGAAAGTGATTTAGTTAAATCCAAAACTAGGGTCTTAAATCTAAACAAAGCAAACTACGTAGGTATGAGGGGCGAGTTGGCTAAGGTAGATTGGGAAACTACATTAAAAGGTATGATGGTAGACAAGCAATGGCTAGCATTTAAAGAATTAATGCATAATTTACAACAAATGTACATTCCTTTAAGGCACAAAAACCCCACAGGAAAAGTGGTCCAACCGTGGAGAACAAGAGAAGTTAAAGATAGTATTAGATCAAAGGAAGAGGATTATAATGTTGTCAAAAAGAGTAGCAAGCCTGAGGATTGGGAAGATTTTAGAATTCAGCAAAGGAGAACCAAGAAATTAATAAAGAAAGGGGAAATAGAATGAGAGTAAATTAGCAAGAGACATAAAAACAGACTGTAAAAGCTTCTATAGGTATGTAAAAAGGAAAAGATTAGTGAAAGTAAATGTGGGTCCCTTACAGGCTGAGACAGGAGAAATTATAATGGGGAATAAGGAAATGGCAGAGAAATTAAACAAATACTTTGTGTCTGTCTTCACAGAAGATGCAAAAAATCTCCCGGAAATAGTGGAGAACCAAGGGTCTAGCGAGAATGAGGAACTGAAAGAAATTAGTAAAAAAAAAAATAGTACTGGAGAAATTAATGGGACTAAAAGCCGATAAATTCCCTGGACCTGATGGCCTACATCCTAGGGTTTTGAAAGAGGTGGCTATAGAGATAGTGGATGCATTGGTTGTCATTTTCCAAAATTCCATAGATTCTAGAACAGTTCCCGTGGATTGGAAGGTAGCAAATGTAACCTCACTATTTAAGAAAGGAGGGAGAGAGAAAACGGGGAACTACAGACCAGTTAGCCTGACATCAGTAGCAGGGAAAATGCTAGAATCTATTACTAAGGACGTGGTAACAGGGCACTTAGAAAATAATAATAGGATTGGGCAGAGTCAACACGGATTTAGGAAAGGGAAATCATATTTGACAAATCTGGGTGTCCTTGTACACGAATCACTGAAAGTTAACATGCAGGTACAGCAAGCAATTATTAAAGCAAATGGTATGTTGGCCTTTATTACAAGAGGATTTGAGTACAAGAGTAAAGACATCTTACTGCAATTGTATAGGGCCCTGGCGAGACCACACCTGGAGTATTGTGTACAGTTTTGGTCTCCTTACCTAAGGAAGGATATACTTGCCATAGAGGGTGTGCAACGAAGGTTCACCAGACTGATCCCTGGGATGGGGGGGATTGTCCTATGAGGAGAGATTGAGTAGACTTGGCCTATATTCTGTAGAGTTTAGATGAATGAGAAGTGATCTCACGGAAACATACAAAATTCTTACAGGGCTTGACAGGGGTCGACAGGGGTCACAGTCTCAGAATAAGAGATCGGCCATTTAGGACTAAGATGAGGAGAAATTTCTTCACTCAGAGGGTGGTGAATCTTTGGAATTCTCTACCCCAGAGGGCTGTGGAGGCTTAGTCGTCGAGTATATTCAAGACAGAGATCGATAGATTTTTGAATATTACGGGAATCAAGGGATATGGGGATAGTGCAGTAAAGTGGAGTTGAGGTAGAAGATCAGCCATGATCTTATTGAATGGCGGAGCAGGCTCAAGGGGCCAAATGGCCTACTCCTGCTCCTATTTCTTATGTTCTTATTAAATTGCGCTCTGTAGCTCCAAGTCCAAGTCATTAATGTACATCAAAAACAGCAGTGGTCCTAGCGAACACTACTATATACCTTCCCTCCAGTCCGAAAAACAGCCACTCACCACAACTCTGTTTTCTATCCCTTAGCAAATTTTATATCCATGCTGCTACTGCCCGTTTTATCCCATGGGCTTCAATTTTGGTAACAGGCATATTAAGTGTCAGCCAGTGGCTCAGTTGGTAACACCCTCGCCTCTGAGTCAGAAGATTCCAGAGACTTGAGCACAAAAATCTAGGCTGACACTCCAGTGCAGTACTGAGGGAGTGCTGCACTGTCAGAGGTGCCGTCTTTCGGATGAGACGTTAAACCCCATCTGCTCTCTCAGGTGGATGTAAAAGATCCCATGACACTGGGGAGTTATTCCCGGTCCTGGCCAATATTTATCCCTCAACCAACACCTAAAAACAGATTATCTGATCATTATCACATTGCTGTTTGTGGGAGCTTGCTGTGCGCAAATTGGCTGTCGCATTTCCTACATTACAACAGTGACTACACTTCAAAAAGTACTTCATTAGCTGTAAAGTGCTTTGGGACGTCTGGTGGTCGTGAGAGGCACTATATAAATGCAAGTCTTTCTTTCACTTCATCATATGCACAACATCAACTACACTGCCCTCATCCACCTTCTCTGTTACCTCATCAAAAAACTCAATCAAGCTAGTTGAACACAATTTGCCCTTAACTAAACCATACTGGCTCTCCTTTATTAGCCCATACTCGTCCAAATGGCTGTTAATTTTCGCCCTTTTATTGTTTCTAAAAGCTTCCCCACCACTGAGGTTAAGCTGACTGGCCTGTAATTGCCAGGTTTATCCTTCTCCCCTTTCTTGAACAAGAGTGTAACATTTGTGATGTTTTACAGGCTGGAGGGAGGTATACAGTGGTGTTCCCCAGGGTTCAGTACTAGGACCACTGCTCTTTTTGATATACATTAATGACTTGGACTTGGAGGTACAGGGCACAATTTCAAAATGTGCAGATGACACGAAACTTGGAAGTGTAGTGAACAGTGAGGAAGACAGTAAGAGACTTGACATATGCTGTCTTACAAGGGGATTACATTGTGTATATAAATAATGAATAAAGCATCATCAGGGACACTGGTTTGTGGTGACTAAGTCGGTAAAAGCGTATTTTTATTGCATCGTAATCTGGGATTTTACCAGGTGTTTTGGAGATCGAATCCAGACACTGTCCATTCTCCAGAAAAGGCGGAAATCGGCGCCGTTGTTTATTACACGTTCTTTTACGAATGTACTCATCTTTTTGGCCCGGATTTTGTGGTCACCGTCATTACCTCTCTGAAGCTGACCGTAACTTCAGGATTTAGCGTATGCACATCTAAATGCAGAAATCCTGAAACTGCGATCAGTCATTCACTGCTCCGACACAGGCTGCGATGTGGACCCCCCCCTCCCCCAGAGCCAGCAATCAGTGGAACTGATGAAAACGTGAGCATTTCTGCACTAATATTGCTGCTAAATACCCGGTTAAATGTTAAGCCTTGTTGGAATAGGTGTAAATGGTGTTTCAACAGTGTATTGACTGCTAATCGCTCTCTAACATTTTTAGAAAGTGCAGATGTCCAGTGCTTTTCATTTCATGGTTTGCTGCCTGTGAGAATTCTTCAATGTGATTGGCTGCTTAGACAGCTTGATGATGTCAAGGCTGCATCTCACTAGGAATCCCCTATTCACAGCGTTACAATCAATTATATGTCAAGAAACCTAAAGTTTTCGCCAGAGATCGCGAGATCTCTGTGGGCAGCTTTCTTCGAGGTCAGCTGAGAATCCTGGGAAGTCTCCATTTCTATATTCTCTTACTAACTAACCTGAACTAAATCAATTGACACTATTATTAATTGTAGTTTAAAGATTTCATTATGTTATTACTGCACTTATAATCATACTTGTAAACCCTGTTGTAATATGCCCTGGGTGGACCCAATTAGATTTAAAATGGAAGAAACCAAGGCACTGGGCCTTGCTTGGCCAAATTAAAGATAATTTCCTAGCAGAACAAAACAGACAGCTTGTCTGTGGGAACAGAACTAGAACAATTAATGGAATTCCAGAGACTGAGATAAGAGGCAAACGGACTGTAAGAGTATCATGGTTAGTTGATTTTTATAATACTTGTTTTGATATCTTATAACCATTAATATCCTATGACCATCAGCAAGGGATTTATAATTGTGTGTAAAAATTAAATGTAAAAGTCTGCAATCATCAATTGTATGCAATGATAACCTGAATTATATATGCTGTGAGTACGCTGTAACCAGACAACCTGGGGTGAGAAAGAGATGGCCATGGTCGAATGGACTGCAGTTAGCCTGGGAAGCAAGGTCAGGTGTAGTTGCCACTGTTGTTGGAATGTCATGATTTCTGCAGTGAATTAAAAACAATGCCCAACAGCAAGGGCCGTATCTCAATCTATGGAGACATATTCCGTTTGTGTTGCCATAACTACCCCAGATATGAGTCTTGATGGTCAAAAACAGATGATGCAAGGGTATCATAAGACTAGAACCAGCATAAGCCAAGGTGCTGCAGATGTGGCATCTTTATGATTGGATTTTGGGTTTCGGGTGTAGGCCAGTGATTGGTTCAGGAGGACTCCAAAGGTTTTGAATGAGAGTAAGTGTAAGGGAACCCATCTAATGTCCTTTAGGGAAGAAAATCTGCCATCCTTACCCAGTCTGGCCTATATGTGACTCCAGACCCCAGGCAAAGTGGTTGACTCTTAACTGCCCTCTGAAATGGCCTAGCAAGCCACTCAGTTGTAACAAACCGCTACGAAACACAATAAGAATGAAACCGGACGGACCACCCGGCATCGACCTCGGCACCGGCTACAGACATGGCAACGGCACACCCAGCCCAGTCGACCCTGCAAAGTCCTCAACAACATCTGGGGACTTGTGCCAAAATTGGGAGAGCTGCCCACAGACTAGTCAAGCAACAGCCTGACATACTCATACTTTTGCCAATGTCCCAAACTCCTCCAGCACCATCCCAGGGTATATCCTGTCCCATCGGTGGCGACACAGTGGTATACAATCGGGAAGGAGTGGCCCTGGGAGTCCTCAACATTGACTCCGGACCCCATGAAGTCTCATGGATTCAGGTCAAGCATGGGCAAGGAAACCTCCTGCTGATTACCACCTACTGCCCTCCCTCAGCTGATGAATCAGTACTCCTCCTTGGAAGAAGCACTGAGAGTAGCAGGGGCACAGAAAGTACTCTGGGTGGGGGACTTCAATGTCAATCACCAAGAGTGGCTCGGGAGCACCACTACTGACTGAGCTGGCCGAGTCCTGAAGGACATAGCTGCCAATCTGGACCTGCAGCAGGTGCTTAGAGAACCAACACGAGGGATAAACCTACTTGACCTCGTCCTCACCAATCTACCTTACTTGTCACAGATGCATCTGTCCATGACAGTATTGGTAGCAGTGACCACCGCACAGTCATTGTGGAGATGAAGTCCCGTCTTCACACTGAGGACACCCTCCATCGTGTTGTGTGGCACTACCACTGTGCTAAATGGGATAGATTCAGAACAGATCTAGCAGCTCAAAACTGGGTATCCATGAGGTGCTGTGGGCCATCAGCAGCAGAATTGTATTCCACCACAATCTGTAACCTCACGGCCCGGCATATTCCTCACTCTACCATTACCATCAAGCCAGGGGACCAACCCTGGTTCAATAAGGAGTGTAGAAGAGCATGCCAGGAGTAGCACCAGTCGTACCTAAAATAGAGGTGCCAACCTGGAGAAGCTGCAACACAGGACTACATGCATGCTAAAAAGAAGCACCATGCTATAGACAGGGCTAAGCGATCCCACAATCAACGGATCAGATCAAAGCTCTGCAGTCCTGCCACATCCAGTCGTGAATGGTAGTGGATATTAAACAACTAACGGGAGGAGGAGGTTCCATGAATATCCCCATCCTCAATGATGGTGGAGCCCAGTACGAGTGCAAAAGACAAGGCTGAAGCGTTTGCAACCATCTTCAGCCAGAAGTGCTGAGTGGATGATCCACATCGGCCTACTCCCAAGGTCCCCACCATCACAGAAGCGAGTCTTCAGCCAATTCGATTCACTCCACGTGATATCAAGAAATGGCTGAGCGCACTGGATACAGCAAAGGCTACGGGCCCCGACAACATCCCGGCTATCGTGCTGAAGACTTGTGCTCCAGAACTAGTCGCTCCTCTAGCCAAGCTGTTCCAGTACAACTACAACACTGGCATCTATCCGACAATGTGGAAAACTGCCCAGGTATGCCCTGTCCACAAAAAGCAGGACAAATCCAATCTGGCCAATTACCGCCCCATCAGTCTACTCTCAATCATCAGCAAAGTGATGGAAGGGGTCATCGACAGTGCTATCAAGCGGCACTTACTCGCCAATAACCTGCTCACTGATGCCTAGTTTGGGTTCCGCCAAGACCACTCGGCTCCCGACCTCATTACAGCCTTGGTCCAAACATGGACAAAGGAGCTGAATTCCAGAGGTGAGGTGAGAGTGACTGCCCTTGACATCAAGGCAGCATTTGACCGAGTGTGGCACCAAGGAGCCCTAGTAAAACTGGGTCAAAATCCTGCCTAACAGCACTGTGGGAGCACCTTCACCACACAGACTGCAGCGGTTAAAGGCGGCGGCTCTCCACCACCTTCTTAAGGGCAATAAATGCTGGCCTTGCCAGCGACGCCCACGTCCTATAAACAAATAAAAAAAAGTGTTTAAGGGGACTCTCAGACACTTAGGTTGTAGAGGCATTCGGTAAAGAGCTTGGGGAAAATCCACCAGATGAGCCAAGGAGGGATTTGGGTTGGTGGAGGACCCACACGTGTCACCGACCGGGCGGACGAGTGAGTCTAGAGGCCAGGGCCGATGGGGGGGTGGACTCGTGGAGATCGCGCCTTCTACCCAGGGCATATTGGGCAATATAAATCTTGATTGCACCTTGTTTAACTGCTCAGATGCTGTAATGTATCAAGACTCACTTACACTGAATATAATTACTGTCATCAATACGGGTCAAGTCAAATCTTATGGAACTTAAGAGTGAAAGGGTTAATTGGCAAAGACCCAGAAACTCAAAAGGGGGGAAAGGGAAGGGTGCAGTGGGCTTAATCATGGCTCTGAAAGAACTAGAGTCTAGCAACATTTGGAGGGGTAGGCTCCCGAGTAGGCTCCCGACATTTGGCAGCATGGGTGCTGGGGTTTGGCAGTGTATGGGGTCGGGGGGGGGGGAGCGGGTGTGGAGAACGGGTAGTATCATTGAATTTAGGGAGGGGTTCCAAAGATTTGGCAGCATTTGGGTTGAAGTGCTGGAGGCACAAGAAATTTAAGATTTGGTAGCATTGCAGAGGGAGTTTGGGGTTTGGGTGCAGTGGTGGTTCCTGGAAATTGGCAACACTGGGGGGTCTTGAGATGTGGCAACGTGGGGAACAGGGATCCCAGGACCTGCCAGCACTTAAGGGAAAGGGGTCCAGGTCTGCCATCATGGGGAAGATGGGGAGTGGTCTCAGAGTCTGGCAACATTCCATGTTGTGCAGGATCCTCAGCCCTTTATTGAGAAATCGAACGAGCTCAATGAAACATTACCAAAGTTTGAATTTTTTTTGCATCACATTTCCAAAACAAAGATGTCACATGACTGCTGTTAATCTTCAGTTGTGAAGCAATGCATAGATCCAGATTGAGATAGGTCTGCTTTCGTAAAAGTCACTGAGATAAACATAATTTGGAGCGATTGTATGTTGTATTAGTAAAGCTGTACACAACTCATTTTGTGGCCAACCTTCAAAGTGAGGTAGGGAGTGCATCATGGGGTGGGCAGGAAAAATGGAACTAAATTAAGCATTTGAAGAAACATCTTCAAAAATATGCCTGTGGGAATCAAAATGGGGAGTGCATGTTGTCAGTTAGCTGTATTGAAACAATTATTCGAGATATCAGTGCTGAGAAATCACTTGCCTGCTTTCCACCAAAATCCTCTTCTGCACAGTCTTCGGTCTCACCATCCTCAACTTTGTGCCCTAAAGAACAAAGCAAACATGTAAACCACATGGCAATGACATTGTTATTGTTCAGGAGAAAGCATGGCTTCTTGTGGACTGGATGGTGCAGTGGGTTAAGGCTGACTGTTGCCAGCTGGGCTCAGTTGCTGATCAGATCAAAGTATCCTCTGCTCCCAGCTACAAAGGACACAAGGATGGCCAATGTGGGTAAAGGAAATGTCACACTCTCTTCAACTTGGAGCAGCTTACAGGGAGCTACGATCAATACTATCAGGGTCCTTGAAGTAAAAACATCCCATTTTCTAGCAACGATACCTCTCAGTTCAACAAACAAACACAAAACTACACCAAAGTAACAATGTTAATATCTGTATCTTGGAAAATGTATATTTTCCTACCTTTTCCCATCCTCTTTGACATTCTATTGCTTGGGGTCTCTGGGCTGATTGAAATTTCATCAGGGTTTCCTCCTTCCTCTTGTATCACCTGAAGACAGGAATCCAGTCATTAGCATGGGGTGAAGTCAGAATCGTTATATGGTGCCTTCATACTTTGGAAACTAAGAGGTCAGCTTGCACCTGATCATTTTTCCAGGTGCTAGATTTCAGCAGTGCCATAGGTAGGAAAAGGAGTACAACAGGAGATCTAAAAATGGGAATAAGAGGGTCAAAGAGAGAGTATGAGAATAGATTAGCAGCTAACATAAAAGGGAACCCAAAACACATAAATAGTGAAAGGGTAGTCAAAGGAAGGGTGGGGCCGATAAGGATCCAAAAAGGCGATCTTCTTGTGCAGGTAGAGGGCATGGCTGAGGTACTAAATGAGTACTTTCCATATGTCTTCACCAGAGAAGAGGATGCTGCCAATGTAGCAGTAAAGAGAAAGACTTGCATTTATATAGCACCTTTCAAGACCATCGGACGTCCCAAAGCGCTTTATAACCAACGAAGTACTTCTTGAAGTCACTGTTGTAATGTAGGAAACGCGGCAGCCAATCTGCACACAGCAAGTTCCCACCAACAGCAATGCGATAATGATCAGACTATCTGCTTTTTTTTTAAAGTGACATTGGTTGAGGGATTGGCTAGGACACCGAGGATAACTCCCCTGCTCTTCTTCGAAATAGTCCCATAGGATATTTTACGTCCACCTGAGAGGTGGTGAATGGAGCTTCGGTTTAACTTCTCAACCGAAAGACGGGACAGTAGAGGAGGCAGTAGCGATATTGGATAGGATAAAAATAGATAAAGAAGATGTACTTAAAAGGCTGGCAGTCCACAAAGTAGAAAAGTCACCGGCCAGATGGGATGTATCCTAGTTTACTGAGGGAAGTAAGGATGGAAGAACAGCGTAGGCGCTGGCCACAATCTTCCAATCCTCTTAGATATGGGAGTGGTGGCAGAGGACTGGAGGATTGGAAATGTTACACCCCTGTTTAAAAAAGGGAGAGGGAGAAACCCAGCAACTACAGACCAGTCAGCCTAACGTCAGTGGTGGGGAAACTTTTAGACAATAATCCAAGACAAAATGAATTGGCATTTGGAAAAGTATGGGCTAATAAATGAAAGCCAGCACTGTTTTGTTAAAGGCAAATCATGTTTGACTAACTTGATTGAGTTCTTTGATGAAGTAACGGAGAGGGCTGATGAGGGTAGTGTGGTGGATGTTGTGTACATGGACTTTCAAAAGGATTTTTGGTAAAATACCACATAATAGACTGAGCAACAAAATTAAAGCCCATGGGATTAAAGTGGCAGTGGCAGCATGGATACAAAACTGGCTAAGGGACAGAAAACAGAGTAGTGGTGACTGGTTGTTTTTCAGACTGGAGGGAAGTGTGCAGTGGTGTTCCCCCAGGGGTCGGTATTAGGATTACTGTCTTTTTGATACATATTAATGACCTGGACTTGGGTATACATGGCATAATTTCAAAGTTTGCAGATGATACGAAACTTGGAAATATAGTAAACAATGAGGAGGATAGTAACAGACTTCAGGAGGGCTGACAGACTGGTGAAATGGGCAGACACATGGCAGATGAAACTTAACGCAGGGAAGTATGAAGTGTTACATTTTGGTAGGAAGAATGAGGAGTGGCAATATGAACTAAATGGTACAATTTAAAGGGGGTGCAGGAACAGAGAGCTCTGGGGGTGTATGTATACAAATCTTTGAAGGTGGCAGAACAAGTTCAGAAGACTGTTAAAAAAAGCACATGGGATCCTTGACTTTATTAATAGATGTGAGAAGTCGCACAACACCAGGTTATAGTCCAACAGCTTTATTTGAAATCACAAGCTTTCGGAGCGCTGCTCCTTCATCAGGTGAAGTGAAGAGATGCATATAGGCACAGCATATATAGTCAGAGAACACTGCCAGATGATTACAGTTAATCTTTCCAACTGCTCTTTATCACACCTCGGCAGAGAGATAATCACGGCAATCAAAGGTGTGGATGGTGTCCAAACAGGTCAGTCAGGAAAACATTACATCAAAGACAATGTGGCAGATGCTGGGGTGTGTACGGAAAACAAAAAACTTTTTTTTGCTGGAAATCACAGCAGGTCCGGCCGCATCTGTAGAGAGAACAAGCCCACGACGACTCGAGTCTGGATGACTCTACGTCAGGTGGGGTTACATCGCGCGTGACATGAACCCAAGATCCTGGTTGAGGCCGTCCTCATGGGTTGCGGAACTTGGCTATCAGTTTCTGCTCGACGATTTTGCGTTGTCGTGTGTCTCGAAGGCCGCCTTGGAGAACGCTTACCCGAAGATCGGAGGCTGAATGTCCTTGACTGCTGAAGTGTTCCCCGACTGGGAGGGAACACTCCTGCCTGGCGATTGTTGCGCGGTGTCCGTTCATACTTTGTCGCAGTGTCTGCATGGTCTCGCTGAATGTACCATGCTCCGGGGCATCCTTTCCTGCAACGTATGAGGTAGACAACGTTGGCCGAGTCACATGAGTATGTACCATGTACCTGGTGGGTGGTGTCCTCACGTGTGATGATGGTATCTGTGTTGATGATCTGGCATGTCTTACAGAGGTTGCCGTGGCAGGGTTGTGTGGTGTCGTGGTCGCTGTTCTCCTGAAAGCTGGGTAATTTGCTGCGAACGATGGTCTGTTTGAGGTTAGGCGGCTGTTCGAAGGCAAGTAGTGGGGGCGTGGGGATGGTCTTAGCGAGGTGTTCGTCGTCATCGATGACATGTTGAAGGCTGCAAAGCACATGGCGTAGTTTCTCCGCATCGAGGAAGTACTGGACGCCGTAGGGTACTCTGTTGGTTGTGTCCCGTGTTTGTCTTCTGAGGAGGTCTATGCGATTTTTCGCTGTGGCCCGTCGGAACTGTCGATCGACGAGTCGAGCGTCATATCCCGTTCTTACGAGGGCGTCTTTCAGTGTCTGTAGGTGTCCATCGCGTTCCTCCTCGTCTGAGCAGATCCTGTGTATTCGCAGGGCTTGTCCATAGGGGATGGCTTCTTTAACGTGTTTAGGGTAGAAGCTGGAGAAGTGGAGCATCGTGAGGTTGTCCGTGGGCTTGCGGTAGAGTGAAGTGCTGAGGTGTCCGTCTTTGATGGAGATTCGTGTGTCCAAGAATGAAACCGATTCTGAGGAGTAGTCCATGGTGAGTTTGATGGTGGGATGGAACTTGTTGATGTTATCGTGTAGTCTTTTCAGTGATTCTTCGCCGTGGGTCCATAGGAAGAAAATGTCGTCGATGTATCTGGTGTATAGCGCTGGTTGGAGGTCCTGTGCAGCGAAGAAGTCTTGCTCGAACTTGTGCATGAAGATGTTGGCGTATTGGGGTGTGAATTTGGTCCCCATGGCTGTTCCGTGTGTTTGGGTAAAAAACTGGTTGTCGAAGGTGAAGACATTGTGGTCAAGGATGAAGCGGATGAGTTGTAGGATGGCGTCTGGAGATTGGCTGTTGTTGGTGTTGAGTACTGAGGCTGTCGCAGCGATGCCGTCATCGTGGGGGATACTGGTGTAGAGTGCCGAGACGTCCATCGTGGCGAGGAGTGTTCCTGGTTCAACTGGTCAGTGGGTACTGAGTTTCTGTAAGAAGTCTGTAGTGTCGCGACAGAAGCTGGGGGTTCCCTGTACGATGGGTTTCAGGATGCCCTCGACGTATCCAGAGAGGTTCTCACACAGGGTTCCGTTGCCTGATACGATAGGACGTCCGGGTGTGTTGGCTTTGTGTATCTTTGGGAGGCAGTAGAAGTCTCCCACGCGGGGAGTACGTGGGATGAGAGCGCGTAGGATGCTTTGAAGGTCTGGATCGAAGGTCTTGATCAGTCTATTGAGTTGGCGGGTGTGTTCTTTGGTCGGATCTGCGGGTAACTGTCTGTAGTGTTCCTGGTTGTCCAGTTGTCGGTATGCTTCTTTGCAATAGTCCATTCTGTTCTGTATGACGATGGCTCCTCCTTTGTCCGCTGGTTTGATGACGATGTTGCGGTTGATCTTGAGAGCGTGGATGGCGTTGCGTTGTGCTCGGGTGACATTCTGGACTGTCTTGTGAGTGCGGCTGATGAATCTGGCGTTGATGCATCTCCTGACAGCTTGAGCATACATGTCAAGCTTAGGGCAGCGACCCTCCGGAGGGGTCCAATTTGACTCGTTCTTCTTCGGTTGCTGCACTGCGGGTCTCTCTGTCTGCTGTTCCGGATCATTGATTGTCTCATTGGGTTCGCTGCTGACATCTTGGGATTCGTGGAGCCTCATTCTCCTGATGAATTCCTCTGTGTCTGCCGCGAGACCGATGGGGTCCATTTTGGTGGTGGGACAGAAATTGAGCCCTCGGCTGAGAACTTCGATTTCGTCTGGTTGAAGGGTGTGGTCTGACAAGTTGACGATGGACTTCCCTGTGGTTGCAACCGTGGTACCGGGGGAGGCTTGGTTGCTGCTGGTGGTGATGCCGAGTTTCTCAAGTTTCCTGTTCTTGGTGTGCATGTAGGTAGCGTAGTTCCGTTGTCTCGTCTGTTTGGCGGTGTCGCGTAGCTGGTCTGCTGTGTCCTGAGCACAGGCTGAGAACATGGACTCTATCTTGGTTTCGAGGTTGCGGCGTCTGCTGTAGAGCTGGTGTACGAGATAGTTGAGGAGTGTGCGAGAGGTACGACGGCAGTCTCTCAGCGTAGTCTGTGTCGTATGTCAACTTGAGTGGGTTCGTGATCTGTAGTCCTTTCGGGATCTTGTCTGCTTTCTTGCATCTCTGTAGAAACTTGATGTCTGTGTCGATATGCGCGATCTTCTTGGAGATCCTCTCCACTTTGAGCCGGCAGTTTGTGGTGTCGATAGTAGCCACGATGTGGAGATGCCGGTGTTGGACTGGGGTGGACAAATATGAGAAGTCGCACAACACCAGGTTATAGTCCAACAGCTTTATTTGAAATCTCAAGCTTTCGGAGCGCTGCTCCTTCGTCAGGTGAAGTGAAGAGATGCATATAGGCACAGCATATATAGTCAGAGAACACTGCCAGATGATTACAGTTAATAGAGGAATAGAGTACAAAAGCAAGGAGGTTATGGTAAACTTTTATAAAACACTGGTTAGGCCTCTTCTGGAGTAGTGTGTTCAATTCCAGGCCTTAGAGAGGGTGCAGAAGAGGTTTACTACAATGGTACCAGGGATGAGAGACTTCAGATATGTGGAGAGGCTGGAGAAGCTGGGGTTGTTCTTCATAGAGCGGAAAAGGTTAAGGGGAAATTTAATAGACATGTTCAAAATCATGAAGGGTTTTGTAGAGTAAATAAGGAGAAACTGTTTCCAGTGACAGAAGGGTTGATAACCGAAGGGCACAGATTTAAGGTGATTGGCAAAGGAACCAGAAGCGACATGAGAACATAAGAACATAAGAAATAGGAGCAGGAGTAGGCCATACGGCCCCTCGAGCCTGCTCCGCCATTCAATAAGATCATGGCTGATCATCGACCTCAACTGCTGGCCTCCCATTCTTCCCCCCGCTCCATTCATTCAACGCTTTGCCACTCTGTCCTCACTGCTCTTTACTGGCTTCCTATTCACCAACTCATTGTATTTAAAATCCTCCTCATCTTTAAACACTCCCATGGCCTTGTCCCACCCTAGCTTTGCATTTCCTTCAGCCTTACACCTCCCGACTCCCCCTTCTGCAAATTTCACCTCCCCCCACCCCCACTTCACCCTTTTTCCTACCATTGGTAGCACAGACTCCAGTCCCACTCTCTCTCAGAACACCTTCCCCTCTCCTTGTCTTTCCATCTTTAAAAGCCTTCTTAAAAGCCCCAAACTTTTGGTTAGCTCACCTAAAACCCACTGGAAGTACCATGGGTCAGTTTTCTAAGTTAAAGGTGCCATCAAAATGCAAGTTCCATTGTAGATGCAGATTGATGCCAACAGCTCAACAGAAAATACCGGAGTCACTCATTCCTACGAGAGGACAAGTCCCAAAGACTTGGCTCTTTCTCATCAAGCAGTTTATCATCATCAATAAAAAACATAATGTTGAAATGTTTTAAAGTTATTTCTCTGCTTCAAAGCTGCAGAATTCCACAATTTTTAACATTAACTGTTTAATGAAATAAATAATTACAAATATTCAGAAAAAAAAACATTGGATAAACATCTCAATTCCCTTTATTGTGCAATAGGACTGAAGTTCCGCAGTAAGGGGCAATTAAATTCATCAACGTTACCTAAAATCACGTAAAACATTATAAAATTGATCAATGAGTTTCATGGCGTCCCAATTACTTTATAGAACTTCATTGACTCTGTACCACCCTATTAATCGATCACAAAATACCAGCATCAATAAATCAGTGATGCTCCAAAGTGTCGACATGAAACTTTCTCCAGACAGACTGGGCCTTTTAGATTTCTGTGTCAAGTGTGATTTGCAGTGCTCCACTGGTCCTAAGCAAAGAAAGACTTGCGTTTCAAAAGCGTCTTTCATGTCTCAGGATGTCCTGAAACGCTTTACAATGAAGTATGTTTCGAAGTGTAGTCACTGTTGTAATGTAGGAAACACGGCAGCCAATTTGCGCACAGCATGCTCCCAACTCTCAGCACCCTTTTCTGCCCATTCTCCTCCCATCCTCACCCCTATCTCCTCGAGCCCCTTCCTCTGCCCATCCTAGCCCCACCTCTGCCCATTCTGGCCCCTCCCTCCTCTGGCCCCTCCTCTGCCCATTCTGGCCCCTCCCTCCTCTGGTCCCTCCTCTGCCCATTCTGGCCCCTCCTCTGCCCATTTTGGCCCCTCCCTCTAGCCACTCCTCTGCCCATTCTGGCCCCTCCCCTGCCCATCCCTCCTCTGGCCCCTCCTCTGCCCATTCGGGCAGCTCCCCTGTCCATTCTGGCCCCTCCCTCCTCTAGCCACTCTGCCCATTCTGGCCCCTCCCCTGCCCATTCCAGCCCCTCCCCTGCCCATTCCAGCCCCTCCTTCCTCTGCCCATTCAGGCAGCTCCCTCCTCTGGCCCCTCCCGTGCCCATTCTGGCCCCTCCCTCCTCTGCCCACTCCCTCCTCTGGCCCCTCCCTCCTCTGGCCCCGCCTCTGCCCATTCTGGCCCCTCCCTCCTCTAGCCCCGCCTCTGCCTATTCTGGCCCCTCCCTCCTCTAGCCCCGCCTCTGCCTATTCTGGCTCCCCCCCTCCGGCCCGGCCCACGCCCCCACTCCCGGCCCGGCCCACGCCCCCACTCCCGGCCCGGCCCACGCCCCCACTCCCGGCCCGGCCCGGCCCACGCCCCCACTCCCGGCCTCCCCTCACCTGCCGCAGCCGCTCCATCAGGACGCTTTTGTTGCCGTTGGTGTCGAGATTTCTCTTTTTCAGCTCCGCTTTCAAGTCCACCACCCTGAGCTCGGCCAGCCTGCGCAGGTCACCCTCGGCAGCGGGGAGCGCGGCCCCGCTCTCTTCCGCCATTGCAGCCGGCCGCCCTCTGACACACTCACACCGGCAGCAAAGGCTCGACAAGATGGCGCTCACCCGCCCGCCGCCACTGCGCATGCTCGGCGCCAACCCACCAGCGGCCACTGCGCAGGCGTGACTCGCACCGGAAGGCCCGGCTGTTGTCCAGCTTCACACCAGGCCAACTACTGCACATCCCTCCAGTTAACCCAGGTAACCATCCCTGTCTGCAACACCATCTCTATTCATCATATATTAGGGGTCCAAGTACAGAAATCACTAAAAGCTGGTGGACAACAACAACTTGTATTTATATAGCGCCTTTAACGTAGTAAAACGTTCCAAGGCGCTGCACAGGAGTAGTTTAAAACAAAAAAATTTGACACCGAGCCACATAAGGAGAAATTAGGGCCGGTGACCAAAAGCTTAGTCAAAGAGGCAGGTTTTAAGGAGCGTCTTAAAGGAGGAAAGAGAGGTAGCGGGGCAGAGAGGTTTAGGCCGGGAATTCCAGAGATTAGGGCCAAGGCAACAGAAGGCACGGCCACCAAAGGTGGAGCGATTATAATCAGGGATCCTCAAGAGGGCAGAATTAGAGGAGCGCACTAACAATAATTTAAAAGGCTGATGAAATTTTGGCCTTCATCTTAAGAGGGCTGGAACACAATGGGGTGGAAGTTATGTTCCAGTTATATAAAGCTCTGGTTAGACCCCATTCAGAGCACTGCGTTCAGTTCTCGGCACCGCACCTCAGGAACTATATATTGGCCTTGGAGGGGGGCGCAGCGCAGATTCACCAGAATCATACCGGGGCTAAAAGGGTTAAATTGTGAGGACAGGTTGCTTAGACAAGGCTTGTATTCCCTTGAGTATAGAAGACTATGGGGTGATCTAATTGAGGTGTTTAAGATGATTAAAGGATTTAATAGGGTAAGAACATAAGAAATAGGAGCAGGAGTCAGCCATACGGCCCTGCTCCGCCATTCAATAAGATCACGACTGATCTTCAACCTCAACCCCACTTTCCCACCTGATCTCCATATCCCTTGATTCCCCTAGAGTCCAAAATCTATCAATCTCAGCCTTGAATATACTCAACGACTCAGCATCCACAGCCCTCTGAAGCAGAAAATTCCAAAGATTCACAACCCTCCGAGTGAAGAAATTCCTCCTCATCTCAGTCTTAAATGGCCGACCCCTTATCCTGAGACTATGCCCCCTAGTTCTAGACACTCCAACCGGGGAAATAACCTCTCAGTATCCACCCTGTCAATCCCCTTCAGAATCTTATATGTTTCAATGAGATCACCTCTCATTCTTCTAAACTCCAGAGACTATAGGCCCATTCTACACAATCTCTCATCATAGGACAGCCCTCTCATCCCAGGAATCCATCAAGTGAACCTTCGTTGCACCGCCTCCAAGGCAAGTATATCCTTCCTTAGATAAGGAGACCAAAACTGTGCACAGTACTCCAGGTGTGGTCTCACCAAGGCCCTGTACAATTGTAGCAAGACTTCCTTACTCTTATACTCCAACCCCCTTGCAATAAAGGCCAACATGCCATTTGCCTTCCTTATTGCTTGCTGTACCTGCATGCTAGCTTTCTGTGTTTCTTGCACGAGGACACCCAAATCTCTCTCAACGCCAACATTTTAAAGTTTCTCACCATTTAAAAAATATTCTGTCTTTCTATTCTTCCTATCAAAGTGAATAACCTCATATTTCCCTACATTATACTCCATCTGCCATCTTACTGCCCACTCACTTAGTCTATCTATATCTCTTTGCAGACTCTTTGTGTTCTCCTCACGGCTTACTGTCACACCTAGCTTTGTATCATCAGAAAACTTGGATACATTACACTCGGTCCCTTTATCTTGGTCATTAATATAGATTGTAAATAGCTGAGGCCCCAACACTGATCCTTGCGGCACCCCACAGTCTGCCAACCTGAAAAAGACCCGTTTATCCCTACTCTCTGTATTCTGTCCGTTAACCAATCCCATATCCCTGCTACTATATTACCCCCAACCCCGTGAGCCCTTATCTTGTGTAATGACCTTTTATGTGGCACCTTATCGAATGCCTTTTGGAAATCCAAATATACTGCATCCACTGGTTCCCCTTTATCTACCCTGCTAGTTACATCCTCAAAAAACTCTAATACATTTGTTAAACACGATTTCCCTTTCATAAAACCATGTTGACTCTGCCTAATCATGTTATGATTTTCTAAGTGTCCTGATACCACTTCCTTAACAATGGATTCCAGCATTTTCCCAGCGACTGATGTCAGGCTAACTGGCCTGTAGTTCCCTGTTTTCTCTCTCCCTCCTTTTTTGAACAGCGGTGTTACATTTGCTACCTTCCAATCCGCTGGGACCATTCTAGAATCTAGGGAATAATGGAAGATCACAATCAATGCATCTGCTAACTCTGCAGCCACCTCTTTTGGAACCCTAGGATGTAGGTCGTCAGGTCCAGGGGATTTGTCGGCTTTTAGTCCCATCAGTTTCTCTAGTACTTTTTCTCTACTTATATTAATTACGTTAAGTTCCTCACCCTCATTAGTCCCTTGGTTCCCCACCATTTTTGGTATGCTTTTTGTGTCTTCTGCTGTGAAGACAGATACAAAATTATTTGTTTAAAGTTTCTGCCATTTCCTTATTCCTGTTGCCCTTTCCCTAGGTGGAAGAGGTTGCGGGTTTGGGAGGTGCTGCAGAAGAAGCCTTGGCGAGTTGCTGCAGTGCATCTTGTAGATGGTACACACTGCAGCCACGGTATGCCGGTGGTGGAGGGAGTGAATGTTTAAGGTGGTGGATGGGGTGCCAATCAAGCGGGCTGCTTTGTCTTGGATGGTGTTGAGCTTCTTGAGTGTTGTTGGAGCTGCACTCATCCAGGCAAGTGGAGAATATTCCATCACACTCCTGACTTGTGCCTTGTAGATGGTGGAAAGGCTTTCGGGAGTCAGGAGGTGAGACGCTCACTGCAGAATACCCAGCCTCTAATCTACTCTTGTAGCCACAATATTTATGTGGCTGGTCCAGTTAAGTTTCTGGTCAATGGTGACCTCCAGGATGTTGATGGGGGGGGGGGGGAATTCGGCGATGGTAATGCCGTTGAATGTCAAGGGGCGGTGGTTGGGCTCTCACTTGTTGGAGATAGTCATTGCCTGGCACTTCTGTGGCGCGAATGTTACTTGCCACTTATCAGCCCAAGCCTGAATGCCATCCGGGTCTTGCTGCACGCACGCGTGGACTGCTTCATTACCTGAGGAGTTGTGAATGGAACTGAACACTGCAATCATCAGCGATTTGACCTCACGATGGAGGGAAGGTCATTGATGAAGCAGCTGAAGATGGTTGGGCCTAGGACACTGCCCTGAGGAACTCCTGCAGCGACATTTGGGGCTGTGATGATTGGCCTCCAACAACCACAACCATCTTCCTTTGTGCTAGGTATGACTCCAGCCAGTGGAGAGTTTTCTCCCCGATTCCCATTGACTTCAATTTTACTAGGGCTCCTTGATGCCACACTCGGGTCAAATGCTGCCTTGATGTCAACAATAGTCACTCTCACCCCACCTCTGGAATTCAGCTCTTTTGTCCATGTTTGGACCAAGGCTGTAATGAGACCTGGAGCTGAGTGGTCCTGGCGGAACCCGAACTGCGCATCAGCGAACAGGTTATTGGTGAGTAAGTGCCGCTTGATAGCACTGTCGACGACATCTTCCATCACTTTGCTGATGATTGAGAGTCGACTGATGGGGCAGTAATTGGCCGGATTGGATTTGTCCTGCTTTTTGTGGACAGAACATACCTGGGCAGTTTTCCACATTGTCGGATAGATGCCAGTGTTGTAGTTGTATGGGAACAGCTTGGCTAGAGGCACGGCTAGTTTTGGAGCACAAGTCTTCAGCACAGTAGCCGGGATGTTGTCGGGACCCATAGCCTTTGCTGTATCCAGTGCGCTCAGCCGTTTCTTGATATCACGTGGCGTGAATCGAATTGGTTGAAGACTGGCTTCTGTGATGGTGGGGACTTGAGGAGGAGGTTGAGATGATCATCCACTTGGCACTTCTGGCTGAAGATGGTTGCAAACGCTTTTTCCTTGTCTTTTGCACTCGCGTTTTGGGCTCTGCCATCATTGAGGATGGAGATATTCATGGAACCTCCTCCTCCCGTTAGTTGTTTAATTGTCCAACACCATTCACGACTGGATGTGGCAGAACTGCAGAGCTTTGATCTAATCCATAGAAACATAGAAGATAGTAGCAGGAGTAGGCCATTCGGCCCCTCGAGCCTGCTCCACCATTCAATGAGATCATGGCTGATCATCCAAATTCAGTACCCTGTCCCTGCCTTCTCCCCATATCCCTTGATCCCCTTAGCCTTAAGAAATATATCTAACTCCTTCTTGAATATATTTAATGAATTGGCCTCAACTGCCTTGTGTGGTAGAGAATTCCACAGGTTCACCACTCTCTGGGTGAAGAAATTCCTCCTCCTCTCAGTCCTAAATGGCTTACCCCTTATCCTTAGACTGTGACCCTTGGTTCTGGACTCCCCGACCATCGGGAACATCCTTCCTGCATCTAGTCTGTCTAGTCCTGTTAGAATTTTATGTTTCAATGAGATCCCCTCTCATTCTTCTAAACTCTAGCGAATATAAGCCGAATCGACCCAACCTCTCTTCATACGTCATTCCTGCCATCCCAGGTATCAGTCTGGTGAATCTTCGCTGCACTCCCTCCATGGCAAGAACATCCTTCCTCAGATAAGGCGACCAAAACTGCACACAATACTCAAGGTGTGGTCTCACCAAGGCCCTGTACAACTGCAGCAAGACATCCTTGCTCCTGTACTCGAATCCTCTCGCTATGAAGGCCAACATACCATTTGCCTTCTTAACCGCCTGCTGCACCTGCATGCTTACCTTTAGCGACTGGTGCACAACGACTCCCAGGTCTCGTTGCACTTCCCCTTTTCCCAATCTATTGCCATTCAGATAATAATCTGCCTTCCTGTTTTTGCCACCAAAGTGGATAACCTCCGTTGATTGTGGGATCGCTTAGCCCTGTCTATAGCATGCTGCTTCACTTTTTAGCATGCATGTAGTCCTGCGTTGCACCTTCCCCAGGTTGGCACCTCATTTTTAGGTATGCTTGGTGCTGCTCCTGGCATGCTCTTCTGCACTCCTCTTTGAACCAGGGTTGGTACCCTGGTTTGATGGTAATGGTAGAGTGAGGACCATGAGGTTACAGATTGTGGTGGAATATAATTCTGCTGCTGATGGCCCACAGCGCCTTATGGATGCCCAGTTTTGAGCTGCTGGATCTGTTCTGAATCTATCCCATTTAGCATGGTGGTAGTGCCACACAACACGATGGAGGGTGCTTCCGGTGTGAAGACGGGACTTCGTCTCCACACAATGACTGTACGGTGGTCACTTCTACCAATACTGTCATGGGCAGATGCATCTGCGACAGGTCGATTGGTGAGGATGAGGTGAAGTAGGTTTTTCCCTCGTGTTGGTTCTCTCACCACCTGTCGCAAGCCCAGACTGGCAGCTATGTCCTTTAAGACTCGGTCAGTAGTGGTGTTACCGAGCCATTCTTGGTGATGGACACTGAAGTCCCCCACCCATATTAGTGACCATAAAGGTAATGTGTGTGTGGAAGCGGAAGACATGGGTATGGTTCTTAATGAATACTTTGCGTCTGTTTTCACAAAAGAGAGGAACGATGCAGAAATTGCAATCAGGGAGGAGGAGTGTGAAATATTAGATGAAATAAACATAGTGAAAGAGGAAGTATTAAGGGGTTTCGCATCTTTGAAAGTGGATACATCCCCAGGCCCGGATGAAATGTATCCCAGACTCCTAAGAGAAGTAAGAGAGGAAATAGCAGAGGCTCTGACCATCATTTTCCAATCCTCTCTGGCTACAGGTGTGGTGCCGGAGGACTGGAGACTGCTAATGTGGTACCCTTGTTTAAAAAGGGATAGACCGAGTAATTACAGGCCAGTCAGCCTAACCTCGGTGGTGGGAAAATTATTGGAGAAAATTCTGAGGGACAGGATAAATCTTCATTTAGAAAGACAAGGATTAATCAGGGACAGTCAGCATAGATTTGTTGAGGGAAGGTCGTGTCTGACTAACTTGATTGAATTTTTTGAGGAGGTAACAAGGGGGATCGATGAGGGTAGTGCGTTTGATGTAGTCTGTATGGATTTTAGCAAGGCTTTTGATAAGGTTCCACATGGCAGACTGGTCACGAAAGTAAAAGCCCATGGGATCCAAGGGAAAGTGGCAAGTTGGATTCAAAACTGGCTCGGAGACAGGAAACAAAGGGTAATGGTTGATGGGTGTTTTTGTGACTGGAAAGCTGTTTCCAGTGGGGTTCCACAGGGCTCAGTACTAGGTCTTTTGCTTTTTGTGGTATATATCAAGGATTTGGACTTGAATGTAGGAAGTATGATTAAGAAGTTTGTAGATGATACTAAAATCGGCTGTGTGGTTGATAATGAAGAAGGAAGCTGTAGACTGCAGCAAGATATCAATGGACTGGTCAGGTGGGCAGAACAGTGGCAAATGGAATTCAATCCAGAGAAGTGTGAGGTAATGCATTTGGGGAGGGCTAACAAAGCAAGGGAATACACATTAAATGGTAGGACACCGAGTAGTGTAGAGGAACAAAGAGACCTTGGAGTGCACGTCCACAGATCCCTGAAGGTAGCAGGACAGGTAGATAAGGTGGTTAAGAAGGCATACGGGATACTCACCTTCATTAGCTGAGGCACAGAATATATGAGCAGGGGGGTTATGCTTGAACAGTATAAAACACTAGTTAGGCCACAGCTAGAATACTGCATACAGTTCTGGTCACCACATTACAGGAAGGATGTGATTGCACTAGAGAGAGTGCAGAGGAGATTTATGAGGATGTTGCCTGGGCTGGAGAATTTTAGCTATGAGGAAAGATTGGATAGGCTGGGGTTGTTTTCTTTGGAACAGAGGAGGCTGAGGGGAGACCTAATTGAGGTGTATAAAATTATGGGGGGCCTAGATAGAGTGGATAGGAAGGACCTATTTCTCTTAGCAGAGGGGTCGATAACCAGGGGGCATAGATTGAAAGTATTTGGTAGAAGGTTTAGAGGGGATTTGAGGAGAACTTTTTTCACCCAGAGGGTGGTGGGGGGTCTGGAACTCACTGCCTGAAAGGGTGGTAGAGGCAGAAACCCTCATCACATTTAAAATGTACTTGGATATGCACTTGAAGTGCCTTAACCTACAAGTGTTGGAAAGTGGGATTAGGGTGGATAGCTCTTCGTCGGCCGGCACGGACAAGATGGGCCGAATGGCCTCCTGTGCCGTAAATTTCTATGATTCAAAGTACATTCTGTGCCCTTGCTATCCTCAGTGCTTCTTCCAAGTGGTGTTCAGCATGGAGGAGTACTGATTCATCAGCTGAGGGAGGGCAGTAGGTGGTAATCAGCAGGAGGTTTCCTTGCCTATGCTTGACCTAAAACTATGAGACTTCATGGGGTCCGGTATCAATGTTGAGGACTCCCAGGGCCACTCCCTCCCGGCTGTATACCACTGTGCCACCACCCAGTGATGGCGATGGAGGAAAGGTATGATTCTGTGAGTATGATTATGTCAGGCTGTTGCTTGACTAGTCTGTGGGACAGCTCTCCAGACAAGTCCCCTGATTTTAGTGAGGAGGACTTTGCAGGGTCAACTGGGCTGGGTGTGCCGTTGTCTTGCCCGAAGCCTGTGCCTCGGTTGATGCTGGGTGGTCCGTCCAGTTTTATTCTTCTTACTGTTTTTTGTAGCAGTTTGTTACAACTGGGTGGCTTGCTAGGCCATTTCAGAGGGCAGTTAAGAGTCAGCTGGAGTCATACATAGGCCAGACTGGGTAAGGACTGCAGATTTCCTTCCCTAAAGGGCATTAGATGGGTTTTTACGACAATCCGATAGCTGTAAGAGCGCGAGAGGAGCGGCGCTGTAAAGAGCGCGGGAGGAGCGGCGCTGTAAAGAGCGCGGGAGGAGCGGCGCTGTAAAGAGCGCGGGAGGAGCGGCGCTGTAAAGAGCGCGGGAGGAGTGGCTGTAAAGAGCGCGAGAGGAGCGGCGCTGTAAAGAACGCGGGAGGAGCGGCGCTGTAAAGAATGCAGGAGGAGCGGCGCTGTAAAGAGCGCGAGAGGAGCGGGAGGAGCAACGCTGTAAAGAGCGCGAGAGGAGCGACGCTGTAAAGAGCGCGAGAGGAGCGGGAGGAGCGACGCTGTAAAGAGCGCGAGAGGAGCGACGCTGTAAAGAGCGCGGGAGGAGCGGCGCTGTAAAGAGCGCGAGAGGAGCGGGAGGAGTGGCGCTGTAAAGAGCGCGGGAGGAGCGGGAGGAGTGGCGCTGTAAAGAGCGCGGGAGGAGTGGCGCTGTAAAGAGCGCGGGAGGAGCGGGGCTGTAAAGAGCGCGGGAGGAGCGGGAGGAGTGGCGCTGTAAAGAGCGCGGGAGGAGTGGCGCTGTAAAGAGCGCGGGAGGAGTGGCGCTGTAAAGAGCGCGGGAGGAGCGGCGCTGTAAAGAGCGCGGGAGGAGCGGCGCTGTAAAGAGCGCGGGAGGAGCGGCGCTGTAAAGAGCGCGGGAGGAGTGGCGCTGTAAAGAGCGCGGGAGGAGCGGCGCTGTAAAGAGCGCGAGAGGAGTGGCGCTGTAAAGAGCGCGAGAGGAGCGGCGCTGTAAAGAGCGCGAGAGGAGCGGCGCTGTAAAGAGCGCGGGAGGAGCGGCGCTGTAAAGAGCGCGGGAGGAGCGGCGCTGTAAAGAGCGCTGGATGAGCGGCGCTGTAAAGAGCGCGGGAGGAGCGGCGCTGTAAAGAGCGCGAGAGGAGCGGGAGGAGCGGCGCTGTAAAGAGCGCGAGAGGTGCGGGAGGAGTGGCGCTGTAAAGAGCGCGGGAGGAGCAGGAGGAGTGGCGCTGTAAAGAGCGCGGGAGGAGCGGCGCTGTAAAGAGCGCGGGAGGAGTGGCGCTGTAAAGAACGCGGGAGGAGCGGCGCTGTAAAGAGCGCGGGAGGAGCGGCGCTGTAAAGAGCGCGGGAGGAGCGGCGCTGTAAAGAGCGCGGGAGGAGTGGCGCTGTAAAGAGCGCAGGAGGAGTGGCGCTGTAAAGAGCGCAGGAGGAGCGGGAGGAGTGGCGCTGTAAAGAGCGCGGGAGGAGTGGCGCTGTAAAGAGCGCGAGAGGAGCGGGAGGAGTGGCGCTGTAAAGAGCGCAGGAGGAGTGGCGCTGTAAAGAGCGCAGGAGGAGCGGGAGGAGTGGCGCTGTAAAGAGCGCGGGAGGAGCGGGAGGAGTGACGCTGTAAAGAGCGCAAGAGGAGCGGCGCTGTAAAGAGCGCGGGAGGAGTGGCGCTGTAAAGAGCGCGGGAGGAGTGGCGCTGTAAAGAGCGCGGGAGGAGCGACGCTGTAAAGAGCGCGGGAGGAGTGGCGCTGTAAAGAGCGCGAGAGGAGCGGGAGGAGCGACGCTGTAAAGAGCGCGGGAGGAGTGGCGCTGTAAAGAGCGCGGGAGGAGTGGCGCTGTAAAGAGCGCGGGAGGAGTGGCGCTGTAAAGAGCGCGGGAGGAGTGGCGCTGTAAAGAGCGCGGGAGGAGCGGCGCTGTAAAGAGCGCGGGAGGAGCGGCGCTGTAAAGAGCGCGGGAGGAGCGGCGCTGTAAAGAGCGCGGGAGGAGCGGCGCTGTAAAGAGCGCGGGAGGAGCGGCGCTGTAAAGAGCGCGGGAGGAGCGGCGCTGTAAAGAGCGCGAGAGGAGCGACGCTGTAAAGAGCGCGGGAGGAGCGGCGCTGTAAAGAGCGCGGGAGGAGTGGCGCTGTAAAGAGCGCGGGAGGAGCGGGGCTGTAAAGAGCGCGGGAGGAGCGGGAGGAGTGGCGCTGTAAAGAGCGCGGGAGGAGTGGCGCTGTAAAGAGCGCGAGAGGAGCGGCGCTGTAAAGAGCGCGGGAGGAGCGGGGCTGTAAAGAGCGCGGGAGGAGCGGGGCTGTAAAGAGCGCGGGAGGAGCGGGAGGAGTGGCGCTGTAAAGAGCGCGGGAGGAGTGGCGCTGTAAAGAGCGCGAGAGGAGCGGCGCTGTAAAGAGCGCGGGAGGAGCGGGAGGAGTGGCGCTGTAAAGAGCGCGGGAGGACGGGCGCTGTAAAGAGCGCGGGAGGAGCGGCGCTGTAAAGAGCGCGGGAGGAGCGGCGCTGTAAAGAGCGCGGGAGGAGCGGCGCTGTAAAGAGCGCGGGAGGAGAGGCGCTGTAAAGAGCGCGGGAGGAGCGGCGCTGTAAAGAGCGCGGGAGGAGCGGCGCTGTAAAGAGCGCGGGAGGAGCGGCGCTGTAAAGAGCGCGAGAGGAGAGGCGCTGTAAAGAGCGCGGGAGGAGCAGCGCTGTAAAGAGCGCGAGAGGAGCGGCGCTGTAAAGAGCGCGGTAGGAGCGGCGCTGTAAAGAGCGCGGGAGGAGCGGCGCTGTAAAGAGCGCGGGAGGAGCGGCGCTGTAAAGAGCGCGAGAGGAGCGACGCTGTAAAGAGCGCGGGAGGAGCGGCGCTGTAAAGAGCGCGGGAGGAGTGGCGCTGTAAAGAGCGCGGGAGGAGCGGGGCTGTAAAGAGCGCGGGAGGAGTGGGAGGAGTGGCGCTGTAAAGAGCGCGGGAGGAGTGGCGCTGTAAAGAGCGCGAGAGGAGCGGCGCTGTAAAGAGCGCGGGAGGAGCGGGGCTGTAAAGAGCGCGGGAGGAGCGGGGCTGTAAAGAGCGCGGGAGGAGCGGGAGGAGTGGCGCTGTAAAGAGCGCGGGAGGAGTGGCGCTGTAAAGAGCGCGAGAGGAGCGGCGCTGTAAAGAGCGCGGGAGGAGCGGGAGGAGTGGCGCTGTAAAGAGCGCGGGAGGACGGGCGCTGTAAAGAGCGCGGGAGGAGCGGCGCTGTAAAGAGCGCGGGAGGAGCGGCGCTGTAAAGAGCGCGGGAGGAGCGGCGCTGTAAAGAGCGCGGGAGGAGAGGCGCTGTAAAGAGCGCGGGAGGAGCGGCGCTGTAAAGAGCGCGGGAGGAGCGGCGCTGTAAAGAGCGCGGGAGGAGCGGCGCTGTAAAGAGCGCGAGAGGAGAGGCGCTGTAAAGAGCGCGGGAGGAGCAGCGCTGTAAAGAGCGCGAGAGGAGCGGCGCTGTAAAGAGCGCGGTAGGAGCGGCGCTGTAAAGAGCGCGGGAGGAGCGGCGCTGTAAAGAGCGCGGGAGGAGCGGCGCTGTAAAGAGCGCGGGAGGAGCGGCGCTGTAAAGAGCGCGGGAGGAGCGGCGCTGTAAAGAGCGCGGGAGGAGCGGCGCTGTAAAGAGCGCTGGATGAGCGGCGCTGTAAAGAGCGCGGGAGGAGCGGCGCTGTAAAGAGCGCGAGAGGAGCGGGAGGAGCGGCGCTGTAAAGAGCGCGAGAGGTGCGGGAGGAGTGGCGCTGTAAAGAGCGCGGGAGGAGCAGGAGGAGTGGCGCTGTAAAGAGCGCGGGAGGAGCGGCGCTGTAAAGAGCGCGGGAGGAGCGGCGCTGTAAAGAGCGCGGGAGGAGCGGCGCTGTAAAGAGCGTGGGAGGAGCGGGAGGAGCGGCGCTGTAAAGAGCGCGGGAGGAGTGGCGCTGTAAAGAGCGCGGGAGGAGCGGCGCTGTAAAGAGCGCGGGAGGAGCGGCGCTGTAAAGAGCGCGGGAGGAGTGGCGCTGTAAAGAGCGCGGGAGGAGCGGCGCTGTAAAGAGCGCGGGAGGAGCGGCGCTGTAAAGAGCGCAGGGAGGAGTGGCGCTGTAAAGAGCGCAGGAGGAGCGGGAGGAGTGGCGCTGTAAAGAGCGCGGGAGGAGTGGGAGGAGTGGCGCTGTAAAGAGCGCGGGAGGAGCGGGAGGAGTGACGCTGTATAGAGCGCAAGAGGAGCGGCGCTGTAAAGAGCGCGGGAGGAGTGGCGCTGTAAAGAGCGCGGGAGGAGTGGCGCTGTAAAGAGCGCGGGAGGAGCGACGCTGTAAAGAGCGCGGGAGGAGTGGCGCTGTAAAGAGCGCGGGAGGAGTGGCGCTGTAAAGAGCGCGGGAGGAGCGACGCTGTAAAGAGCGCGGGAGGAGTGGCGCTGTAAAGAGCGCGAGAGGAGCGGGAGGAGCGGCGCTGTAAAGAGCGCGGGAGGAGCGGCGCTGTAAAGAGCGCCGGAGGAGCGGCGCTGTAAAGAGCGCGAGAGGAGCGACGCTGTAAAGAGCGCGGGAGGAGCGGCGCTGTAAAGAGCGCGAGAGGAGCGGCGCTGTAAAGAGCGCGGGAGGAGCGGCGCTGTAAAGAGCGCGGGAGGAGCGACGCTGTAAAGAGCGCGGGAGGAGCGACGCTGTAAAGAGCGCGGGAGGAGCGGCGCTGTAAAGAGCGCGAGAGGAGCGGCGCTGTAAAGAGCGCGAGAGGAGCGGGAGGAGCGGCGCTGTAAAGAGTGCGAGAGGAGCGGGAGGAGCGACGCTGTAAAGAGCGCGGGAGGAGCGGCGCTGTAAAGAACGCGGGAGGAGCGGCGCTGTAAAGAGCGCGGGAGGAGCGGCGCTGTAAAGAACGCAGGAGGAGCGGGAGGAGCGGCGCTGTAAAGAGCGCGAGAGGAGCGGGAGGAGCGGCGCTGTAAAGAGCGCGAGAGGAGCGGGAGGAGTGGCGCTGTAAAGAGCGCAGGAGGAGCGGCGCTGTAAAGAGCGCGGGAGGAGCGGCGCTGTAAAGAGCGCGGGAGGGGCGGCGCTGTAAAGAGCGCGAGAGGAGCGGGAGGAGCGGCGCTGTAAAGAGCGCGAGAGGAGCGGGAGGAGCGGCGCTGTAAAGAGCGCGAGAGGAGCGGGAGGAGCGGCGCTGTAAAGAGCGCGGGAGGAGCGGCGCTGTAAAGAGCGCGGGAGGAGCGGCGCTGTAAAGAGCGCGGGAGGGGCGGCGCTGTAAAGAGCGCGGGAGGAGTGGCGCTGTAAAGAGCGCGAGAGGAGCGGGAGGAGTGGCGCTGTAAAGAGCGTGAGAGGAGCGGGAGGAGTGGCGCTGTAAAGAGCGCAGGAGGAGCGGCGCTGTAAAGAGCGCGGGAGGAGTGGCGCTTAAAGAGCGCGGGAGGAGCAGCGCTGTCAAGAGCGCGGGAGGAGCGGCGCTGTAAAGAGCGCGGGAGGAGCGGCGCTGTAAAGAGCGCGAGAGGAGCGGGAGGAGTGGCGCTGTAAAGAGCGCAGGAGGAGCGGCGCTGTTAAGAGCGCGGGAGGAGTGGCGCTAACTTGACAAGGAGATGGGCACCAGCATATAGGAATAGAAAAGAGGAATAAGGTGTATAAAAGAGTGAGTGTGTTGGATAGTACTAGAGAAGATAGTACTAGAGGTGGAAGAAGTACCATATTAGATAGGGGTCATGATGCGGAGATGCCGGTGTTGGACTGGGGTGGACAAAATTGAGAAGTCGCACAACACCAGGTTATAGTCCAACAGTTTTATTTGAAATCACGAGCTTTCGGAGCTATCGATCGCCCCTTCCTCAGGTGAAGTAAAGAGATACAGAAACGCCAAAGCATATCCAGATAGAGAACAATGCATGTGTTACTTACAAAAGCAGACGACTACATTTAAATCACCCTGACTGTTTATCTGCCGAGGTGTGACAAAAGGCAATCAGGTCACATCACCAGGCAGGAGTGTTCCCTCCCAGTCGGGGAACACTTCAGCAGTCAAGGACATTCAGCCTCGGATCTGCGGGTAAGCGTTCTCCAAGGCGGCCTTAGTAACACACGACAATGCAAAATCATCGAGCAGAAACTGATAGCCAAGTTCCGCACTCATGAGGACGGTCTCAACCGGGATCTTGGGTTTATGTCACGATACATGACGTGATCCGGACTCGAGTCGTCGTTGGCTTGTTCACAGATGTGATTCCCAGTAAAAAAGTAAAAATTTTAAAGTTTATCGTTTTACATACAGACTGCAGCTTTTGACACGTTAGACCCCCTGTAACCCCACCTCATTGTCTCAGTTGTATCTTGCTATGTCTTTGATGTGACCTGATTGCCTTTTGTCACACCTCGGCAGATAAACAGTCAGGGTGATTTAAATGTAGTCGTCTGCTTTTGTAAGTAACACATGCATTGTTCTCTATCTATATATGCTTTGGCGATTCTGTATCGCTTTACTTCACCTGAGGAAGGGGCGATCGATAGCTCCGAAAGCTTGTGATTTCAAATAAAACTGTTGGACTATAACCTGGTGTTGTGCGACTTCTCAATATTAGATAGGAGCAGACTAAGAAAAACTACAAAAAATTCAAAAATGGGTTTAGAATGCATGTATGTAAACGCACAAAGTGTGGTGAATAAGGTTGGTGAGCTACAAGCACCATTAGCTATGTGGCAATATGATGTGGCAATAACGGAAACGTGGCTTAAAAATGGTGAGGACTGGGCACTTAATATTCAAGGATACAAGGTGTTCAGAAAAGATAGGGAAGGAAAAAAGGGAGGTGGGGTGGCAGTGCTGATTAAGGAAGACATTGTAGTGTTGGAAAGGGAGGATGTTCTTGAAGGGACAAGGACAGAATCCATTTGGTTAGAGTTGAGGAGCAAAAAGGGTATGATCACGCTATTGGGGGTATTCTATAGGCCTCCAAATAGTGAGAGGGAGGTAGAGGAGCAAATCTGCAGGGAAATCACAGAGATATGCAAGAGCTATAGAGTGGTGATATTGGGGGACTTTAATTATCCAAATATCGATTGGGATAATGCTGGGGTAAAGGGAAAGGAGGGGGAGGAATTTCTGAAATGTGTTCAGGAGAATTTCCTTGACCAATATGTTCTTGGCCCAACTAGGAAGGAGGCATTGCTGGATCTGGTGCTGGGGAATGAGGTGGGCCAGGTCGACCAAGTGTCTGTGGGAGAACACTTGAGTACGAGTGATCATCGTATCATAAGATTTAGATTAGTAATGGAGAGGAGCAAGGAACAATCTAGAGTGGAACTTCTAAACTGGAATAGGGCTAACTTCAATGGGATGCGAAAGGATCTAGCCAGGGTTAAAATGGAACCAAAGACTGACAGGAAAAACTGTAACGGAACAATGGGTGATCTTTAAGGAGATGTTCCAAGTACAGGCTAGGTACATTCCAACAAGAGGGAAGGGTAAGGGAACCAAAGCAAGGGCTCCTTGGATGATGAGGGAGATAGAGAAGAAGATGAAACAAAAAAAGAGGGTGTATGATGCATGTCAGGTGAATTCTTCAAGGGAGAACCAGACCAAATACAATAAGTTGAGAGGGGAAGTGAAGATGAAAATAAAATTGGCAAAGAGAGAATATGAGAGTAGAATGGCAGTTAACATAAAAGGGAACCCAAAAATCTTCTACCGGCATGTAAACAGTAAGCGGGTAGTAAGAGGCGATGTGGGGCCTATTAGAGACAAAGAAGGTGATATATGCTTGGAGGCGCAGGGCAAGGCCGGTCAGTTTAACATCAGTGGTGGGTAAAGTTTTTGAAACTATAATCAAGGAAAAAATTAATGGACATTTGGAGAGGTTTAAGCTAATTAAGGAGAGCCAACACGGGTTTGTATAAGGCAGATCGTGTTTGACTAATCTCATTGAATTTTTTGATGAAGTAACAGAGAGGATTGATGAAGGGAATGCAATGGATGTTGTCTACATGGATTTTTGGAAGGCATTTGACAAAGTACCACATAGAAGGCTGGTTAACAAAATTGAGGCTCATTGATTGGTGGGTCAGTGGCAGCTTGGATAAGGAATTGGCTTAAGGACAGAAAACAGCGAGTTGTGGTAAATGGCTGTTTTTCAGACTGGAGGATGGTAGACAGTGGTGTTCCCCAAGGGTCAGTGCTGGGGCCACTGCTTTTTTTGATATATATACATAAATGACCTGGATATTGGAATACAGAGTAGAATTTCTAAATTTGCCGATGACACCAAACTTGGGGGTGTGGCAAACAGTGATGATGATACCAATCGACTGCAACAGGACATAGAAAAGCTAGCAGAATGGGCAGACAAGTGGCAGATGAAATTTAATACAGAGAAGTGTGAGGTGATGCATTTTGGCAGAAGGAACAGGGAGAGGCAATATACACTTAATGGCACAGTTTTAAAGAGTGTGCAGGGACAGAGGGACCTGGGAGTTAATGTGCATAGGCCCCTGAAGGTGGCAGGACATATTGAGAGAGTGGTTAACAAAGCATATGGCATCTTGGGCTTCATAAATAGAGGTATTGAGTACAAAAGTAGAGAAGTTATGCTGAACCTGTATAAAGCGCTGGTTAGGCCACAACTGGAGTATTGTGTCCAGTTCTGGTCACCACACTTTAGGAAGGATGTGAAGGCCCTTGAGAGGGTGCAGAGGAGATTTACCAGAATGGTTCCGGGGATGGGGGATCTTAGCTACAAGGACAGGTTGGAGAAGCTGAATTTGTTTTCATTCAAGCAAAGGAGGTTGAGGGGTGATTTGATAGAGGTGTACAAGATTATGACGGGTTTGGATAGGCTAGACGGGGAATGGCTGTTCACACTAGTTGATGGTACAAGGACTAGGGGACACAGATTTAAGGTTTTGGGCAAGAGATACAAGGGGGATGTGAGGAAAAACCTTTTTACTCAGCGAGTGGTGAGGACCTGGAACTCACTGCCGACGGAAGTGGTGAAGGCGGAGACACTCAATGTTTTCAAGGGGAGACTGGATAGGCACTTGAGGGAAATAAACTTGCAGCCTACGGGGATAGAGCGGGGGAATGGGACTGACTGGGTTGCTCCACAGAGAGCCGGCACGGACTCGATGGGCCGAATGGCCTCCTTCTGTGCCTCTATGACTCTATTTGTCCAGACCTACTGGATTACTAGTCCAGTGACATTACCACTATGCTACCGTACCGGAGATCTACCTGGGTCTCTACTACTGAGCACCATACCAGTTGGTGCTATTGCCCACTAAGTCATCAGAAGGGGGTCTAATTGGAAGTTCCTTTTAAATGTTTTGTTTTTCCTCCAACTTTACTTGGTTGATGGAAAGGGTTCACTTTACATTAAACCCCACAGTTGTTTTATCGCTACAAGAAATCCTCTAGTTGGTTGCAAAATGTAATTACTTGAGCATACCGTCTTATTAAATTTAGAATGGTTGATGGTTGGAAATTATGGGTCAATACTGGCCATATCCAAACCATGAACCAAACTAAGGAACCCTCTAAACACCTCGAGTTCGTCCTCACGGTCTGCTGTTTTGTTCAACACATGCAGGTCACTTTATACTACAAAAAGCTGCTGTCACCTCTGGGACCCAATCACTATGTCCTGATTACCTCAACTTCGCTTTTGCTCTTTTCAGTCTTGTTGCTTCCTGCACTGTGGGTCTCAACCTTTCCCCCAGGTTTCTCAACAATGAATGACCGTGTGCAGCCCATGCCTATAACACCTGACTTTGCATTTCCGTCGTCTACTTTAAATCACACTTTATAGCTGACTCAGAATGCTGACAACGTACCCAGATTCTGCCACATGCTGAAGAGTTCGTAGGCCATCATCACTCTCGTGTCACCATACCTCCCGGGAGCAGAATATGGGAAAATACACGTCAGGACAAAGACAGACAGCACACAGTAAATGTGCAAACATAAATATGGCCGATTCAATCACTTAGTGATTGGTCCCATCACTTAGCAGAAAAGAAAGTTAGTAATTTGCTCACATCTGTTACTGTACATCTCATGCCCAGTTTATACGATACAGACTCCCTTCCAGCCGAAGTTGCGACTCTCGGCTCAGGCTGTCGACCCCGCCCGACAGCCGGCAAGGTCCACAGGGGGCGGCAATGTGAAACCCACACTGTTCTCCTGTACAGGCTGGAAGATGGCAGCACTCACCTGGCCAGAATCTTCTTCCTTTTGGCAGGGGTGGCATGCTCTCGCTGAAGGCTCAGCTGATTTATAAACAGGACAGCCAGGCTGAAGTATGAGTTCCAGACCTGCAAAAAGAGGCCACAGTGAGAACTGTCCGACAAGAGCTTTACATTGAAGTCCTCTGAATTTCAGAGTGCTCCACTAATTCAATCGCAACAAGGCAGACATCTCCATCACAAATCCACCTCTCCTACTGTTGTCTCAAAGTCTGACAGATACAGGCTCTCATAGTCCCTCTTATAAATGCAACTGCACATTTTAGTGTATACGCCGTTATTTGAATTTAGAGCAATTGCAGAGTTGGTGTTGAATTGGTAAGTTATGTTCGAAGATATTTAAAGGTTGACCATCTTACAGCTAAATTTATGAGATCAAGGCTGTTAATTGCAGGGCTGTAGACCCTGTGGCAACATTAGGAGTGAAATTTATGAACCAAACACAAATCCATTTAAACATTTGGAACTGGGTTTACTTTCATAAATGAGATTGGTCAAAATAGGTTAGATTTTTAAACCAAGATCAAGCGAGTCTCACTCCAACTGAGTGAGGACCGACTGGCCTGCAATAGCTAAAATAATACCACAGGCAGGAAAGGCAAGGAGCGATACCTGTGGATAGACAGTGCCCAATCAGAAGAAGATGGAAAGAATATTGGTGAGAAATCAGCCAGTTGTATCGGGAGGAGAGGCTGGCTGTCATTTAACTTACCGAGAATGGGAAAATACAATTGAAAAGTTTATGAGCAATATTTGGCTGGAACAAATGTAATAGAAAGAAAGAACTTGCATTTCAAAGCACCTGATCACTTCCTCATGTCCCAAAGGACTTTGCAACCAATGGTTTACTTTTGAAGTGCAGTCACTGTTGTTATATAGGCAAATACTCACTGCAAATGCTCTCAATCAGCAAATGAGGTGAATGATGTTGGTTGAGCGAGGAATGCTGGCTAGGACACCAGCAGAACTCCCCTGGTCTTCTTTGAATACCACTGAGCAGATGGTTCAATGTCTCATCTGAAAAATGACACATTTGACAGTGCAATGCTCACTCAGTGATGTACTGAAGTATCAGCCAAGATTATGTGCTTAAATTCTGGAGTTGGGCTTGAACCCACCACCTTCTGACTCAGAGGTAAGAGTACTATCACTGAGCCAAGCTGACACTTAATTTGCATAATTCTCAAAATCAAACTTCAATAAAATATCTTGACACAATAAAAAAAAGTGTAGAGTATCTTTTTAAGCAAATTAAACCTAACTCCAGAACTTAAGCACATAATCTCAGCTGATACTTCAGCACAGTACTGAGGGAGCACTGCACTGTCAAATGTGCCAATTTTCAGACGAGACATGGCCCCGAATTTAACTCCAGGTGGATTCCCCGCTCAGGCCCGAGTTAAATTACAGTCGGGTCTCGATTATGTCATCGGGCCGCAACATGCATATGTAAAGAAGGACCCTGTTGGCTCCGGGCGTGTGTCCTTGCTGCCTGCTCAGGAGAGCAGGTTAAAATTGCAGATGTTGCGATCGTGGCAGCTTTCGGACAGGTTAAGAGCCAGGGCGATTTTAACTGCCCACCCGCCAGGTTTCTGCTGAACGAATAGGGTTAAAATCGCCCCAATAAGTCTGAAAGTTGAGACCTTTCCTATGCAGAAGATTTTTTATGTGATATTTCTCCCCTCTGTAAGCCTGGTGATGATGAGCCATTGACTGAGGGGACCTTATAGAAATATACAAGATGTCATAGATAAGGTTGGTGCAATGCTTCAAGTTATGTCAAGGGAACACAGGCTGACATGAATCTTGTCATTCATGTGGAAATGACTTATGAAATAATACTGGGTGGCCTGCTGGTAGCGCTGTTCAGGGAGAGTATAAATACTCGGGCATGGGCCCAGCTTGCTCAGGACATTCTTTAACAGGAACTAGTGAAGGACACAACTAGCTCTCCATGTTGAAAAACAGTTGATTAAAGCTTTGTTTAATACTCAGACCAAGTGCCTAGTAGTTTTCTTATGTCACAGGCTAAAACTGGAGAAAGGACAATTTAAGACAGATGCTCAGAACAAATTCTTCGTACAGAGACTGATCAACACTTAGGATGTTCCTCCAGTTGGGAGTGGAGAAAGCGAACATTTTAGACTCATTTGAGATACAGTTAGGTGACATGATGGGCCTCCCTCATCTATACTTTGATCTTGTGACATATACCAGAATTCCATCTAGTGGACTCTCTTACCCCTGCCCCACCCCCATCTTTCCTCTGAGTCTTCCCAGGAGGTATAGCTCTATTGGTTTAAACCCAGTGCTGACGGACTATTATATCATGGAGAGTATCATAGGCAGCATAAACCTGACTTGATGTCCACATGAGCATATTTCCAGCATTACGTCTGCATAGTGAGCAGGAACCTTAGCTCAATTTTCCCCTTGCTAAGCCCAGGGCTGTCCTAGCTTATCTACAGTCCCAGCTCCCAAACTATTTAGATTCAGCCTCTGTGTGGACACAGAGACCACTGCTGCTCATGTCTTGAGAAAGTTCCCGAAGAAAATATGCCCATTACTGTGTCGAACAGACAGCTGAGTTCACATGTAATATGGTGGCCATTTCAGACATGATTCTTTTCTTTTTTTTAAAAAAGCAACAAACCCACCTTGAAATCGAAATCTGCTTCTGTGAAGTTCTTGAGTAATGCAGGAGACAGGTATTGGACTGTGGTAACAATAATACTGCAAAATAAATGACCAAAGGTAAAAGTACAGCCCATCAGATCACACAGCATCAGTGTAATTAGACCACAGGAGATGACCATTTGGCCTGTTGTGTCTGTGTTGATGCCAACTCCTTATCTGGAGCCATCTAATATCATCCTATTTCCCTGCATCCGTTTATATTCACTTTCAAATATGTATCCCAATTCCTTTTTAGTGATGTTATAATCTCTGCCTCAATAACCCACTAGTGGTAAAGCATTCTATATTCTAATAATCCTCAGTGTAAAAATAAGCTGCTTTTAACTTCTCCCTTTGTTTGTTATAATCTTGACATTACATAACAGTGCTGGTAAAAACAAAACGTTGGAATTGCTCTTCATGTGGATCAGTATCTGAAAGGTAGTTGTGATGAAGAGTCCCACCTGAAACAATAACCTGCCTCTTCCCTTTCAGATACGGTCGAACCTGAGCTACATTCCCAGTGTCTTCCATTTTTGTTTCAGATTTCCAGCATTCATGGCTTTTCGACTTATCTCTGCACATCAGTCCTAATGAAAAGGAAGAAAGTCTTGGATTTCTCTTGTGCCTTTCACAAACTCAGGATATCCCAAAGCACTTTACAGCCAATTAAGTTTTTTTGTTGACATGTAGTCACTGTTGTAATGTAGGAAACATGGCAACCAATTTGAGCACAGCAAGATTCCACAAAAAGCAAAGTGATAATGACCAGATCATCTGTTTTAGTGATGTTGGTTGAAGGATAAATATTGGCGAAGACACCGGGGAGAACTCCCCTGCTCTTCTTCGAGACCGGGAGGAGCACACCTGGAGGGAGCACAGCGAGAGCGGAGTTAAAAGGAGCGGTCCCAACTGGCAGCAACTCAACAGAGGCAGTTTTTGAAAAAGTGACATCAGAGTAAAAAAAGTGACATCGGCACAAGGGAAGTGTATTTTTTTTAACTTCCTAAGTTTATTTCTGCTAAGTTAGTTAATAGCCTATTAAATAGAGGGAAAAAGCTGATTGGTGAGTAGCTGGGGAGTGTTTTCTGTTAAGTTTTAATTTTATTTCTGCTGGGTTAGTTCTTAGTCTATTAAATAGAGGTATGGCAGGGCAGCTCAGTCCCGTGGAGTGCACATCCTGTGCCATGTGGGAAGTCCTGGACGCTTCGCGTAGACTGGACGACCACATGTGCAGGAAGTGTCACCAGATACAGCAAATCGAGCTCCGGGTTTCAGAGCTTGAGCGGCGGCTGGAGTCACTGCGATGCATCCGCGAGGCTGAGAGTTACGTGGATAACACGTTTCTAGAGGTGGTCACCCCGCAGCTTAAGAGTGTGCAGGCAGAGAGGGAATGGGTGACCACCAGACACAAGAGGACCAGGCAGGTAGTGCAGGAGTCCCCGGAGTGCATTGAGCTCTCCAACCAGTATTCTGTTCTGAGTATTGGTGACGGCGATGGTTCGTCTGGGGAGTGCAGCCAGAGTCAAGTCCATGGCACCACGGGTGGCTCAGCTGCACAGCGGGGGGGGAGGAAAAAGAGTGGAAGAGCAATAGTGGTAGGGGATTCAATAGTTAGGGCAGCAGACAGGCGTTTCTGCGGCTGTAGACGTGACTCCAGGATGGTATGCTACCTCCCTGGTGCCAGGGTCAAGGATGTCACTGAGTGGCTGCAGGACACTCTGAGGGGGGAGGGTGAACAGCCAGAGGTCGTGGTCCATATCAGTACCAATGTCATAGGCAGAGTTTAGGGAGCTAGGAGAGAGAGATTAAAAAGCAGGACCTCAAAAGGTAGTTATCTCCGGATTACTCACAGTGCCACGTGCTCGTGAGTACAGGAATAGGAGGATAGAACAGATGAATGTGTGGCTGGAGAGATGGTGCAGGAGGGAGGGCTTTAGATTCCTGAGGCATTGGGACCTTTTCTGGGGAAGGGGGGGACCTGTACAAGCCGGACGGGTTACACCTCATCAGAGCAGAGACCAATATTCTCGCGGGGAGGTTTGTTAGTGCTGTTGGGGAGGGTTTAAACTAGCTTGGCAGGGGGATGGGCACCAGCATATAGGAGCAGAAAAGAGGAATAAGGTGCATAAAAGAGTGAGTGTGTTGGATAGTACTAGAGAAGAAAGTACTAGAGGCGGTAGTAGTACCATATTCAATAGAAGCAGACTAAGAAAGACTACGAAAAATTCAAAAATGGGTTTAGAATGCATGTACGTAAACGCACAAAGTGTGGTGAATAAGGTTGGTGAGCTACAAGCACAATTACCTGTGTGGTAATATGATGTTGTGGCAATAACGGAAACATGACTTAACAACGGTGAGGACTGGGCACTCAATATTCAAGGGTACCAGGTGTTCAGAAAAGATAGGGAAGATAAAAAGGGAGGTGGGGTGGCAGTGCTGATTAAGGAACATCGACGACATCTTCTTCCTTTGGACCCACGGCGAAGGATCACTGAAAGGATTACACGATAACATCAACAGGTTCCATCCCACCATCAAACTCACCATGGACTACTCCTCAGAATCGGTTTCATTCTTGGACATACGAATCTCCATCAAAGACGGACACCTCAGCACTTCACTCTACCGCAAGCCCACGGACAACCTCATGATGCTCCACTTCTCCAGCTTCCACCCTAACCACGTTAAAGAAGCCATCCCCTATGGACAAGCCCTGCGAATACACAGGATCTGCTCAGACGAGGAGGAACGCGATGGACACCTACGGACGCTGAAAGACGCCCTCGTAAGAACGGGATATGACGCTTGACTCGTCGATCGACAGTTCCGACGGGCCACAGCGAAAAATCGCATAGACCTCCTCAGAAGGCGAACACGGGACACAACCAACAGAGTACCCTACGTTGTCCAGTACTTCCCCGGAGCGGAGAAACTACGCCATGTTCTTCGCAGCCTTCAACATGTCATCGATGACGACGAACACCTTGCTAAGGCCATCCCCACGCCTCCACTACTCGCCTTCAAGCAGCCGCCTAACCTCAAAAGTACCATCGTTCGCAGCAAATTACCCAGCTGTCAGGAGAACAGCGACCACGACACCACACAACCCTGCCACGGCAACCTCTGCAAGACATGCCAGATCATCAACACAAATACCATCATCACACGTGAGGACACTACCCACCAGGTACATGGCACATACTCATGTGACTCGGCCAACGTTGTCTACCTCATACGTTGCAGGAAAGAATGCACCACAGCATGGTACATCGGCGAGACCATGCAGACACTGAGACAACGTATGAACGGACACCGCGCAACAATCGCCAGGCAGGATTGTTCCCTCCCAGTCAGGGAACACTTCAGCAGTCAAGGACATTCAGCCTCGGATCTACGGGTTAGCGTTCTCCAAGGCGGCCTTCGAGACACACGACAACGCAAAATCATCGAGCAGAAACTGATAGCCAAGTTCCGCACCCATGAGGACGGCCTCAACCGGGATCTCGGTTTCATGTCACGCTACAGGACGTGACTCGACGTCGTTGTCTGGTTCACAGATGTGATTTCCAGTTTTTTAAAAAAAAGTAAAAAGCTTAACTGCAGACTGCAGCATTTGACACGTTGGACCCCCTGTGACCCCACCTCATTGTCTTAGCTGTACTCTGCTGTGTCTTTGATGTAATGCATCCCTGACGGATTGTATCTCTGCAGACACATTGTTCTCTGTCTATATATACTTTGTAATCGATTTGTATTCCCTCACTGTAACTGACGAAGGAGCAGAGCTCCGAAAGCTCGTAATTTCAAATAAAACTGTTGGACTATAACCTGGTGTTGTGCGACTTCTCATTTCTGATTAAGGAAGACATTGTAGTGTTGGAAAGGGAGGATGTTCTTGAGGGGACAAGGACAGACTCCATTTGGTTAGAGTTGAGGAGCAAAAAGGGTATGATCACGCTATTGGGGGTCTTCTATAGGCCTCCAAATAGTGAGAGGGAGGTAGAGGAGCAAATCTGCAGGGAAATCACAGAGATATGCAAGAGCTATAGAGTGGTGATATTGGGGGACTTTAATTACCCAAATATCGATTGGGATAATGCTTGGGTAAAGGGAAAGGAGGGGGAGGAATTTCTGAAATGTGTTCAGGAGAATTTCCTTGACCAATATGTTCTTGGCCCAACTAAGAAGGAGGCATTGCTGGATCTGGTGCTGGGGAATGAGGGGGGCCAGGTCGATCAAGTGTCTGTGGGAGAAGACTTGGGTACGAGTGATCATCATATCATAAGATTTAGATTAGCAATGGAGAGGAGCAAGGAACAATCTAGAGTGGAACTTCAAAACTGGAATAGGGCTAACTTCAGTGGGATGCAAAAGGATCTAGCCAGGGTTAAAATGGAACCCAAGACTGACAGGAAAAACTGTAATGGAACAATGGATGATCTTTAAGGAGGAGATGTTCCAAGTACAGGCTGGGTACATTCCAATAAGGGAAGGGTAAGGGAAGCAAAGCAAGGGCTCAAAGAAACATAGAAAAATAGGAGCAGGAGTAGGCCATTCGGTCCTTCGAGCCTGCTCCGCCATTCAATATGATCATGGCTGATCCTCTATCTCAATACCATATTCCCGCTCTCTCCCCATACCACTTGATGCCTTTTGTGTCTAGAAATCTATCTATCTCCTTCTTAAATATATTCAGTGACTTGGCCTCCACAGCCTTCTGTGGTAGAGAATTCCATAGGTTCACCACCCTCTGAGTGAAAAAATTTCTCCTCATCTCAGTCCTAAATGTCCTACCCCGTATCCTGAGACTGTAACCCCTCGTTCTAGACCCCCCAGCCAGGGAAAACATCCTCCCTGCATCCAGTATGTCTAGCCCTGTCAGAATTTTATACATTTCAATGAGATCCCCTCTCATTCTTCTAAACTCTAATGAATACAGGCCTAGTCGACCCAATCTCTCCTCATACGACAGTCCTGCCATCCCAGGAATCAGTCTGGTGAACCTTTGCTGCACTCCCTCTATGGCAAGTATATCCTTTCTTAGGTAAGGAGACCAAAACTGCACACTGTACTCCAGGTGTGGTCTCACCAAGGCCCTGTACAACTAGTAAGACATCCTTGCTCCTGTACTCAAATCCTCTTGCAATGAAGGCCAACATACCATTTGCCTTCCTAACTGCTTGCTGCACCTGCATGCTTACTTTTAGTGACTGGTGTACAAGGACACCCAGGTCCCTTTGTACATCAGCATTTCCCAATCTATCACCATTTAAATAATACTCTACCTTTCTGTTTTTCCTACTGAAGTGGATAACTTCACATTTATCCACGTTATACTGCATCTGCCATGTATTTGCCCAATCACTCAACTTGTCTAAATCGCCTTGAAGCCTCTTTGCATCCTCCTCACAACTCACAATCCCACCTAGTTTTGTGTCGTCAGCAAACTTGGAAATATTACATTTGGTTCCCTCATCCAAATCATTGATATATATTGTGAATAGCTGGGGCCCAAGCACTGATCCCTGTGGTACCCCACTAGTCACCGCCTGCCACCCCGAAAAAGACCCATTTATTCCTACCCTCTGTTTCCTGTCTGTTAACCAATTTTCAATCCATGCCAGTATATTACCCCCAATCCCATGTGCTTTAATTTTGCACACTAACCTCTTATGTGGGACTTTATCAAAGGCCTTCTGAAAATCCAAATACACCACATCCACTGGTTCTCTCTTATCTGTTCCACCAGTTACATCCTCAAAAAACTCCAGTAGGTTTGTCAAACACGATTTCCCTTTCATAAATCCATGTTGACTTTGTCTAATCCCATTGATATTTTCTAAGTGTCCTGTTATCACATCCTTTATAATAGGACTCTAGCATTTTCCCTACTACTGATGTTAGGCTAACCAATCTGTAGTTCCCTGTTTTCTCTCTCCCTCCTTTTTTAAATAGTGGGATTACATTTGCCACCCTCCAATCTGCAGGAATCTATAGAATTTTGGAAGATGACAATGCATCCACTATTTCCATGGCTACCTCTTTTAGTACTCTAGGATGCAAATTATCAGGCCCTGGGGATTTATTAGCTTTCAGTCTCATTAATTTCTCCAGCACTATTTTTTTACTGATACTAATTTCTTTTAATTCCTCCTCTCACCAGACCCTTGGTTCCCTAGCATTTCTGGGAAGTTATTTGTGTCCTCTTCCGTGAAGACAGAACCAAAGTATTTGTTTAATTGCTCTGCCATTTCCTTGTTCCCCATTATAAATTCTCCCATTTCTGACTGTAGGGGACCTACATTTGTCTTCACTAATCTTTTTCTTTTTACATACTTGTAGAAGCTTTTACTATCCGCTTTTATGTTCCTTGCAAGTTTACTCTCATACTCTATTTTTCCCCTCTTAATCAATCTCTTGGTCCTTTTTCGCTGAACTCTAAACTGCTCCCAATCCTCAGGCTTGCTACTTTTTCTGGCAACTTTATATGACTCCTCTTTGAATCTAATACTATCCTTAATTTCTTTTGTTAGCCATGGTTGGGCCGCTTTTCCTTTTGTGTTTTTGCGCCAGAAAGGAATGTATAACTGTTGCAATTCATGCATTCGTTCCTTAAATGTTAGCCATTGCCTATCCACCGTCATGCCTTTTAATGAAGCTCCCCCATCTATCATAGCCAACTCACTCCTCATACCTTCGTAGTTTCCTTTGTTTAGATTTAGGACCCTAGTTTCGGATTGGACTTCTTCACTTTCCATTTTAATGAAGAATTCTATCATGTTATGGTCACTCTTCCCTAAAGGACCCCGCACAACAAGATTATTAATTAACCCCTTCTCATTGCACAATACACAATCTAGGATAGCCTGTTCCCTAGTTGGCTCCTCAACATACTGGTCTAAAAAAAACATCTCGTACACACTCCAGGAATTCATCCTCCACAGTATTATTGCTAATTTGGTTTGGCCAGTCTATATGTAGATTAAAGTCACCCATGATTACTGTAGTACCCTTGTTACATGCATCTCTAATTTCCTGTTTGATGCCATCCCCTACATTGCCACTACTGTTAGGAGGCCTATAGACAACTCCCACCAATGTTTTCTGCCCCTTGGTGCTCCTTAGCTCCACCCAGACTGATTCTACATCTTTGATTTTCTGAGCCAATATCCTTTCTCACTATTGCTCTGATTTCATCCTTTACTAAAAAGGCCACCCCATCTCCTTTTCCTTTTCACCTGTTCTTCCTAAATATCGAATATCCTTGGATATTCAGCTCCTAGCCTTGGTCACCCTGCAGCCATGTTTCCATAATCGCAATTATATCGTATCCGTTTACATCTATTTGTGCTGTTAATTCGACTACTTTATTACGAATGCTTCGTACATTCAGATATAATGCCTTTAGATTTGTCTTTTTAACATTTTTAGACATCTTAACATTTTTTTGTACTATGGCCCTATTTGTCTTATTACCATTTTTTCTTACCCGGACCCTATTTGTTAGTGCACTCCTTTGTTTGTACGCTCTATCCCTTCCTGACACAATCTGGTTATCCTTACCCCAATCACTTTCCTGCACTGCTTCCTTGTCTTTTCTCGTTAGCATTCTAGATTTCTCTCCACCAGGACCCTCCCCCCACTTATTTAGTTTAAAGTCCTATCTACCTCCCTAGTTATTCGATTCGCTCAAACTCTGGTCCCACCATGGTTCACGTGTAGTCCGTCCCAACGGAACAGCTCTCTCTTTCCCCAGTACTGGTGCCAGTGCCCCACGAATCGAAACCCACTTCTCCCACACTAATCTTTGAGCCACTCATTCATCTCCCTGATCCTATTGACCCTATGCTAATTTGCTCGTGGCTCCGGTAATAATCCAGAGATTATGACCTTTGTGGTTCTGCTTTTTAATTTAGTCCCCAGCTGCTCAAACTCTCTCAGCAGAACCTCTTTCTTTGTCCTACCTATGTCGTTGGTACCTACGTGGACCACGACAACTGGATCCTCCCCCTCCCACTCCAAGTTCTTCTCCAGCCCGGAGGAGATGTCCTTTACCCTGGCAACATAGCCTTCGGGACTCACACTCCTGGCTGCAGAGAACAGTGTCTATCCCCCTAACTATACTGTCACCTACTACAACCACCTTCCTTTTCACTCCCCCCACTTGAACGGCTTCCTGTACCACGGTGCCGTGGTCAGTTTGCTCGTCCTCCCCGCAGTCCCTGCACTGGTCCACAAGGTATGCAAGAACCTCGAATCTATTGGACAAGAGTGAGAAGTCGCACAACACCAGGTTATAGTCCAACAGTTTTATTTGAAATCACAAGCTTTCGGAGCTGCTGTTCCTTCGTCAGGTGAAGTGAAACCTGACAAAGGAGCAGCGCTCCGAAAGCTTGTGATTTCAAATAAAACTGTTGGACTATAACCTGGTGTTGTGCGACTTCTCACTTTTGTCCACCCCAGTCCAACACCGGCATCTCCGCACTATTAGACAAGTGCAGGGACTGAGGCTCCTGCAATACTACCTCCTGGATCCCCGTACCTGCCTCACTCGCAGTCACACCCTCCTGTCCCTGACCACGTGTTAATTCTAAAGTATTTAATCTAAGGGGTGTGGCTGCCTCCTGGAGCAAAAGGTCCAGGTAACTTTCTCCCTCCCTGATGTCTCGCAATGTCTGCAGCTCGGACTCCAGCTCTTCAACTCGGAGCCGAAGTTCCTCGAGCCACAGACACTTACCGCAGATGTAGTCACCCTGGACAAAAATGTCCACAAGCTCCCATATGTTGCAGCAGCAACGCATCTCCTGTTCTCCCATTATTTTATTTGTTCAATTAATTAGTTCAGTATTAATCAAATTATTCACCTCGTTTAGTTTATTAAATTAATTAAATTAACTTTAGTTTTTAAAATTTAGTTATATGTTAACTTAAAACTTAGCCCACAGACACTATCTTAACACTTAGCCCACAGACACTACCAATCACTTTCAGTTCTGACGAAGGATCATCGACCTGAAACGTTAACTCTGTTTCTCTCTCCACAGATGCTGCCTGACCTGCTGAGGATTTCCAGCATTTTCTGTTTTCACTACCAATCACTTACCTGCCTTACCTGTAACGTCACACTGCCATTTTCTCTTGTTAATGCAGGTCTGATGCTGCTTTTATCCCCGCTCTCGGGCCTCGGTCTGCTCCCACTCAGGTCCACCGCCGCTCTGCGGGAGAAGTTAAGAAAAGCAAGCACCTCCTTCCCCCACTTCACCGGACTCCCACACTTACCAAACTCCCAGTTGTTCACTCAGTGCTGGCTGCACTCACAGGCCCCGGTATTGATACTGTTTGTGAGTCAGATGAGTCACCACTGCTCTGCTACTGTTTCAGGAACCAGTTTAATCCAGTTAGCTAATTAACTAACTACAGCAGCTCTCCAACAAGAGAGCTTGCTTGTTTGTCTCTGCTTAAGCCTGAAGAACTTAAAAATTTAAAGTTTAAATTTTAACTTAAACAGTTGATCTTACTTAAGAGCTACCAGCAATTAACACTAGATTTTAAAAGAGATTAACCCTTAAAACTCCCACAATTACCAAACTCGCAGTTGTTCACTGAGTGACGAGGGAGATAGAGAAGATGATGAAACAAAAAAAGAGGGTGTATGATGCATGTCAGGTGAATTCTTCAAGGGAGAACCAGACCAAATACAATAAGTTGAGAGGGGAAGTGAAGATGAAAATAAGATTGGCAAAGAGAGAATATGAGAGTAGAATGGCGGTTAACATAAAAGGGAACCCAAAAATCTTCTACTGGCATGTAAACAGTAAGGTGCCTGAGGATTGGAAAGTGGCAAATGTGACACCATTGTTCAAGAAAGGGTGTAAAGACAATCCTAGTAACTACAGGCCGGTGAGTTTAACATCGGTGGGTAAAGTTTTAGAAACAATAATCAAGGAAAAAATTAACGGGCATTTGGAGAGGTTTAAGCTAGTTAAGGAGAGCCAACTCGGGTTTGTAAAAGGAAGATCGTGTTTGGCTAATCTAATTGAATTTTTTGAAGAAGTAACAGGAAGGATTGATGAAGGGAATGCAATGGATGTTATCTACATGGATTTTAGGAAGGCATTTGACAAAGTACCACATAGAAGGCTGGTTAACAAAGTTGAGGCTCATGGAATAGGTGGGTCAGTGGCAGCTTGGATAAGGAATTGGCTTAAGGACAGAAAACAGCGAGTTGTGGTAAATGGCTGTTTTTCAGACTGGAGGATGGTAGACAGTGGTGTTCCCCAAGGGTCAGTGCTGGGGCCACTGCTTTTTTTGATATATATATAAATGACCTGGATATTGGAATACAGAGTAGAATTTCTAAATTTGCCGATGACACCAAACTTGGGGGGGTGGCAAATAGTGATGATGATATCAATCGACTGCAACAGGACATAGAAAGGCTAGCAGAATGGGCAGACAAGTGGCAGATGGAATTTAATACAGAGAAGTGTGAGGTGATGCATTTTGGCAGAAGGAACAGGGAGAGGCAATATACACTTAATGGCACAGTTTTAAAGAGTGTGCAGGGACAGAGGGACCTGGGAGTTAATGTGCATAGGTCACTGAAGGTGGCAGGACATATTGAGAGAGTGGTTAACAAAGGATATGGGATCTTGGGCTTCATAAATAGAGGTATTGAGTACAAAAGTAGAGAAGTTATGCTGAACCTGTATAAAGCGCTGGTTAGGCCACAGCTGGAGTATTGCGTCCAGTTCTGGTCACCACACTTTAGGAAGGATGTGAAGGCCCTTGAGAGGGTGAAGAGGAGATTCACCAGAATGGTTCCAGGGATGGGGGATCTTAGCTACAAGGACAGGTTGGAGAAGCTGGATTTGTTTTCATTAGAGCAAAGGAGGTTGAGGGGTGATTTGATAGAGGTGTTCAAGATTATGACGGGTTTGGATAGGCTAGATGGGGAAAGGCTGTTCTCACTAGTTGATGGTACAAAGACTAGGGGACACAGATTTAAGGTTTTGGGCAAGAGATACAGGGGGGATGTGAGGAAAAGCTTTTTTACGCAGCGAGTGGTGAGGACCTGGAATTCACTGCCGACGGAAGTGATGGAAGCGGAGACACTCAATGTTTTCAAGGGGAGACTGGATAGGCACTTGAGAGAAATAAACTTGCAAGGCTAGTGCGGGGGGGATTGGAACTGACTGGATTGCTCTATAGAGAGCCGGCACGGACTCGATGGGCCGAATGGCCTCCTTCTGTTCCGTTATGACTCTATGACTCTAGTTCCATGGGATCTTTTACGTCCACCTGAGGGGGCAGCTGGGGCCTCAGTTTAACGTCTCATCCTCTCTTTCCCCCTCCTCTGAAGCCAGAACACTTGGAAACTTCAGCTCCTTACGTTCCTGAGCCTGGAGGACTGGAAAAGGCTGCTTCCCGATTGGTGGATTTTAACCAAGCAAGCAGCAGCTTTTTCTATTGCTCCAGACCTAGGAATAGAAGTTGTACTTTTTGTGCCAAACTCAATGTGTATTTTACCAACTGTGAAATAAAGCAGATGACAATTGAAATCAACCAGTGTTGACTCAGTCCACCTTCAGAGAGATTGAAGGAGTACGCATGCATAAGACAAGGAGGTCCAGACGAGATCGCAAGGGGAATTCATTGTTCTCTTCCCAGATCCCAGTACCATACTAGTAGATACTTTCAAAACTGAGATGAGGAGGAACTACTTCACTCAGAGGGTGGTAGGTCCATGGAATATGCTGCCACAAAAAGCTGTAGAAGCTACATCATTAAATAAATTTAAAACAGAAATAGATAGTTTCCTAGAAGTAAAGGGCATTAAGGGTTACGGGGAGCGGGCAGGAATTTGGACATGAGTCTAGGTTCGGATCCGGTCATGGCCCTGTGGGTAGTGGAGCGGGCCCAGGGACCGTGTAGCCTGATTCTGCTCCTATTTCGTGTGTGCAATTCTGTTAGATGCAGGAGATGGTTCTGTGATAGATAGTAGATTGGCGGTTAGGATCAGATCAGTCATGATCTTACTGAATGGCGGAGCAGGCTCGAGGGGCCGATTGGCCTACTCCTGCTCCTATTTCTTATGTTCTTATGTTCTTATATACAGGGCACTGGAAATCAACTTCTGTAAGAAGTAGGCAAGCAGACTGCTGAAGGGAGCGACTGACAACGCAGAACCCAGGTAGATACCGTCGGCAGAACAGACTTCGTAATGGTGCGCCTTCTGCTTGCTAATCTACTGCTCCTTTGAATTCCTACCTCAGTGGGAGGAATAAGTGTGGTGGCAGCCTCCTGCTGCTGCTCAATGGGGGCCTGATGGAGCTTGAGTGCCCACGTACCTCCTACTGCTGGGCACTGAGGCGCCCACAACTAGGATCAAAATATTCTAGCATTTTAAAATAATGTCAAAAGGGGGTGAGGCAGAGTCGGCAGATTTGTTACAATATAAATACAACAACAACAACTTGTATTTATATAGCGTCTTTAACGTAGTAAAACATCCCAAGGCGCTTCACAGGAGCGTTACCAAACAAAATTTGAGACCGAGCCACGTAAGGAGATATTAGGACAGGTGACTAAAAGAGATAGGTTTTAAGGAGCGTCTTAAAGGAGCATAGAGAGATGGAGAGGTTTTGTGAGGGAATTCCAGAGCTTGGGGCCCAGTCAACTGAAGGCACGGCTGCGCTGGTGGAGCGATGGAAATTGGGGATGAGCAAGAGGTCAGAATTCAAGGAGTGCAGAGATCTGGGAGAGTTGTTGGGCTGGAGAAGGTTACATAGGTAGGCAGGGGCGAGGTCATGGAGGGATTTGAAAATAAAGATCAGAATTTTAAAATTCAAGGCACTGCTGGACCAGGAGCCAATGTAGGTCAGCGAGCACAAGAGTGATGGGTGAACGGGACTTGGTGCGAGTTGGGATACGGGCAGCAGAGTTTTGGATGAGCTCAAGTTTACAAAGGGTGGAAGATGGGAGTCCGGCCAGGAGAGCGTTGGAACAGTCGGGTCTGGAGGTAACAGAGGCATGGATGAGGGTTTCAGCAGCAGATGAGCTGAGGGAGGAGCAGTGATGGATAATGTTACGGAGGTGGAAGTAGGCAGTCTTGGTGATGATGAGGATATGGGTTCAGAAGCTCAGCTCAGGGTCAAATAGGACAGCAAGGTGGCAAACGGTCTGGTTGAGCCTCAGACAGGGACCAGGGAGAGTCAATGGCTAGGGAACGGAGTGTGGCATGGGCTTATCTGGCTTCCTCTTCAATGCATCCGTGCTAATCACCTCAACCACTCCCTGTGGTAGCAAGTTCCACATTCTAATCACTCTCTGGGTAAAGAAGTTTCTCCTGATTTATTAGTAACTAGCTTATATTTATGACCCCTCGTTTTGGACTCTCCCACAAGTGGAAATATCTTAATTATTAACAATGAGAGATATGTTCTTTTCCCTCCGTTCTAAGGGCATCTGGAGTTCTCAGTGACTGACAGCACAGAGGAGGCCCAACCCGCTGTCTCAGAGAGTCTCTCTTTCTCCCTCTATCTATCTTTCTCTTTCAGCGACAGAGTACCAACCAATGTTTCCGTGAAGCTGCGTGGCCGCATGCTTGAAGAATTGAATGGGCTGCGCAGCCAGTTAAAGGGTCCGCGCACCACAAAGACAATGACAGGCAGCATTGCGGAGGGCACCAGCAGACAGTAACAGAAAGCATAGACCAGCTGGCTTTCGAATAGGTTAGCTTGAAAGCGAGTCTAAATTTAGGGAGCCAGTAACACAACAACAGGACTAGGCTATTCAGCCCCTCGAGCCTATTTCGCCATTCATTGGGATCATGGCTGATCTGTATCTTAACTCCATCCACCCACCTTGGCTCCAGATCCCTTAATACCCTCGACTAGCAAAAATCTATCGATCCCAGGTTTAAAATGATTAATTGAGCTAGCATCTACTACTTTTTGTGGGAGAGTTCCACACTTCTCCCACCCTTTGTGTGAAGAAGTGCTTCCTAACTTCTCTCCTGAATGGCCTGGCTCTGATTTTAAGGCTATGTCCCCTTGTCCGAGACTCCACCATCACTGGAAAATGTTTCTCTCTAACTACCCCATCAATTCCTTTCAAAATCCTAAAAACCTCAATCAAATCACCCGTTAAGCTTCTATATTCCAGGGAATACAAGCCTAGTTTTTGTAATCTCGCCTCATAGTTTAACCTTTGGAGCCCTGATAACATGCTATTGAATCTGTGCTGCACTCCTTCCAAGACCAATATATCCTTTCTAAGGTGCGGTGCCCAGAACTGTACACAGTACTCCAGATGTTGTCTAACCAGGACTTTGTATAGCTGTAGCAAAACCCCCTCCCCTTTATATTCTAGCCCTCTAGTTATAAAGGCTAACATTCCATTAGCCTTTTTGATTATTTTTTGTGCGTGAGTACTACATTTTAGTGATCTGTGTACATGGACGCCCAAATCTTTTTGGACCTCCACTGTTCTTAATTTTACACCATCTAAATAATACTCAGATTTATCCTTTTTGGTCCAAAATGGATGGCCTCACACTTACCTGCGTTGAATCCATCTGCCACAGTTTTTCCCACTCAGTTAATCTTTCAATGTCTCTTTGTAATTTTATGCTCCTGTCTACACTGCTTACCATGCCACCAATCTTTGAGTCATCTGCAAACTTGAATATATGGCTTTCTATTGTGTCATCTGAGTCATGAAGAAATATAGTGAATAATTGAGGCCCCAGCACAGATCACTGTGGGACATCACTAGTACTTTCAACTTGAGTACATAACCATTATCCCTACTCTGTGTTCTGCTGCCTAACCAATCTACTAACCAAGTCAATAATTTGCCTTCAATTCCATGAACTTTAATTTTAGCTAACAATCTCTTATCTGGAACCTTATCGAATGCCTTCCAGAAGTCCATATAAAATATATCCATAGACATTCCCCTGTCTAGTACTTTACTTCTTTGACAGCGCCTCCCAAACCAGCAACCTCTACCACCTAGAAGGACAAGGGCAGCAGGCGCATGGGAACACCAGCACCTCCAAGTTCCCCTCCAAGTCACACACCATCCTGACTTGGAAATATATCAATGTTCCTTCATCATTGCTGGGTCAAACCCCTGGAACTCCCTCCCTGTGGGAGCACCTTCACCACACGGACTACAGCGGTTCAAGGCGGCAACTCACCATCACCTTCGCAAGGGCAATTAGGGATGGGCAATAAATGCTGGCCTTAAGAATATAAGAACATAAGAAATAGGAGCAGGAGTAGCCCATTCAGCCCCTTGAGCCTGCTCCGCCATTCAGTAAGATCATGGCTGATCTTCGACCTCAACTCCACTTTCCTGCACTATCCCCATATCCCTTGATTCCCTTAATATCCAAAAATTTATCGATCTCTGTCTTGAATATACTCAATGACTGAGCCTCCATAGCCCTCTGGGGTAGAGAATTCCAAAGATTCACCACCCTCTGAGTAAAGAAATTTCTCATCATCTCAGTCCTAAACGGCCGACCCCTTATTCTGAGACTGTGACCCCCGGTTCTAGACTCCCCACCCAGGGGAAACGTCCTCCCTTCATCTACCCTGTCAAGCCTTGTAAGAATTTTGTACGTTTCAATGAGATCACCTCTCATTCTTCTAAACTCTGGAGAATATAGGCCTAGTCTACTCAATCTCTCCTCATAGGACAATCCCCCCATCCCAGGAATCAGTCTGGTGAACCTTCGTTGCACTCCCTCTATGGCAACTATATCCTTCCTTAGGTAAGGAGACCAAAACTGTACACAATACTCCAGCTGTGGTCTCACCAGCACCCTATATAATTGCAGTAAGATGTCTTTACTCTTATACTCAAATCCTCTTGTAATAAAGGCCAACATACCAATTGCTTTCCTAATTGCTTTCTGTACCTGTATGTTAGTGTTCAGTGATTCGTGTACAAGGACACCCAGGTCCCTCTGAACACCAACATTTCCCAATCTCTCACCATTTAAAAAATACTCTGCTTTTCTATTTTTCCTACCGAAGTGGATAACTTCACATTTCTCCACATTATATTCCATTTGGCATGTTCTTGCCCACTCACTTAGCCTGTCTATATCTCCTTGAAGCCTCTTTGCATCCTCCTCACAACTTACATTCCCACCCAGCTTTGTATCATCAGCAAACTTGGATATCTTATATTTGGTCCCCTCATCCAAATCATTGATGTAGATTGTGAATAACTGAGGCCCAAGCATTGATCCTTGCGTACCCCGCTAGTTACAGCCTGCCAACCCGAAAATGACCCATTTATTCCTGCTGGATATTTACCTATTGGATATTTATTCTGTCCATTAACCAATCCTCAATCCATGCTAGTATATTACCCCCAATCCCATGAGCCCTAATTTTGTTTAATAACCTCTTGTGTGGCACCTTATCGAATGCCTTCTGAAAATCCAAATACACCACATCCACTGGTTCCCCCTCATCTATTCTGCTAGTTACAACCTCAAAAAAACAGATTCATCAAACATAAATCAATGTTGACTCTGCCCAATCCTATTATTATTTTCTAAGTGCCCTGTTACCACGTCCTTAATAATAGATTCTAGCATTTTCCCCACTAACTGGTCTGTAGTTCCCCGTTTTCTCTCTCCCTCCTTTCTTAAATAGTGGGGTTACATTTGCTACCTACCATGTGTCAGCTGTGGCTCAGTTGGTAGCACACTCGCCTCTGAGTCAGAGACACATAAAGCTAGGCTGACACTCCAGTGCAGTGCTGAGGGAGCGCTGCAATGTCGGAAGTGCCGTCTTTTGGATGAGACGTTAAACCGAGGCCCCGTCTGCTCTTTCAGGTGGATGCAAAAGATCCTGTGGCACTATTTCGAAGAAGAGCAGGGAGTTATCCCTGGTGTCCTGGCCAATATTTATCCCTCAACCAACATAACAAAAACAGATTTATCTGGTCATTATCACATTGCTGTTTGTGGGACCTTGCTGTGCACAAATTGGCTGCCGCGTTTCCCACTTTACAACAGTGACTCCACTTCAAAAGTACTTCATTGACTGTAAAGCGCTTTGAGATATCCGGTGGTTGTGAAAGGCGCTGAATAAATGCAAGTCTTTCTTTCCAATCCGTGGGAACCGTTGTAGAATCTATGGAATTTTGGGAGATGACATCCACTATCTCTATAGCCTTGCCAGCGACGCCCACATCCCATGAATGAATACAAAAAAACTATTTCAGTTACTTCCTCCAAAAATTCAATTAGGTTCGTTAGACATGACCTACCCTTTACAAATCCATATTGGCTCTCTCTAATCAGCTCAAATTTCTCCAAGTGCTCAGTCACTCTGTCCTTAATTATAGATTCCAATAACTTCTCCACAACAGAGGGTAGACTAACAGGTCTATAATTTCCTGGTTTCTCTCTCTCACCTTTCTTAAATAATGGAGCTACGTTAGCAATTTTCCATTCTAAAGGGTCAATTCCTGAATTGAGGGAGCTTTGTAAGATTATGGTTAAAGCAGCTGCCATTTCCTCACCTACTTCCCTTAAAACCCTGGGGTGGAAACCATCTGGTCCTGGGGATTTGTCAGTCTTTTGTCCCATTATTTTTTCTTGCTTACGTTGACAACCAAGATTGATCCAGGGACCTTTGGTAAGGTTGCATCTTTATTATTTTTCATAAAATGAAAAGCACAGGAACTTTGAAACAAAATAGAAAAATGCTGGAAACACACAACAGGTTAGAATCATTGAATCACAGAATCTTACAGCACACAGGGAGGCCATTCGGCTCGCTGTGTCTAATTTAGCCCCACACCCCAGCTTTTTCCCCACAACCCTGCAAATTAGTCCTCTTCAAGTACATGTCCAATTGCCTTTTAAAAGTTCCGATGGAATTTGATTCCATCACCCTTTCAGGTAGTGCATTCCAGATTTTAACCAACCTGTGTGTGAAAAAAATCTCCTCATTTCCCCTCTAATTCTTTTGCCAATTATTTTAAATCTGTGTCCTCTGGTTACCGACCCACTTGCCAGAGGAAACAGTTTCTCCCTATTTGCTCTTATCAAAACTCCTCATAATTTTGAATATCTCTATTAGGTCTCCCCTTAACCTTCTCTGCTAGAAGGAGAACAATCCCAGCTCCTCAAATCTCTCCACATAACTGAAGTCCCTCATCCCTAGTATCATCCTGATAAACTTCCTCTGTACCCACTCCAAGGCCTTGACATCCTTCCTAAAGTGTGGTGCCCAGAATTGTACACAATACTCCAGCTGAGGCCCAACCAGTGGTTTGTAAAGGTTTAGCCTGACTTCCTTGTTTTGGTATTCAGTGCCCCTGACGTAAGAAAACTACTAGGCACTTGGTCTAAGCGTTAAACAAAGCTTTAATCAACTGTTTTCAACAAGGAGACCTAGTTGTGTCCTTCGCTAGTTCCTGTTAAAGAATGTCCTGAGCAAGCTGGGCCCATGCCCGAGTATTTATACTCTCCCTGGCCAGCGCCACCAGCAGGCCGCCCAGTATTATTTCATAAGTCATTTACACATGAATGACAAGATTCATGTCAGCCCCTATTTACAAAGCCAATGTTCCAGATGCTTTCTTAACCACCTTATCAACTTGCCTTGCCACCTTCAAAGATTTGTGAATATGCACCCCCAAGTCCCTCTGCTCTTGCACTCCCTCAAAATAGCACCAATTAGATTATACTGCCTCCCAAAGTGCATCACTTCACACTTATCCATATTAAATTGCATCTGCCATGTGTCTGCCCATTTCACTAGTCTGTCTGTGTCCTCCTGAAGTCTGCCACTATCCTTCTCGCTATTTACTGCATTGCCAAGTTTTGTATCATCATCAAACTTCAAAATTGTACTCCCTATACCCAATTCCAGGTCATTTACATATAACAAGAAAAACAATGGTCCCAATACCGATCTCTGGGGAACGCCACTGCATACTTCCCTCCAGTCAGAAAAACATCCGTTCATCACCAGTCTCTGCCTCCTATCCCTTAGCCAATTACGTACCCAAGTTACCACCAACCCTTTGATCACATGTACTTCTATTTTCAGAATAAGTCTGTTATGTGGTACTTTATCAAGTGCCTTTTGAAAGTCTATATACAACATCTACTGCATGACCTTCATCAACCCTCTCTGTTATTTCATCAAAGACATCAGTCAGCTTACTCAGAAATGATTTACCTTTAACAAATCTGTGTTCTTCAAGTGAGAATTAATTTTGTCCTTGACAGTGGTCTCTAGTAGTTTTCTCACCACTATTGTTAGACTGACTGGCCTGTATAGAATCATAGAATGGTTACAGCACGGAAGAAGGCCATTCGGCCCGTCAATCCGGGCCAGCTCTCTGCAAGAACACTTCAGCTAGTCCCACTCCCCCACCCTTTTCCTGTAACCCTGCAAATTTCTTTCCTTTAGATACTTGAATTGAATTTTTTGATGAAGTAACAGAGAGGATTGATGAAGGGAATGCAATGGATGTTGTCGACATGGATTTTTGGAAGGCGTTTGACAAAGTACCACATAGAAGGCTGGTTAGCAAAATTGAGGCTCATGGAATAGGTGGGTCAGTGGCAGCTTGGATAAGGAATTGGCTTAAGGACAGAAAACAGCAAGTTGTGGTAAATGGCTGTTTTTCAGACTGGAGGATAGTAGACAGTGGTGTTCCCCAAGGGTCAGTGCTGGGGTCACTGCTTTTTCTGATATATATATAAATGACCTGGATATTGGAATACAGAGTAGAATTTCTAAATTTGCCAATGTCACCAAACTTGGGGGTGTGGCAAACAGTGATGATGATACCAATCGACTGCAACAGGACATAGAAAGGCTAGCAGAATGGGCAGACAAGTGGCAGATGGAATTTAATACAGAGAAGTGTGAGGTGATGCATTTTGGCAGAAGGAACAGGGAGAGGCAATATACACTTAATGGCACCGTTTTAAAGAGTGTGCAGGGACAGAGGGACCTGGGAGTTAATGTGCATAGGTCCCTGAAGGTGGCAGGACATATTGAGAGAGTGGTTAACAAAGCATATGGCATCTTGGGCTTCATAAATAGAGGTATTGAGTACAAGAGTAGCGAAGTTATGCTGAACCTTTATAAAGCGCTGGTTAGGCCACAACTGGAGTATTGCATCCAGTTCTGGTCACCACACTTTAGGAAGGATGTGAAGGCCCTTGAGAGGGTGCAGAGGAGATTTACCAGAATGGTTCCGGGGATGGTGGATCTTAGCTACAAGGTCAGGTTGGAGAGGCTGCATTTGTTTTCATTAGAGCAAAGGAGGTTGAGGGGTGATTTGATAAAGGTGTACAAGATAATGACGGGTTTGGATAGGCTAGACAGGGAAAGGCTGTTCCCACTAGTTGATGGTACAAGGACTAGGGGACACAGATTTAAGGTTTTGGGCAAGAGATACAGGGGGGATGTGAGGAAAAACTTTTTTACACAGCGAGTGGCGATGACCTGGAATTCGCTGCCGACGGAAGTGGTGGAAGCGGAGACACTCGATGTTTTCAAGGGGAGACTGGATAGGCACTTGAGGGAAATAAACTTGCAGGGCTACGGGGATAGAGCGGGGGAATGGGACTGACTGGATTGCTCTACAGAGAGCCGGCACGGACTTGATGGGCTGAGTGGCCTCCTTCTGTGCCATTATGACTCTATGTGGAAAAAATTTGGTTGCTTTGCGCCTCCCGTTAGCGCCCAGGCCGTGATCTTCGGTAGCACCCCCTGACTTACTGCCGGACGCTATGTCCGACGGGGTCAGGGGGGCCTATCTGCTGCCGGGGCGGCGCTAATTAAAGGTGAGGTGCCGGGCGGCCATTTTTGTTGCTGGCCGCCTACCATCACCTGCCCCCATTGCCGTCCCCGGCCTCCTCAGCAGCCCCCCCACGGAGTGCTGGCTGCGCTCCAGGAGCTTCCACTAGCGCCCCGCTTCCCTCTTGGGGCTCTACTGATGAATTTCGGCCATGGGGGTGCTAATTTTTTCGGGGCGCTAAAAGTAGCGCCCCGGCGAAGTTAACGCCCCAAAGGGGGTGCGACTCAATTTTTCCCCCTATGACTCTATGACTTATCCAACTCCCTTTTGAAAGATAAGATTGAGTCTGCCTCCGCCACCCTTTCAGGCTGTGCGTTCCAGATCCTAACCACTCGCTGAGCAAAAAAGTCTTTTCTTACGTCGCCTTTGGTTCTTTTGCCAATCACCTTAAATCTGTGTCCTCTGGTTCCCGACTCTTCTGCCAATGGGAACAGTTTCCCTCTATCTACTCTGTCCAGACCCCTCATGATTTTGAACACCTCTATCAAATCTCCTCTCAATCTTCTCTGCTCCAAGGAGAACAACCCCAGCTTCTCCAGTCTATCCACGTAACTGAAGTCCCTCATCCCTGGAATCAATCTCGTAAATCTTTTCTGCACCTTCTCTCAGGCCTTCACATCCTTCCTAAAGTGCGGTGCCCAGAATTGGACACAATACTCCAGTTGGGGCCAAACCAGTGTTTTATACAGGTTCATCATAATTTCCACACTTTTGTACTCTATACCTCTATTCAGCCCAGGATCCTATAAGCGTTTTTAATTGCTTTCTCAACCAGCCCTGCCACCTTCATTGATTTGTGCACACATACCCCTAGGTCTCTCAGTTCGTGCACCCCCTTCAGGATTGTACCATTTAGTTTATATGTCCTCTATTCATTCTTTTGACCAAAATGTATCACTTCACACTTTTCTGCGTTAAATTTAATCTGCCACGTGTCCGCCCATTTCACCAGTGTCAACAAGGGCAAACGGCGATGACGAAGTCCAACACCGCCTTCAGTGTGCCAGTGCAGCCTTCGGTCGCCTGAGGAAGAGAGTGTTTGAAGACCAGGACCTCAAACCCGGCACCAAGCTCATGGTCTACAGAGCAGTAGTGATACCCGCCCTGCTGTATGCCTCAGAGACATGGACCATTTACAGCAGGCACCTCAAAGCACTGGAGAGGTACCACCAATGCTGCCTCCACAAGATCCTGCAAATCCATTGGCAGGATAGACGCACCAACGTCAGTGTTCTCGCTCAGGCCAACATCTCCAGCATTGAAGCTTTGACCACGCTCGATCAGCTCTGATGGACGGGTCACATCGTCCGCATGCCCGATACGAGACTCCCAAAATAAGCGCTCTACTTGGAGCTCCGACACGGCAAGAGAGCCCCAGGTGGGCAGAGGAAACGCCTCAAGGACACCCTCAAAGCCTCCTTGAAAAAGTGCAACATCCCCACCGACACCTGGGATTCCCTGGCCCTAGACCGCACAAAATGGAGGAGAAGCATCCTGGAAGGCGCTGAACACCTCGAGTCTTTTCGCTGGGAGCAAGCAGAAGTCAAGCGCAAACAGCGGAAGGAGCGCACGTCAACCCAAGCACCCCACCCACCCGCCCCCTTCAACCACCATCTGCCCCACCTGTGACAGAGACTGTAGGTCCCGCCTTGGACTCATCAGTCACCTGAGAACTCATTTTTAATGTGGAAGCAAGTCATCTCGGTTCCGAGGAACTGCCTAAGAAGAAGAAGAAGAAGCCTGTCTATGTCTTCCTGAAGTCTATCACTCTCCTCCTCACTGTTCACTAAACTTCAAGTTTTGTGTCATCTGCAAATTTTGAAATTGTGCCCTGTACACTCCACGTCCAAGTCATTAATATATATGAAGAAAAGCAGTGGTCCTAGAACCAGCCCCTGGGGAACACCACTGTATACCTTCCTCCAGTCCGAAAAACATAAGTTCACCACTACCCTCTGTTTCCTGTCACTTAGCCAATTCCGTATCCATGCTGTCACTGTCCCTTTTATTTCATGGGCTTCAACTTTGCTGGCAAGCCTACTATGTGGCACTTTGTCGAACGCCTTTTGGAAATCCATTTACACTACGTCAACTGCATTACCCTCATCAACCCTCTCTGTTACCTCATCAAAAATCTCAATCAAGTTGGTTAAACACGATTTGCCTTTAACAAATCCGTGCTGGCTTTCCTTAATTAATCCACACTTGTCCAAGTGACTGTTAATTTCGTCATGATTACTGTTTCTAAAAGCTTCCCCACTACCGAGGTCGAATTGACTGGCCTGTAGTTGCTGGGTTTATCTTTACACCCTTTTTTGAACAATGGTGTAACATTTGCAATTCTCCAGTCCTCTGGCACCACCCCCGTATCTAAGGAGGATTGGAATATTATGGCCAGTACCTCTGCGATTTCCTCCGTCAATTCCCTCAGCATCCTAGGATGCATCCCATCCGGTCCTGGTGACTTATCTACTTTAAGTACAGCCAGCCTTTCTAGTACCTCCTCTTTATCAATTTTTATCCGATCAAGTGCCTCCACTACTTCCTCCTTCACTATGTCTATGGCAGCATCATCTTCCTTGGTGAAGACAGATGCAAAGTACTCGTTTAGTACCTCAGCCATACCCTCCTGCCTCCATGAGTAGGTCTACTTTTTGGTCCCTAATCGGCCCCACCCCTCCTCTTGCTGCCCTTTTACTATTTATATGCCTATAGAAGACTTTTGGATTACCTTTTATGTTGGCTGCCATTCTATTCTCATACCCTCTCTTTGCCCCTCTTATTTTCTTTTTCATTTCTCCTCTGACCTTTCTATATATAGCCTGATTCTCAGATGTATTTGCAACCTGACATCTGTCATACGTGCTCTTTTTCTGCTTCATTATATTCTCTATCTCTTTCATCATTCAGGGAGCCCTAACTTTAGTTGCCCTGTCTTTCCCCCTAGTGGGAATGTACCTCAACTGTATCTGAACTGTTTCCTCTTTGAAGGCAGCCCATTGTTCCATTACAGTTTTGCCTGCCAATCTTTGATTCCAGTTCACCCGGGCCAGATCCGTTCTCATCCCACTGAAATTGGCCTTCCCCCAGTTAAACATTTTTACTTTAAATTGCTCCCTGTCCTTTTCCACAGCTAATCTAAACCTTATGATACTATGATCACTGTTCCCTAAATGTTCCCCTACTGACACTTGCTCCATTTGACCCACCTCATTCCCCAGAAACAGATCCAGCAATGCCTCCTCCCTCGTCGGGCCGGAAACGTACTGATCAAGAAAGTTCTCCTGAACACACTTCAGAAATTCTTCCCCTTCTCTGCCCTTTACACTATTACAATCCCAGTCTATATTAGGATAGTTGAAGTCCCCCATTATCACTACTCTATAGTTCTTGCACCTCTCTGTAATTTCTCTGCAAATTTGCTCCTCTATATCTTTCCCACTATTTGGTGGTCTATAGAATACACCTGGTAGTGTAATGGCATCTCTATCATTTCTTAACTCTAGCCATATAGATTCTGTCCTTGACCCCTCCAGGACATCCTCTCTCTCCAGCACTGTAACATTCTCCTTGACCAATACTGCCACACCACCTCCTATCTTTCCTTCCCTATCTTTCCTGAACACCTTATAACCAGGAATATTTAATACACAATCCTGTCCTTTTTTGAGCCAGGTCTCGGTTATTGCCACAACATCATATTCCCATGTGGCTATTTGTGCCTGCAGCTCACTTACCTTGTTTACTACCCTTCGTGCATTCACATACATACACTGTAAACCCATCTTAGACCATCCTGTATTCTCTCTTAGTTTGACCCCACCGAATACCTTACTATTTCTTACTTTAGTGCTCTCTGCCTCTCCCAATCCTTTGAGCAGCTTATTTCCCCTTTCTAATGCTACATCCTGGTGCCCATCCCCCTGCCAAATTAGTTTAAACCCTCCCCAACAGCACTAGTAAACCTTCCTGCGAGGATATTGGTTCCGGCCCTGTTGAGCTGCAACCTGTCCGGCCTATACAAGCCCCACCTCCCCCAGAACCAGTCCCAATCTCCCAGGAATCTGAAGCCCTCCCTCCTACACCATCTCTCCAGCCACGCATTCATCTGCTCTATCCTCCTATTTCTATACTCACTCACGCGTGGCACCAGGAGTAATCTGGAGATTACTACCTTTGAGGTCCTGCTTTTTAATCTCTTTCCTAGCTGCCTGAAATCTGCCTGCAGGACCTCATCCCTCTTTCTACCTATGTCGTTGGTACTGATATGGACCACGACCTCTGGCTGTTCACCCTCCCCCCTCGGAATGTTCTGCAGCCGCTCAGTGACATCCTTGACCCTGGCACCAGGGAGGCAACATACCATCCTGGAGTTACATCTACGGCCGCACAAATGCCTGTCTGCTCCCCGAACTATCGAATCCCCTACCACTATTGCTTTCCCACTCTTCTTCCTCCCCTGCTGTACAGCTGAGCCACCGGTGGTGCCGCAGACTTGGCTCTGGCTGTACTCCCCAGAGGAGCCATCACCCTCACCAGTACTCAGAACCGAATACTCGTTGGAGAGTGAGATGCACTCAGGGGACTCCTGCACTACCTGCCTGGTCCTCCTTGTCTCTCTGACGGTCACCCATTCCCTTTCTGCCTGCACACTCTTTATCTGCGGGGTGACCACCTCCTGAAACATGCTATCCACGAAGCTCTCAGCCTCACGGATGCACTGCAGTGACGCCAGCTGCTGCTCAAGCTCCGAAACCCGGAGCTCGATCTCCTCCAGCTGACGACACTTCCTGCACATGTGGTTGTCCAGGACACGGGAAGCGTCCTGGAACACCACATAGCACAGGATGCGTATTCCACAGGACTGAGCTGCCCTGCCACACTTTGACTTGATAGACTATTGACTAGAAACACTTACCAGCTACTCACCAATCAGCTACTTTCCTGGCTGTGACGTCATATTAGCTGTTTTGCAGTTGTTGCTTTTGTTGTTGTTGTTTTCGCTGGATGTCCTCCACCTCCTCGCTGCTGCCGTGGCTCCAGTCTGGGCTCTCTCTGGGCCTGACGCTCGATTTATACTCCACCTCCTCGCTGCTGCCGTGGCTCCAGTCTGGGCCTGACGCTCGATTTATACTCCACCTCCTTCAAACGATTATTTTTACCAACCAATCACCTACCTGTTCTCCTGTGACGTCACTCCTTGTTTTGTTTTTTTAAGTCGCCGCTCAGCTCCCTTTATGCCGCCTCCGCTCTCGCTCAGGTCCGCACTGTAGTTACCACGCTTATCCCACTCCCCTTTCCTGAATAGGGCTGTAACATTTGCAATCCTCCAATCCTCTGAGACCACTCCCATATCCAAGGAGGATTGAAAGATTATGGTCAGAGCTTCTGCTCTCTCCACCCCTGCTTCCCACAGAAACCTAGGATGCATCTCATCTGGACCGGGTAACTTGTTAACTTTGAGCGATGCCAACCTATTTAGCACCTTCTTTCTGTCTATTTTTATCCTATCCAATATCTTTACTCCCTCCTCCTCTACTGCGACATTAACTTCATCCTCTTCTTTTGTGAAGGCAGATGCAAAGTACTCATTCAGCCCCTCTGCCTCCACAAAAAAATTCCTTCTTTGTCTCTAATGTGTGTCAGTGTGTCAGCCGTGGCTCAGTGGGTAGCACTCTCGCCTCTGAGTCAGAAGGTTGTGGGTTCAAGTCCCACTTCAGAGACTTGAGCACAAAATCTAGGCTGACACTTCCAGTGCAGTACTGAGGGAGCGCTGCACTGTCGGAGGCGCCGTCTTTCGGATGAGACGTTAAACTGAGGCCCCGTCTGCTCTCTCGGGTGGATGTAAAAGATCCCATGGCATAATTTCGAAGAATAGCAGGTGAGTTATCCCTGGTGTCCTGGCCAATATTTATCCCTCAACCAACATCACTAAAACAGATTATCTGGTCATTATCACGTTGCTGTTTGTGGGAGCTTGCTGTGTGCAAATTGGCTGCTGTGTTTCCTACATTACAACAGTGACTACACTTCAAAAGTACTTCAGTGGTCGTGAAAGGTGCTATAGAAATGCAAGTCTTTTTTTTCTAATCGGCCCCACTATTCCTTTAACTATCCTTTTACTTTGTATATGTTTATAAAATAGTTTTGGGTTCCCTTTTATGTTACCCGCTAATCTTTTCTCATTTTCTCTCTTTGCCTTTCTGATATTTACCCTTGCACGCTCTGTCTGGTTTTCTGTTGTTCTCTGTACCTGACATTTTTCATAAACCTCCTTTTTGTTTCATTTTAACCTCAATTTCCTTTGTTATCCAAGGGGCTCGAGCTTTGAATGCCCTATCTCTCCTTCTTTTGGGAATATGCTTGGTTTGTACCCGAACTATATCCGGCTTGATGGCCTGCCATTGCTCATTTATTATTTTCAACGCCAATCTTTGTTTCCAGTCCATCTGTGCTAGCTCGCTTCTTAAATCACTGAAATCGGCTCTCTGCCAGTTACGTATTTCCACCTTTGATTTTCCTTTGACCCTTTCCGTAACTACTTAAAACCTAATTATATTATGATCACAAAAGCAAAATACTGCGGAGGCTGGAAATCTGAAATAAAAACAGAAAATGCGGGAAATACTCAGCAGGTCATGCAGCATCTGTGGAGAGAGAAACAGAGTCAACGTTTCGGGTCTGTGACCTTTTATCAGAACCAGTTCTGACGAAGAGTCATCGACCTGAAACGTTAACTCTGTTTCTCTCTCCAGCATTTTCTGTATATATTATGATCACTATTACCCAAATGTTCTCCCACTGAGACACACTCCACTTGCCCCAGTTGCGTTCCCCAGCAATGCTGCCTTCCCGGTCGGGCTGGAAACACACTGTGAGAGACCGACAATGTGTGCCAGCCACACCCTCAACCCAAGAGTGAACTCAGAAAAACATAAGGATTTATAATGGGAAAAAGCTGACACAGAAAGTGTGATAACAAGAAGGTGCAGACAGTGAGAGGTGTTCACTGTGTGTGGGGACAGACAGTTCCAGTTGTGAGGTTGCCCCACCTGGGCCCACAGCAAACCCCAATATAGACAAAGCCTGAGTGACAGCCAGACCGCCCAATCCGAATGCGTTGCTAGGACAGTGACGTTTCCGTACAGCCAATCAACGTCCAGGGCAGGGCGCCTTCCTTACCGGAAGCCGCCTGACGTTGCTCTGATTGATGGCTCGACGAGCCAAAGAGAGGCCGGGCTCTGTGCGTGACGCGGGACGCACGGCCAATGGGGTGAGGCGTCGGCGCGCGGGGGCGGGGCGGCCGGGCGGCCGATGACGCGGGTGGAGATCGGTAGCAACTGTTGCCTTGAGAATAAACGCCATAGTCACGGTAGCCGTGGAGACTGTTACCCACCAACAGCTCGGGCCCGCAGCAAGGTGAGCATCGCTTCCCAGTTACAGCGAGGCCGCGGGCCGGGCTCAGGCTCGGCGCTCCCCGGGTCCCTGTCCCCCGGGGGGCCATGTGCGGCCCGCCGCTCTGTTTACCGCCGCCGCCGCCGCAAAATGGCGGGTTGTGGTGGGGAGGGTTGGCCGGGGTGCGCGGCCCCCGGGCCCGGAGGGGCGGGCTCGGCTCGGTGCTGGGCCTGAGGCCCGGGACCCCTCCTCGCTATCCCGCCCGCTCTCGGTGTGCCGGTGCCCGCTCGCAGGGAGAGGCCGCGGATGGGCGGCTCAGACCCAGCCGGGCTCCGTGAGAGAGAGAGAGAGAGACAGCCTCTGCCCGGCAGCTGCACCCAGAGCCTGGGCCGCCCGGTGCAGGCAGTCCCGGGCCAGCAGCGCCCCGTATAGTTAGAGTAGGCGGCTGGCGGGGACTGGGCTGGGCTGGCCGTGTGTGTGTGTGTGTGTGTGTGGGGCGAGCCTCCCTCTCCCAGCAGAGCAGCTGTGCAATGATCCACCTGCCCGGCGTGTATTGTCCCTCCAACCCTCGCTAATAGAAGCTGTTGTCTGGAGAGGGAGGGAAGGGTGGCTGGGCTCCACTCTCTGTGCAAGTGGTGAAGTGGCATTTGGAGCCATTGAAGCTGCTTCTAGGGATGTCCAGACTGATTGATTATGGGCTAAGGCACACTGGTCATCAGCCCCTTGATATCTCTGGTGGGTGATTCGGGAATATGACTCCAATGCTTAGCTGCTTGTCCCCTTCAAGTGCAATATGAGGAAGTGGTTTAAATAAACCCTGAGGTAATTTAGAGACTGACTGTAATTGTTCTGAGGTTTCTCTAGATTGGCATCTGTTCGGCTTTGTTACCTCAACAGCCTGACCGAGTTACCTCAGATATGGTGTGTTTCTCGCTTTGTTTTTATTGTTTGGTAGTGATTTGTTTATGCTTTATACAAAGCCCAACAGGTGCTGTGAAAACTTTTATATAAAACTAGTGGATCTGCCGGGGCATTCTCAAGTTAAGATGATGAATATTATACAATTGTAATGTAGAAGGTCAGCTACTACATTTAGATATTTGGGGAATAAATGGCATGTTTAACAATGATGGCTTAAAAATTGCATATTGAAAGGTATTTGTATAGAGCAGTGACATTCCTTGGTTACCAGGTAATGTTTTCCTCCTTTTGATGCTGTGTGCCCAAATGCTGGGGCTGATGTTAAATCGGGACAGCCGTGCTGATCAAAGTGTTTGAAGGGCCTGTGCTGTGTGCTAGCCTCACGTTAATTATTTTGTAAATGGACCTGTCTGGGCCCCTGCTGCACTGGACCTTGTGTCGGTGGGTTCAGTGCTGCTGTGGGTTTTTAGAGTGATGGAGAATATTTGGGTATGCAGCTGCTGATGGTGTTTAGGTGAGGGTTAGGGGGATGAGGAGGGAATAGTGAAGTTTAAGGCTAGTTTGTGATTTTTAAATGTGAAACATTTATGATGGTATTTAGTGGGATAGCTGAGGGTCAAGTGGCTCTGAAATAGCTTGCAGTTGAATAGAATTGGATGCTTTTCAGAGATGGTCCGAAATATGTGACGTGGTTCTGGAGTCTGCTTGGTTGAATGGACGAGAGAGGGGATAGTGGATTCAAGGATCACATTTGTTGGAATTCGTGAATGGGATTGGTTGAGGGCAAGGCCACTGATTTATGGTTTTCATGGAATTATGGGATCGTGACATGCAAAGCCCAAAATGCCAGTAAAAATCCTATTATGCCATGTGATAAAAATGGAGTTGGCTTGGTCAGTTTCAGAACGGTTGCCATGGTTAAAAGGACCAGGTCCCAGGTTCTGTAATCTGATTGGTGAGAGGTTTCTATGACTCAACATTCACACAAATGTAAGATTTCTATCCTAGTACAAATGAGAAAACACAAAAGCTCGATGCCAGATTAAAGAGCAGGAAGAATAATAGTTTTTGGCCGTGATATTTTATTGCCAGTTGCTTGATGAGCTTGCTTGCATTTCATTGCCAAAAAAGTACCTAAAGCTGTTCATTTTCCAGTTAAATTGGACTCGGGTATTCCTCAGTACAGCTCTGAAATTCTGTGAATTACTTCATTTTGAATCAATGTTTATCAGGTTCTGGTACAATCAAGCAGGGCTGCTGACAATAAACTCAGTCTCACAGCTGCTGTTAAATCTGGTACATGGTTTGTACGGTCCTGTGTTGTCCTAATATTTCAGTGTTTTTACCCGAGGAGCTCTTTCTGAGTTAAACGTGCCAGAAAATGTTGGGCCAAAAATACCTGGATACTTAAAAACCTGTTTTGAGTGTCTTTTTGAATCCTCTGCACTGAGTGAAGCCACAGGCTGTAGCCAGTGGTAGCCTTTGGTGGGGCCTAACCTGACCATTCACTGAGAACTGCAGTAGTGGGAGCAGACTGCATTCTCTTCTGCTTGGCCGAAAAGTCAAAAGATGGGATTAATACAGGTGTACAATGTGCAAATCTGTGAACGAAACATCTTGTGTATTTTGTCTGTCAAAGCCTAAACTCTGGTGCTTAACAGTGACTAGAAAATATGCCGATCTTTTCAAATTGCAAGAAAGAAATGATAGCTGAATGTTGTGAGTGTGTGTGTGTGCGCCTGCTGAACAGCTAAAATTAGTATTGAAGGAAGTTAAGAGCCCATAAACCCTCCATAATGTGGAAGCATGCTGGTGTACTGGGCGGCCAGTCACTCAAGTCTCCCTGGGGTCTGAGCACAATCGTCTGTTGAATGCTGATGACTGGCTTCACACAAAGAGTCCTGGCACATGTGAGCAGCCAGTTTTTTGAACCTTTTGATTTAATCATTTCAAGCTGAAACTATTCATATGCATCCCAAACATGCATTCATATTCCATTAATGTACCTTGGTTGTTGACTCCCGGTATAGAGAGACACTTACAATTGCCACCCAGGATATGAACTCAGAATGCCAGAAATAATTATAATCTAAACTCCCAATGGTCAAAATATGCAACAATTTTCATATGTAAAATTCAAGTTTGAGATTGACTAGCTGTGTACAGACTTTTCTTTCAAAGTGAGTCTGCAAGGGTTTTATTCTTGGATGTCTGGTCTTGCCAGCTATTAAAATGATTCTGAAATTAAACTGTGGTAACCGGGGACCTTGAGATTTGATTGTTGGAAGCGAGTGCGTGTCTTGTCCTTTTATTGGTGTAAATTTAAAGATCACATAAAAATATTTTAAACAATTAGATGTTTGCTTTTGCTTTTGTTCTTGGCTTGTTTGGAAATATCCTCTAGTTTCTACAATGTTCTTTTTTCAATTTACCTGACATCTCTGTGGTAGAGAGGGTGGGCAGAGATGGAATCACACTTCGAGTAAGAGGCGGAAGGCATTATGACTTCAGAGCAGCAGGGAGGTAGGGACATGTCAATAAAATCTGGGCACAGGGGTGCTTCCTCTCGCCCCCCCCGTTGTACCTATGATGAGGGGAGGAGGGGCCACTCCTATGCCTACCATCCAAGTAGCTGTGTGCCCTGACCACCTTGGGTGTGACTCATCTCCCTCCTCACCCCTTCCCCAGCTGGGACACTGCAGGTCTTGTACTCACTGGTTGCAGCTCAGATTGGGACACTGGAACCTGTACCATTGGCAGAGTGCAGGCATAATTGTGGTTGTTTGCTTTAATTTACATAGATTATTGATGGAATTCCAATGATGGTGATCAGTCAGCTAAAAATGAGAGGGTGACACTGTAGGTTAGACACTGGCCTCCTGAATGGGGAATTAGATTTGAATTCAACCCAGACTGATGAGGTAATAGTCTCTTCACTTTCCTGGTTGAATGGGTCTCACGTGAAATCAATTTAGCACCTTCCTGGTGAATCTACGCTGTACGCTCTCCATGGCTTTAATAAGAACTTAAGAAACAGGAGCAGGAGTCGGCCAATTGGCCCTTCGAGCCTGCTCCGCCATTCAGTAAAATCATGGCTGATCCAATCTTGGCCTCAACACCACTCCTGCTCTCTTCCCATACCCCTTGACTCCCTTGTAGTTCAAATGTCTGCCAATCTCCGCCTTGAATATATTCAATGACTCCACCTCCACAGCTCGCTGGGGTAGAGAATTCCAAAGATTCACGACCCTCTGAGAGAAGAAATTCCTTCTCATCTTTAATGTCCAATTTATACCAAACACTGCACAGAATACTCTAACTGTGACCTAAATAATTTTTTGTACAAATTAATCATTACTTTAGTGTTGTGCTCTAGGCTCCTTTTATAAAATTCAAAATTTAATTTATTTTGATGTCTTCACCTACCTACTTTGAAGGAATGATGTATTTGAACCCCTAGGCACCCCAATTTCTCCACACCCTTCAGTATCTTTCGACTGAGTGTATATCCCATTCCATGGTTTTTCCTCCCAAAATCTGTTTACCAAGAACAAAAGTGGACCCAGCACTGGCCCTTGGGGTCCACCATTTGCAACCCCCTTCTAATCCGAGCGAGCAACCATTTACCATAACTTTCTGTCCACGGTGCTGCTGCAATTCCTCTTGCACCATACGGCTGAATCTTTCTAACAAGACTTTTGTGCAACACCTTTTTGAATGCTTCTGAAAATTCACATACACGGTATCTACTGCATTCCCTTTATTTATCCAAAATAAATAGTCTGTCTCAAATTTGTTTCACACAAACAGACCACTGCACTAAGATGTGATACACCAATTCAGAACTGTACAGTATTCTATGGGGTCAGGTTCTGATGTTTATTCTCTGCGCAGTTCCATCCTTGTAACACCCATTTGTTTTCTATTTTTGTAATTAAATGATTTTTTTAGTGGAGCTAGATTATAACCGGTTGCCCAAGGAAGAGTTGGGCTCATGTAATGCCCTACATGCTGTTGTTTTTTTATTCGTTCATGGGATGTGGGCGTAGCTGGCAAAGCCAGCATTTATTGCCCATCCCGAGTTGCCCTTGAGAAGGTGGTGGTGAGTTGCATTCTTGAACCGCTCCAGTCCGTGTGGTGAAGGTACTCCCACAGTGCTGTTAGGGAGGGAGTTCCAGGATTTGGACCCAGCGACGATGAATGAACGGCGATATACTTCGAAGTCAGGATGGTGTGTGACTTGGAGGTGATGGTATTCCCATGCGCTTGCTGCCTTTGTCCTAGGTGGAAGAGATCGTGGGTTTGGTAGGTGTTGCCGAAGAAGCCTTGGTGAGCTGCTGCAGTGCATCTTATAGATGGAACACACTGCAGCCACGGTGCGCCGGTGGTGGAGGGAGTGAATGTTTAAGATGGTGGATGGGGTGCCAATCAAGCGGGCTGCTTTGTTCTGGATGGTGTCGAGCTTCTTGAGTGTTGCTGGAGCTGCACTCATCCAGGCAAGTGGAGAGTATTCCATCACACTCAGTTGTGCCTTGCAGATGGTGGAAAGGCTTTGGGGAGTCAGGTGGTGAGACACTCGCCGCAGAATACCTAACCTCTGACCTGCTCTTATTGCCACAGTATTTATGTGGCTGGTCCAGTTAAGTTTCTAGTCAATGGTGACCCCCAGGATGTTGATGGTGGAGGATTCGGCGATGGTAATGCCATTGAAAGGGGCGGTTGTTAGACTCTCGCTTGTTGGAGATAGCCATTGCCTGGCACTTGTGTGGCGCGAATGTTACTTGCCACTTATCAGCCCAAGCCTGACTGTTGTCCAGGTCTTGTTGCATGCGGGCATGGACTGCTTCATTATCTGAGGAGTTGTGAATGGCACTGAACACTTTGCAGTCATCAGTGAGCATCCCCATTTCTGACCTTATGTTGGAGGGAAGGTCATTGATGAAGCAGCTGAAGATGGTTGGGCCTAGGACACTGTCCTGAGGAACACCTGCAGCGATGTCCTGGGCTGTGATGATTGACCTCCAACCACCACAACCATCTTCCTCTGTGCTAGGCATGACTTTGTGTAGCAAATTCTGCACTGACTTATTTGCTGTTGGAGTTTACATTTACACTGTTCTGATTGTAGAAGATGGTATAATTAATGTTAGTGTGTGGTTAAACTGGGATCAATGTACTGCTATTTTAATTCATTGTTAAAATCCTGTGGTTATTGTTTGAAGCTAGCCTTGACGGTCTAGGCAAAATCCAAATCTACCCCCTTGAGCCTGTTCCACATGCTATATCCATATACACGCTGATTTGCGTAAGCAGTCATTTTAGGGTTTAGTGTAGACTGGCTCGCACAGGCAGTCAAGCTACGACAAGTGCTGACAGTTCTGCACAGGCTCTAATGTAAGCGAGTGCCGTCTCGTATAGCCTAATAATTCTTTGCCTTGCAATGTAGAGATTGTTCATTTTTTTTAACGTATATAATCTCTGGCACGGTTTTTCAACATGGCACATAAAAATGTGAATAACTTGGGGCAAATTTTGTGGGGCATTGTTTGTAGGGGTTTGTGACTTGCAAGCCAAAAATTTCAGAATACAACTGGTCCCAGTATGTGAACTGTAAGTAAGTCAGCTGTAATGTTTGTCAGGATAGCCTGTTGCTGTGGGTAATTAGCTTGCCCTTAAAGCTAAGGACCACTGTGCTTGATCAGAATGCACTTTAATATATCGCCTGGTTTTAAAAGTTACTGTTTGCAAGGCAGATAAATAACCTGTAGGAAGGAGAAAGAATTAAAAGGCCCCAGCTGTCTAATTATATTTTCATTTGAATTGGAACATATTTTCTAACACAACTGGAACCACGTTGTTGGGGGAGGGGAGGAGGTACTATTTCAGTGTACAGTTGCATTCACCTTTTTAATATTACAGTGCAAAGCCTTACTTTTTATTAAAGCCATACAACGTTGTCGGTGGGCAAGTGATTTTCAGATCACATGTAAATACAAGCAAGTAAAACCGCCTTCCTATGTTGCTAAGTTCAGGGCCAATGTCAGTTTCCATTTATTCCTCTCTACTCTGCAGTTTCTTCTGGATGCTACTGACAGTATGATGTTTACTGATCCACTTTGCTAGTCAAAATTCAGTGTGTGACGATCTCGAGACTTGTAACACATATAATGCTTCAGCGTTACAAGGGCTGCAGTATAACTCCAATCGGTGCGAAAGCAGCTTCAGCTGGCCCTCCACTAACATTAACAGCTTAACTAGTGTTTACACGCTGTGAGGAGCTCTGCTTGCATTGGCAGAGAACGATGTGGAGCCAGTAGTATAACCCACCATTGTAGATTCCATAGTCCTTGACGCAGGTACCAGTCTCCAATCAATACCTGCCGTATAATGGTCAGGAGTACAAATAGGCATTGGAAATATTGCATGGAATGCAACATATGCATTTCCCATAGGTATTTTGTGAAATGTGCTGGAAATCAGCTCAACAGTGCTATATTTACCAGATAACTTGTGGCTGCTTTTTATTTTTGGGGTGGAAGGGAGAGGAAGGAGAAAATCAGAGTAATAAAAGCAAAATATGGCAAGGAAAATAAATGTAATCACTAATTGGGAAACCAAGAGAATGAGTTTGTGGACATAACTTATTCTGAAGTGCAGTGCCTTATCACATGTGAAGTGCTGTGAGACATTTGAGATTCGCGATAAGGCGCTACATAAATTGACCTTCCTTGGCTTTAAATGATCGTATAATGGCTTATTTTAAGATTGCAGTTCTCATAATCTTTGCATCTGGTTAAATTTTTAATGTTACTTTGCTAGAGTGGAAGGAATGTGAATCTTGCTCCTAGTAACAATTACGTAAATTTACGGAACACCTTTCGTGCAAAGGAAGATTCCAGGTGTTGTACAGGGGAAATGCTGGACACAGCGGAATTATGGGAGAAGTAACCAAAAGCACAATCGAGAGGTAAGCATGGAGGCTTTTGAAAGGGAAGAGGCAAAGAGCTCGTCGTCGCTGAAGGCTTGTCACCAAAGGTGAGAGTCACATGAAAACAGGAGTAGGCCATTTAGCCCCTCGAGCATCAGAGATGGAAAGGTGGGTGCTTGCGCTGAAGAAGGTTGTAGTGATGGGGTGCAACAAGACCATAGAGCGATTTGAGGGCGAGTATTTTGCTGTTGATGTGCTGGGGAACAGGGAGTGTGTGCAGGTCGGTGAGGACAAAGGGTTATGGGGTGTGCAGACCTCTTTGTTACATAGGATATAGGCTGTTAAAAAGGCATCAGGGATCCTTGACTTTATAAATAGAGGCATAGAGTACAAAAGCAAAAGTTATGTTAAACCACTGGTTAGTCCCCAGTTGAAGTATTGTGTCCAATTCTGGGCACCACACTTTTTAGGAAGGATTTCAAGCCCATGGAGAGAGTGCAGAGGATATTTACTAGAATGGTATCAGGGATGCGGGACTTATGTGGAGAAACGCAGAAGCTGGGGTTGTTCTCCTTAGAGCAGAGAAAGTTAAAAGATTTGATGGTGGTGTTCCAAATCATGAAAGGTTTTGATATAATAAATAAGGAAAAACTGTTTCCAGTGGCAGAAGGGTCAGTAACCAGAGGACACAGATTTTAACGTGATTGGCAAAAGAACCAGAGACGACAAGAGGAAATCATTTTTTGCAGCGAGTTGTTGTGATCTGGAATGTGCTGCCTGAAAGGGTGGAGGAAGCAGATTCAGTAGTAACTTTCAAAAGGGAATTGGAGAAATTTGCAGGGCTGTGGGGAAAGAGCAGGGAGTGGGACTAATTGGAGAGCTCTACCAAAGAGCCGACACAGGCACGATGGGCTGAATGGCCGCCTCCTGTGCTGTATCATTCTCTGTTTCTATAAAGTTGAAGAATTTGGAGAAATTGAGCCTTGAAGTGAAGAAGACATGGCTGAGGGTTTCAGCAGTGATGTGTCATAGTGTGGTGGGCCACATTCCACAGCTGGCCTTGCAGCTGTACCGGCTGTCTGGTCTGACGCTCACCTCTGTGTCAAATAGAACATCGGTTGCTCACTTGCGATTTCAGACTGAGCAAGTAGCTGGGGAGCAATGGGGTTGGTGAGGGTTTTCGGGGGGGGGGGAATATAGTGCCCAAGGAGAGGATGAGGTGGTTGTGTTGATGAGCAGTTAGGTCAAGGAGGGTAGCTGGTGAGGGAATCGGGGAACCAGGTAGCAGATCTTGCAGGAAATGAATCTGGTGAGGCCCCAGAGGGGACATGGGGGAGAAGCTGATATGTCTTGTGATTGGCTGGGGGAGGTGCGCAGGGCTGGAGGAAGTGGAGACAGCTGAATGATGGATTTTGTCATCTCCAGAATTGGAACCATGAGCAGGGGACAGCGAGGTTAGGATAGAAGGCTGGAGGAGATGGCTTGTGGTTGAGAGAAGTTTGGGATTTTATTTTTTACTTGTTCTCCTGGAAGTGATTTTGGCAAGGCTGCATTTATTTCCCAACCCTAGCTACCCTGCGTGGTGATGGTGGGCCTTCTCGAACTGTTGCACCCCTAGTTGTGATGTCGTTCCCACAATCGTGTTGGGTAGGGAATTTCAGGATTTTGACCCAGCGGCGATGAAGGAACAGGGTATGTCCAAGCCAGGATGGCATGTGACTTGGAGGTGATGTTGTTCCAGTGATGTTGCTGCTCTTGTCCTTCTTGGTGGGAAAGGTGGTGAGGCTGGGAGATGCTGTCGAAGTAAGCTTGACGAGTTGCTGCAGTGCATCCAGAGATAAATTGGCCCAGAAATTAAACACGGAGCGTTCCTGCGGGGGTAAGGCCTCACTGCGCGCCTACCTTTTCCCTCCGGGCTCACACGAACTTTAGTTTCAAGACCAGTCCCACATGCAGCTGTGCAGTGCTTGTGTGACCCACAGACGCAGTTAGTTCGTGTGAGCTGTGGGATCACGTGATTCGTTTGAGCCAATGGCAGCACACCATCTTTCATTCATAGTTTTGACAGGACAACTGTCAAAGCTATGAATACAACTTACCCCCAAAAGAACAGCTAAACCTCAATTAAATTTTTTATAAAAACCATCACATTAATAAAATAACTATATTTAAATAAATTAACCACTTTAAACAAAAATTTAAATTTTTGAAAAATTTAAAATCTTTTTAAAAGTTATAAAAATAAACTTACCTTTCTTTAAAGTCTCTAAAAAAGATAAACCTGTTGAAAAAAATTTAAAATAATACTTAATTAACTACTTACCTTGTTTAAAGAGGGTCTTACGCCTCCTTTCTTTATGTGTAAAATCTTCCATGCTTACCTGCGCGTTCAAAGCACTAAGTGCACTGCGTGCGCGCAGCCTGTAGCACGCACGCGGTTCACTTAGGAACCGCCCCCTTTTGAGTTCACGACGTGCCGGTTTCCCGCGCATGCGCAGTGCATGCTGAAAACCGGCAATTGGAGACCTAAAACGCGAGAGTACACAGTGCGTACTCTCGCGTATTAGGTCTAATTTTCGGGCCATTGTTTACTGCAGCCTCCGTGCACCAGTGGTGGAGAGGGTGGATTTTGAGACCAGGGGCAATGATCAAACAGACCTGAATGGTGTTGAGGGTAAACCCATCCAGGTGATTGATGAATATTTCATCACACTCCTAATTTGAGCCTTGTAGGTACGAAGAGGCTTTGAAGTGTCTGGGGGTGAGACACCCATTGCGTAGCCCTACTAATGTAGCTATATTGTTGATATGTTTGGTCAAACTAAGCTTCTGGCCAGTAGTGACCCCCAGGATGTAGATGGTGGAGGGGCTCAGGGATGGCAGTGCTGTTAAAGGTCAAAGGAGATGGCCTGGCCTTGTCTTGTTTGAGATGATCCATTACCTGGCATTTGTGCGGCTGTAAGCTGGCATGGACTACTTCATTATTGGAGGAGTTGTGACTGGAACTGAACCCTGTGGAATCGTCAAACAGCCCCACTCCTTACCTTTATGATGGCGGAAAGGTCATTGATGAAGCAACTGAAGATGATTGGAGGATGCTGCCCTGAGGAACTCCTGTAACGTGGCTGCGATGATTGGCCTTTGATAACCATTTTCCTGTGTGTTGGGTATGACTCCAGATTTTCCATTGACCCTGATTGACTTTTGATTTATTGGTACTCGTACTCCGTCCAATGTTGCATTGATGCTGATAGCAGCTGCTCTTGCATTCCGTTTTACCTGGATCAAAGTTGAGATGAGGTCCAGTGCAGTGTGGTTCAGTTAAAACTTGAACTGAGCATCCGCGAGCAAGGAATTGAAGAAGTGTTGCTTGATGGGATTATTGATGAATTCCATCACACTGCTGATTGGGAGGAGACTGACAGGGCAGTAATTGGCTTGGTTAGATTTGTCCTGCACTATGACGGGACATACCTGGGCAATTTTCAAGTGTGTCTGGTAGATGCCAGTGTTGTTGTAGTGGAATAACTTGGCTAGGGGCCAGCCAGTTCTGGTGTGTAGGTCTTCAGCACGACAGCCATGATATTGGGGCCATAGCTTTCACTCTACCCAATGTATTCAACCCCTTAATGTCACGTGAAGTGAACCGAATTGGCTGGACATTGGTATTGTGATCTTGGGAGCCTTGGGAGAGGCAGAGTGTTCAAGCCTGCAGAGCGCTCTGGTTGTAAAGGTAGCTTTTGTGTCATGGGAACAATGAAGGGTATGAGGCTGTCTGGGATCTGATGGGGGGACAGGACCATCAGAGATGGAGGCCATGCCATCCTGATATAGGACTTTACAGGGGATCCTTGACTATGGCTTTAGACCTGTGCTCTTTTGGTCTCAATTCCACAAATCGGGTGTGTTCAACCTGCAGCCTTGGGGTCACATGCGGCCCCCAAAACCTGGCAATCGAGCCCTCAAAGCCCAGGCAACTCCATTCTTTTTGCACTTGTGTTTGTTATTTGTTGCCTTATTCTGTTTGAATCATGTAGGGAAGGGTTGTTCTTGGCACTGTTGCCTCTGTGGTGAATAAATCCTAGATCAGAACAGCGAGAGCAAGTTACTACCAGCAGCTTGAGATACATGTAAGTTAATGGGAATGTTGATTTAAACTTTATGTAAGTGGTCCCTGAGGCTCCATGGTGCACAGCCCACAGACAAAAGCTTGGGCATTCCTGGTGCAGATCACTGATCAGTCAGGAATTGGGGGACAGAGGGCTGAAGAGGACAAGTAAAAAGCATGTAACTTGTAAAAGAACATTGTGTTCCCAATGTAGATTAGCTTTTCACAATATAGGCTGATAACCCTAATCTGCAGGTTGATTTTATATCTTGAACTATATGTGTGGGTCACTCTATCCAACTACGATTTAGCTTTGCTGTGGGACCAATTGCACTTGATTCAAAATTTAATTCAGTCCAATCTTAGTAAATATCCACCTGCTGTAACTATGTCCAACTTTATGGCTTTGCAGCAAAATGAAAACCGTTGTTGTTGTTTCAGTATTTTAACTCAGTGAATGAAAACCTTGACAGATGTGAAACAAAATCTTGCATTTTATAGTACACCTTATCATTAACATCTCATCTCTCTCCCATCTTATCTCTTGTCCCCCTCTTGGAAAGGGTAGTGATGGTTTCCATTTATTCAAAAAAAACTTGCTTTTGTATAATGCCTTTTAACGTGGTAAATGTCTCCTGGCGCTGTACAGGGGAGTGATCAGACTAAAATTGACACCAAGCCAAAGGAGGAGACATTTGGACAGGTGACCAAAAGCTTGGTGAAATAGGTAGGTTAAAGGAGCATCTTAATGGATGGGAGAGAAGTGGACGGGGGAAAAGGTTTAGGGAAGGAGTTTCGGGTCTAGATGGCTGAAGGCATGGCTGCCAATGATTGAGTGAAGGAAGTGGGGTAAGGTATCAGCCTTGAGTTGGTAGCACCCTTGCCTTTGAGTCAGAAGGTTGTGGGTTCAAGCTCCCCTCCAGTATTTGAGCCCATAATCTAGACTGATACTTCAGTGTAGTACTGAGGGAATTAACCAAGATCCATTTACCTGTGTGCATATTGCTTGTGGTGTTTCCCTACAAAATAACCGTGACTATACTTCAGAAAGTAAGTTATTGACTGTGAGGTGCTTTGGGATGTCCTGAAGATGTGAAAGGCGCTATATAAATGCGAATTGTTGTCCAAAATATCAAAGTACTTCACACAGTGAATCACTTTTTGGAGTGTAGTGAATATCACTGCCTCACAACTAAGGCTCCCAATGCTGCCTAAATAATCTAAAAATACCACAGGCTAACAAATATATGAAAATGAATGCTGCAGTGCTCACAGTCCACACCTTACCAATCATGGTGGGGGGGGAACTAGAATACAATATGTGCAAATGTATGCAAAAAATACAATCGTTTTAACGTTTGATTTATGTAATGTGGTCGACACAGCAGCCAATGTGCATTCAGTCCCAAACTACAGTATTACAAACTAAATCGTGGTAAACCTTATTTGTGCCCCCAAATCCTGCTCTTCTGTAGCTGGATCTCATCTCCCTGGCTGACTTCCAGCTTACTCAGAATGGATGCGCACGCACGCAGAGCTTCAGTGTGCTATCTGGTCTACGCTTCAGAGCCCCTATGAAAGACTTGTAAGAGCCTTCATGAGTGAAAGTCCTGCTGTGTTGCTGTCTCAACTAAGAGTAATGTTAAAATTGTATTTATGTATTTTACTCTAAAGGTATGATGGAGAATGATGCATGATTTACAGTGTGCGCTTTACTTCCCTGCTGTGGTTTTGTACTCTTGCTGCCCACCACTGTTGTGCTGGAAAACCACCAGTGTAGAAAGACCAAGTTGCCAAAATCCTTGCCCTGCTTTTGTTTTTGTGTGATGGCAGAGTCTGGAGCCACGCAAGAAGCCGTCATAACTCGCTCAGACCTGCGCGGCTGGTGAATTCTATGTCATGTATTCAGGAACGAGTTCTGCAGCTGGTGAGGGATCCTCTGTTGCGGTTTCTCAATGGGGGCAAGAGGTTAGACCGTCACACTTGCATTTTAAATGCCAGAAAATTTAATGTGCAAAAGAACTGTTGATTCAAATAACTAAACTGTCATTGATCATAACTTCGAGGCAATAAATGTTGCCAACCAGACCAACAAAAACTATTGTTTTGGGGTTGAAGCTGAGCTTGCTCATTCATTGATGTACATGGGCTATGATGCAACTCCACAGAACAAAGATGAAGCCATTTTGAAACCATGTGCATCTGACGTCCTTATGCTGTGATCCACAGTAGATGTGGATGTCTATATTGTCTATAGGCTTTTTGCTCTGGGTCTGATTGGGCCCTTGCTGGTTATTTTGGCGGCTCTAATATATCTGGTAACTTATAAATATGACTAGAAGATATCACTGATTTCTTTGTACCTAATAATTGATCCAAGCTATAGAATGGAATGTTATTACGTTTCTCCTGCAGCAAGCCTTTTCCCACTCTGGTCCCACTGGTTGCTCCATGTAATGAACAGAAAAACAGAAGTGTCTTTCCTTTGAGAAATGTCTTGCTGGTCCCCTAAGGCTTTGAATACTGTAGAGTGAACTATGGTAATTCTAATCATACCTTTTTAGTGAAGCAGCAAAGGGGCAATATATAAATGTGACTGATTTCTTTTTAGTTGTAATGAAGTGATCGTCTCTCTACACCCGCCCTCCCCTGCCTCATTTAATGACAGTCCCATGCGGTGTAAAAAGTTGCTCGACTGCAGACTATGCGTTGCATGTTCCGACTTGTTTCTGAAGAGCTTCTGTGGGTTGCCGCCCAGTTCATCCCTAATAATTTAACATGCAGCTAAACGCGACTAGCTTTTGTGATGCAAGGATGAAATGAAATTTCTGCTCCTTCACAACTCTGCATGGGTCCTGCAACCTGCCCCATAACATTCCACCCATTCAATGTTCGTTTTTGAGCAAGTAAGGTGATTACCACTTTCTCTTTCTTTGCCCCTCTGCTTAGCAGTATTCCTCTATTTTTGTTTTCTTAATCTGATTGAACCTTGCCGTGAGCTGGCCAAGTTGACCACTTAATCTTTCAGTTATTGACAGTAGGACAATAGCATATTTTAAAACGTATTCACTAATTCAAACACAATTTGTCACCCCACCCCAGTGTTCAGTGACTGTGCGCTCAATTACACATGTGGGACGTGTTTCCTGGGCCCTTGTCTCTCTTTGTATGGAGACTGATACCACGCACCAAGAGGCAGAAATTTAAAATAAGCCAATCTCTCTGTAGTGAGCAGGTGACGTGAACATTTTTGATTCATACAGTATGCTGCTTTCTTTGAGCAGGATGGATGGCAATGCACCTTTTTTAAAGTCAATTTTAATTCAAGCTATCCAAGGTTTTCACTGGTTGAGAATATGCAACAAACATATCCCTCTGTGTTAGTATTACACGCAAGACTTTTCATTTAGCCAATTATCCAGACCTATCGTGGTTGCTTAAATGGTCCCCTTCTGCATGTGTCGCTGCTAGTGGAAGTCTGGAAAGAGGCTTCCTGTAAAATCTGCTCTGAAAACTTAATTTTACATTGGTGTCTTTTTTTTTGTGAAGTGTTCATCTTTGTGTGTTTACTCCCTGACACATAGGTCTCCAGTTTAATGCTGTAGTCTGGTGTTTAGGGTAAAGCTCAGTTTATTTAAAGTTGAACCTCTGAGTGGAAGCCTTTCAGGATCCTGATCTTGCTGTTTATTTGGCACTCGGGTGTGGGTTGCCTATTACTAATAGCAGTCCCTGATTACTGCATGAAATGAAGATGTGAAATAGGCAACCCAATGGCAAGGATTCATGATCGACTGAATTCAACCCTTCTTTCCATGAAGGTCCAATAAATGGAGTGTAATATTTCTCTTGAAGGAGCACTGTGAATGTATTCATGACACATTGTTTGGTCGTCTTTCTCCCAATTCCCATCTCTTCCACCCCAGCTGTCAGCAGTGGATTCAACCATGGGGTCTTCACAATTCTGTCCCCTCCACGATAACTGCAGGCACGTGAGCACGTACTATCTAGCAGGGATGGTCGGATAGTGATCAGGAGCTGGAAAGCAGCTAGTCCCTCTCGAACTCGGGGGCACTGGTTTACACACGATATGTATAGGATCAGTTATATTTACAGAGAAATGCACAGTCGTTTCAAGTTGTGTTTAGAGGTCACCATATTTATAACCCTCAAAGGGGTAGCCCCAGCCATCAGTCTGACCATCGAGAACTGCACTCAGTGCTGGAGCACTGGGCCAACATGTATATTGTTGCTTCCTTGCTCCACTACTCTGCCTAATAATCCCTCTGTTAAAATAGCAGAGAGCGAATCTCATACTAACATGTCAAACATTCATGCGATAACTGGCTATTGTGGTTTTTATAATTACCATATTTAAATATCAGTCCAAATACTACTTTATAAAATAGCATTCATTACCATTTTCAGCATGAATGCTTGTAAGCTGCTTTGAAAATATTTTATGGCAGCTCTTGCCAAATTTTCCCAAGCTTCAAGCTGTTCGCACTTCTGTAAAGTGTGGGAGTTGACAGAATGCAGTCAGGGCATTGTTCTAACAAAGTGGATTTTAAAATTATTAACTTCTTCCCAACCTCTCTCTCCCACCCCCCCCCCCCCACACACACACATACAGACCACTACCCTATGACAGCACTGAAACATTTAGTGGTTGCCAGGTTATACAATATGTTCGCACTTGAAACAATCTGTTAGTAAAGTGCAAGTTCTCAGCGAATGGGCCATTGTTCAGAAATTTTGTCAGCCCCCCCCCCCCCCCACTCATGGGTATTTCTGTCTGGTACCTTTTTTATTTCATTGCAAGAAATATTAAGAAAACATATGGGTCAAATCGATTGGAACCCAGCTTCCTTATATTGACCAGTGTGCTGTATGAGACTTGCACATCTGAATTATAGGGATGAGTTTTAAAGTGCCATGCTTAATTTTTTGTAGGTAGATTGGAAGCTTTTTGCTGTTCCGTTAAAGTGAGCAGGTAAAGAATGAAGAAATCCCATGTATATTTGGCATAACCGGTGAAATACTAATGGGTATTTAGTTAATGAGGAGTAGAGGCAGGATTTGGGTGATAGCATTGTTTGGTTTTCAGAGTATTCAGTGAGTTGCCTGGCAACTAGCTCCTAGAAACAGGAGTAGACTAGGTCTCCCATAGCAACTGCTGTGAATTAGCAAACAATGTGAGCTAGCACAAACATAGCCAGCCACTTTGGCTTGATTTTAATTGAACATCTGTATGTGTTTTTCTGTGATTAAATGGTGTTTGTTACACATGTCAGTGGATGTGTGAAGGTAACCTCCATTAGAATATGTGGCAAGGTACAGGTTTATAACTGTTCATCAACCAATAAAGGTGCCCCACACAGCCAAACCTTAGCTCTTGGTAAAGCAGCACTGGATATTCTGGAGGGTTGAGGCTGGTTCTTGCTGCTATTTTGATGTCGTTTATCTGGAACTGGATCAAAATCAAAATATCAAACATCTGCAGCACCAGCTATATTATAACACTGGCATTGCTCCCTCCCAGATCACAAGAGAGGACACTTCCTCCTATCTTGCATTTTATTCCAAGTCTAGCAGCTATCTCCAACAAAGCCAGCTTTGCTGCACATATCTCTCTCTCTCTCTCTCTCTCTCTCTCTCTCTCTCTCCCCCTTATTCTAATAACTACTATCCCCACTGGACGGTGCTGTACAATTTAACCGCACCATGCAATGAAAGGGAGAAATTGGGGTTAGGCAGCAATGGGTCTGTTGTAGCTGGGGGTGGGGACATTTTATTGTTGCAACCCTGTCATTGTACAATAAGGGACCACTGCTGGTTTTTTTTAAAGCTACTTTTCACTAGTTAATGTCAAAATGTTGCTTTTTTCTAAAATCATGTCATGGATGTGACCATACACTAAAGACGGACCATGCTTCAGCTGATGGCTTAGTAGGTAATGCCCAGTTTAGTCCATGATGCGGAGATGCCGGTGTTGGACTGGGGTGGACAAAAGTGAGAAGTCGCACAACACCAGGTTATAGTCCAACAGTTTTATTTGAAATCGCAAGCTTTCGGAGCTGCTGCTCCTTCGTCAGGTGAAGTGAAGAAATACAAATCGGCACAGCATATATAGACAGAGAACAATGCCTGTGCAGAGTACAATGTCAGACGACTACAGTTTAGTCCAGATCGGGAGGTCCCTGGTTTAATTGCCAGACTGCACTGAGTGAGCGGAGGGCAACAGTGGAGGTGCTACGATTGCCCGCTATGCTCCCTGGCGTAGCAGGAGGTGGGAATGGGCAGATCAGTCAACGTTATCATTCCTGGTCACTACCCAGTGACTTGTCCTGAAAGTGTACATGTGCAGACATTGGGTGAGGACAGAGTTGGGCTCTGCTATGGTGGCCTTCACAGTTGAATACCTGACTGAAACTCACTGTCTAGGTAACATGTGAAGAATTGCCTCTCTGGAAGGCTACGGACACCAATGGAGCCCTACCCATTGACAGTAAACACCTCCACAAGCAGAGGTGAGGAAACTGAAATGTTTTTGCCAGCCAATCACAGATGGGACATTAAACTAGTGACCTGACAACTGATTTGTAAACTTTGAACTCTGACTCGTTCTTTCTTAATCCATGAAAATACCTAATGTAAAGATCATGGAATTTTATCAGCGATCGATAGCCAGCCAGCCCTTGCTACCTGTTATTTTGGGTTTTGTTGAGTGGAAAGTACCTGCACAGACAGCAGGGTGTAACCCGGCTGCTAATGTATACTTAGTGTGTCTTACTAGTAAAGTAACCCTGCAAACTTCAAATGTGGCAGTTCCACAATTGACCTGCTGGATTATTGCTGATTAGTGAGATATAAACAGGAGATGTCCCCTGATCTTGTGGTGTGACATCCCCTCCCCCACTCCACCCATCATTCCCAGAGCAAGCTGTCAAAACTCCAAATGTACTAGGCAGGTCTGTATAAAAATGACAGTCCATTTTGCAAATGTTCATTAATAGATTAATTCTCTTCAGAAAACCTAGTGCCTGTCACAAGATCACTTCACTCATCTACACTGGATTTCGACTGATGAGTTTGGTGACCTACCAGATTTCAAACACTGCCTCTTGGAATGTGTTCCTCTCGCTGTTCTGCCATATTGAGCAGGTATTCAGCTTTACAGCTTGGATTTATTTCAGCCTGTCCTCAGTCCTATTGTGGGGAGGCTTCCACAGAACCTATATAACTGGTCCTGAAACTGGCAGGTCTTGTTTTCAGTGCTTTAGGTGTACTTCATAGCCCCGCCTTCTGGGCAACTTGTGTGTCTGACTGTTTTTGCATGCACCAACAAAGGAGCGCCAACAAAGGAGTTAGCCAATGAACAGAAGGGGAAAGAGACTCTGTTTCTGGCCGGAGGGGGAAGAGGGCTGTGATGCTGGCAGATTTCTGCACAGCAGAGCATCTATAGCAGTTAGTCAGGTTGTTATCAGCTGCTTGTATATTTACATTGCAGTCTGTATTACTGTTGCAAGGATGGAGATCACATTAGGTGGCACATGTTGGAACGGAATTAAAGCTGGCTTAAAAGTAAGGATAGTTTTCAACATACTTAGCTGTGTGGCAATATGATGTTGTAGCAATAACGGAAATGTGGCTTAATAACGGTGAGGACTGGGCACTTAATATTCAAGGGTACCAGGTGTTCAGAAAAGATGGGGAAGGAAAAAAGGGAGGTGGGGTGGCAGTGCTGATTAAGGAAGATGTAGTGTTGGAAAGGGAGGATGTTCTTGAGGGGACAAGGACAGAATCCATTTGGTTAGAGTTGAGCAAAAAGGGTATGTATGATCACGCTATTGGGGGTCTTCTACAGGCCTCCAAATAGTGAGAGGGAGGTAGAGGAGCAAATCTGCAGGGAAATCACAGAGATATGCAAGAGCTATAGAGTGGTGATATTGGGGGACTTTAATTACCCAAATATCGATTGGGATAATGCTTGGGTAAAGGGAAAGGAGGGGGAGGAATTTCTGAAATGTGACCTTTTAAGGAGGAGATGTTCCAAGTACAGGCTAGGTACATTCCAACAAGAAGGAAGGGTAAGGGAACCAAAGCAAGGGCTCCTTGGATGATGAGGGAGATAGAGAAGATGATGAACAAAAAAAGAGGGTGTATGATGCATGTCAGGTGAATTCTTCAAGGGAGAACCAGACCAAATACAATAAGTTGAGAGGGGAAGTGAAGATGAAAATAAGATTGGCAAAGAGAGAATGAGAGTAGAATGGCGGTTAACATAAAAGGGAACCCAAAAATCTTCTACCGGCATGTAAACAGTAAGCGGGTAGTAAGAGGCGGGGTGGGGCCTATGAGGGACAAAGAAGGTGATATATGCTTGGAGGCGCAGGGCAAGGCTAGAATACTCAGAGGACTTTGTATCGGTGTTTACTGAGGAGGTGGATGCTGACAAAATATCAGTAGAAGTGGAAAAGGTAGAAGCAATGGAAGGGGTGAAAATTGATAGACAGGATGTACTAGAAAGGCTGGGTATGCTTGGAGTGGACAAGTCGCCTGGTCCAGATGGCTTGCATCCCAGGTTGCTAAGGGAATTGGGGGAGGAGATAGCGGAAGGGCTTGCCATAATTTTCCAATCTTCCCTAGATGCGGGGGAGGTGCCTGAAGATTGGAAAGTGGCAAAAGTGTCTCCATTGTTCAAGCAAGGGTGTAAGGACAATCCTAGTAAACTGACAGGCCTGTAGTTAACATCAGTGGTGGGTAAAGTTTTAGAAACAATAATCAAGGAAAAATTAATGGGCACTTGGAGAGGTTTAAGCTAATTAAGGAGAGCCAACACGGATTTGTAAAAGGCAGATCGTGTTTGACGAATCTAATTGAATTTTTTGATGAAGTAATAGAGAGGATTGATGAAGGGAATAGAAACATAGAAGATAGGAGCAGGAGTAGGCCATTCGGCCCCTCGAGCCTGCTCTGCCATTCGATGAGATCATGGCTGATCATCCAAACTCAGTACGCTGTACCTGCCTTCTCCCCATATCCCTTGATACCTTTAGCTTTAAGAAATATATCTAACTCATTCTTGAATATATTTAATGAATTGGCCTCAACTACCTTCTGTGGTAGAGAATTCCACAGGTTCACCACTCTCTGGGTGAAGAAATTCTTCCTCATTTCTGTCCTAAATGGCTGACCCGTTATCCTTAGATTATGACCCCTGGTTCTGGACTCTCCGACCATCGGGAACATTCTTCCTGCATCTAGTCTGTCCAGACCTGTCAGAATTTTATGTTTCGATGAGATCCCCTCTCATTCTTCTATACTCCTGCGAGTATAAGCCCAATCGACCCAATCTCTCCTCATATGTCATTCCTGCCATCCCAGGTATCAGCCTTGTGAATCTTCGCTGAACGCCTTCCATGGCAAGAACATCCTTCCTCAGATAAGGCGACCAAAACTGTACACAGTACTCAAGGTGTGGTCTCACCAAGGCCCTGTACAACTGCAGCAGGACATCCCTGTTCCTATACTCAAACCCTTTCGCTATGAAGGCCAACATACCATTTGCCTTCTTCACCGCCTGCTGCACCTGCATGCTTACTTTCAGCGACTGGTGCACAAGGACACCCAGGTCTCGTTGCACTTCCCCTTCTCCCAATCTATTGCCATTCAGATAATAGTCTGCCTTTCTGTTTTTGACACCAAAGTGGATAACCTCGCATTTATCCACGTTATATTGCATCTGCCACGCTTCTGCCCACTCACCCAACCTGTCCAAATCATCCTGGAGTTTCTCGGTATCCTCCTCGCAGCACACACGCCCACCCAGCTTTGTGTCATCTGCAAACTTGGAGATATTACATTTAGTTCCCTTATCTAGATCATTAATGTATATTGTGAATAGCTGGGGTCCAAGGACCGATCCCTGCGGTACCCCACTAGTCACTGCTTGCCACTCGGAAAAAGACCCATTAATTCCTACTCTCTGCTTTCTGTCCGCCAACCAGTTCTCTATCCAAGTCAATACCTTGCCCCCAATCCCATGTGCCTTAACTTTACACGCTAATCTCTTATGCGGGACCTTATCGAAAGCCTTTTGAAAGTCCAAATACACCACATCTACTGGTTCTCCCTTATCTATTTTCCCAGTTACATCCTCAAAAAATTCCAGTAGATTAGTCAAGCACGACTTACCTTTTGTAAATCCGTGTTGACTTTGTCCGATCCTGTCACTGTTTTTCAAGTGCTCAGCTATTACATCCTTTATAATGGACTCTAGCATTTTCCCCACGACCGATGTCAGGCTTACCGGTCTGTAATTCCCCGCTTTCTCTCTACCACCCTTTTTGAATAGTGGGGTAACATTAGCTACCCTCCAATCCATGGGTACAGTTCCAGATTCCATCGAATGTTGGAAGATGATCAGCAATGCATCTACTATTTCCAGGGCCACTTCCTTAAGTACCCTAGGATGTAGATTATCAGGCCCTGGGGATTTATCGGCCGTCAATTTCCCTAACACCATTTCCCTGCAAATACTGATTTCTTTCAGTTCCTCCCTTTCATCAGACCCTATGTTCTCCAAGATCTCTGGGAGGTTATTTGTGTCCTCCTTTGTGAAGACAGAACCAAAATATGCATTTAATTGGTCTGCCATTTCTTTGTTCCCCATTAGAACTTCCCCCGCTTCTGACTGCAAGGGACCTACACTTGATTTCACTAATCTTTTTCTCTTCACATATCCAGAAAAGCTCTTACAGTCAGTTTTTATGTTCCCTGCAAGCTTACTTTCATATTCTATTTTCCCCTTCTTAATTAATCCCTTTGTTGAATCCTAAACTGCTCCCAATCCTCAGGGTTACTGCTTTTTCTGGTCAATTTATATGCCCTCTCCTTGGATCTTATGCTATCCCTAATTTCCCTTGTTAGCTACGGTTGAGTCACCCTTTTTGTTTTATTCTTATGCCACACTGGGATGAACAAATTCTGTAGTTCATCCATGCAGTCTTTAAATGTTTGCCATTGCCTATCCACCGTCAACCCCTTGAGTGACATTCCCCAATCAATCCTACCCAATTCGCGCCTCATACCATCGTAGTTTCCTTTATTTAAATTGAGGACCCTAGTCCCTGATTCAACTACTTCACTCTCCATCCTAATGAAGAATTCTATCATATTATGATCACTCTGACCCAAGGGGCCTCGTACAACAAGATTGCTAATTAATCATTTCTCGTTACATAATACCCAGTCTAAGATGGCCTGGTCTCTGGTTGGTTCCTCGACATATTGTTCCAGCAAACCATCCTGTAAACATTCTAGGAATTCCTCCTCCACAGTATTTTTACTAATTTGGTTAGCCCAATCTATATGTAAATTAAAGTCACCCATGATGACTGCTGTGCCCTTACTGCATGCTTCTCTAATTCCCTTTTAATGCCGTCCCCAACCTCCGTATTACTGTTTGGAGGTCTATATACCACTCCCACTAACTTTTTCTGCCCCTTGTTATTTCTCAGTTCTACCCATACAGATTCCGCATCATCAGAGCTAATATCCTTCCTTTCAATTGTGTTAATCCCCTCTTTAACCAGCAATGCTACCCCACCTCCCTTTCTTTTTTGCCTATCTTTCCTAAATATTGAATAACCCTGGATGTTGAGTTCCCAGCCTTGGCCACCCTGGAGCCATGTTTCTGTAATCCCAATCAAATCGTATTCATTTACCTCTATTTGCGCAGCTAATTCATCCACCTTGTTCCGAATGCTCCTTGCATTAAGACACAAAGCCTTCAGGCTTGTTTTTTTAACGCTCTCAGACCTATATGAATTATTATTTACTGTGACCATGTTTGATTTAAACCGTTGGATTCTTTGCCTTCTACTTTGTTTTTCTCCTTCCTGTCTTTTGCTTTTATCCTTGTTTCCCTTTCCTCTGTCTCCCTGCTCAGGTTCCCAACCCCCTGCCACTTTAGTTTAAACCCTCCCCAACAGCACTAGCAAACACTCCCCCTAGGACATCGGTCCCGGCCCTGCCCAGGTGCAGACCGTCCCGTTTGTACTGGTCCCACCTCCCCCAGAACCGGATCCAATGTCCAAGGAATTTGAATCCCTCCCCCTTGCACCATTCCTCTAGCCACGTATTCATTTGAAATATCCTCCTATTTCTACTCTGACTAGCACGTGGCACTGGTAGCAATCCTGAGATTACTACCTTTGAGGTCCTATTTTTTAATTTACCTCCTAACTCCCTATATTCTGCTTTTAGGACCTCATCCCGTTTTTTTACCTATATCGTTGATGCCTATGTGCACCACGACAACTGGCTGTTCGCCCTCCCCCTCCAAAATGCAATGGATGTTGTCTACATGGATTTTAGGAAGGCATTTGACAAAGTACCACATAGAAGGCTAGTTAACAAAATTGAGGCTCATGGAATAGGGTCAGTGGCAGCTTGGATAAGGAATTGGCTTAAGGACAGAAAACAGCGAGTTGTGGTAAATGGCTGTTTTTCAGACTGGAGGATGGTAGGCAGTGGTGTTCCCCAAGGGTCAGTGCTATGGCCACTACTTTTTTGAGAGATAAATGACCTGGATATTGGAATACAGAGTAGCATTTCTAAATTTGCCGATGTCACCAAACTTGGGGGTGTGGCAAACAGTGAGGATGATACTAATCAACTGCAACAGGACATAGAAAGGCTAGCAGAATAGACCGACAAGTGGCAGATGAAATTTAATACAGAGAAGTGTGAGGTGTGATTCATTTTGGCAGAAGGAAAGGGGGAGGCAATATGCACTTAATGGCACAGTTTTAAAGAGTGTGCAGGGACAGAGGGACCTGGGAGTTAATGTGCATAGGTCCCTGAAGGTGGCAGGACATATTGAGAGAGTGGTTAACAAAGCATATGGCATCTTGGGCTTCATAAATAGAGGTATTGAGTACAAAAGTAGAGGGGTTATGCTGAACCTTTATAAAGCGCTGGTTAGGCCACAACTGGAGTATTGCGTCCAGTTCTGGTGGTCACACTATAGGAAGGATGTGAAGGCCCTTGAGAGGGTGCAGAGGAGATTTACCAGATCGGTTTCGGGGATGGGGGATTTTAGCTATAAGGACAGGTTGGAGATGCTGGCTTTGTTTTAATTAGAGCAAAGGGAGTTGAGGGGTGATTTGATAGAGATGTACAAGATTATGACGGGTTTGGATAGGCTAGCTGGGAAAAGGCTGTTCCCACTAGTTGATGGTACAAGGACTAGGGGACACAGATTTAAGGTTTTGGGCAAGAGATACAGGGTGGATGTGAGGAAAAACTTTTTTACACAGGAAGTGGTGAGGACCTGGAACTCGCTGCCGACGGAAGTGATGGAAGCGGAGAGACACAATGTTTTCAAGGGGAGACTGGATAGGCACTTGAGGGAAATAAACTTGCAGGGCTATGGGGATAGAGCGGGGGAATGGGACTGACTGGATTGCTCTGCAGAGAGCCGGCACGGACTCGATGGGCCGAATGGCCTCCTTCTGTGCCGTTATGACTCTATACTTGTTGCTATTATCAGAATTTCACTTTCTGATTGCTTTAAACTTTGCCTTATTCATTTGCCACTTTGTGTGCATTAACCTCTATTCAGACTTTCGGAATGTTCTGTCTCCTCTGGTTAGAAGTAGTTTGAAGTTCCTCCTGTAGTGACACAATGACTGGAACCAGTCATATTCTCCAGAGGTGATTAGATAAGAAATGTAAGTTTCTATCAGGCTTCCTTTGACCAGGACATGAATCCTATGGCTTTGTTCAACACTTCTGTCAGCAGCAACCTGGGCTACTTCCATAGCATTGCAAACTAAGCAAGGCAGCTCTGCTATCTTCCATACTGACCTAATGAGGTGGGGTTGCTACCAATGACTCTGCTCGTGTTATATACTCTTCTGCCATATTTTGCTGAAAAAACATGAACACGGATCTCTTCCCGGATCTCTCTATAGAAAGACCCGGGAGGTCTGTACAAGCAGCCAGAGTTAATTAACCATCTCTTTCTTAGCATCACCTGCAATGCTCCTTGGCTTGTATAGTCCTTGCCAAGCTACAAAAAGAAAGACTTGCATTTATATAGCTCCTTTCACGACCACCGGACGTCTCAAGCGCTTTACAGCCAACTAAGTACTTTTGTGCTGTTGTAATGTGGGACACGCAGCAGCCAACTTGCACACAGCAAGCTCCCACAAACAGCAATGTGATGATGACCAGATCATCTGTTTCAGTGATGTTGATTGGGGGATAAATATTGGCCCAGGACACCGGGATAACTCCCCTGCTCTCCTTCGGAATAGTGCCGTGTGATCTTTTACGTCCACCTGAGCGGGCAGACGGCACCTCGGTTTAACATCTCATCTGAAAGACGGCACCTCTGAAAGTGCAGCACTCCCTCAGTACTGCACTGGGAGTGTCAGCCTAGATTTTTGTACTTAATTCTCTGGAGTGGGACTTGAACCCACAACCTTCTGACTCTGAGGCGAGGGTGCCACCAACTGGAAAATATAGTGTGCCTAAAACCCTCACAACTGCATCCTAAAGCAGCACAGTGCACAAGCTTGTGTTTGTGTAGTAGTTTTCCTATTCAGCTGCTGTTGGGAGAATATGGTTTCAAGTCTTCATGCTTATTAATTGCCCTCAGAGAGGCTGCTAATAATCCACGCCAAGCTGACTTGTCAGTTTTTCAATCCATGTTTCAGCATGTTGCACAAGAAAAATCTGCTTGTTTCACTGGGATTGAAGGTTGTCAATATGAACCAAATTTTTGGAAGGCACAGCTGGAGGCTGTTGGAACCAAAGGGATTATAGTTGTAAGGAGAACTGAAGGCTAATAGAAACAACTTACTCGCTTGTTGGTCGCACACAAACTTGAGGCAGGAAATTTTTAAGATGAGCTGATGGTTTCTGAGAATTGAAGTTACATATGTTGGAAATATTTTGTACTCCAAAGAAATTGAAGGTAACACAAGCTGCTAAATGCAACTTTTAAAAACTTTCAGTTATCCTCAAAGGAGCTTTCTGGAGCATTCCGGTTCTTTCTTGCATGAAGGTGAATTTTCTTCAGGACTAGTTGTAACAATTTGTTTTGAAATGAGAATACTTTCCAGTGTGAAAGCATTTAACTGAATTTATTGAGCATTCCTGTCACTGCACTGGTGGAATTGCCAGAGTTTGGAAGTTGTGTAATTTGTATATAAGTAGAAGTTGATCTCTTCTACCCCACATGTAGCATTTTACTACAGTATACTGCTGTGGTGTGTGATGCAGATCATAGTTGGTTTGTGTGAGTCGCAGTGCCTGGTTCTGTTCTGTAGCTTGTCTGTTTACGCACACATGGTTGAGGTCCCTTGGTTACCGTGGAGTGACGGGGGAAAGAACCCATCCCACCTGCAGATGCAGTCAACATCTGTGGGGAAATTTGAGGAGTGACATTGACCAGTAGTATGAATATAATAGATTGCTACCTCCAGACTGGAAGCAATCTGTCTGATGCATGTGAGAGCACAGATTTCAACTCTCCATTCTTCATCCTGGAAATCACATTTTTGTGCACTCCATGCCTTCTATTAGACTTGAGCGCAAAAATCTAGGCTGACACTCCAGTGCAGTGCTGAGCGAGTGCTGCACTGTCGGAGGTGCCGTCTTTCGGACGAGATGTTAAACTGAGGCCCTCTCAGCTGGACATAAAGGATCCCATGACACTATTTGAAGACGAGCAGGGGAGTTATCCCTGGTGTTCTGGCCAATATTTCTCCCTCAATCAGCATAACAAAAACAGATTATCTGGTCATTATCACCTTGCTGTTTGTGGGAGCTTGCTGTGTGCAAATTGGCTGCAGCGTTTCATACATTACAACAGTGACTACATTTCAAATGTATTTCATTGGCTGTAAAGTGCTTTGGGATGTCCTGAGGTTGTCAAAGGTGCTATTTAAATGCAAGTCTTTCTTTTTATTCTGGAATCACCTTTTTTAAAAAAAATAAAAAAAATTTTTTATTTCTTGTCGAAAAAACTAAACCCTTTGACAGGCTTGGAGTGCAGCATAGGTTGGACAACACTGGTGATCATTTGACTCATTTGTTTGACGTTTCTCTACTATCATAACGGATGGTACTGTTTGAAGTCCATACAAGTAGTCTTCATATTTTGAATATCTGTAACCTTTCCAGGACAAATTATTTTTCGCTTTGAAAGTAGAATTTCAACAGACACCAAAATGAAGTGTTGAAAATCAAAACTTTGTGGGGAAAGCCTCTAGATCCTCCCAGGATATCAAACTCATCCCTTCGGCACTCATCCCTTCTTCAGTTATTTCAGAACTCACCATTGCCTCAAATACTTTTATGTACTCTGGATTTTCCCCCTGCAATAAAACTGAATAAACTGGTACTCCTGCTGCTTAAGTCATCACCTGCCTAAGTCCCACTGCACTTTGTGCTCCTCCATTGTCATGGTGCCTATATTCAGGGCTGTCTGAATTATCGTCTTAATAGTGGAACCAGAGGACCCGGCCTGCAATTGGAGGGGGGTAAATTCAAAACTAATCTGCGGCAACAATATTTCAGTGATGAGTGGCCAATCTATAGAACAGACTCCCTAGCGAGATGGTGGAAGCAGTTCATATTAATACATTCAAATCTAAATTCGATAGATTTCTGACACACAATTACATTTTGGGATTCAGTAAATGAGTAATTGACGTGGTGAGTGTAGCAAGCTTGGGAGGAACAGGTAGGTGACTTTAGACCTATAGTTCCCAAAGCTTTCTACCACTGGGGGTTTTCCTCGCCTCATGTAGACTGATTAATAGGGATTGATTGCTATGATTTAGTCAACAACTCCATTATCGTACCATGTGACTACTGGGATGGTAGAAGGCGAACCAGAGGAATCGTGGGCCGGAATCTTCCTTACCGTGGCGGGTCCAGTGCGACCCTGCTGCTGGCTCCACCCCACTGTACAAAATTAACTTGCCTTGATGGGGCCTATTAAGCCCACCCAGTGTGTTACCCAGCCCAGTTAGATGGAGTGGGTCTGGTGACGTCATTCATGACGCGTTTTAAGCTGGGATCCTTAAAGGGACAGTGGCCACATTAAATTTTAAGTTTAATCTAACATAGAGGGTGTTGAATCTTTACTGTACAATAATATAATAAAAGTTATGAGTGACAAAAATATTTAAATAAAATTATTATTAAGTAATATGCTATCTACAAATACAATCAAGAACATAATTAAAAAAGTACATTAATTGGGAAGTTATTGGTGCTTTAGTCACAAATCTATAGACTTTTGTTATTAGTAACCGGTACAAAATGTGTGTGTGTGTAGGTAATACATAAAATTAAGCAGATTTTAAATGTAATTGTAAAGGGGTGGATTTACAATCTTATGCAAGTTCAGCGGAAGAGCTGCGGAATCCCTGACAAACAGTGCAAGTGGTGCTTACAATGTGTTTCTGGGATTTCTGCAGCTCTTCTGTTGAAGTTAACAATGGACAAGTGAGAGAATCTCCAGAAATCCACCCTAAAGTCTCAGACTGAAAAATTAAATTGGTCATATTCAGGGACTGAAAGCAAATTGAACCAGTGGAATGAGTGATGAGAATGAAATTGTTACGGTTGATGACTTAATTTAATGTTTAACTGGACAATCGGTGTACTGTGAGAAAAACCTGACCAGAAACAACACACAAATTTATTGAAATGGTATATGTCACTTTTTATAGTGCCGGTCAATTCACTGCGATTACTGTTGAGTTGGAAGGCAACAGCCGAGAATGGCCAGTGAAAAATTAACATTTACCAGTAGCTTTTCAAGTAGAACAGACTCTCCATCAATCTGTTAGCTGATGTAAACATGGTTTTATTTTGGTTTGTTTTCCATGCTGTCAAGCTGGAGCAATGGCTACTGAATTCACTCCTCCGGTTGACGGGTGTGGTTCCCGAGCTGTGTGAATCCCGTGGTCATGCAGGGAAATTTAAAAGCTAGAGGGGGAAAAAGGCTCTTAAGTGCCTGTAAAGTTCTTCATAATGATTTCAATTGGGTCCCCCGCTGCTGCCGGTCGGGTCGTCTCCACGCTGACGGATGCGCCTGTGGGAAAGTCGCGTGGGAGCGAGTTGACGGCGGGTTCCTGACCTGCTGTCAAAAGAACAACTTTCCCACCCTGACCCGCCACCACCAAGGAAAATTCAGCCTGGGTCTTTTTTCATCTAGCAATTCCTAAGTTTCTTTGTTGTTTCTGGGGCCATGTCAGCTTAGCTGGTTTTCTTGGTTGGAGTGTACAGCTAATGTATGTAATAGCTTATAACTTTTACAATGCTGGAAAGAGTTACAGAATGTCGTACTCTGTACAAAAGTCATCTCAGACATGGTGTTCGATATGCAGGCATTTGAAAGATGAGTTGGTGAATCCGGCGTGGCTCCAGAATCAAAGGGAAAATAGCAGAATATGAATGACATCTTGGGATTTAGTGGATCTTTTAAATGCAATCCCAGTGAAGATCAACGTTTAGCGTTCCATAATGTAAACATTCACATCTATTCATTGGATTTTTAATAAGATGTTTATTTATCTGAATACACACAGTTTTAACACAGGGTGTCAGCCTTGGCTCAGTTGTAGCACTTGCTTCTGAGTCAGAAGGTTGAGGGTTCAAACCCTTCTCCAAAGACTTGAGCACAGAATCTAGGCTGACACTCCAGTGCAGCACTGAGGGAGTGTCTTTCAGATCCCGTGGCACTATTTCGACTAAGAGCAGGGGAGTTCTCCCCTTTGTCTAGCCAAAATTTATCCTTCAACCAGCATCACTAAAACAGATTATCTGGTCATTATCTCGTTGCTGTTTGTGGAACCTTGCTGTGTGCAAATTGGCTGTTACAAGTCACATTACAACAGTGACTACGCTTCAAAACTACTTCCTTGGCTGTGAAGCGCTTTGGGACGTCAGGAGGTCACGAAAGGCCCGGTAGAAATACAAGTTCTTTTATTTTGAAGCTTTGTAACAAACTTTGCTGTAATTATCTGAATCACAGAAATCAAAGTTGAAATCCTGATAAAAGCTCCAATCTCTGACCTGTATTTAATGTTATTATTGTACAGTATTAGTCCCTGATGGCCTGTAGCTGGCCACAGATCTCTGCAGTTCTCTGAGCCACCGCTGCATGCTTACTCTGTTACATCTGCAGCATTTCTCTGGCTAATGACTCGTTTGTCTTTCTGTTTTGATAGAAACTAGCATGCAGAGTTCAGAGGGTGCGTCCGACTCGGCATCGACTGTGACCCTGCGGACATCCGCTGCCGGTCCACCATCTGTGCAGGCTGCAGTGGTACAGCAAGTGCCAGCGCCACAACAGGTGTGTATCTAGAGCGCTGACGTCACTGTGACCCTGGAGGGCCAATATTGTACTTGGTTATAGGAACGTACAGTCTCTACAGGATCTGTCCAGTCCCAAAAACTAATGCCTCTCAATTGCCAATCCTTCAATATCTATTTAATTATCGTGAGAAGTCGCACAACACCAGGTTATAGTCCAACAGCTTTATTTGAAATCACAAGCTTTCGGAGCGCTGCTCCTTCGTCAGGTGAAGTGAAGAGATGCATATAGGCACAGCATATATAGTCAGAGAACACAGTCAGATGATTACAGTTAATCTTTCTAACTGCCCTTTATCACACCTCAGCAGAGAGATAATCACGGCAATCAAAGGTGTGGATTGTGTCCAAACAGGTCAGTCAGGAAACACCGGCATCTCCACATCATATTTAATTATCCTTCAAGTCTTTCCACGCTAACTGCCTTCCTGCACATTCCTGCAATGCAGTTAAATCTAAACTGTCTATGCCTCCTTTTTTAAGCCAGAGCTCATGCCCCCTGGTGAAGTGCCTTGGGACGTTTTATTACGTTAAAGGTGCTATATAAATACAAGTTGTTGTTGGTTCTTGTGTTTGTGGCAATCTCGTTGGCTTCAATTTATCTACTGCTTTAAGAATATTGAACACTTCAATATTATCTTCCCTGAACTTTGTTCAGAGCAAGCAATCTCAGTCTGTTCAACCTCTTCTCATAGCTCGGATGCCTTATGCTCCGTATCAGTGTGGTTGTACTTTCCTACACTGGCTCCAATGGCAGTAAGGCAATCAGAATTATACACCATACTCGTTCCCTTGCATTTGTCCACCTTAAATTCCATTTACCACTCATCTGACCAGCTTCCCAAACTATTCCCATTCCTTTTTGTATTTGGCTTGCCGGTTCCCCATTGTTTGAAACTGGCCCCCTAATTTAGTGCTATCTGCTAATTTGCAACGTTGTTTCTCGCCCAGCTCCAAAACAGCAATGATCCCAGTAGTAATCCTTGTGGCACCCCAATAGTGATCACTAGTTGATGCAACTCCATTCACAATTGATCTTTTGCTTTCTCTGGTTAACCAGTGTTCAATCCCCTCAGCCCATGCCTTTCTACCTTGTGGACTCTGCTTGTGTGGCATGGCAACAGAAGCCTGGCTGAAATTTAAATGCACCGCACCCATAGGATTCCTCTTGCAGGAAGTTTGTTGCCTAAAGCATTCTTCCCATAAATCAATGCTGACCCTCTCTGGCCATCCCATACTTGTCTTGAGTGTTTCATTGTCTCTGCTTTCAGGATGCTTTCTAACACTTGACTCAGGACTGAGGTTAGGCTCATTGCCTGTAATTACTTGGTCGGTCTCTATACTCGTTATTTTTGAAGACTGGTGTTATGCTAGTCACTTTCCAATCCTTGGGCAATACTTCAGTTTCTAGCAATTCCCTGAAGATTGTGACAAGGGCACGACAGAATTCACTGGCCATTTCTTTGAGTACCCCCGTACAAAGTCCGTCCAAGATTGGTGCCTTGTCTTCCTCCAACTCCCTCAGCCTATCAATGGCAGCCTAATCTAAAACTTCCATTTCTTCCACTGTGCCCCCTGGGAATTCAACTTCATGCTGGGAAGACTACCCATGGTCTCCTTCACCAACGTAGAAAAGAAGAATTCATTTGGTATATTTGCTATCTCTTGGGCAGTTGACATTACTTCAGATTTAGGTTCTGTCAGTGGCCTCACTATCTCTCTTCACCTGCTTGCTGTGAATGTCTTTAGCTATTAGAAGTAAAATCCAATATCTATGCCACTTGTTACCTTTTTTTCCCCACACGTTTTGTCATTTTTTTCATTTTAAATTCTTTTCAAATGAAAAAAGTTGACCAAACGTGTGTGGGGGGAAACAATAATGGGGTAATGCCTGTGTAAACTCATCAGCCTGTGTAAACTCAGTAATCTGTGCAATCGGGCCACAGGGTGCTCACTATTCTTTCAGCATGCTTTCTGAAATTTTGTATGTGCCATTTATTTTCTTCTCCATAATTGAAATTTCTAATAACTAAAATAAGAGTTTAACCAAAATAATACATTTTTAAAATTATATGTTTAACAATGCCATGATTACATTTATCCATTGAATTGTTTTGTTTTGTGTCTTTTCATGCCTTCACTAAAGCTTTTACTTGAAGGTCTGTGCTTCCCTCAAACCTGGGCTTGTGCTGAGTGTTTTGCCCAGAGCTGTGACACTGAGCTGAATTTGGATAGTGCAGCCTGAGCATGAGCTAATGCCGCAAGTTTCATCAGCATCATTCAGTCAGCTGCGCTCGAGTATTTTTCTTGAGCAATGATCTGTTAAACTAAAAAGCCATTCAAAGTTATTTGATAAACTAGAAGACAAACTTCAAAAGCTTTACTGAGGTAAAATTCATTATTGAATTTAAAAAAAAAAAATACGAAATGTATGTCAGTCATTTCCTTTTTTCTCTCTCTGTTCTGATTACACCCCTGTTACAGCCTCTGTTTTGTGTTCTATACACTTTAAAAAGTATGGGGGGGGATGGGGGAGAAAATGTTTATCTTTTAATGTTACTTTGTTTATGTTTTGTGTATGTACACCCCAGGTCTCTGTTCCTGCACCCCCTTTAAAATTGTACCATTGTTTATATTGCCTCGCCTAATTCTTCCTCCCAAAATACATCACTTCGCACGTCTCTGCATTAATTTCATCTGCCATGTGTCTGCCAATTTCACCAGTCTCTCTCTGTCCTCCTGAAGTCTGCTACTATCCTCCTCACTGTTTACTGTATTTCCAAGTTTTATGATATCTGCAAACTTTAAAAATTTTGCTCCCATACCCAAATCCAGGGCATTAATGTATATCAAGAGCAGCAGTGGTCCCAATACTGACCCCTGGGGGACACCAATGTATACTTCCCTCCAGTCTGGAACAACAACTGTTCACCACCTACTCTTGGTCAATTTTGTATCTATGCTGCCACTGCCCCTTCAGTTTTGCTAACAAGTCTATTATGTGCTACTCCCATCGTGTCAATCGCAGAGAAGGCCATCTCTGACCACTTCCTCGTATCGCTCTCCACCCACATCCCCCTTCCACCCGCCCCTGGAAAAAAACTCTCCCAACTCTCTTACAACTGCACTTATGAAATCCCAGCTGTCCAGCCTTTGGCCCTCCATTCACCACGACATTTCCGCAGCCACCGATCTGCTCAACCACACCCTCACCACCACCTTTGATGCCCTAGTCCCTATTAAAAACAATTGCTCTCTCTCTCACCCTGGCCGTTCCCCCTGGTACAGCCCTCCTCTTCGCTCCCTTAAGTCCAAGGGACGCAGACTTGAACGGATATGGCAGACAACTGGTTTAGCCATTCACCGCCAGATCTGGTTGGACCACATAAAGCATTATCAGGTCCTGCTCTCGTCTGCCAAAATTGCTCACTGTTCCAGAATCGTTCTGGAATGCGAACAAAAACTCCGACTTCTATTCTCCTGCCAACTGTCTTCTTAAACCCCTCTCCCCGCCTCCTCCACCCTCTCCTCCGGCTACTTTGTCTCTAAGATTGAGACCATCCGTTCAGCTGCCACTTCCCTTCCTTCCCATTGCCCACTGGGCTAAACTTCCGCCAAGGTTCCCCCCTGCCCTAGCCCTGAGCTCACATCTTTCTCCAGTTTCTCTCCGATCTCCCCTCATGACACCTCCGCGCTCATCTTGTTCATGAGACCCACTTCCTGCTCCCTCGACCCTATTCCCACCAAACTGCTGACCACCCAACTTCCTTTTCTGGCTCCCATGTTAGCTGACATTGTTAACGGTTCTCTCTCCTCAGGTACTGTCCCCATCTCCCTCAAATCTGCCGTCATCACCCCTCTCCTCAAAAAACCAACCCTTGACCCCTCTGTCCTTGCAAACTATTTCCCCATTTCCTTTTTCTCTCAAGTCCTTGAACGTGTTGTCGCCTCCCAAATCTGTGCCCATCTTTCCTGCAACTCCATGTTTAAATCCCTCCAATCAGGTTTCCGCCCTTGCCACAGTACCGAAACAGCTCATCAAAGTCACAAATGACATCCTTTGTGACTATGACAAAGGTAAACTATCCCTCCTCCTTCTTCTTGACTTGTCTGCAGCCTTTGACACGGTTGGCCACTATTCTTCTCCAACACCTCTCCACCGTCATCCAGCTGGGTGGGACTGCACTCACCTGGTTCCATTCTTATCTATCTAATCGTAGCCAGAGAATCACCTGCAACAGCTTCTCTTCCCGCTCCCGCATCATTACCTCTGGTTTCCCCCAAGGATCTATCCTTGGCCCCCTCCTATTTCTCATCTACATGTTGCCCCTTGGCGACATCATCCGAAAACACAGCGTCAGTTTCCACATGTATGCTGATGACACCCAGCTCTACCTCACTACCACTTCTCTCGACCCCTCTAAATTGTCAGAATGCTTGTCCGACATCCAGTTCTGGATGAGCAGAAATTTCTCCAATTAAATATTGGGAAGAGCGAAGCCATTGTTTTCGGTCCCCGCCACAAACTCCGTTCCCTAGCCACTGACTCCATCCCTCTCCCTAACATCTACCACACTGTTCGCAACCTTGGTGTCATATTTGACCCTGAAATGAGTTTCCGACCATATATCCGCAGCATAACAAAGACCGCCTATTTCCACCTACGTATCATCGCCCGTCTTCGCCCCGCCTCAGCTCATCCGCTGCTGAAACCCTCATCCATGCCTTTGTTACCTCTAGACTTGACTATTTCAACACACTCCTGGCTGGCCTCCCACATTCTACCCTACGTAAACTTGAGGTGATCCAAAACTCGGCTGCCCGTGTCCTAACTCGCACCAAGTCCCGTTCACCCATCACCCCTGTGCTCGCTGACCTACATTGGCTCCCGGTTATGCAACGCCTCGATTTCAAAATTCTCATCCTTGTTTTCAAATCCCTCCATGGCCTCGCCCCTCCCTATCTCTGTAATCTCCTTCAGCCCCACAACAGCCCCGAGATACCTGCGCTCCTCTAATTCTGCCCTCTTGAGCATCCCTGATTATAATCGCTCAACCTTTGGTGGCCGTGCCTTCTGTTGCCTGGGCCCTAAGCTCTGGAATTTCCTGCCTAAACCTCTCCGCTCGCTACCTCTCTTTCCTCCTCTAAGACGCTCCTTAAAACCTACCTCTTTGACCAAGCTTTTGGTCACCTGCCCTAATATCTCCTTATGTGGCTCGGTGTCAAATTTTTTGTCTTCTAATACTCCTGTGAAGCACCTTGGGATGTTTTATTACGTTAAAGGCGCTATATAAATACAAGCTGTTGTTGTTTATCAAACTCCTTTTGAAAGTCCAATTTAGTGACTCAGTTGGGGTTATGGTTATTTTCCAGTGCTAGCCCATGAATGACCTCTGGGTTTCTGGTCTGGTACGATAACGGTGAGGCTACAGTACTCATTTCTCCTGGTTGTTGATTAATATTGGGTTCAATATCACTGTTTGGGCGGATTCCTTGACTAATTGTTCCTATAGCAATCTAATATTGTGTTTTCACTCCTATTGTATCCTTTACAGATTTTCCAATCTATTCCTGGTAAATTGAAGTTTCTCAAGTGGTGGTGCTACACTGCTGCTCTTGCCTTTCTTACTTGCCTCACTTATTTCTGTAACCCAATTCCTGTCTCTGCTGTCGCCCTCTGCCTCCACTATTACTTCCATAACATCCTCTTGTTGGCCCCTGTCCTCAGCTCCTTGTGTTACCCAGTAAAAGTCATGTATCATGTGTGAACCCTTCACATTCATCAAGTTCATTCTTCTCTTCAGCTTCGTGGCTAACAATAGTCTTGACTGAAGTCCTCATCTCTGGTCACTATATAACTACACATAATATACTTGAGGCACTGGTTTGATTTATCTTCCATGTCCCTGTGTCGTTTAGGCACAATCTAACTGTATTTACAGACGTCGCACAAATATAAAATATCCTTGCTTTAAAATTTTCTGCTTCTGTCTGAACTATTAAAGGAAAGACTTTAGTCAAGCTTCTTAATGCAGGTAGTAGTGTATGATTTTTCAGAGGACCCCACTTGGTGAAGGTACTAAGGGTGACTGATGTTCAAATGTGACTTGCAGATTCCTATCAGAAAGCTTCAACAAAAGTGGGCAAAACCTACAAAAGTGCGGAGTCCTTGTTTGTTCTACATATATTTACTGGTGTCTTTCATTTTACGTGGGGGGTCAAGTCTGTTTTTACAGCAGGTTCTATACTTACAGTTGATATGCCAGATGACATTTACAAAGATTAGCGCAGGTTGCTTTATTACTGTAGGCTTTTATTAAGGAGGAATCTATTGTTAATTACCCAGGAAACGCTGTCCAATATAGATTAGAAAGGAATGAGCTGAGAGCTAATTAGAAGGTTTCAGTATTAAAAGATGAAAGATATTGTTTGTTTACTGTAGTGTTCTATACAGTGGGATATAAACAACTGAACTGTATGGGCATGCATGCTGTCTGATGCATTATTGCTCACTTTTTGCAAATAGAGGTTTCTGTTTCACAAGAATAAAATGATTGGGCGACCCGCCATTTCATGGTGACTGAGGATTCATTGTGATGCATTAAAATAGCAATAAACTCGAGCTTCAACTAATTTTTGAATGTTCTCATGGAAGGTTACTATGACAAATTCTCAGGCTTGTAAAATTCATAAAAGGACTCCCCTTATCTTGGAGTAAGTCTTCGTGTTGTGTCCCAGAGACTAATTGAAGCCATTGGTGTATCGATAACGCTAATGATTAGATAACTTGTCGGGCAGAACATGTATGGTCATTTAGCACATTCCAAGAAGTGGAGGGAGTCTATATGCTTTATACTGTATCTTTTTGTTTGTTGGGTTTCAGGCAGTGTGAATCTGAAAAGGATTTATCCTCCAGTGTTAACTAACCGAAAAAATGGAATCTAATTTCTGATGGTCACCCAGTAATAACCTTTAGCACTCTTGGGTTAAGTGTGTTGTTGCTTAAGATGCATGTTGGGGGTTTCAACATTATAACCTTGTATAAGTCACTGGTGAGGCTGCATTTAGAATATTGTGTACAGTTTGGGAACGCGTTCTCTCACTTGTGAGTAGATTTAGAAAAGAGTGATGAGGATAATTCTAAGACTTGGGACTCTGAACTATGCAGAAAGACTTGCTATGGGGGAGAGGAGGAGGAGGAGGAGGAGAAATGATTGAGGTGGGACATGATTTGAATCTTTGAAATGTTATAAGAGTAAGGAATAATATAGATGCAAGCAGGCTTTCTGACTTGGTCAGCGAGTGCAGAACCAGAGGAATCCCTCCTTGATGAGTCAGTGTAGCACTGAGCCATTCGGGCAGGTTTGGTCCTCGGTCTGATTTAAGTCAGAGCAGCAGTGGGAGGACACTACAGTTGGCTTCGGAGTCCTCCTCTGGATCTCTATCCCGTGAACCTTGTTGGAAACTGCGAGTGTCATGAGGACAGGATTGGGCTTTACTGTGATGCCCTCTCGGTGGAATAGCCTGCCAGATTCACACATGAGAAACAGCCACTTGTGGATGTTGCGAAGGGGCTACAAATGCTCATGGAACAGTTTCCCAGTATGAGGCGCTGTCTACAGGGGAGGAACGGAGAGAATTGGTGTGCTTTTTTTCCAGAGAAATAAACTGGAGGATAGAAGGGCACAGTAGTGTAGTGATTGTTACTGGACTAGTAATCCAGCGGCCTGAACTAGTAATCCAGAGAATGTCCGTTCAAATCTCACGGCAGTTTGAGAATTTGAATTCAGTTATTTAGAAAGCTAGTATCAGTAAAAGTGACCATGAAGCTGTTGGATTGTTGTAAAGCCCCAACTGGTTCACTAATGTCCTTTTAGGGAAGGAAACCTGCCATTCTTGTCTGGTCTATGTGACTCCAGTCCTGCACAAACATGGTTGACTCTTAACTGCCCTCAGAAGTGGCCCAGCAAGCCACCCAAGGCAACTAGGGATGGGCAATAAATGCCGGCCTTGCCAGCAATGTTCACATTCTGGATTTTTTTTTTAACTGCGCATCAGTTGAGACTAGAGGTTTGAAGAATTTTTCCCGATACAGTATATGGAACAGTGTGCCAATAGAAATAGTTGTTGATTTAACCTCTTTTTTGAAGTGCTGGGAATGGGATTGAATGTTTTTTGGATAAGTGAAGACTGGTAGAATGCGCCATGGCACATGGTATTTGTGTGTTGCTGTGGGAGAGGTGTGGTTGGCTTTGAGATATGGGAGCAGGTTTTATGCTGGTCGCTTGGTTACCTTTGGCAGTGAGGGAATCCACGATAGGCTACGTTGTGCATGATGCGTGGAAAGAGCAGGCATGCTGGACCAATTGGTCTTGTGTAATGCAGGTCAGATGCAGCACAGAGCACTGTAGCATAGTGGTTATGTTCCTGGACTAGTAATCCAGAGGCCTGGACTAATGATCTGGAGTTCAAATCCCACTAGGGAATTTAAATTCAGTTAATTAAAGAAATCTGGAATAAAAAGCTAGCATCAGTAATGGTGACCATGAACCCCATCTGGTTTACTAATGGGAAGGAAATCTGCCGTCCTTACCCGGTCTGGCCTATATGTGACTCCAGACCCACAACATTGCTGTGGTTAACTCTTAACTGCCCTCTGAAATGGCCTCACAAGCCACTTCGTTGTATTCAAGAAGGCGGCTCACCACCACCTTCTCAAGGGCAATAAATGCCGGCGACGTCCACATCTCGTGAACAAATAAAATAAATAAATAAATAAATTATTGTGCCAAGGTGCAGTCCCCACTAACGTTTCCATATCCTTCACCTTCGAGTGCAGGTCTTGATTTAGTGGCAGTTGTGCTGAATTTGAGTCAGCTTACCCCATAGGCCCATGACTCCCAATCTCATAACTTTGTTTCAGGCCATTAACCAGCATCTGAGGGAGACTGGACAAGTGGACTCCGCATTCACCAATTAAATTCAGGCACCAGTGCTGAGACTATGCAGTAGGATCTCCCAGTATAAGGGCTTAATGCGTTCATCTGAAATTCCCGCAGCGGAGGCATTAACCCATTTAAAATAAACTTCAACTACAATAACAGAGAGAGAACTTTCAGATGGATTCATGAAGCCTTTCCATGCCAATATCCCAAGGCATAGTTTCAGGACTGGGTTAATTGTTTAAAATAAATATGTAAAGGTGGCAGATTACACAGCCAGTTAATCAAAAGAACTATTCTGTAGAGTAGGGGACATGAGTTTGTACCCTTGATTCCTTGTATGTCATCACTGAGGGGTTGCCAAGTTAAGCTAGGCATGTTCCTGGAGGCAATGGCGAAATCATAGGCGAGGTGACCATGGAGAGCTCCTTTGAACCTAATATTAAAGGCCTAGGATGAGGTGGTTGTCCCACCCTCTAGACTGGGAATCATCATTGGTGCAGGACAGATTTTTTTTTAAAAAGCCTTTAAACTTGGACCAACGAATAAAATGAAAAGTTTAACCTTGCATCCTCCACACATAATTTAAGGAGACAGTAGCTTACCTTTACTCTTTGTTGCCCACAGCGGCTGGTGGTCCAGGCAACGGGCTCTGCTCAGAAAGGAGGCCAGGTACAGCAGCTTCAGGTTCAGAGAGTGCAGCAGGTAAGAAAGGGCTATAATCCTGAAGGAGGCAGCAGTGTGACCGAACCTGATCAACCCACAACCTTCATACTACTTTCATTTCATGGTTCTTTTCCATGATTTTTAGTGCAGAACTAAAATATGATTCCAAGTTGCTTAGAGGTGCAAGACTGTGTCTGTCTACGGTTTAATGATTTCCACCTCCACTTTTCTCCCCTCTCCCAGTGCCCATGACGTGTGGAGGGAGGGGATGGTTTCCTGGTTATCAGGTGCCCTCTGGCACCTTGTCCAAGATACTGTTCTTCAGGTGTGATCGGGATGGCTCCTTGGGAATTGTATGAAAAGGATGGAGCAGGGGCTGGAAAGCAGCTTGGCTTGAAGATGGCCTTGGGATCATTTAAAATACTGAGCGCTGCAAGATTCCAGTCAAGGCTTGGTTAATATTTTCTGTATTTGTTTTAGGTTCAACAGGTGCAGTCGGTCCAACATGTTTATCCATCACAAGTTCAGTATGTGGAGGGAGGGGATGCAGTCTATGCCAATGGGACCATGTAAGTGACCAAAGTTTGATCAACCCTGCTCTGTTGCCATTTCTATTCATATTGGCAGCTCTATCTTTTTAATTTCAATTCTCTGCCTTTTCTCCATATCCCTTTAATACCCCTATGTCCCAAAGAAGTTTCTATCTCTGTTATAAACACCTCAGTTGACTTTGCATCTGGAGTAGTGTGTTCTACGATCTCTCAACTCTTGGTGAGATGTTTCTCCTGGTTTGATTTGAACTGTCTTAATGTCAAATTATAAGACTATGTCCCCTTGTTCTGTACTCCCCTAATACAGGAAAGTGTTAGTTTCCTTCAGTATTTTAAGTGTTGCAATCAGATCATCTCCAGGGAATAGAGCCCACGTTTGATCATAACTTAGTTCCTTAATCCCCTATCATCTAAGCAGGCGCATGGGAACACCACCACCTCCAAGTTCCCCTCCAAGTCTCTCACCATCCTGACTTGGAAATATATCGCCGATCCTTCATCGTCATTGGGTCAAAATCCTGGAACTCCCTCCCTAACAGCACTGTGGGAGTACCTTCACCACACGGACTGCAGCGGTTCAAGAAGGCGGCTCACCACCACCTTCTCGAGGGCAACTAGGGATGGATAATAAATGCTGGCCTTGCCAGCGACGCCCACATCCCAGGAACGAATTTTTAAAAAATCCTGGTGAATTGTCACTGGACTTGTCGAAGGCCAGCTTATTTTTCCGACGTGGGATGCCCAAAACTGATATTCCAGATGAGGTTTACCAAGGGCTCTGTATAATTGTACTAATGGTGCCATAGAACATAGAAGCATAGAAGATAGGAGCAGGAGTAGGCCATTCGGCCCCTCGAGCCTGCTCCGCCATTCAATGAGATCATGGCTGATCATCCAAATTCAGTACCCTGTCCCTGCTTTCTCCCCATATCCCTTGATCCCTTTAGCCTTAAGAAATATATCTATCTCCTTCTTGAATATATTTAATGAATTGGCCTCAACTGCCTTCTGTGGTAGAGAATTGCACAGGTTCACCACTCTCTAGGTAAAGAAATTCCTCCTCATCTCAGTCCTAAATGGCTTACCCCTTATCCTTAGACTGTGACCTCTGGTTCTGGACTCCCCCGCCATCGGGAACATCCTTCCTGCATCTAGTCTGTCTAGTCCTGTTAGAATGTTATAAGTTTCAGTGAGATCCCCTCTCATTCTTCTAAACTCTAGCGAATATAAGCCTAATCGACCCAATCTCTCTCCATACGTCATTCCTGCCATCCCAGGTATCAGTCTGGTAAATCTTTGCTGCACTCCCTCCATGGCAAGAACATCCTTCCTCAGATAAGGTGACCAAAACTGCACACAATACTCAAGGTGTGGTCTCACCAAGGCCTTGTACAACTGCAGCAAGACATCCTTGCTCCTGTACTCTAATCCTCTCGCTATGAAGGCCAACATACCATTTGCCTTCTTAACCGCCTGCTGCACCTGCATACTTACCTTCAGCGACTGGTGCACAAGGACTCCCAGATCTCGTTGCACTTCCCCTTTTCCCAATCTATTGCCGTTCAGATAATAATCTGTCCTCCTGTTTTTGCCACCAAAGTGGATAACCTCGCATTTATCCACATTATACTGCATCTGCCCAATCACCCCACCTGTCCAAATCATACTGGAGTTTCTCTGCATCCTCCTCACAGCACACACGCCCACCCAGCTTTGTGTCGTCTCCAAACTTGGAGATATTACATCTAGTTCCCTCGTCTAGATCATTAATATATATTGTGAATAGCTGGGGTCCTAGCACCGATCCCTGTGGTACCCCACTAGTCACTGTCTGCCACTCGGAAAAAGACCCATTTATTCCAACTCTTTGCTTCCTGTCTGCCAACCAGTTCTCTATCCAAATCAGTACCTTACCCCCAATCCCATATGCTTTAACTTTGCACGCTAATCTCTTATGCGGGACCTTATCGAAAGCCTTCTGAAAGTCCAAATACACTACATCCACTGTTTCTCCCTTATCTATTCTACCAGTTACATCCTCAAAAAATTCCAGTAGATTAGTCAGGCATGATTTCCCTTTTATAAATCCATGTTGACTTTGTCCGATCCTGTCACTGTTTTCCAAGTGCTCAGCTATTACATCTTTTATAATGGACTCTAGCATTTTGCCCACTATTGATGTCAGGCTTACCGGTCTATAATTCCCCGTTTTCTCTCTACCACCTTTTTTAAATAGTGGGGTTACATTAGCTACCCTCCAATCCATGGGAACTGTTCCAGAGTCCATAGAATTTTGAAAGATGACCAGCAATGCATCTACTATTTCTAGGACCACTTCCTTAAGTACCCTAGGATGTAGATTATCAGGCCCTGGGGATTTATCGGCCTTCAACCCCGTCAATTTCCCAAACACCATTTCCCTACAAATACTGATTTCATTCAATTCCTCCCTCTCATTAGTCCCTATGTTCCCCGACATCTCTGGGAGGTTATTTGTGTCCTCCTTTGTGAAGACAGAACCAAAGTATGTATTTAATTGGTCTGCCATTTCTTTGTTCCCCATTATAAATTCCCCTGATTCTGACTGCAAGGGACCTACGCTTGACTTCACCGATCTTTTTCTCTTCACATATCTATAGAAGCTTTTACAGTCAGTTTTTATGTTTCCTGCAAGCTTACTCTCATTCTATTTTCCCCCTCTTTGTCCTCCTTTGCTGAATCCTAAACTGCTCCCAATCCTCAGGTTTGCTGCTTTTTCTGTCCAATTTATATGTCCTCTGCTTGGACCTTATGCTATCCCTAATTTCCCTTGTTAGCCACGGTTGAGTCACCTTTTTTGTTTTATTTTTATGCCAAACAGGGATGAACAAATTCTGTAGTTCATCCATGCGATCTTTAAATGTTTGCCATTGCCTATCCACCGTCAACCCTTTAAGTAGCGCTCGCCAATCCATCCTAGCCAACTCGCGCCTCACACCATCGTAGTTTCCTTTTATTTAAATTCAGGACAGCAGTCTCTGAGTCAACTACTTCACTCTCCATCTTAATGAAGAATTCTATCATATTATGATCGCTCCTCCCCAAGGGGCCTCGCACAACAATATTGCTAATTAATCCTTTCTCATTACATAATACCCAGTCTAAGATGGCCTGATCTCTAGTTGATTCCTCGACATATTGGTCCAGGAAACCATCCCGTATACACTCTAGGAATTCCTCCTCCACAGTATTGTTACTAATTTTTTAATGTCACCTGAACCAAAGGAATAGTCAGACTGGACTGGCAGCGAGTTGATGAACAGAAGGTGGTACGTGGTTGTGGTTAAAAATGGACTTCATCTTACAATCGGAATCTTAAAATGAAAATGATCGCGGTAATTGAGAACGCCCAGTAACACTATCGAGCTATTGATTCATCAGATTCCAGAATCAATCTCATTCCAGAGCGATGTAACTAAAAAACAATTTGATTCAAGAAGCGTTTTTGTATTCTGATTGGTCCTTGCATTCATTTTCAGTCGTGTTCTACCAAAAATACACGAGTGCTGTGCAGCCTCTGATTTCTCACCCACAGCAGTTTGTGCTGCTCAATATAAAAGCGGGGATTGTCCACTTCTGTGCTTGCCAGCCTGAGATTTGCTGCCTTTCATTCATTTTAATATTGTCAAAATCACTGGCTCTTGTCAAAAGTTATCACCGAATAAATACACACGTTGAACAATTTGAGGAAAAAAAATCACTGGCTTACTCATTGCAATTTTCAACAATTCCTGTTTAGGTTTTTAGGTTCTTTGAACCTTTTTTTTACTTGCATGTTGCAGACTATCCATGTAGATGAGCCCAACATCCACTTGCCTTAATGTAAAATATCATAGCATGCCCAGAATAATGAATAGATAACTTTATTACTTCTGCTATAAGCTAGTGACTCTATCCTGTGCTTCTATAGGATCTTCCTAGTCTTCAAAAGGCAGCAGATTAACACTATACTAGATATTGTTACAAATTTTGGGCCTGCAAGTCTAATTATTCTCTTGGAATCAGCGTCACCAGGCACTCCCATAAGTGGACTCACAATCAGGACTTTACCTTTTACTGCCGAATATCTAATCATACGATACTGTTCTACATTACCCAGTCCAAAATCCATCAACAGTTACACAAACTAAACCAACCATCTAGGGGACACAGTATGCTGAGTGAGCTTGTCTGTTTCTTCCTGCTAAAGTGATCTAGATGTGGGAATGATAGCATAGTGGCAATGTCACTGGGCTAGTAATCCAGAGGCCTGGACTATTGATCCAGTGACGTGAGTTCAAATCCCACCATGGCAGCTGGGGAATTTAAATTCAGTTAATTAAATAAATCTGGAATAATTATCAGTAATGGTAACCATGAAACTATCGGATTGTCGTAAAAACCCATCTGGTTCACTAATGTCCTTTTAAGGAAGGAAATCTGCCGTCCTTACCTGGTCTGGCCTATATGTGACTCCAGACCCACAGCAATGTGGTTGACTCTTAAAAGTGGAAGCAGCATGCTATAGACAGGGCTAAGCGATCCCACAATCAACGGATCAGATCAAAGCTCTGCAGTCTTGCCACATCCAGTCATGAATGGTGGTGGACCATCAAACAACTAATGGGAGGAAGAGGCTCCCTGAATATCCCCATCCTCAATGATGGTGGAGCCCAGCACATGAAGGCTGAAGCGTTTGCAACCATCTTCAGCCAGAAGTGCAGAGTGGATGATCCATATCGGCCTTCTCCTGAGGTCCTCACCATCAGAGAAGCCAGTCTTCAGCCAATTCAATTCACTCTACGTGATATCAAGAAACGGCTGAGCGCACTGGATTCAGCAGCATCCCAGCTGTCGTGCTGAAGACTTGTGCTCCAGAACTAGCTGCGCCTCTAGCCAAGCTGTTCCAGTACAGCTACAACACTGGCATCTATCTGACAATGTGGAAAACTGCCCAGGTGTGTCCTGTCCACAAAAAGCAGGACAAATCCAATCTGGCCAATTACCGCCCCATCAGTCTACTCTCAATCATCAGCAAAGTGATGGAAGATGTTGTCGACAGTGCTATCAAGCGGCACTTACTCACCAATAACCTGCTCACCGATGCTCAGTTTGGGTTCCGCCAAGACCACTCAGCTGCTGACCTCATTACAGCCTTGGTCCAAACATGGACAAAGGAGCTGAATTCCAGAGGTGAGGTGAGAGTGACTGCCCTTGACATCAAGGCAGCATTTGACCGAGTGTGGCATCAAGGAGCCCTAGTAAAACTGAAGTCAATGGGAATCAAAACTCTCCACTGGCTGGAGTCATACCTAGCAGAAAGGAAGATGGTTGTGGTGGTTGAAGGTCAATCATCACAGCCCCAGGACATCGCTGCAGGAGTTCCTCAGGGCAGTGTCCTAGGCCCAACCATCTTCAGCTGCTTCATCAATGACCTTCCCTCCAAAATAAGGTCAGAAATGGGGATGTTCGCTGATGACTGCACAGTGTTTAGCGCCATTCACAACTCCTCAGATAATGAAGCAGTCCATGCCCACATGCAACAAGACCTGGATGATGTTCAGGCTTGGGCTGATAAGTGGCAGGTAATATTCGTGCCACAGAAGTGCCAGGCAATGACTATCTCCAACAAGTGAGAGTCTAACCACCTCCCCATGACATTCAAAGGCATTATCATCACCGAATCCCCCACCATCAACATCCTGGGGAGTCACCATTGACCAGAAACTTAACTGGACCAACCACATAAATACTGTGGCAATAAGAGCAGGTCAGAGGCTAGGTATTCTGCGGTGAGTGTCTCGCCTCCTGACTCCCCAAAGCCTTTCTACCATCTACAAGGCACAAGTCAGGAGTGTGATGGAATACTCTCCACTTGCCTGGATGAGTGCAGCTCCAACAACACTCAAGTAGCTCAACACCATCCAGGACAAAGCAGCCCGCTTGATTGGCACCCCCTCTACCACCTTAAACATTTACTCCCTCCACCACCGGTGTACTGCGGCTGCAGTGTGTACCAACTCGCCAAGGCTTCTTCGGCAGCACCTCCCAAACCCACGACCTTTTCCCCCTAAAAGGCCATGGGCAGCAGATGCATGGGAACACCACCACCTCTAAGTTCCCCTCCAAGTCACACATTATCTTGACTTAGAAGTATATCGCCGATCCTTCATCGTCGCTGGGTCAAAATCCTGGAACTCCCTACCTAACAGCACTGTGGGAGTGCCTTCACCGCATGGACTGCAGTGGTTCAAGAAGGCGGCTCACCACCATCTTCTCGAGGGGCAATTAGGGATGGGCAATAAATGCTGGCCTTGCCAGTGATGCCCACATCCCATAAAAACGAATTTAAAAAAAAGTCAGACACAGTATTCCGTGCATTTATACTGCTTTATTAATACATCCATGAGAGCACAACACCATTATAAGATTAAGCATTGAGGACTAAACTAAGTACTTTGGTATATACATTATTAATTGAGTCAGCCATCATCGGTACAACAGTAATATAAGCGCATCGCCATATCTCAGCATTAGCTGGGCTCTGCTTTAAATGGTATAACAATTATACTGAGTGTCCAAGATCGGCAAGATTGCTTTATGGTTACATTAATTATTTGAAGAGGTAACAAAGAGAGTAGACAAGGGTAATGTAGTAGATCTAATATCTAGATTTCTAAACGGTCTTCGTTGAGATACCACATAATAGACTAATGAATAAGGTCAGAGCATGCGGAGTCCAGACAAGTAGCAGAACAGATAGCTGGCTGCAAGACTGGTAAAGGGTAGCTATTCAGAGTGGCAGAAGGTGGGAAGTGGGATCCCACAAGGATCAGTGCTGGGACCACAGCTGTTCATAATTTATATTAACAATTTAGACTTTGGAATCAAAAACACAATTTCTAAATTTGGACGACATCAAGTTGGGGGGATAGTCAATACTGAGGAGGACTGCAACAAATTACAAGACAACATTAATAAATTTACAGAATGGGCATATATTTGGCAAATGAATTTCAACACAAGTGTGAGGCATTATGTTTTGGTAAGAAAAATAAGGAGGAGATCTCTCATTACTTGTAAAATAAGAATCTAAATGTGGGAGAGGAGCAAAAGGATCTGGGAGTACAAATACACAAATCATTAAAAGTTGAGATGCAGGTCAATAAGGCCATAACAAAAGCAAACCAAGCACTAAGGTTTATTTCTAGAGGGATAGAATCAAAAAGTAGAGAAGTTATGCTAAACTTGTATCGAACCTTGGTTAGACCACACTTGGAGAACTGTAGAATTTTGGTCGTGATATTACAAAAAGGATATAAAGGCTCTGGACAAGGTGCAAAAAAGATTTACAAGGATGATACCAGAACTGTGAGGTTATACCTATCGGGAAAGAATGAACAGGCTGGGTCTCTTTTCTCTTGAAAAAAGAAGGCTGAGGGGTGACCTAATAGAGGTCTTTAAAATTATGAAAGGTTTTGATAGAGTGGATACAGAGAGAATCTTTTCACTTGTGGGGAAGAGTAAATCTGGAGGCCATCAATATAAGATAGTCACCAAGAAATCCAATAGGGAATTCAGGAGAAACTTCTTTACCCAGAGTGATGAGAATGTGGAACTTGCTACCACAGGGAGTGGTTGAAGCGAATAGTATAGATGAATTTAAGGGACGGTTAGATAAGCATATGAGGGAGAAGAAATAGAGGGTTAGGCTGATAGTTAGATGAGGAAGGATGGGAGGAGGCTCAAGTGGAGAAACATAGAAGATAGGAGCAGGAGTAGGCCATTCGGCCCCTCGAGCCTGCTCCACCATTCAATGCGATCATGGCTGATCATCCAAATTCAGTACCCTGTCCCTGCTTTCTCCCCATATTCCTTGGTCCCTTTAGCCTTAAGAAATATATCTAACTCCTTCTTGAATATATTTAATGAATTGGCCTCAACTGCCTTCTGTGGTAGAGAATTCCACAGGTTCACCACTCTCTGGTGAAGAAATTCCTCCTCATCTCAGTCCTAAATGGCTTACCCCTTATCCTTAGACTGTGACCTCTGGTTCTGGACTCCCCTGCCATCGGGAACATCCTTCCTGCATCTAGTCTGTCTAGTCCTGTTAGAATTTAATAAGTTTCAATGAGATCCCCTCTCATTCTTCTAAACTCTAGCGAATATAAGCCTAATCGACCCAATCTCTCTTCATACGTCATTCCTGCCATCCCAGGTATCAGTCTGGTAAATCTTCGCTGCACTCCCTCCATGGCAAGAACATCCTTCCTCAGATAAGGTGACCAAAACTGCACACAATACTCAAGGTGTGGTCTCACCAAGGCCTTGTACAACTGCAGCAAGACATCCTTGCTCCTGTACTCAAATCCTCTCGCTATGAAGGCCAACATACCATTTGCCTCTTAACCGCCTGCTGCACCTGCATACTTACCTTCTGCGACTGGTGCACAAGGACACCCAGGTCTCGTTGCACTTCCCCTTTTCCCAATCTATTGCCATTCAGATAATAATCTGCCTTCCTGTTTTTGCCACCAAAGTGGATAACCTCGCATTTATCCACATTGGGCAGATGCATGGCAGATGCAGTATAATCACCCAACCTGTCCAAATCATACTGGAGTTTCTCTGCATCCTCCTCACAGCACACACGCCCACCCAGCTTTGTGTCGTCTGCAAACTTGGAGATATTACATCTAGTTCCCTCGTCTAGATCATTAATAGATATTGTGAATAGCTGGGGTCCTAGCACCGATCCCTGTGGTACCCCACTAGTCACTGCCTGCCACTCGGAAAAAGACCCATTTATTCCAACTCTCTGCTTCCTGTAGTTACATCCTCTCAAAATTCCAGTAGATTAGTCGAGCATGATTTTCCTTTTGTAAATCCATGTTGACTTTGTCCAATCCTGTCACTGTTTTCCAAGTGCTCTGCTATTGCATCTTTTATAATGGACTCTAGCATTTTCCCCACTATCGATATCAGGCTTAACGGTCTATAATTCCCCGTTTTCTCTCTACCACCTTTTTTAAATAGTGGGGTTACATTAGCTACCCTCCAATCCATGGGAACTGTTCCAGAGTCCATAGAATTTTGGAAGATGACCAGCAATGCATCTACTATTTCTAGGGCCACTTCCTTAAGTACCCTAGGATGTAGATTATCAGGCCCATGGGATTTATCGGCCTTCAATCCCGTCAATTTCCCTAACACCATTTCCCTACAAATACTGATTTCTTTCAGTTCCTCCCTCTCATCAGACCCTATGTTCCCCGACATCTCTGGGAGGTTATTTGTGTCCTCCTTTGTGAAGACAGAACCAAAGTATGTATTTAATTGGTCTCCATTTCTTTGTTCCCCATTATAAATTCCCCTGATTCTGACTGCAAGGGACCTACGCTTGACTTCACCGATCTTTTTCTCTTCACATATCTATAGAAGCTTTTACAGTCAGTTTTTATGTTCCCTGCAAGCTTACTCTCATTCTATTTTCCCCCTCTTAATTAATCCCTTTGTCTTCCTTTGCTGAATCCTAAACTGCTCCCAATCCTCAGGTTTGCTGCTTTTTCTGGCCAATTTATATGTCCTCTCCTTGGATCTTATGCTATCCCTAATTTCCCTTGTTAGCCACGGTTGAGTCACCTTTTTTGTTTCATTTTTATGCCAAACAGGGATGAACAAATTCTGTAGTTCATCCATGCGATCTTTAAATGTTTGCCATTGCCTATCCACCGTCAACCCTTTAAATAACGCTCCCCAATCCATCCTAGCCAACTCGCGCCTCATACCATCGTAGTTTCCTTTATTTGAATTCAGGACCGCAGTCTCTGAGTCAACTACTTCACTCTCCATCCTAATGAAGAATTCTATCATATTATGATCGCTGCTCCCCAAGGGGCCTCGCACAACAAGATTGCTAATTAATCCTCATTACATAATACCCAGTCTAAGATGGCCTGATCTCGAGTTGGTTCCTCGACATATTGGTCCAGGAAACCATCCAGTATACACTAGGAGTATGGCCTGGTTGGGCCGAATGGCCTGTTTCTGTGCTGTATATCCCATGTAATTCCACCTTGTCCGTCCAGGACCATTTGTGGTAAAATTAGGTGGTTTTGCCTCACTTGGATTCACCAGAGTTAATCTCTGTCCATAGACCGAGTAATCCTTCCCTGTTTGTTTGTCTGCTCCTCGCCCTGGTTTATCCAACCTTTGCATGTACATTAGCTCTTCTGTTGTACAGTCACTTTCTAGCTCTCTGTTCTCAGTCTTAAACTGTTACATAAGTATGTGATACATTTCAAAATGTTTGACGCTGTCAAGTTAAACTTTCTTAACCTTCCAGCTTATTCCTATTTTTGACTTGCTTTCAAATCACTAACTGTTTTTGATTTATTCCCAAAATGTGCATGCCAAAAGCACAGTTCTTTAAAACCCTTTTTCCCACCTACTGGTTATGTGACCAACTAAGGTTTTTCATTTTACCATGAAGATTCCCTTTTAGGTGTAAGTCACAATAAATCTGCCAGGCATGGGTCTGAAAACCAGGCTGTTTGGGGGAGATGCTCAACTCCCATCTAACCAGAATGAGACTGGTCTTCCAGGAACAACCCCAGATATTCCTGATCTATCCCAGCAATAGCACATTATTCTGTGGCATTGACCGACGTGCACCAGCCACTTACTGGAAATTGCTGCCAATTCTAAGAGCTTTTTGTGTGTGTGCGCCTTTTGCTCTGAGTGTTCTAAACTTCTCAATTCTACTGTTGAATCAGCACAATGAAACAGTTAACGTACACACCAGCATGTGGCTTCCAGCAAGCAGTAATCACATTCTGCAGGAGTCATAAGCTGGCCAGTGACCAAAATAGTATAAAGAAATAATTTTGTTAAACTTTGTTTGAAACAAGATCTCCAACCCATCAAAGGGCCTCATGAGAGTTGTAACCCCAGGTACACGTGCTCCATTGGCTGAATTCACCAGACCTGCCAACCCTCCGCTAAGGCGCGATGTGAAGAATACATGCACAGTTGAACAAAGTGAGATGCCAGGCCCAGCTGAGTGGCCCCCTGCCCACTTTGTAGACCTATGGGGGGTCCCCTGTTTCTTGCTGTGGTACTGTGGCTCCCTCTCCAACGCACCATCCCACTTTTCAATGTTACTTGTGCCTTCACATTTTTTCAAAAGTACCAAGCTTTCCTTCAATCTTTAATTTCACTCTCTCACCTCTTCCCCTTCCTCCCAATAAAAGTACATTTAAATCTCCACAAACAATTAAAACCGAACATTACTCCTGAAATTAGGCAGTGGGGGCTGATTTCAGTGACGTGTTCGCATATGAACCCTGATTTTTTGGATCTATGTGTGGACCTGGCGGGAGGTGGACGGCAGGAGGAGCTCCTGTCTGATTGGATAGTCGCTGGCCCCTTCGGAGCTGCTGGGGTCAGCCTCATTTTAATAAAAGGGTGACCTCCCAGTCCAGGTTGGGACCTTGCTAATGGGAATTGAGGGGGGGGGGGGGGGTGCAACATTACGTGGGATTTCTGAGAGACATTGGATAAGAGTTGGAGAGGACCCGGAGCATTGGGGCAGTTTTGGGATTAGAGAGTACAGTACAGGGGTTTGTGAGCACGAAGAGAGGATTGCGGGATCTACGCGTGGCGAGGTTGGAAGTCTGAGGACGAACTTGACATTCAGCAACATTTGGGAGGAGTCTTGGAGCATTGGGGGTTGGTGGGATCTGTCCGTATTGAATGTGGCAGCGTCTCGTACCCTTGTGGGGGAAGGAGGGAGGGTCAGGAGAATGGGACCCAAACTGTGGCAGCGTCTCGTACCCTTGTGGGGGAAGGAGGGCGGGTCAGGAGAATGGGACCCAAACTGTGGCAGCGTCTCGTACCCTTGTGGGGAAAGGAGGGAGGGTCAGGAGAATGGGACCCAAACTGTGGCAGCGTCTCGTACCCTTGTGGGGGAAGGAGGGAAGGTCAGGAGAATGGGACCCAAACTGTGGCAGCGTCTTGTACCCTTGTGGGGAAAGGAGGGAGGGTCAGGAGAATGGGACCCAAACTGGCGTTGGCCCCGTTTGGACCACAAGGCCCCAACCCCTCCACATGTCTGGTATTCTCGCCACCAGTTTTCTCCATTGTTAGCCAGTTCTTATCCTTATAGTTCTTGCCTTCTGCCACTTAAATGTAAAGTTTCTGCTTGTTAAATTTAATGGACAGAACATTATGGGCTGAGGGTGTATGATACCTTGTGACCATCAGGAGTATAGAGTGGAAAATTTAATAAGTTTTCTGTTTTATATAGTCTTTAATAAACACATTTCCATAAATACACACATTAACTCCTAAAACACTCAAGTTAATTGTTTATGCAGTTTTTTTAAGTTTAGCCTCATCGACAACCAATAATTGACTTAAAAATATCCATTCTGGAGATACAGCCTCTTGTGGACCCTGGCTCAGTGGGTAGATATCCATTCTGGAGATACAGCCTCTTGTGAACCCTGGCTCAGTGGGTAGATATCCATTGTGGAGATACAGCCTCTTGTGAACCCTGGCTCAGTGGGTAGATATCCATTGTGGAGATACAGCCTCTTGTGAACCCTGGCTCAGTGGGTAGATATCCATTGTGGAGATACAGCCTCTTGTGAACCCTGGCTCAGTGGGTAGATATCCATTGTGGAGATACAGCCTCTTGTGAACCATGGCTCAGTGGGTAGATATCCATTCTGGAGATACAGCCTCTTGTGGACCCTGGCTCAGTGGGTAGATATCCATTCTGGAGATACAGCCTCTTGTGAACCCTGGCTCAGTGGGCAGCGTTCGCACCTCTTGAGTCAGTAGGTTTCTTTCCTTCCTTTCTTTCCCTTTCCCTCCTTCCTTTCTTTCCCTTTCCCTCCTTCCTTTCTTTCCCTTTCCCTCCTTCCTTTCTTTCCCTTTCCCTCCTTCCTTTTTGTTCGTTTGTTTTTTTTTGGAAAAAGCAGAGAAACTTTAATCCTCACAGAATGATGAGATGCAACCTTCTACCTTTCAACTGCTATTGATGTCCAGATAGTATGCTGAGAAATTCTGGAAACGCATGCATTCAAAATACGCGTGATTTAAAGTGCTCTCACCTGTTGGTTAAAAACATCCAGGCACAGCCCAGGCTTTTGAGACAAGCTAGGGCTTCAAGAACAAAACTTTACTGAAGGCACCAAAAGACACACAAGACAATTTAATGGACGCTTAATTGTGTTATTGTGAAATATGCAATTTTTAATTGTTAAACGTTTTACTTCAACACATTTTGAAATTAGAAATTTCAATTAAGGGGGAAATGGTGGGTCAAAAATATTCCGCTGAAGGTTGACAAATCCATACTACGACTCCCCCTGGTGGCTGGAGCATGCAACTAACACGTCAGGGGCTGTCCCGTGAATGGGGAAGTCCGAGTAAAAATTATAGCGTCGGGTATCACCAGATTTGAATACAATCAATATTAAAAAAGAGTGTTTGACATTGTTGACATGAGTTTTGAATGAAAAGATGATGTGACATGCTGTTTTTAATAATACATAGATATAGTTGAACCTACCCAAAGGCTGGGGCAAAAAAGGCTAGCAAAATCCAGTGCCTAGCTATCGATGTGGGAGGGACAAAATTGATTCTGAGGGCCAGCACTCCAAATAGAGGCACTGCTGTAGGAGGTGTGTTTGAGGAGTGCAGGGTAGGCTCCCATGAGGAAAGCAGTGCAGGAATTGCAGGCCGGCTCAACACTGCTTTCATTATCTGCAAGAGCTGGTGAACAGATGTGGGAAAAGATGGTGCACAGCTTGAGGAAGCTGCCAAAGCAAGTGACACATTTCGAGATCTTTCAGTTACGTATGTCTAAAAACAAAGTGGGTTTACACGGGATCAAAATTCTTTTGACATTTGCTGAGACTAAGAGGAGCATAAGACGTGGAGAGTCAGTGACCGTTCCAGACTCATGAAGTCATGGTGGTTCCATTTAATTTTGAGAATAGCAGCAGGTGGTAACTAGGGAGTGCACAGAAGCTGATTTTTATTGACTGGCCATCTTCACAGAAAACCTGTCAGTCCATTTAGGCCTAGAAGGACAACGCACTCCTCTTAAACTCCCAACACGGCTAACCAGGGGGGAAATAAACAAAGGTGCTGTGGGGTATTGTGGTATGGTTTATTATATTTCTTATGTACGTGAAAGAAAATTAAGTGAAGTAAATAAGATTTAATTCTGTCTACTCTGTCCGTCCACTCGATCTCTGTAAATAATAAAGCAGCTTAATGTTTCGTATCTGGCCTCGTCTAACTGAAGTGTTTTCAGCCCATCTACTGAAAGATTAGAGAACCGCACGTGAGGGCATGTATGAAAGACACTATCCAATTCAGAAGGCAATCCTATTGGTACACCCCTGGGTTACACTATCTTATAATTAGATAGCAGGCAGCACAGGTACACTCCTGAACACACGGGCCGCAGGAACCAGAGTGACCAGTGCTGCTGAACCTGAGAATATCTACAGCAGATCTTAATTTTGTAACGGTAAACCTAAGTAGCTGTTCCAGTTACTAGATAAAGGGCCCATGTATCCATGTCACAAAATAGACTGGCAGGCAACCTGTTGTACATTTACTGCTGGTGCATACCAGGTCCTCGTACCACCTTCTCGCTCTTGCATTGCTGACCAGGCATACCCGCAGGGCACACATTACAGCAGCAACTTACAATTGAAAAGCCTTCACGCACGGAAGCAGTTTAATACACCTAGCCTCAGGAAGCATAGCCATTTAATGATATTCCGATTGGACTGCAGCTTCAGCAGATGTCCCTCACTGCAGGTGCTCCTTCAATCTCCACCATGACTGGGCTACTACTTTGCTTGCATAACAAGATAGCATCTAATACGAGGGATCAGATCCAAACTGGGGGAGGGCTTAGAAATTACCAGCCCTTGACTCTCTTGGAGGAGGCCACTCTGGATATTGTTGCCTATAAGAGCACTGAGAAGGTAAAAGAAAGTAAAACCATAGACTTTCTCCAAACTTTGGACCAGCACCATCTGTTTCTCGTGTTTTGGTCCCCTTCTTACTCACTCCCACATGGGCAACCACACAACCCACATGAACCCTTTGCATCTTGCAATGAGCACTCTGTTGGAGGGTGTTGCTTGGACAATAAATTAGTCACTTTTCTGTCATTGTCAACATGAAACAGCAGCGTGCTGGCATTGCTAGTGGGCCAGGACAAGACAGCACCTATACCCCTCTCTCCAACCTTTGAAAGTGCCAGCACTGTGGCACACATCCCAAGGATGCTGTTAGTGAGCTTGAAATCATAGCACTAAGTGAGCCACGGTGCACAGATGAAGAAAGGCAAGAACCTACTGACCACCTTAGGCAGTCCCTCGGAACCGAGGATGACTTGCTTCCACATTAAAAATGAGTTCGCAGGTGACTGATGAGTCCAATGCGGGACCTACAGTCTCTGTCACAGGTGGGGCAGACGGTGGTTGAAGGGGTGGGTGGGTGGGGTGCTTGGGTCGACGTGCGCTCCTTGCGCTGCCTGCGCTTGGCTTCCGCTTGCTCCCGGCGAAGAGACTCGAGGTGTTCGGAGCCTTCCCGGATGCTTCTCCACTTTGTGCGGTCTTGGGCCAGGGATTCCCAGGTGTCGGTGGGGATGTTACACTTTTTCAAGGAGGCTTTGAGGGTGCTGTGCCGGAGCTCCGAGTAGAGTGCTTGTTTTGGGAGTCTCGTATCGGGCATGCGGACAATGTGACCCGTCCATCGGAACTGATCGAGCGTGATCAAAGCTTCAATGCTGGGGATGTTGGCCTGAGCAAGAACACTGACGTTGGTGCGCCTATCCTGCCAATGGATTTGCAGGATCTTGCGGAGGCAGCGTTGGTGGTACCTCTCCAGTGTTTTGAGGTGCCTGCTGTACATGGTCCATGTCTCTGAGGTATACAGCAGGGCGGGTATCACTGCTGCTGTAGACCATGAGCTTAGTGCCGGGTTTGAGGTCCTGGTCTTCAAACACTCTCTTCCTCAGGCGACCGAAGGCTGCACTGGCACACTGAAGGCGGTGTTGGACTTCGTCGTCGACATCTGCCCTTGTTGACAGTAGGCTCCCGAGGTATGGAAAGTGGTCCACGTTGTCCAATGCCTTGTCGTGGATTTTGATAATCGGGGGGCAGTACTGTGTGGCGGGGGCAGGTTGGTAGAGGACCTTTGTCTTACGGATGTTTAGTGTAAGGCCCATGCTCTCGTACGCTTCGGTGAAAGTGTTGACGATGGTTTGGAGTTCGACCTCTGAGTGTGCGCAGACGCAAGCGTCGTCTGCATACTGTAATTCGACGACAGAGGATGGGACGACCTTGGATCTGGACTGGAGGCGACGGAGGTTGAACAGTTTCCCGTTTGTTCTGTAAATTAGCTCCACTCCAGCGGGGAGCTTACTGAGGGTGAGATGGAGCATTGCAGCAAGGAAGATCGAGAAGAGCGTTGGTGCGATGCCTCAGCCTTGCTTGACCCCGGTTCGTACGTGAATTGGGTCTGTGGTGGAACCGTTGGTCAGGTTCATGGCTTGCATGTCGTCGTGAAGCAAGCGGAGGATGGTGACAAACTTTTGAGGGCAGCCGAATTTGAGGAGGACACTCCATAATCCCTCATGGTTGACGGTGTCGAAGGCCTTTGTGAGATCAAAGAAGGCCATGAACAGCGGTTGGTGCTGTTCCCTGCATTTCTCTTGTAATTGACGTGCGGTGAAGATCATGTCCATTGTGCCCCTTAGTGGGCGGAATCCGCATTGCGACTCTGGGAGGAGCTCTTCGGCCACTGGGAGAAGGCGATTGAGGAGGATTCTTGCGATGACTTTCCCTGTGGCAGACAGCAGGGAAACTCCTCTGTAATTACCGCAATCGGACTTGTCATCTTTCTTGAAGATGGTCACAATTACGGCATCTCTGAGATCCCCTGGCATGCTCTCCTCCTTCCAGATGAGAGAAATGAATTCATGATTTCGTGCCAGTAGTGCTTCTCCGCCATGCTTTAGTGCCTCGGCGGGGATTCCATCTGCTCCTGAGGCCTTGTTGTTCTTCAGTTGTCAGATGGCCTTTTCAACCTCATGCCGGGCTAGGGTTGTGCTGAGATGGTGGCGGGTAGCATGCTGCGGGATGGAGTTGAGGACACTCGCGTCGAAGACAGAGTCGCGGTTAAGGAGATCTTCGAAGTGCTCCTTCCAGCGGGCATTGACTGCCTCTCTGTAATTGATGAGTACCTCTCCATTCTTGGCCCGCAGTGGGGTAGGGCCTTGGGTGCTTGGGCTGTAGATGGTCTTGACTGCGCTAAAGAATCCACACACGTCGTGGTTGTCAGCTAGCTGCTGGATCTCCTGCGCTTTCTCCACCCACCAAACTGATGGCCAATGGCTTCCCATACTTTCTCAAATGCAGCGATATGGTGTAAAGGAGCAACTACGTCATGTCCCTGTTGCTCTTCAGTGGGAAAATAAATGAAACTGTTGGCCATGCTGACCTTTGTATCTGTCACCTGTGTGATGTGTGTGGGCAGCGCATTGGCTGGTGACAGCTGTGCTCTACAAGAATTAGTTGCACACAGGTGGTGACCTTGACTGCCACGCCATTGCTGTGCTTTTGTTGCAGTTTGGCTGCAGGGATCCTTGCAGCAGATGGCAAAGCTCTACAACTGACTCCCTGCTGATCTGGAGGCAGCTGGCCTCTGTCATTGGCAAATAGATGTGTGGAGGGCTGCATCGTGGCAAGTGCAACCAGTGTGGCTTAGGGTTTGGGTGATCTCCCTGGCATAGCTCATTTCATCTTGTACCACTTCAACTATAAAATACCATACTGGGGCACTCCCAAATCAGCCCCCATCATACTCTTCACCATCATATGCTGCTCACCCTGGATCCCCGCAGCTTGTACCCAGGTGCCTTGTGCTACCATGAAAGTTGTTATTGGGAGAACTTCTATTTATGTTTCCCCTCCCTCTTTTTTGTTTGGTCCTGTTCAGAAGTCCTGTAAACCGATTACAGTGTACTTTCTGATGACTTCCAGGAAATAATGGACTATATTTTTCCTAGACGTTTGAAAGACAAAAATGCAGCCGGATGGGAAACTGCGGGCAGAAGTAATCTGCTGCAAACCACGTTCAAGGCCGGCTCCCTTAATTCTCCAATTTCTCGCTGCACTGGCGACTGATCCAGCTAGTTATTTACCCTGTGGTGTGTGAAAAGCAAGGCCATTTGTAACTTGCCTGCCTATGAGGCAAGGTCGCGGGTTTTCCCGGGCTCGGCTCGGCTCAGCTTTGCCGCAGGTTGCACGGCAGTGGGAGCACAAATTCCGCTCGAGCGTCTCGCTGATCGGCACCAGCCTGGCAGAACAATAGTAAACATTCAGTATCAAATATTCATGATTGAATTCCTCGTCAGACGATGATTGGTTTGAAGAAATGTTACGTGGCAACTGTCGGGTGTAAACTAAATTAACCCGCTTGCTACAATATACCAGTACAGTTGTACCATCTGTAATGTATTAACATGAGTAAAATTGAAAAATGATAGGTAAACATTTTTATGGCCATTGTCATGGTGAAATGTCTGCAGGTAGTTGTTCTACTGGTATCACAGCAGTGGTGCTGTAATGTGGTTTGTAGTGTTCTGATCGCTGCCCTGTAATTACTGAGTTATCACACCAGAAGTCTGAGATTTTTGCATGCAGTTGCAGGCTCATGCCACTAAGTGGTGCTGTACTATCTGTTCCCTCAAAAATTCTTCCAAATGCTTTCTGAAAAAAGGTTTCATAATTTTTTCCCTCAGTACCTAAAATTTCTCATGTCCAAAATAAAGTTTTAAATAGGGCAATGGGGGAAAAAGCAGGGGGAGTGGGACTAATAAGAAAGCTCTTTCAAAGAGCCGACAGAGGCACGATGGGCCAAATGGCCTCCTTCCGTGCTGCAAGGCTCTGTGAAACAAAATAAAAAGACATGCTTCACAGTAATGTGATTCATTAAGTTGCCTTCTGTGTATTTTTATGCCTTCATTTTTAACTTATTACTTCAAAGCCTCTACCTCTCCCAAAAGCGTAGGCTTGGATATTTTTGCTTGGAGCTGGAATGCTGTTATCTGAATTTGGACCATGCAGTCTGAGCGTGTACAGGATACTCCATTTGCTCCGATGCATCAGTATCATTCAGTAACTGAACTGTAGAGATTTTTTCTTTAGCCCCAAACCGTTTCTGTTCAGTAGTTTATTTGAAACTATTTGAAATTTGACTCGAGCTTTTCTTCAAACTTTTTTCTGATTATATTCTATCAAAACTGTGATGGAGAAACAAGAAAATACAGACTACTGTTGTAGACTTTGTTGAATCTATAAACTTCAGAGAGTGCATTAAGCGGAGAAAGACTATGTTTTCCTCATCTTAATTTGTTAAATTAAAAAAAAATTAGTTGAATATTTTTGAGGCAAATGGCCTCTATCACCTGTGTTATGTTTACCGTTGGAAAATATAATTCTAATTACTAATAACTACCAGACAGAGAGACAGGGCTAGACTTCCTTTTGTTTGAGATAACTAACAAACTTCCAACTATGTTCCACGTACACACTTAGTAAGAAAGTTTTCCTGCATTTCTTATTTTCTTTTATTGTCCTGAATTTGTAAATATGACCCCCTGTGCTTAAATTGTGTACACGGCAGAAAAGTTTACTTGGCCCCAATTTGTCCAAACTTTTCATAAGTTTAAACTCTTCTATCATAGCCCCTCTCAATCTTTTCAAGAGAGATAACACCCAGTGTAGTCGATCTTTCTTCACGTCATTCCCTTAAGTTCTAGATCAACTGTGTAGCTCTTCCCTGTACCCCCTCCAACAACTGAATATCCTTTTTAAAAATAGGGAGACTAAAACTGCACACACGACTCCAGATGTCTCACCAGGGCCAAATATAGAATTAAAATGACCTCTGGATTTCTATGTTATACTCTTGCTAAGTGTCCCATATTCTGTTTGTTTTGCTAGCAGCCTAAGACCATTACATCGGATATACGGCACAGAAACAGGCCATTCGGCCCAACCAGTCTATGCTGGTGTTTATGCTCCACTCGAACCTCCTCCCGTCTTTCCTCATCTAAATCTATCAGCATAACCCTCTATTCCCTTCTCCCTCATATGTTTGTCCAGCCTCCCCTTAAATGCATCTATACTATTCGCTTCAACCACTCCCTGTGGTAGCGAGTTCCACATTCTCACCACTCTCTGGGTAAAGAAGTTTCTTCTGAATTCCCTAATGGATTTCTTGGTGACTATCTTATATTGATGGCCTCCAGTTATGCTCTTCCCCACAAGTGGAAACATTCTCTCTCTATCCACTCTATCAAAACCTCTCATAATTTTATAGACCTCTATTAGGACACCCCTCAGCCTTTTTTCAAGAGAAAAGAGACCCAGCCTGTTCATCCTTTCCTGATGTGTATACCCATGCATTTCTGGTATCATCCTTGTAAATCTTCTCTGCACCCTCTCTAGTGCCTCTATATCCTTTTTATAATATGGTGACCAGAACTGCACACAGTACTCCAAGTGTGGTCTAACCAAGGTTCAATACAGGTTTAGCATAACTTCCCTACTTTTCAATTCTATCCCTCTAGAAATAAACCCTAGTGCTTGATTTGCCTTTTTTATGGCCTTGCTAACCTGTGGCGCAACTTTAGTGATTTGTGTATTTGTACTCCGAGACCCCTTTGTCCCTCTATCCCACCTAGACTCGCACCCTCCAAGTGATAAGTGACCTCCCTATTCTTCGTACTAAAATATAATACCTATTATGTCCATTGCACTGGTGGGTTTAGCAGCTTAAGACCATTGTGCTGGTGGGTTTAGCAGCCTAAGACCATTGTGCTGGTGGATTTACTATGTGCTCACTGGTGCTTCCAGTTTTGTGTGTATCCTGTTCGTGACATTATGGCTGTTTTTTTGAATCATTTTCACAACTTTCATCCTGCAAACTTTAGATTTTATAAAATGACGAGTTGCTTCACTTTTCAGTTTATCAGGTATTCACTTTTTGGCTGCTGCTTTTTTCAGTTTTCTTTTAAATGGGAAACCCCTGTGCATATCCAGACCCGCATCATTGTGACAGTGGACATAAGAACGAAAAAATAGGAGCAGGAGTAGGCCATACGGCCCTCGCGCCTGCTCCGTCTTAAAAAAGATCCTCAACTCCATCTTCCCCCACTATCCCCATATCCCTTGATTCCCTTAGTGCCCAAAAATCTATTGCCTTGAATATACTCAACGACTGAGCCTTCACAGCCCTCTGGGGTAGAGAATTCCAAAGATTCACAACCCTCTGAGTGAAGAAATTTCTCCACCTCTCAATCCTAAATGGCCGACCCCATATCCTATGACTATGGTCCCTAGTTCTAGACTCTCCAGCCAGGGGCAACAGCCTCTCAGCATCAATCCTGTCAAGCCCTCTCAGAATCTTATATGTTTCAATGAGATCACCTCTCATTCTTCTAAACTTAGAGTATAGGCCCATTCTACTCAATCTCTCCTCATAGAACAACCCTCTCATCTAGTGAACCTTCATTGTACCCCCTCTATGGGAAGTATATCCTTCCTCCGATAAGGAGACCAAAACTGTGCACAGTACTCCAGGTGTGGTTTTACCAAAGCCCTGTACAATTGCAGCAAAACTTCCTTACTCTTGTACTCCAATCCCCTTGCAATAAAAGCTAACATACCATCTGCCTTCCTAATCTACCTTAGCCAACTCACCCCTCATACCTATGTAATTGGCTTATTTAAGTTTAATACTCTAGTTTTGGACTTAAGTAGGTCACTCTCAAACTCGATGTGAAATTCTATCCTATTATGATCACTCTTCCCCCGAGGATCTTTTACTGTGAGATTACTAATCAACCCTGCCTCATTACACAAGACAAGATCTAAAATAGCTTCTTCCCTGGTTGGCTCATCGACGCATTGTTCTAGGAAACTGTCTCGAATGCATGCCATGAACTCATCCTCCAAACTACTTTTGCCAATTTGATTTGTCCAGTCTATATGAAGATTAAAGTTCCCCAGAATTATTGCATTACATTTGTTACAAGCTCCTTTTATTTCTTCATTAATGCTCTGTCCAACAGTATAGCTATTGTTAGGGGGCCTATAAACTACTCCTACCAGTGTTTTCCGCCCATTCTTATATCCACCCATACTGATTCTACTTCCTGTTCTTCTGAGCCAAGATCATTCCTCACTACTGTCCTTATGTCATCCCTTATTATCAGGGATACCACCCCACCCCCCCACCCTTTTCCATTTTGTCTGTCTTTTCGAAACGTCAAGTACCCTGGAGAATTTAGTCCCAGCCTTGGTCACCATGCAACCACATCTCTGTAATGGCTATTAGATCAAACTCCTTTTCTCTATTTGTGCCATTAATTCATGTCTCTTGTTACGAATGCTTCATGCATTCAGATACGGCGTGTTTAATTTTAACTTTTTACCATTTTTCCCTGCTATTACCTTATTCGCTGATGCACTATTACCGTTAAACTCTCTGTCCCTTCCTGTCACACTCTGCTTATCTTTACCCAAATCGCTACACTGCTCCATGGCCTTGCCTTTTCTCTTTAGATTTCTAAATTTCCCCTCACCTGAGCCCTCCCCCTACCCCTGCTTTTTTAGTTTAAAGCCCCATCTACAGCCCTCAATTCACCAGGACACCCGTCCCAACAGAACAGCTTCCTCTTTCCCCAGTACTGATGCCAGTGCCCCATGAATCGAAACCCCTGTCTCCCACACCACTCTCTGAGCTGCACATTCAACTCTCTGATCTGATTGACCCTATGCCAATTTGCTCGTGGCTCAGGTAGTAATCCAGAGATTATTATCTTTGAGGTTCCTAACTCCTCAAACTCCCTCAGCAGAACCTCCTTCCTAGTTCTACCTATGTCGTTGGTTCCTACATGGACCTTGACAACTGGATCCTCCCACTTCAAGTTCTTCTCCAGAGGAGCTGTCCTTAACCCTGGCACTGGGCAGGCAACACAACCTTTGGAACTCCTGGTCATCGTTGCAGAGAACAGTATCTATCCCCTGACTATACTGTCCCCTACCACTCAATCTTCCCTTTAACGGGCTGCGCAGCCCATTCAAAATGCCAGGCATGTGTGGTTTTTCTGTTTAAAAGCCGGCTGCACGGGACTCCTGGAGTGCTGCATGGCCGCGCTGCTTAAAGGGAACACTGCTACCACTACCACATTCCTTTTCACTCCCCCCACTTTAATGGCCTCTTCTACCATGGTGCAGTGGTCAGTTTGCTCATCCACCCTGGGCACTTTGCCCTCATCCAGACAGGCAGCAAGAACTTTGTACCTGTGCAAACATCCATCGCTTTCTCACCAGTGATACACAGTCCTCCCACCCCTGAGTTCGCCTGGCCCAAACCAATGATTAACCGTCTCTAGCACTCTGCTGAGAAGGATTCCATTCATTTAATCAATCTTAAACATACTGATTTGGTGTGAGCCCCCAGCCCATTATTGAATATGAATTGGTACTAAATTGGGACATGATGCAGGGAGCCTGGGTGTGGGGGGGTTGGAAGAGATGGACAGATAGAACTTGTGGAGGGAGGGAGGGAGGGAGGGAGCAACACACTAGGAGACCAAGGTGGGAGTCAGTGACAGACTGTCAGCTGAAGAGGCAGGGCCTATGGTAATGTGGACCCTCGTCTTTAACACAGGCCGTAGATTCTTTTGGTTGGGGGGACGATGGGAGAGGGGTTTGAGATTCACTTGCCTGTTTTTAATCAAGTAAATGTGAAACAAAACTATTTAATCTATAAAGTACAGCAGCATTTTGGAAAATAAAATAAAAAGTGGAACTTTGCAGTGCTGTACCTCCCAAATCTAAGATTTGGAGAAAGTTACTTTTAATATTGGGGTTTTAAAGCAAACTGTATTCTCACAAGTTTCGAAAAAAGGCAGTTAGTCAATAGGTGGTTATTATGTTCAAAGAAAGTTGTTTTCCCCAAAGACTGTAAACAATTTGTTAGCTTGTCTTGGTAATTAATAAATGCCTCACACCCATTGCGTTGGGAAGTCGTTGGTGCCGTACAGTTATCAGGGGTTTCCTTTCCATCTGTGAGCAGAGGGGAATAAAGAAACACAAACACAGGGAGCCAGGCCCAGCTCAGACTCAAAAGGTTGGTCAGATTTATCTTTTAAACAGAAAGCGGCGAGGGAAAGCTTCTGCCAGGCTGAGAGGGAGAGATTGAAGAAGGAGATGTGCAAACGATATTATCCAGTTGGTATGTAGAGGTGGGCTCATTGCTACCCCCTGGGTTACGCTATTGTAAAGTTATATATTGAGCAGTGCAAGCACAGCCTAAATGCAAGATGCTCCGACTGTGTATGGGGGTGACCGCACCACTGTACTTGAGAGAATATCTGAGCCAAGACCCTATAACTTGTATTGCCACCTAATAAGGTATCCATAGCAGTGTTTTAAACATTACTACACGCAGTGCATCATGTGTTTGAAAGGTTAGAAAAGACATCCTTTCCTCCCCTCAAAGAATGTGATGCATTCTTGTGGACCGTTTTGTATAGCTCCTAACAGGGATCTACTGTAAAATATCATCATTCATTGCTTTCCAATAATACTGATTGAGCTCATATCCCAGACCCGTTACCCCTCTTCTCCCTCCTTCCCTCATGATAGATTTTTTAATTGTACTTGTTTTCTGTTGTTTTCTAGACGTGCAGCATACTCCTACCCAGAAACACAACTCTATGCACAGAATCCTGGAGCCTCGTACTTTGAGTCGCCGGGAAATGCAGTCCAAGTGACCACGGTCGTGTCCTCTCCCGCTGTGGTGCCATCTCACAGTATGGTGGGAACTGTCGGCATTGCAATGGAGGTGGGAAGCAGTCAGATCATCTCTAGCAGCGGTGGAACATATCTCATCCACGGAGGGACGATGGACAACTCCAGACACCCACTCTCTCACGCCACACGTCCGTCACCCGGAACCGTGAGGAAACTAGTTTTGTTTGTGATGTAACTCCCTGTTTTATTCACTCCCCTCGTCCCACTTTAGCCAGGAGAGTGGGACAAGGAGATGGTTCAGCCTCCCGCCACAGTGCTGATTGAGGCCGCAGACTCCATTAGAATTGTGGGCGGCCAGATGGGTGTTCAGTGTTGTGGGCAAGTTCTATGTAGCGCAGTGCCGTGAATTCGTGACACCTTCACTGAGCTGCTGCTAGCTCACCTGCAGTAGATCTGCACACCGAGGTGACTGCTAATTAATGTGTACTTTCCTTTCGAAGCCCTTGTACAGAAGATGACAAACCAAAGCAGGGGTGTCTGAGCCCACAGGGCAGGGGCAGCACCTGTCTTGGGTTTTGGTCTGAGCTAGTTGTGTTTTCACCCACTAAATATCTAAATAATACTAAAAAAAAATGACTAATTTTAAAGAATTGCTATATTGGGTGCAGCTCTGTCCAGTTTGCTTTTGGGTTACTTCTGGATTGCTTCAGAAGGATTACTGCTGCATCAAATCATTGAATCTTAGTGTTGGCTAGAATGAATTTGAAATCTATTAAATACATAGGCAATAATTGGGGCAATCTCCTAACCGCAGCTCCTGATTGTAATTCCCAGGTAGCCGAATTTAGTAACCTAGAGGTGTGCTTCTCGGGAATAAATCAGTCAAGGATAATTGGACAGCCTTCAAAATGATTATGCAGGACGAGTAAATATCTAGGTGCAGCAAAAGCAAAGTAAATAAAAATTTCTCAAAGAGCTCTTCCCCTTAGTCTTGTTCCCCGGCCCTTTCCCCATTCAGTCCGTGCGCCTGTGGACACCGCTCTCCCCCTTAGTCCCGGTCCCCTGCCCTTTCTCCATTCAGTCCATGGGCCTGTGGACACAGCTCTCCCCCTTAGTCCCGGTCCCCTGCCCTTTCCCCATTCAGTCCTTGCGCCTGTGGACACAGCTCTCCCCCTTAGTCCCGATCCCCGGCCCTTTCCCCATTCAGTCCATGGGCCTGTGGACACAGCTCTCCCCCTTAGTCCCGGTCCCCTGCCCTTTCCCCATTCAGTCCATGGGCCTGTGGACACAGCTCTCCCCCTTAGTCCCGGTCCCCTGCCCTTTCCCCATTCAGTCCATGGGCCTGTGGACACAGCTCTCCCCCTTAGTCCCGGTCCCCGGCCCTTTCCCCATTCAGTCCGTGTGCCTGTGGACACAGCTCTTCCCTTAGTCCCGGTCCCCTGCTGTTTTCCTGTTGCCCTTTTAATTTTCTTGCTTTTCAAATAGACCTCTTGACCAACCTCATCGACTTCTTTTGAGGAAGTGGCAATCCAAGTGGACTGTAGAAAGCTCTATGACGCTGTGTACCTCGACATCCAAAAGGCATTTGACAAAGTTCCACACTATAGGGTCTTTGTAAAACTGTGGGAATTCGGGAAAACCCTGGGAATGGATAGGAAACTGGCTGAAGGATAGAAAACAACAGGGGTGCGGGGTCAGGGGGTGGATGAGGCTGCACAAAGCTCAGTGTTGAGACCACTACTGTTTCTAATTAACATCAATAACTTGGACTCAAAAACTCAATGCAAAGTGATCAAACTTGCTGGCGATCCCAGATTTGGAGTGACAGTGGAATTGGAGGAGTTAGTGAAGAAATTATCGATGAGTTGGATAAAATATGTATTGGGCTAAACAATGGCAGATGGAATTTAATGCAGACAAGTGTGAAGTACTTCACCTAGGAAGGGAAACTGAACCGATCCACATATTCTTATGAATAGTGTTGAAAGAAACCTAGGAGCCTGAGTAAACTCAACATTCCAGCCAATGCGTAGTACGAATCAAAACTAAAATGCTGCACACCATCGTCAAAACAATGGAATGCAAGTCAAGGGAAGTTGTAATGAAACTGTTTCGTGCTCTGGTCAGATCATGCCTTCATTGTATTCAATTCTGGTCAGAGAGAAAGAAAGGAGACTTTCAGGTGTTGGGGGCATTGCCAAGAAGAGGAATGAGGCTGATCCCGAGTGTCAGAAGAGTGAGGAAATACTGGAGCCTAAAAATGAAGTTGTATAAGATAGTTAAAGGGAACGGAAAAGACAAGTCCTGAAAATTACTTCAAATTAAATTGTGAATAGGACTGGTTCAAAATAGTAAAAGGTAAATTTAGGATTGATATGAGCAAGATCTTATCACAGTGATCAAAACATGGAATAGACTCCCAGATAGAGAAGTGGAGGCAAAACCCTGAATCATTTAAACAATTCGATGCTGAAATGGAATTATTGGGTCTTTCTGGATGGATGAATTAAGATGGCCCGAATAGTCTTCCTTATCCATAATTATATTGTGAACATTTGTGAGCATTTTATCCACTTCCTTTATAAAGATTGTTATGGATTCTGCTTCCACCACGGCTTTTCTGGTTGAACATTCCATCTCCTAAACTTGGAGTGGGAGGGGGAGGATCCAGTTGTCGTGGTCCATGTTGGTACCAATGACATAGATAGGACAAGGAAAGAGGTTCTGCTGGGGGAGTTTGAGCAGCTAGGGGCCAAATTAAAAAGCAGAACCTCGAGGGTAATAATCTCTGGATTACTACCTGAGCCACGAGCAAATTTGGCTAGGGTAAATAAAATCAGGGAGTTGAATGCGTGGCTCAAAGACTGGTGTGGGAAAAATGGGTTTTGCTTCTTGGGACACTGGCACCAGTACTGGGGCAGGAGAGAGCTGTTCCGTTGGGACGGACTTCACTTGGCCAGTGCTGGGACTAGTGTCCTGGCGAATCGAATAACTAGGGCTGTAGAGAGGGCTTTAAACTAATTAGTGGGGGGGAGGTTTCAAGAGAGCAAAAAATAAAAATGACAACAGAGAGGGTCATAGACATAGGTAGCAGTAGGGGAATCACAAACCAGAGCGTGGCAGGAAGGGACAGAGTGTGTGGAGTAAAAGGTAAAGTGGTAAAAAGTGAAAAAGCAGGAACTAAGTGCCACAAAGCATATTTGAAAGTTCTCTATCTGAATGCACGTAGCATTCGTAACAAAATAGACGAGTTAATGGCACAAATAACTACATTGGTAATTTTTCAAAACTCCCTGGATTCCGCTAAGGTCCCGGCAGACTGGAAAACTGCTAATGTAACACCCTTATTTAAAAAGGGCAGTAGACAGAAGGCTGGTAACTATAGACCGGTTAGCCTAACATCTGTGGTAGGTAAAATTTTGGAGTCCATTATTAAGGAAACAGTAACAGGACATTTGGATAATCATAATTTAATAGGACAAAGTCAGCATGGTTTTACGAAGGGGAAGTCATGTTTGACAAATTTGCTGGAGTTCTTTGAGGAAGTAACATATAGAGTGGATAAAGGGGAACCAGTGGACGTAGTGTATTTAGACTTCCAAAAGGCATTTGACAAGGTGCCACACAAAAGATTATTGCTTAAGGTAAAAAGTTACGGGACTGGGGGTAATATTCTGGCATGGATAGAGGATTGGCTATCTAACAGAAAGCAAAGAGTTGGGATAAATGGTTCATTCTCAGACTGGCAATCAGTAACTAGTGGTGTTCCACAGGGGTCAGTGCTGGGTCCCCAACTCTTTACAATCTATATTAACGATTTGGAGGAAGGGACCAAGTGTAACATATCAAAATTTGCAGATGATACAAAGATGGGAGGGAAAGTAGTGAGTGAGGAGGACATAAAAAACCTGCAAGGGGACATAGACAGGCTAAGTAAGTGGGCAGAGATTTGGCAGATGGAATACAACACTGGAAAGTGTGAGGTGATGCACTTTGGCAGGAAAAATCCTAGAGCAATTTATTATCTTAATGGCAAGAAACTGGAGAGTACTGAAGTGCAAAGGGATCTGGGGGTCCTGGTGCACGAAACTCAAAAGGTTAGTATGCAGGTGCAGCAAGTGATTAAGAAGGCAAATGGAATGTTGGCTTTCATTGCTAGGGGGATAGAATATAAAAATAGGGAGGTATTGCTTCAGTTGTACAAGGTATTGGTGAGACCGCACCTGGAATACTGCATACAGTTTTGGTGTCCTTACTTAAGGAAAGACATCCTTGCTCTCGAGGCAGTGCAAAAAAGGTTCACTCGGTTAATCCCGGGGATGAGGGGGTGGTCATATGAGGAGAGGTTGGGTAGATTGGGACTCTACTCATTGGAGTTCAGAAGAATGAGAGGCGATCTTATTGAAACATATAAGATTGTGAAGGGGTTGGATCGGGTGGATGCGGGGAGGATGTTCCCGATGACGGGTGAGACTAGAACTAGGGGGCATAGTCTTAGAATAAGGGGCTGCTCTTTCAAAACTGAGATGAGGAGGAACTACTTCACTCAGAGGGTGGTAGGTCCATGGAATATGCTGCCACAAAAAGCTGTAGAAGCTACATCATTAAATAAATTTAAAACAGAAATAGACAGTTTCCTAGAAGTAAAGGGCATTAAGGGTTACGGGGAGCGGGCAGGAATTTGGACATGAGTCTAGGTTCGGATCGGTCATGGCCCTGTGGGTAGTGGAGCGGGCCCAGGGACGTGTAGCCTGATTCTGCTCCTATTTCGTGTGTGCAATTCTGTTAGATGCAGGAGATGGTTCTGTGATAGTAGATAGTAGATTGGCGGTTAGGATCAGATCAGCCATGATCTTATTGAATGGCGGAGCAGGCTCGAGGGGCCGATTGGCCTACTCCTGCTCCTATTTCTTATGTTCTGATAATCTTTCCTTTCATTCTTTTGGTGATGATCTTAAATGTGTGTCCTTTAGTTACTAATTCACCAACCACAGGAAATGATTGTTTCCTGATTTACATTATTTTAAACCCCTCAGAATTTTGAACACCTATTGGATTTCCCCTTAATCTTCTCTATTCTAAAGAAAAAAGTCCCAGTATCGCTAGTCTCTCCTCCTAATTGAAGTCCCTCATCCTTTCATCACCTTAGTGAATCTGCTCTGTATCCTCTCCATGACCTTGACATCTTTCCTAAAGTAAGGTGCCCAAAACCTTGGCCCCGAATTTCCCAGAACTTGCGCTGTAACTTACGCCATTTAGTGTCCCAATCTTCCCATTAGGAACTTACTCCAAACTTTGCTAGAAAGGTGATTTGCCTACACTGCAGTGAGCATGATGGCAAATCGGGGACATCTGAAGTGGTGCAGCCAATGACTTACCCCATCTGAATCAATTAAGATCAATATTGGCATGGCCTGAGTCACAGGACTCTGAATTTCAAATCCTTGCACTACACTGAGCTTGATCACTTGCACAACATTGAGTTATGGACTCACTCAGCTGCTGTTTTCCGTTTATAGGAACATTCACCAATACGGATTTTTTTTTTAACCATTTAAAAATGGTTAAACTCAACACTAATCCCAGGGACATCACTTTACATCCTTCTAGTCTGAAAACCACCCGTTAGCCACTACTGCTTTCCTATCCTTTAGCTAATTTTCTATCCATGTTGCCACCTTCCCTTTAATACCGTGTGCCTTAATTTTATCAATAGGCTTCCTATATGCCACCTTATCAAACACCTTTTGAAAATCCCTTGTACAACATTCACTGCATTTCCTTCATCAATTTTCTTTCCTGAAAAATTCTTATTAAATTTGTCAGACATGACTTGCCCTTTAGAATCTATGCTGACTGCTAATTAGCCCAGGTCTCTCGGTGAGTATTCCATATTCTGGACTCTATTCAGCCCAACTCTTGAAGGGCAGGAGATGCAACACCTGCCCTTTTACCTCCTCCCTTCTTTTTGTCTTGTTTGTCCAGTGTTTGCTACCCCACCTTTATTTCTTGTGGGAATGTATTTAATCTGAGTCCAATCACCTCCTGTTCGAAAGTTTCCCACTGTCTTACCTGACGATTTATCTGGGCTAGTTCCTCCTCCTTTAGCTGAAATTTGCTCTTTTCCAGTTAATTACCTTTTATCTCTTATCTTCAGTTTATACTGAATCCAGTGACATCGTTTCTGTTTCCTAGATGTTGCCGTGTCCTTGCATTACCTGCTAGTCCCACATCACTTCCTGGGACTCAGTCCAGCACCGCCCCATTCCTTGTTGGACTAAAGATATACTGAGCTAGGAAGCAGTTCTGGACATATTGTAGAGACCCCTTTCTTTCTGTGCTTCTGACATCACTTTTACCCCAACTAATTTAAATGGAGGACAAAAAAGAATCGGCAAGCTTGTAGGGAGAAGCAAGAGTGACCATTGGGCCAAGTACAAGCTGATCAAGAAGCAGGCCAAATATTTTAAGGATGCTAATAGAAAAGTGGAAAGTGCCACAGCAGCAAATCAACATTCGAAAGTTCTAGTGCTGTAACTGCAAGAGGGTCGTGAGGGAGCAGAACACGAGATAAGTTAATATTCTGAATGACTTCTTGGAGCATTATTTTTATAATAGGGAGGGCACTGGCAATATACAGCAAAATTGGCAGAAAACTAATAAATTTCCTGGAACAGATGACATACCCCAGCAAGAGAGACAAGATAGGAGATTTGAGGAGCACTGGCAGGCATTTGAGGGAGTGAATAAACACTGGGGACATCCTGACTGGAAATTGGCCAGTGGAGCTCCCATATTCGAGGGGCAGAGGAGCTATACCTGACAACTACAGGCCCATTAAGCGGACTTCAATAATAGGTAAATCAATGAACAGCAGAGCAGCTATGAAAACAATCCAATAAAGGACAGCCAACGTGGCTTTGGCCCGACTAACCTCATAGATGACATCCTAGATTGATGACGGGAAGCCAAATAAAGTATCGACATCCTAAAGGCCTTTGATAGAGTAACGTGCAAGAAACTCCTTTATAAACAAAGTGAGTAACACAGGTAACACACAGATGCAGATTAGGAATTGGCCAACTGGAAGGAAGCAGAAGGTAGTTGTAAAAGGAGCTATGCCATAAAGAGGGGACGGATTGAGAGGTGCTGGGAGCCTGGGGCCCCTCCTGTTTCTGGTGTACATTACTGAGGTATAATCAGTCTCAATGAAAGGTTGATAAATTCAGAGATGACAACAATCTAGAATGCACTGCTGCCCTCAAGGTAGAATTACACAGAAGGTACAGCACAGAAACAGGCCATTCGGCCCAACTGGTCTTCGGCCAAAACCATAGCAAAATAATAAAAGAGCGAGCGCTCCATAGAGTTTACACCTGAGATTTTAATGGTAAATAAAGTTAAATGTTGGCAATGTAAGGTGCTGTATGTTTGGAAGTAAAAATAGGAGATACATGTACTTCATGGGTGGAATAGAATTTGCGAAGGGGGAAATTGAAGGAGACCCGGGGTGTTAACTAACTCATCACTCACTATGTCATAACACTTAAGAGATGACAATAAACAAAGAAACCAGGATGCTGGTGGTGTCTCTTCAACATTTATGGGTTAGTGATCTTGTGCTAAAAGCTGTATAAATTTGGTCTAATCCTCTGTTGTGCAAGTGTCAAGGTTGCCATTCACTATATTTGCATTTCCTAGTGTTAGTTTGGCTCAGTTGGTCAGAAGATTGTAGGTTCAAGCTCGAGGGTCTGAGCACATAAAGGAGGCTGACACTGATGGAAGTGCTGTCCTTTACCATCCACCTGTACAAGCCAACAGTGCCTCAGTTTAAAGATCCTGTGCTACTACTCAGCAGGGAGTTATCCCGATGTTGTGGTACTTGGTTGTGATCAATTCCTTCCTTTTAGAGAGCAGCAAGTGGAAAGTCCAAGGTTGTGTCCCCTCCATGCAGCGTCTGTTTGGTTATAGAGCTGCATTTTCAGAAACCCGTATACAGGTTACCTGCTTCACACACAAGTAGGAATGCTGCAGGAAACCGCAGGTTACAGAGTGCGAGTAAATCTCAAGAAAAACAAATTAGGAATCCGTTTAATGTCCTGTTTAATTTTAATACACTTTTATACAATGTCAATATTTTGTTTTACATTTTGATTTTGAAATATAAAAGTTGTGCTAATTCTGACTCCTAGATAGTTGAGTAAGTGTAATTTATACACCTTACTCCTGTCACACACTTGTCAGTCAAGATAATAACTAAAATGGCTGCTTTACTCCTTGTTCATCTCGTGCAGTTTAATCTGAGATGTGTGATTTGCTCCAATAGATTGAAATGGCAATCGAGAACCTGCAGAAATCTGAAGGGATCACGGCTCATAAAAGTACTCTGTTGAACAGCCATGTGAGTATCTGTATTTACTGAAGTTTTACTGTATCCCATCCAGTGAAACTTCAGAATTATGATCCTCTTAGCATTTTCTATATTGAAATGTTACACTGAGAATGATTGCAGTGAAATGCAGGGAAAAGTTTATAGACCATAAAAGTCTATAGCTCAAACGGGATTAGTTCTAATAATAGTCTTAACTCCTAAATACTGCTCATGTCCTCCTGCTCCGTTCATTTGGTGTGACTTTCCAGAAATGAAGTCCCTAGTTTCCTTACTCGTCTGTAATTTTTATCAACCATCCAATGTTCAAAATGAAGAGCAGAGTGGCCAGTGTTTGTTGGTCACAAAAGCATCATCACCCACACTGCAACAGGACAAGTGTTTCCCTGTCAACGCAGGAGGTCCTATAAATGACTTTAACTCCCTCGGCTTGGAATGGTAATATCGGCCAGGGTTCTGGCGACTCCTGTTAGAAGTTGTATTTGTGTAGGTAGCAAACGAGGATTAAGTCGGCCCCTCATACCTGCCTCGTTACCGAGCACCCTGTAGGCACGCATTGTCTTGGATCAGGTGGAAAAACAATGCCCACAAAACATGCCCCAGCACGGAATCAACACCTTCAGAAGAGGGGTGGAAACATTTGGAAGAGTGGGGGGGTGGTAATTTAAAATGTATATATTTCAGATAGTGTGGGTTGGGTTAATGTGCCTTAAGCCCTTCTCTGGGTTGTCCCCTTTTTCTCTGAATTGAACTCTTCGCTTTGACTCACAGTATTAGGGGACATCCTGGCACTGTTTGACGCTAAAGCAATCACTTGAATAAAAAGCTCCTCACTTATGCATGGCCCACAACTGAGAAGTCAGAGTTGGAATAAACGGGTCTTTTTCCGAGTGGCAGGCAGTGACTAGTGGGGTACCGCAGGGATCGGTGCTAGGACCCCAGCTATTCACAATATAAATGATCTAGACGAGGGAACTAGATGTAATATCTCTAAGTTTGCAGACGACACATAGCTGGGTGGGCGTGTGTGCTGTGAGGAGGATGCAGAGAAACTCCAGTATGATTTGGACAGGTTGGGTGATTGGGCAGACACATGGCAGATGCAGTATAATGTGGATAAATGCGAGGTTATCCACTTTGGTGGCAAAAACAGGAAGACAGATTATTATCTGAACGGCAATAGATTGGGAAAAGGGGAAGTGCAACGGGACCTGGGTGTCCTTGTGCACCAGTCGCTGAAGGTAAGCATGCAGGTGCAGCAGGCAGTTAAGAAGGCAAATGGTATGTTGGCCTTCATAGCGAGAGGATTCGAGTACAGGAGCAAGGATGTCTTGCTGCAGTTGTACAGGGCCTTGGTGAGACCACACCTTGAGTATTGTGTGCAGTTTTGTTCGCCTTATCTGAGGAAGGATGTTCTTGCCGTGGAAGAAGTGCAGCGAAGATTCACCAGACTGATACCTGGGATGGCAGGAATAACGTATGAGGAGAGATTGGGTCGATTAGGCTTATATTCGCGAGAGTTTAGAAGAATGAGAGGGGATCTCATTGAAACTTATAAAATTCTAACAGGACTAGACAGACTAGATGCAGGAAGGATGTTCCCGATGGCGGGGGAGTCCAGAACCAGGGGTCACAGTCTAAGGATAAGGGGTAAGCCATTTAGGACAGAAATGAGGAGGAACTTCTTCACCCAGAGAGTGGTGAACCTGTGCAATTCTCTACCACAGAAGGCAGTTGAGGCCAATTCATGAAATATATTCAAGAAGGAGTTAGATATATTTCTTAAAGCTAAAGGGATATGGGGAGAAAGCAGGGACAGGGTACTGAATTTGGATGATCAGCCATGATCTCATTAAATGGCGAAACAGGCTCGAGGGGCCGAATGGCCTACTCCTGCTCCTATCTTCTATGTTTCTGTGTTGCAATCTATAGAAGGAAGAGTGCCTGTCTTGCAGGGTCATCTTCATTCTTTAAGGAGCATCCTTCAAATCTGCCAACCTCTCAGGCATGGGAAAGTTGATAGGGGGTGCCTATCAATGTTGTGATTAAAGATAACATCACAGAACCCCTGAAAGGGAGGCTCTCCTTTCGCCAAATTTTTCACGGAATGTCATAGACCAGTGCAGGTTTACTCTAACCGTGTCTGGCGGATGCTCCTTAAAGGGCTGAAGACTCTACAAGGTAGGTAATCTTTATTTTCCCATGCAACATTCAAGAAAATATCCGAATGTAAAAGTGTGTACTTTTCTTCAATAATCCCCACATGTTTTGGACTAGAAACCGCTTGGTGAAGGTGGCCATTGGGGGCAATGCTTGTGAACGCAGCTCCAGTCACACTTGTTTTCAATGTTTATTTAATTTGTAGCAGAAACGTCAGAATGATTCTGTACTTCTCGCGTGCTAATTTAGTGAGCTGACAAGTTACCCAAGTGTGTTGAAGTTGGTTTAGTCTAACTGTATACAGTATGGATGGGTGACACACTGTCTCTATTCAATGCAGCTTCAGTGGCTCCTCGATAACTACGAGACTGCCGAGGGGGTCAGTCTCCCCCGGAGCTCCCTCTACAACCATTACCTGCGGCACTGCCAAGAACAGAAGCTCGACCCCGTCAATGCAGCTTCATTCGGCAAACTGATTCGTTCTGTCTTCATGGGGCTGAGGACCAGAAGACTGGGAACAAGGTCAGGGTAAAAAAAAAAATTAAACAATTGCACATCCACATAAATGCATGTCAGAAATCCAGTCTTGTTTTAACTTGGCCTCCAGTGAACCTTTGCCCAAGGCGGCATTGTTCAGATCAAGGTTGTTTTAACTATTCTCCTGGAGCTAAGAAATAGCCAGTTGCTACATTGACTGTGAATCATACAGATGTTTTTATTTCCCATTGAAAGCTGAAACGATGCAATGCTCTGGTACTTCACTGAACTTAAAAGACCTAGGGGTAGAAATTAGGTCGCGCCCCATTTGGGGCGCAAATATCGTCCGGACGCAAATATTAGCGCCTGGCGCTAATTATCGGCACTGACGGGAAACTTCACTTTTACCGCCCCGGGAGGTGAGTGGAGCGCTAAAGCAGGCGCTGCACACCTCTCTTAAGGCGCAAAGGCCGAGCAGTGAGGCGCTAACTCGGAGCGCTGGCGAAGCTCATGTAATGTCAGTCAGCAATGGAACACACACACAATGGCACGGGCCAGTTCTTAAAGGGGATGGTTAATCTTGCTTTCCATCCACATCCTGTTCATTGCTGCCTTGAATCTCGGCCTGGAGAGACTTGCACATCAAATGTGCTGGAAAGAACAATGGAGAGCACCAGGCAAAGAGCTCAGAGTGCAGCTCCCACGGTCTCTGCTAAATCGATACAAGGAATGGCAAATCAAAATGAACCTGCAAAGTGCTGCTCAGTACCCAAAACTCCTTCACACAACGTTGAATCTCTCCAGAAGTCTCTCCCTCTCTCTCTCAGAATGCGTAGTTCAAAAATGCCACCAACAATAAAAGACAGGAAGAGGCCCCCCTTTAAATAGCGCCCCCCCCAGCCCCACAGCGATTGATAGCGTTCCAGTCTTCTGGTCGTTGGAAGCGCCAGGCGGTAAGGCAGGGGGCGCCACTCAATTTCCGCTACGGGGCGCCCCAAGGGCGTTGCACCATGGAATGACGTCACAATCTGCGCGCGCAGGTGGTCGCAGCGGTAAGTTTTAGCGCCGCCGCACAATCTCAAGTTAAGTTCTCGAGCGGCGCAAACATCGCTGCGACCGGGCGTTAGCGGCTTTGCGCCCCATTAGCGCCCTCTTAAGGCGCTAACGGGTGGCGCAACCAAGTGAATTTTTACCCCCTAAAGTCACTAATTATACCACTGCAGAGCAAGCCTAGTAATGTGTCTGGCTGAAATTCTGGGCATGAGGATCAAATAGCTGTGTTTAATTGGGAGTGTTGCAGTATTTGTTTCTAGTGAACTTATTCATTCTTTTCTATCTCCTTGATATAAACCCAGTATTTCTATTGCGATGACATATTTGAAATGCATTTCTAAGATGGAAATTAAATGTGCATTTTTCACTTGTTTCAGAAACAAGAAAAACAATCAGTAGAATTATTTTAATTGCTCTTGCTGGTAGTCACTGTTTATCCCTTCACCTATCTTTAGGTTTATATCATTTTCCTGTGTTGCAGGGGAAATTCCAAATATCACTATTACGGGATTCGTCTAAAGCCAGATTCACCTTTGAACCGTTTACAGGAGGACATGCAGTACATGGCAATGCGGCAACAGCCAGTACATCCGAAACAAAGGTACAATCCCAGCGTCCCACTACCCAACCCTCACCCAGGGACCACAGCCCTCAGCAAAGGTACAATCCCAGCGTCCCACTACCCAACCCTCACCCAGGGGCCACAGTGACCCAGGGACCACAGCCCTCAGCAAAGGTACAATCCCAGCGTCCCACTACCCAACCCTCACCCAGGGACCACAGCCCTCAGCAAAGGTACAATCCCAGCGTCCCACTACCCAACCCTCACCCAGGGGCCACAGTGACCCAGGGACCACAGCCCTCAGCAAAGGTACAATCCCAGCGTCCCACTACCCAACCCTCACCCAGGGGCCACAGCCCTCAGCAAAGGTACAATCCCAGCGTCCCACTACCCAACCCTCACCCAGGGGCCACAGCCCTCAGCAAAGGTACAATCCCAGCGTCCCACTAACCAACCCTCACCCAGGGGCCACAGTGACCCAGGGACCACAGCCCTCAGCAAAGGTACAATCCCAGCGTCCCACTAACCAACCCTCACCCAGGGACCACAGCCCTCAGCAAAGGTACAATCCCAGCGTCCCACTACCCAACCCTCACCCAGGGACCACAGCCCTCAGCAAAGGTACAATCCCAGCGTCCCACTACCCAACCCTCACCCAGGGGCCACAGTGACCCAGGGGCCCGACCTCCAGCCAATGTACAATCCAATCCCAGAGTTCAACTACTGCCACCTACTACCCAGGGACCCTAGCCCTCAGCTGCATGGACTGCATGCTCACAGCTCCACTATTAGCATCAACCAAGCTGTGGTTTCCGGACTAAGGATGGGTTGTGGGTGCAAGGTTCGAGGTCGTTGCATGACCCGCTGATGGTACAGTCACAGCATGTGCCGAGGTTGACAATTGTCGATCGTATTAATACTGGTCCGTACTGATTCACTGAACCTGTATCTTTTGTACTTGAAATGGTGTTGACCTCTTGCAGTAATTTGGTTGTAAAGAAAATGAAACAGATCAAGCTTTCTCTCAAAGGCCACATTATAGACTTCATAATGTATGAAAAATAGTCAGGCTTGGCAATTCGTTTGTATATTTTGTAAATAGCTTTTTTTCATAACTTAATTGTTCTAATTATTTCCTTTCTTGGATTAAAACAAATTGGGCAAGTAAGATAACGTCACTATTTCTGATACTTCTGTACAGTTTCCTTTTTTAAGTTTTGTGCTTTTGTCTTTAGGTTTAAACCTATGCAGAAGTTGGATGGTGTAGGAGACACTATGCCTGGAAATGGACAGCATGCCGCTCCAACGACCCCAGAGCAATCTGTTGCTGCACAGAGCCAACACCACCAGCAGTTTCTGGGTCAGTCAATTATTCTCAAGAGGAGCTAATCCTCTCCAGGTTATCTGGGGCCTCATTTTAAATGTGTTTCGGGTTTCCAACGTCATGTAACGCTGCTTCAACTGCAGCACTGACCGTGCTCCACCATTGAGATGCTGCTCCACTCGTCCTCGGCACTCCTGTTCTTTCCTCTTGCTAATGGCTTTCAGCAGATGTTTTTACAATTCTCTGTACTCTCCTTTATTGATTGGCACGCATTAGCATTGGGTTAGTATTTTTTTAGAAGTACTCACAGATTAAAACCTGAACAGAAATGTGTTGCAAGGTTTGAAATATCATGGAGGGATGATGATATGCTGAACAAAAGAGCATCACGTGATATTTTGTGTCTTGTAGCAGCGGCTCAAACCTGAGATCTGTATGAGTACAGCACCTGGCAGTACCAATGCTGGGACCCTAAGCTGACAACTTCTATATTCCGCTAAAGTGATTATGCATATGTAAAACATACTAATATATTTGTTAACGCTCTTTAATTATCGCTCCCACTAGATATGTCTCGTGCACTGCCAGAGTTTATTGATGCAGAGATTGGTGACTCTCCTTTGCCGGAGGATATCACACTGAATGAAGTGAAGACATTACAGATATTGTACAGGGAGCACTGTGAGGTGAGGCGTGCTGAGAGATTGTTGGGGGCGTGGGTGCTTTGAGCACTGTGAGGTGAGGCGTGCTGAGAGATTGTTGGTGGCGTGGGTGCTTTGAGCACTGTGAGGTGAGGCGTGCTGAGAGATTGTTGGTGGCGTGGGTGCTTTGAGCACTGTGAGGTGAGGCGTGCTGAGAGATTGTTGGGGGCGTGGGTGCTTTGAATTGAGCCCCACATCACGTGGCCATTTCAGGGCAAGTGCGGAGCTGATTGTTGTGTTCTCGTACTGTGAGATGCCCTGCCTTGCTATGGACACGTTGCAGTTCTGCTGAATGTGGAGAATCCTTTCATCAACATGATACTTTACTTTAAAAGTTTGTCTTTTTCAATGTTGCCTAGCCTGAAACAAAACCTGTACTTTGAAATTCAATGTTTGTCTCTCCCTTTTACGAAAGGGAAATTTTGCGCAATTGTTTTGTAATCATGAGGGAAGAAATTGGAATAGTCTGAGCACCACAAATCATCTGGTTCTACTTCCCATTCTAACACTAGTGTCCCTTAGCACTTGAGGATTTCTGCTTTTTGATGCTGCTAGATGTGGATCGAGAGCTATAACTTCGACAGACTGGTGGGGGAAATGGGTCTGTAAAACGACAGTGTCCAGTTAGGTGTTAAAAAGCAGTATCAGTTGTATCTTGTTCTAGCCGGTGGTCCAGACCATTACATAGAGTGTCGGAAGTCATGAAAGAGGGTAAAGCACTTGAGGGGAGGCAAGAGGGAAATGGGAATTCCCCCTCTGATCTTTTCCACCCTCCCTTTGTAAAAGCATTCGGCCTCCACATCGGTACTGCTGAGATCAGTAACTGGACTTGTAGGTGCGATCATCACACCTGTCTTTGTAAGATGCGTGCTGCCAGGTTCTTCCAAACAGACTGGCACTACTAACTTAGCACTGACTGTTCACAGAAATAATCCTACTCTTACCTGAATGTCCACACTTTAAAAAAAATTCATTTGTACAGACAAAGCAAAAAACTCTCAGCCTAACTTTACTTACGTGAGAAGTCGCACAACACCAGGTTATAGTCCAACAACTTTATTTGAAATCACAAGCTTTCGGAGCGCTGCTCCTTCGTCACCTGACGAAGGAGCAGCGCTCCGAAAGCTTGTAATTTCAAATAAAGCTGTTGGACTATAACCTGGTGTTGTGCGACTTCTCACATTTGTCCACCCCAGTCCAACACTGGCATCTCCACATCATAATTTTACTTAACTATTGTGTTTCTTACCCAGTGTACAAATCGACTTTTTCATTCTGGCATTGTGCATTTAAAAGGAATCCATGACTCTGGTCTTTGTGCTTCTAACAGTCTGTTCTAGTCCAGCTTCAGTGTCTACCTTCCTAAAATTGAGTCTTTGTTGTACAAAACTTATCCTTGCTGAGTCTGATGCCAAACTCCAATAGGCCAGTGCTTGAAAAGAACTGGAGACTGTCCTTAAGAACATAAGAAATAGGAGCAGGAGTAGGCCATTCGGCCCCTCGAGCCTGCTCCACCATTTAATGAGATCATGGCTGATCCTATTTTGGCCTCAACTCCACTTTCCTGCCTGTTCCCTATAACCCTTGACTCCCCTGTTGCTCAAAAATCCATCTATCTCAACCTTGAATATATTCAATGGCTCAGCTTCCACAGCTGTCTGAGGTAAAGAATTCCAAAGATTCACGACCCTCTGAGAGAAGAAATTCCTCCTCATCTCCGTCTTAAATGGGCGACCCCTTATTCTGAGACTATGCCCCCCTAGTTCTAGATTCCCCCACTAGGGGAAACATCCTCTCTGCATCTACCCTGTCCAACCCCCTCAGAATCTTATATGTTTCAATAAGATCACCTCTCATTCTTCTAAACTCCAATGAGTATAGGCCCAACCTGCTCAACCTTTCCTCATAAGACAACCCTTCATCCCAGGAATCAACCTAGTGAACCTTCGCTGAACTGCCTCCAATGCAAGTATATCCCTCCTTAAATAAGGGGACCAAAACTGTACACAGTACTCCAGGTGTGGTCTCACCAGTGCCCTGTACAGTTGTAGCAAGACTTCCCTACTTTTATACTCCATCCCCCTTGCAATAAAGGCCAACATTCCATTTGCCTTCCTAATTACTTGCTGCACCTGCATGTTAACTTTTTGTGTTTCATGTACAAGGACCCCCAGCATTTTGTAGTCTCTCTCCATTTAAATAATTTTCTTTTCTATTCTTCCTACTAAAGTGGATAACCTCACATTTTCCCATATTATACTCCATCTGCCAAATTCTTGCCCACTCACTTAACCTATCTATATCCCTTTGCAGAATCTTTATGTCCTCACAACTTGCTTTCCCACCTATCTTTGCAATATGACCGTTAACATGCTCTTTTCAAGATGCTGCTTTCAGCTCTTCTTGGAATGAAATGGTTTCATGAATGAATCATATGACTCTTGTTCCTTGGTAACACACTATCCAACCTTGAATTGTATCTCTTGGGATGAGATGTTACATGTAGAATAATGAATCCAATATGTCTTTGCCAGAACTAAAGACTAGCAGCCAGAGATGGGTTGTGTATCCCTGACCTTTTTAAATAAAGTAATATTTTTGAAGAAGTCAAGCAAACAAACTGTTCTGTCTTTGCACTGTGTGGTAGTTGATGAGTAATGGCCTGTAATATTTTAGACTATCTTCCCACAATTGGAAATTACATATTACAATTGTGACAGACCACAGGATGCACAGATGGACAGATAGGTGGCAGATGCAGTTCAACATAAACTAATGTGAAGTAATACATTTTGAAAGTAAGAACCGGAAAAGAGAATCCACCTGAAGTGGTGAGATGTTATTGCAGTCGAAGGGCAAGGGGCCTTGCAGATACACAGATCATCAAAACTGGCCGTACAAGCATTTAATGCCATGAAAAAGGCAAATGGAATCCTTGGTTTTATATCTAGAGGCAGAATATTAAAACAAGGAGGTAATGTTCAACTTGTACAAGACTGTTGGCTGAAGTTGCTGCCTCCATTTTAATAGATTTGTAGTCACGTTGCTGTCCCAATCATAGTCCTTAATCACCTAATTTATAATCAGTCTATTTATGATCTGTCTTTTCTGGTTCTCACAGACGGAATGTCTCCTATCCACCATTTTGTGCTTTGCCTCCATTTTCAACCCGAGCTTTTTAACGCACAAAGCCAAAGAGAAATTCTTATTTCCGTTACAACTTGGGTAATAGGTAGTTTGTATGTATATTGTGATAGGGCAAATGAACTGATTATCAGAATCAAAATGTTCATATTTACAATTGTGGTTGCATTGGATGGAGCAAGTTAGTTTTATCATTAGTAAATGTTAATTGTTATTTCTTTGCATTGTTAGCAATCTAGATAACTGCATCCTTAAGAAGCTACTCCTGTTTACCGAAAATGCACTGCATGGTTTGCTGTGCATTTTCCTAAATGAAGTTTTAATGACCTATCCCACCTCACAGAACAAATGAATGGTTTCCCTTACAGGCAATGCTGGATGTTGTAATAAACCTTCAGTTTCACTACATTGAAAAACTTTGGCAGACTTTTTGGCATTCGACTCCCTCACCTGGTGACGGTGCTTCTGTCACTTCAGTGAGGTAAGTATATTACAAAACTTCGCAACAACCCATTGATTATTTGACCAAACTGAAAGGGCTGATCTTCCACAACGTGAGCTCCTGGCATAGCCTCCCCTCCAGGAGCGTATATTGGCAAATCCTGGTGCGCTGCCTACGGTTATCTACTCATTTTAATAGTTGGAAAATCATGGAATGCAGTTTGACAGCATGCACTCCTGGGGAGGGGGTGGGGGGAGCGGGCCGGGTCGCACATGGGGGGTGGGGGAAGGGTTCTGGGCTTGCTTTCTTGGGGAGGTGAGGGCTGTGTGCTGGCTCTTACTACACTAATGTGTATTCAGACAGTGTTGAATGGTTTCTTATTGATTGACATCCAGGAGTGCTAAGGCTGTCACCCCCACTTATAGCGGGGTTGCAGTCGCTCACAGAGTCTAGTGGCGCTGTCAGGAACTGCTGCTTCTAATGGGAGGGCATTTGCATAAATGACATTGCTGAGACACAAGGGGTTGATTTGAAATTTTCATTTAAAATACTTCAGATTGCATTTGTTCTGACTGATTCGCTGCTGTACCTAAAGATCCAGTCCTGGCTGGAGGAGGAAAGTGTGTCAGTGATTAAGAAGGGAATCCTAGAAGGAATTTGAAGTTCTTTAAATTTTTGTGGAATTTATTTCATTGTTATTTATGAAGTGTTAATTTTAAATGCCAGTTGTCTAATGCTCAATGTTTGGTTTCAAACTTGCTATTGGTTCTTACTGGTAAGAGATAGTATCTGTACATAGATGTTACATGGATCTGCAGCAGAGTGGAATAAATGGGTCAAACTCAGCCAGCAAGACATGCTGTTCAGTTTCTACTTGCTATGTTGGTTGTGACGTTGCTTTGTGTTTCTGATTGTTGTGTAGTGAGGAGGAGAGTGAGGCCGTTTTCCCCAAAGACAAACTCATCAACCTGTGTAAGTTTGAGCCCATCATTAAATGGATGCGGAGTTGTGATCACGTGCTGTACCAGGCGCTGGTGGAAATCCTTATCCCAGATGTGCTGCGACCCGTCCCCAGTGAGTAGTTTGTGATTATTGCTCTTTGCTATTGTGCTTCTGTATTCATGCCCTCACCCCAAGCAGTTGACATGCTATGAGGTTTTTTTTAAATTCATTCTCTGATGTGGGCTTGACCCATTTATTGCCCATCCCTAGTTGCCCAGAGAACGTGGTAAAACGACTGAGGGGCTTGCTAGACCCCTTCAGAGCGCAGTTAAGAGTCAACCATGTTGGTGTGGGACTGGAGTCATATATCAGCCAGACCGGGTAAGGACGGCACGTTTCCTTCCCTAAAGGACATAAGTAAACCAGTTGGGTTTTTATGAGAATCTGACAGTTTCATAGACTCATACAGCATCGAAGGAGGCCATTTGGCCCTTTGTAGCATGTGACGGCTCTTTGTTAGAGCTATACGATTAGTCCCACTCACCTATTCTTTCTCCATAGCCCTGCAAATTTCTCCTTTTCAAGTATTTATCCAATTCCTTTTGTAAGTTATTATTGAATCTGCTTCCACCGCCCTTTCAGGCAGTGCATTCCAGATCATCACAACTCGCTGCATTAAAATAGTGTCTCCTCATCTCCCCCCTTGTCCTTTTGCTAATTATTTTAAATCTGTGTCCTCTGTGACCTTTCTGCCACTGGAAACAGTTTCTCCTTATTTACACTATCAAAACCCCTCATAATTTTGAACACCTCGATTAAATCTCCCCTTAACCTTCTCTGCTTTAAGGAGAACAATCCCAGCTTCTCCAGTCTCTCCACATCGCTGGTACCATTCTGGTCAATCTCCCCTGCAACCTCTCCAGGGCCTCGACATCTTGGTCAGGGTCACTTTCATTGATTTACAGGTTTTTTTAAAAACTGAATTCAAATTCTCAAAATGCCATAGTGGGATTTGAACTCATTATTGGTCCTCTCCTTTGGATTATCAGTCCAGTAACATATATACTCTGGCCTTGCAGAGATGTGTCCCCATGGGTGAACAATTACCTGACTTGCAGTAATCTGCTTACTGGATTTAATCAGTTTTTCACCATGCTACCAAAATCTGATCCAAATAGTGGATATTACCACACAGACCAGGAACTTCACAGACAAACCACTCCTAACTTTATTTCACAGCCATACCCATGATTTCCTGTCCACATAAGTTTTCTTTCTGTGTCGCAATTTGAATTATGTCAACACTTTATAACGCCGAAGCCCTAGCCCAACATTTTAAAATGGAAAAATCAGATGGCAACATCTTGTCGACACCTCGGCCTGTCACGGTGCAGCTACAGGCCTCCCTCCACTAGTGGTGCTATAGTGCAAGTTCCGCTTCTTCTCCTCCCTCCCCGGCCCGGGTCTGCCTGCTATTTTTTTTTTTAATTGATTTGCTGCATTTTAGAAAATTTAAATTTGCATTTTGTTTCATTTTTTACTGTGTGCGGAGTGCTATATTCCACACTCCGTAGAGCACAACATGCCCCCAGCTTCCCTGTAGTGTCCCCATCTTTAGATTTGGTAGACTTACCTGGACTCAAGCCAGTGTGGAAAAAAACGGAAGTTTCAGCCGTACGCGCTGCCTATCCGGCGCAGGCGTTTGAGCAGTCAAGCCCTTTCTTCAGACAACGGAAGTTCCGGTTTCCAGCGCATGCGCAGTGCATGCGTAAAACCGGCACTTCCGTTGGCCCTACGGTGAGTACGCAGCGCGTACACACCCGTAGGGAACGGAATTTCTAGGCCATTAATATCTGAAACAGCAAATGCACACGCAATCCTTACAACAAACACTAGCTAATGGCAAACAATCAGAGACTTGATCACAAAATCTAGACTGATACTCCAGTGTAGTACTGAGGGAGTGCGGCACTGTCCCAGGTGCCATATTTCAGATGAGATGTTAAACAGAGGCCCCGTCTGCCCTCCTCAGGTGGACGTAAAAGATCTTGTGGCACTATTTTGAAGGAGAGCAGGAGAGTTCTCCCCGGTGTCCTGGTCAATACTTATCCCTCAATCAACATCTATAAACAGATGACTCCTTCATTATCCCATGGCTGTTTGTGGGAGCTTGCTGTGCGCAGATTGGCTGCCGCGTTTCTTACATTACAACAGTGACTACACTTCAAAAAGTACTTCATTGGCTGTAAAGCGCTTTGGGACGTCCTGAGGTCATAAAAAGCACTATAGAAAGGCAAGTTCTTTCTTTCTTCCTTTCCACATTCTTCTCTTTATTTCCCTTCACCTGTGCCCAACACTATTCCCTAAGCCACATGCAAGGGCTGTGCCATGTTCCCAGACTCGGTCATTGCCTCGATAGAGCTCACTGCTGGGGAGGAGGGAGCCTTCTTACCTGTTCCCAAGCCCCTGCTCACGTACCTCTCGAGCTGAGTGACGAGGGCTGCAGGGGGAATGCTTGAGGTCGCACAGCATCTTCTCGCCCAACCCCATCAGGTATGCCATTAATTCTTGGTATTTCTTCAGGTGCCTTGACCCAAGCTATTCGGAATTTTGCCAAAAGTCTGGAGGCGTGGCTGATGAGTGCGATGAACGGCTTCCCTCAGCAGATGGTTCGGACCAAGGTGAGACTTAGTATGATCTTTAATCCAACACTGCCACCATTCAAACCGTTCTCAACAAGTTCACCCTGTCAGATTTATTTTCATGGAATGAAAATGAATGCAATTTTTCAATTCCTTTAGAGGATTTAGTTTTGAAAATATACAAAAACCAAATGGGTCCTTGTATTTTTCCTTTCTAATTCTGCTTTACTGTAATCAACTTGGATCCTTTTTCTGTGGGAAAACAAGGTGATGGGCCAAGGTTATGGACAACACTGGCAAGGTTGGGAATAAAAATGAGAAGGTATGTCAGGAAGGAATAGTGGATGATGCTGAGATCGAGTTGTACAAAGCTGAAAGAGTAAAGGAAGGCTGAACTTTGACTCTCTAGAAGAAAATGAAAAAGTTCCTTGTGGGCTCCTTGAACTTCAAGGCCTGGTATTCTTCAGAGCTGTACACTTTCTTAAATAAAAGAAACTGCTAATGTTTATCCTGTTTGTCGTGTTTCAAGATTTTTAGCTGTTTGTCCACGGAAGGATTTAGGTATATTTTTATTGAGCTAAATTTGTCTTGCAAGGGATTAAATCCACAGAACAGCCGTTGCTGGGGATGCGGATTAGAATTCAGACACAGCATCTATTCAGATTACTTGTAATGATGGAGGTTCACTAAAAACATCCCAATAAATGTTCACACATGAGGTGTTGGAACGGCCCTGCTCGGTTGAGCTCAGCAGGAGGGTGGATGTTCGATTTGATTGGCAGTTCAACTGGCCAATCCCTGAACACCGACCTAGAGGAGGGTCGGCGGTCAGTCTGTTGGCATTCTGCCCAACAAAGAAAGGACGCGGGAAAATGCACAGGCAGCCTGTTTTGAGCTATTGGAGAAGCCAGGCCTGGAGAGTGAGGGTACTCTAATTTCAGGGCTGACCCATTTGACAGTTTTCTGTTCCAAAGAGTGCATTTAGGCCACTAACAGAGACAGTGTGGCGAACTTTATTATTTGCCATGTTACAAGGAGTGTCATGAAAATAAGTCGAAATAAGGTGAGATTTATTTTAAATTTTACTCTCTCACTGTGAAATAAATCAGCCTATTGAGTTATATTTGGTTCTGTTTCATTAAAATGTTTATCAGATGGCTTTTAGAAGGTTGGAGAAGAGCACATGATGGAACATGCGAGATTATATTATCCAGCTTGATTGTTACGGCCCTCGGGCGCGCTATCATATCGGCAGTAAAGGTAGACCCCTGATCGTAGGGGACACTGGGTCCACTTACAGGAGAGACCAGCACTCCAAACCCAAGAGATTATTTGGAGAAATCCCAAAATTTGTAACTAAAGTTTCTCTATTAGCAATCAAATGGTGAGGATAAAATTATTTGCCCATCTGGTCATTTATTTTGGGAAGAGGTACTGAATAACGGACTGAAGTATTTTTTAAATAGCAATGCAGAAAGTGAAACCACCTTCAATGCAATTGGCCTGTAATTGAAGCTGTTTAACCTATCAGCATTATTGAGGAACAAACCCATCATGGTAAACCATCGACTTCTTTTATCTGGAAAGTACACATTGCACATCCATAATACTACGTTGTTGATAGTTCACCCTAATGGAACCAAATTACTTGCATGGACTTCATTCACTGGGCCTTTATTGGCCATTAATTTAGTTTATTTGGAACTTGTTTTGTCCAGCTGAGGATATGGTATGAGGATTGTGATATGTGGGTGTTGGGAAGTGTGGGTGTGATGCACCGTGAGTAGTAGTTTGCTGACTGATTGATTGATTGCTTTATTGTGTTTTTTTTAAGGTGGGAGTAGTTAGTGCCTTTGCACAAACATTGCGCAGGTACACATCCCTGAACCACCTCGCACAGGCTGCCAGAGCCGTACTACAGAACACGTCACAAATCAACCAGATGCTCAGTGACCTCAACCGTGTTGACTTTGCCAACGTACAGGTAAGATCTCCCAGCTAGGCTGTTACTTTGCATCATCTCCTTGTCAATCCCTTTCCCCACCCCTCTACCCTCATCTCCAACACCAAATACAAACAGCCATGGATTTCTTAAGTTTGAGGCAATCCATCCAGCTACCTCTGCCGGCAATCCTCTGCCTGCCCTCCTGCTGCCGGCTGCCCTTGCTCACCCTATTTCTCATACCCGAATTTGTAGTTTCTCTCCCATCTACCCTATCCCCTCCAAGGTCAACTCATGACACCCACCACCAGCTCATTCAATCCCCTCCCCACCTAATTCTTGACTGCCTAATTCTCTTTACTGGCATCCATGCTTAATACTCCCTTTGCTCAAGCACCATCCCTCTTCCTTTCAAAACTGCTGTCTTTATCCCTCTCCTTCCTCAAAAAGCCTACTGTTGACCCTTCCCACCCCCCGCCAATGTCTGTCTTGTCTCTAGCCTCCCTTTCCTCTCTAAGGTCCTTGAACATGTTGCCAGCTGTGTGCCCATCTCTCCCAAAACTCCCTGTTTGAATTCTTTCAGTCTGGCTTCTGCCCATCTCACAGTGCTAAAAACACCCTGGCCAAAATCATAAACAATATCCTCTGTGACAGCGACCACTGTCCACTATGCATTATCTTTCCTGGTCCTCCTCGATCTCTCCACAGCTTTCGACACTGGCGACAATGCTGTTCTCCCCCATTGTGCAGCTCTGTGGGACTGCCCTTGCATGGTTCCACTCTCACTTGTCCCAAAGTAGCCAGTGGATCTCCAGTAACATGTTTTTTTTCCACCAGCCCTGCAGTCACCTTCAGAGTTCCCCAAGGATCTATTATCCTTCGGCCCCTCCTCTTCCTCATATACCTGCTGCCCTCAGTAACATCATCCACAGGCACATGGTCAGCTTCCCTATGTATGTGAATGATGTCCATATCTACCTTTCCTCTAATTCCCTTGACCAAATGGCCACCTCTGTCCTGTCACACTGTCTGATATTAAGTCGTGGATTAGTCAAAATTTCCCCCAACTTGACATCAGGAAGACTGAAGCCTTCCATTTTTAGTTCCCGCCATTAACTCTGGTTCCTTGTCAATGATTCCGACTCCTTCCTGGTAACTCAATTAGGCTGAATCAGGGTGTGCAAAACCTTGATTTATCCAATGTCCTTTTTACTGGTATCTCATCCCCATCTCACCGTTAATTCCAACCTATTCAAAACTCAGCTGCCCATATCCTGTCCTGCATTGAGTCTCGCTCAACAATCATCCCTGTACACACGGATCTATACCACCTCCCTTTCCCCACTGAATTTCAAATCCTATTCCTCACCTTCCAATCTCCTCTGCCCTTGTATCCCTTCCCTCAGCCTTTGATGCTCCAACTCTGGCTTTCTATTCATCTCCTTTCTCTCCCTCCCCAGACCATTAGAGGCTGATCCTTCAATCACCTCAGTCCCATTCTTTCGAACTCCCTGCTTAAACCCCTTTGCCTATCTACTTCTCGCCGTGCCTTGAAAAGACGCCTTGAAATACATGTCCAGGTCTCTGGTTAACTCTCCCACCATGACTCGCCATTTGTTCCATTTTTTTCTCCTCTGTGAAATGCTTTGCAATGTTTTTCTACATTAAAGGCACTCTATAAATGCAACTTATTGTTAAAGGCACTAAGTAAATGCTGCTTCTTGGATTACTTTTTCTTAATTTCCCTCTTGTTTTACCCTCCCCTCCTCTCCTGGGATGTTTCCACAGATTCCAGCCTCCTTCCTGCTGTTTGGCAGAGAACCCAGACAGTGGATGTCTGAGAGAGGAGAGATGGCCCGTGACAGATTGGTCATAGGAATTCTTTCAACTCAGAAGAGATTCTGGGGTAAAAATTGGTTAGCGCCCCCTTTCGCTGGGGCGCTAATTTTAGCGCCCCGAAATAGTTAGAACCCCCGTGGCCGATTTTCCCAGGTAGCGCCCCGAGAGGGAGGAGGGACGCTATTGGAAGCGCCCCGCGTCCCTCTTGGGGCGCTGCGAGCCAATATCACGGCGCTACGTGTCACAGCGTCACGGTACTGCAGGCCTTCCTCCCCTTATTAAAGGGGAAGGGCCTGGCGCAGTGCGTCCCGGCGCCCAGCTGGGCCACGGAGAGCAGCCGGCACCCCACGGGGGGGCTTCACGGGGGCCGGGGACGGCAACGGGGGCAGGTGCTGGCAGGCGGCCAGCAACAAAAATGGCTGCCCGCCACCTCCCCTTTAACTAGTTCCGCCCCGACCGCAGGTAGGCCCCCCTGACCCCGGCGGACATGGCGTCCAGCGGTAAGTCGGAGAGGCGTCACCCAATATTACAGTCGGGGCACTGCGCACAGCGATGATGCCGAATTTAGCCCCCTCTATATTTTAATATTTCTTCACGGGAGTTGCTAGCTTGGCAGTATTGTGAGAAGCTTAAAATGTCTCCTTTACTTTCTGCAAGATCTCCCTTTGCTCAGTTTGGATTTCAGAACAAAGCGGGGGTATAGTTTGGGCCCCTTATTGAGCTAACCAGCTTGGCCATTGGGCAACTCTATGTACAAGATTCACATCACAGATGTTGGCTCAAAATCAGTGTGACTTCAAGATCGACTAGAGATTCTCGACATGTTATTGTTTTGTAACAGATTCTTTAAGCTAAGTGAGAAGCACTGTGATTTATCTATTGCTGTTGTTTTTGCTTATGCTTCTTCTAATATTTTAGATAAAGCTGATTTGCAGTGGCCTGAGTGATGGGGTTTGTCAGATTACTCGTGCATCATTCGTAGAGGCCTGTAGTTACATATATATACAAACAATGACAGACAGGAAATGTCCTACTGGTCCACCCAGCCTGTCCCACACAACTAGAGGGTGAACCAAGCTCTTGTTCACCTGGGACACTCCCACGTTCATTTACACACAAAGTTACATTTCAGTTTCTACAAATCTTAACAGCAGTATCACAGTTGAGCCTGATCTTGCTCTCGCCCCACATCTACACATAGATACTTTCACTGGACGGTGATCAGGAGCACACTGATTGTTTTCTTCTTGTTCAGCTTCAAGTTCAGTCAGGCCAACTACTGCTGCAGAGGAGATGGGCTAACTCAGCATAATCAGAGATTACAATTGGAACTTTCTGATCTGTATGTAGTGATGTATGCACAATCCCCTTATCTGCACGTGATCTGTAGTACCACAACAGCAATACATTTACTAACAAAATTATTGCTGTTTTTTAAGATACATTTGTCTTAAAAGCAGATTCTTGCGGTATGGGATTTATTTTGCTGTTTGAATGAAGAAAATATCAAAGATGAAGTCATTGTTTATGGTCAGAGGTTAGTTATGAGGTGGTGAGAGGTAAAAATACTGTGTCAGAAGGAGCAAGTATTATCAAAATGAGAAAACCTGGAAAAAGAATAAGGGTCAAGATTCCAAAAACTGGAGTCAGGATTGAGCGGTGTGCAGAATGCACAAAACACTCAAAACAGAATTGGAAATTTAGAAGCATTAATAACTATAGAGGGATGTGATGTAGTAGTTATAACAGAGATACAGCTTAGGTTTGGACAGGACTGGGAACTTAATACTCCTGGTTGTAATATTTTCAGGAGATTTGGGGAGGGGGGTTGGGGTGGAAGTGTTGGTGAAGGATTCTATTACAGCACTAGAACATAAGGGAGTGTTAAGACACAATCCATATGGATAGAAATACTATTCTACAATGGAGATTGTAAAGAGATATGTAAAAATGTGGCAGTAATATTGGGTGATTCTAACTAGCCCAGGGTGCACTGGGCTAAAGGTAACGCTTGTAACCACAGTGGAGAACACATTTTAGAATCCAGGACTGCTTCCTCAATCAGTCTGTTTCTAGCCCAATACAATAAGGACCATTGTTTGATTTAGTTCTGGGAAATGAAGTGGGAGAACAATTAGAAAATAGTGACCCCAGTATAGTTCGGGTCAGCGTAAGAACAGAAAAGGAAAATGAAGAGTCTAAAGGTAATGGTGCTGGATTGGAAAAGGGCAAAGTTCAGACCCAAATTAACTGGGCAGAAAAGTTAGCAAACTAGTCGACAGATCAGCAGTGGAACACTTCAAATGTAAGAGAGTACAAAATAAATATATCCCTATAAGGTGAAAAGGGGCTGCATCAAAGTGTAGAGTTCCATGGATAGAGTAACTTACATTTCAAAAGGAAGGCATTCGATACAGTTAGTGCCAACAATACTGAACAATACAATATGAGCAATATAGCAAACGTAATTCAGGCCGATTATCATTCTTTGGTTTTGTTGTAACAGGAGCAAGCATCGTGGGTTTGTCAGTGTGAGGAGGGAATGGTGCAACGACTGGAACAGGATTTTAAGATGACTCTACAGCAACAGAGCTCCCTCGACGAGTGGGCGTCCTGGCTTGATAACGTAGTGAATCAGGTCCTGAAGCCCCACGAAGGCAGCCCCAGCTTCCCCAAGGCTGCCCGCCAATTCCTGCTAAAATGGTCCTTCTACAGGTTTGTAAGCTGACAGTTGCGTCCCTTCTGGGCTCTTTGTGCTAATCTAGTGGGACAGTAGAGTCCCCTGAGATAGCTGAAGAATTGCTGAATTACCTGGACAATATTTGCAAGTAGGCAGAACCACGACAGGTGAAAACCCATACCGATAAGTGCTATACATTGGAAGAAAAAGATGGGGGACATACTTAATGGTGTTGAACTCTCGAGGGAAGAGACTGAAAAAGGTCTGGGAGCTCAACAGAACAGGTTCAGTCACTGCAGTGCAGAAATGAAGAGAGTAAGCAGAATGCTGAGTCTTGCCAGATCAGTAGACTAAGTGTCAGGCCATCATACTGAAGCTGCATGGTGCTCTAGTCAGACTGCATCTTGAAGACTGCCTTCAGTTCTAGTTACCGAGGCACAAGGGCGACATGGAAGCCCTGGAAGTGTAGAGAAGAGCCACGGTGTGGATCCCTAGTGCCGGAGGACTGAGTTATGAGGAGAAGGTAGAACAACTTCTGCTTCGAAAGGAGCCAAATGAGAGGGGACCTTATTTGGGTTAATAATGCAAAATGGAATTGAAACGGTTAATCCCGAGCATTATTTCAGATTAAATCATAACTACAGGACAAGGGAGCGTGGGTATGAACTGGTAAAAGAGAAGTTCAGGGCTGAAGCCAGGAAGCCCTTCTTCAGAGTGATTGATACTCCTACTTCTTGTGTTCTTTAGATTTGAGGTGAGGATCAGATCAGCCATGATCTTATTGAATGGCGGAGCAGGCTCGAAGGGCCGATTGGCCTACTCCTGCTCCTATTTCTTATGTTCTTATGTTCTTATACCTGGAATGGTCGACAGGTAGAGTAATGGAGGCAAAACTGGAGTCATTCCAAGAGGCAATCAGACACTGAAGAGGGGGAAGAATCACAGGTTCTATGATAGGGTGAGCTAGATGGGCTGAATGGCCTCTCTCAGGTACTTTGTGACATGTAGCGACCTAGCTACTCACAAATGGAATTAAGGTTATTAATTATAATATGAGGAGATGGTATGTTGGGTGATCTCCATGTTCAGATTTGATTATCTAAAGGCAATGCTCAGGAACAAAGGCACTCGTGTGTTTGGGTGCTGCCCACTGAAAATGTGTCCTTTCCCCACCGTCAACCCATCATCCTGGTTCTGACCGTTCAAACCCAGAATTTGCAGAATCCCGCAGGCTACTATTGGATCTTTGTTTGAAAGTAAAATTGTGGAGCTGGATTCCCTCACCTTTAGCAGTTGGCAGTCACTATCCTCAGCACTGGGCTCAGGTTAAAAGGGCAAGAGTTTCTTGTGTAGCCCGTGGGTCTCTGAGCACCAATACCAGGGATTGATTAACAAGTATCAAAGAATTCTAAATCTTTACAATGGTCTCTCAAAGGATATATATATGAATTAGAAAACTAGTGTCCCATTTGTTTCCCATCATTTTAAAACTTATGGGAGATTGTCTATGCTGCCTTACTTCAGTCTAAACTTTTAGGGGGAAAAATTGAGTCGCGCCCCCTTTGGGGCGCTAACTTCACCGGGATGCTACTTTTAGCGCCCCAAAAAAATTAGCACCCCGCGGCCGAAATTCATCAGTAGCGCCCCACACTCTGCGGCATGTCACGTCGCGGTACTGCAGGCCTTCCTCCCCTTCTTAAAGGGGAAGGGCCTAGCGCAGCGCGACCCAGGGCCCAGCTGGGCCACCAGGGATTGGAGTGCCGGCAAAAGAGCCCGGCACTCGAGAAATGCCGGGCTCACGGAGCGCAGCCGGCACTCCGCGGGGGGGGGGGGCTTCAGAGGAGGCCGGGGACGGCAGAGGGGGCAGGTGCTGGCAGGCGGCCAGCAACAAAAATGGCCGCCCGGCACCTCCCCTTTAATTAGCACCGCCCCGGCCGCAGGTAGGCCCCCCCTAACCCTGTCGGACATAGCGTCCGGCGGTAAGTCAGGGGGCGCTACCGAAGATCGCAGGCGGGGCGCTCACGGTTACTGCCGCCGCTAACCTCCTGCTGAATTTCGCGAGAGGCGTTGGCGGCACCGCGCCCGGGCGCTAGTTGCTTTGCGCCCCGTTAGCGTCCTCTTGGGGACGCTAACGGGAGGCGCAAAGCAACAGAATTTTTCCCCCCTAATCTTTTAAATATTACTGATATGAGAATTTATATTTAAACAAAAATAGTGTGGGTGGCTCGTGATCTAATGCAGCACCCAGTGTGGGTGGCTCGGTGATCTAATGCAGCACCCAGTGTGGGTGGCTCGTGATCTAATGCAGCACCCAGTGTGGGTGGCTCGTGATCTAATGCAGCACCCAGTGTGGGTGGCTCGTGATCTAATGCAGCACCCAGTGTGGGTGGCTCGTGATCTAATGCAGCACCCAGTGTGGGTGGCTCGTGATCTAATGCAGCACCCAGTGTGGGTGACTCGTGATCTAATGCAGCACCCAGTGTGGGTGGCTCGTGATCTAATGCAGCACCCAGTGTGGGTGGCTCGTGATCTAATGCAGCACCCAGTGTGGGTGACTCGTGATCTAATGCAGCACCCAGTGTGGGTGGCTCGTGATCTAATGCAGCACCCAGTGTGGGTGACTCGTGATCTAATGCAGCACCCAGTGTGGGTGGCTCGTGATCTAATGCAGCACCCAGTGTGGGTGGCTCGTGATCTAATGCAGCACCCAGTGTGGGTGACTCGTGATCTAATGCAGCACCCAGTGTGGGTGGCTCGTGATCTAATGCAGCACCCAGTGTGGGTGGCTCGTGATCTAATGCAGCACCCAGTGTGGGTGGCTCGTGATCTAATGCAGCACCCAGTGTGGGTGGCTCGTGATCTAATGCAGCACCCAGTGTGGGAGCACTAAGCCTCACCAGTGAAGAAGGTGCTAGGTTCAGTTCACAGTCTGTGCTGGGGGGCTGATCACAGCTGGGCAGCAGTAGAGCGGTCCTGCAAGAAGCCTCCGCGCCCTTGGGCTCAGCAGGGGAGGCCGTCTAATGACCCTTGCTGGAGAGCGTATGGATGGTTGGTGAGCACAGGATTGGGCTCGGGTGCTAATTCCCCCCCCCCCCCCACCCCGCAATAGTCAAATAGCTTGCCAGCACCATCTGGACGTGTGCATGAAGAATGGGCAAAGTGCCAGAGTATTGCGTGCCCATGGAAACACCCCCCAGCAAGATTCAGCACCTTGGGGGGGAAAAGGAGAGGCTGAAAGAACATAAGCATCAAAGTAAACTGCCCTATTGAGTTTATGTTTGAAACTACAGTGGCAGCCAATAAACGTTCACCTTTGTGTGTGTGTCCTGTTCCACCCGCGGAGGCTGCAGATTCGAGAGCTGTTTCACAGGTGTATTTTATATTTTAAGTTGTTCCTGTAACGCTTTTATTTCAGTTCCATGGTGATTCGTGACCTGACCTTGCGTAGTGCCGCCAGCTTCGGTTCCTTCCACCTGATCCGGCTGCTTTACGATGAGTACATGTTTTACCTGGTGGAGCATCGTGTAGCCCTCGCAACAGGCGAGACTCCTATAGCAGTGATGGGAGAGGTATGCAAATGACCAGTAGTGTGATCTTTAACCAGTGTGGGCTGGCAGGTGCCTTTGATGGAGGATGGAAAATGTATACATTTTTCAGTTTAAGTGGGGAATATTCATGAAGAAATATTTAATTTGCATTTACATGATGCATAAAAATGTCCCAAAGTGCTTCCCAGAGCCATGAAGGAAACTCATACCAAGCCAAGAAGGAGAGATTAGGAGAGGCTGAGCATTGGAATAGTCAAGTCTGGAGGTGACAGAGGCATGTATGAATGTTTCAGTGGCAGGGGAATGCAGGAGACGTTAGTGGCCAAGGAGGGTTGCAATTGATGACGAAGGTACGGAGTTTGTGCCAAGAGCCCAAGGTATTAGCTTCAGTTGTTCCAATATTTAGCTGGAGGAAATGAGACTGGATATTGGACAAGCAGTCTGACAGCATAGAGGCAGTGGGGCGAGGAGGGATGAGGTTGAGAGGGTGGTGGGGAGGTAGAGCTGGGTGTTATCAGCGTACATGTGGAAGCTGACCCCCATGTCTACGGATAATGTTACCCAGGGGCAGTATGTAAGTGAGGTCGAGGAGGGAGCCAAGGATAGATCTTGGGGGAAGAGAACCCAATCTGGCTGAATATCTTACAGCAAAGGCACGGGTTTTTAACGATCTGTTCTAAGAGAGCTTTTTGGAGACGGGAATATGTATCTGGGAAAATTTACATGATTTGTTTTAAACTGTTGATCAGTTTAAGTTATATAGCAAAACTATGAAGTATTCTCCAAGTTAAATGAATCTGGACCAGAGTGCCAAAGAGTTCTAATGCTGTACATTCTGTCTCTCCTAGTTTGGTGATCTCAGTTCTATATCTCCTCTACAGATGGAGAAAGGTAAGAGCTTTCTGAGCGTGGTGCTGGTGGGGTATCTGCGAGCTTCGGGTATGGAGATTCTCAGTGCTACAAATCCGATTATAATGACAATAGACCTGTGGCAACTGTTGTAGTTTGAGCCTCTTAACTAAAGACAAGTGTTAAATATTAAATAATTATTTTGCTTCAGTATTTACCAGGGAGATAGAACAGGTGGACATAACGTTGGATGATGAGATTAGTAATGAGATAAGTGCATTTAAAATAAAAAGAGGGGATATATTAAATAAACTAATCAAACTCAAAGAGGATAAAACCCCTGGTCCGGATGGATTGCATCCACGCATTTTAAAAGAATCTAGGGAAGAGATTGCAGAGGCATTACTACACATTATTTAATAATTCGTTAGAAAAAGGTGTAGTACCAGAGGACTGGCGGATAGCTAACATAATACCTATATTTAAGAAGGGGGATAGAACATGTCCAGGGAATTATAGACCAGTCAGCTTAACATCGGTGGTAGGAAAAATAATGGAATCCCTACTAAGGAGAGAATAGAAGAACATCTAGAAACCAAAAACATAGTAAGGAATAGTCAGCATGGATTTCAAAAGGGAAAGTCTTGCTTGACCAACCTCATTGAATTTTTTGAAGAGGTAACAGAGAGAGTAGACAACGGTAATGCAGTAGATGTAATTTATCTAGATTTTCAAAAGGCCTTCGATAAGGTACCCCATAATAGACTAATGAATAAGGTCAGAGAATGCAGAGTCAGGGGACAAGTAGCAGAATGGATAGCTAGCTGGCTTCAAGACAGAAAGCAAAGAGATGGAGTAAAAGGTAGCTATTCACAGTGGCAGAAGGTGGGTACTGGTGTTCCACAAGGATCAGTGCTGGGACCACTGCTGTTTACAATTTACATTAACGATTTAGACTTTGGAATCAAAAACACAATTTCTAAATTTGCGGACGACACCAATTGGTGGGGATAGTCAATACTGAGGAGGATTGCAACAAATTACAGGAGGACATTAATAAACTTGCAGAATGGGCAAATAAAGTTCAACACAGACAAATGTGAGGTATTACATTTTGGTGGGAAGAATAGGGAGGTCACTTATCATTTGGAGGGTGCAAGTGTAGGTGGGGTAGAGGAACAAAGGGATCTCGGAGTACAAATACACAAATCACTAAAAGTTGCGACACAGGTTAGCAAGGCCATAAAAAGCAAACCAAGCACTAGGGTTTATTTCTAGAGGTATAGATTTGAAAAGTAGGGAAGTTATGCTAAACCTGTATCAAACCTTGGTTAGACCACACTTGGAGTGCTGCGTACAGTTCTGGTCACCATATTATAAAAAGGATATAGATGCACTGGAGAGGATGCAGAGACGATTTACAAGGATGATACCAGAAATGCATGGGTTTACCTATCAGGAAAGGATGAACGGGCTGGGTCTCTTTTCTCTTGAAAAGAGAAGGCTGAGGGGTGACCTAATAGAGGTCTATAAAATTATGAAAGGTTTTGATAGTGGATACAGAGAGAATGTTTCCACTTGTGGGGAAGAGCATAACTAGAGGCCATCAATATAAGATAGTCACCAAGAAATTAAATAGGGAATTCAGGAAAACTTCTTTACCCAGAGAGTGGTGAGAATGTGGAACTCGCTACTACAGGGAGTGGTTGAAGTGAATAGTATAGATGCATTTTAAGGGGAGGCTGGACAAACATATGAGGGAGAAGGGAATAGAGGGTTATTCTGATAGATTTAGATGAGGAAAGACGGGAGGAGGTTCGAGTGGAGCATGGACTGGTTGGGCCGGATGGCCTGCTTCTGTGCTGTATATCCTATGTAATCCTATGTAATATTTGTTCAGAAATGTATCTGAACCTTCAGCCTTCTACTTGCTCCCGGGGTATCAATTACTTTTGGATAATGGATGGAAGTTCCATTTAATAGCTTACCTAAAGCAGTCTTGCTGTATAAACACAAGGAGTCGGGCTGGGGAGAGGGTGAAAGGGAGTTTATTATCTTGTCACCTTGATGGGAGGGGGGTGGGAAATTGGTTTTGATTGGTGTGGTAGTTTGCTGGCTTTAGTTTCTCAATCGGCCATGTCTCGTGAACGGGGATGTAACTTGTATTCCAAAGTCCAGTTTGTGGCATTTTGTGACTCTGCTGTCAATGAATTTTTGAGCAGATGACGGGAGTGGGATGGAGAGCGAGGTGGATACCGATTCGAGAGGAGTGAGTGAGCCTCCTGTCAAGCGGGAGCGTGTGGATCTCAACCATTCCCTTCAGGAGCTGGACGTCTCTGCTCACCAGGAACTGATGAATTCAATATAATCGAATCGGACTGAAACGATCGAAACCTCCAGCGAAACACACACATCTGTCCAGGACTCCGGGTCAGGAAGAATAACCCAACCTCCAGGCTTTGGCTGAGGCCTGGTTAAGACCACAGAAACTAAATGTACAAGGTGCACGCGTTAGTCCCGTGTATTACACCTCCAGCCCTCGATGACTGGGTGCAGTGGTAGTCGACGTGTCTTTGACGTTATCAGGGCAGTGATGATCCAGCGGGAAGAATAGAATCGGCCAAAGGAGTCCTTGTCCACTGGAATGAAATAGCTGTAGCTGCTTAGTGTGCAGAGTCCAAGCAAAATATTTTGCAGTGACCGTTTTAACGTTGAGATGAAAATAGTTTAGGGTTTCACAGTCCTGGTTCAAAGTAATGCTTTATTCATTATCGCAGAACCACTGGTGTTAAACACGTATCTTCAGAGCAAAGGCAGCTGGGAGTTTAACTGGCCGCTAACTCAAGCGTAGCAGGAAACTCATTCAATGTTCTATTTTTGTAAATAGAAGAAAACATTTACTTTTGTAATTGTTTTTGTATCTTTCGCCCCTCCCCAGTGTCACTTCACACCCCCCGCCCCCCCCCCCCCCCCCCCCACAATCGGCAGGCTGACTGTACCACTCCAGTCTTTCTGGAGATGTGCTTTGCGAGGTTCAATTCCTTTTGTTAATTTTAATTTAACTCTGCATGTGCAAGGAGCTGCATCTGGCCTGTGGAGCTGCACATCTGGCTGGCCCGCTAGGAATAATCAGGCTCCTGCAACGGGCCCAGCGCCCTATCACCAGAGTTCATTGACTGGCCACGAGTTGAGTGGGGTGGAGAGAGAGAGGGTTAGCAGGAGGAAGGTGAAAGCTTACCTTTCTAGCAGTTTACTTCCTTCGGCTGGGAGACTGACTGAATGGAATCATGGACTTGTCCACAGTGACAGCTGCCTCTGGCAATCAGCGTTGAGTACGAGTTGGATTGACCTATCCGCTTTGCCCAAACCCTCCAACATTAGACACTTTGGTTCTGTGGGCCTTACCGTGCAAGCCAGCTCCAGCAAGCATTTCTCAGCATGCTGTTACTGAGGGAAAATTGCCTTATTAGATCATTACTTCACCCATTTTCTGGTTAAAAATGAGCCTAGCTGCCCAACACATTAGCTAGCGATGAGGTAATTGCTTGCCTTTAGTGGGGTATGGTACCATTTTGTGCATCAGGGATACCAGTACATGCATTACACTGTGCCTTAGGGAAAATACTGGGATATTCGATGAAATGTGCCTGCACTGGTCAGAGACCCAGAGACTGTGAACTAACTTTTAAAACCTGACATTTATACCTATTTTTGCTACTGATGGTTCAGTAACATCAAACATTGCTTACAATTGCAATTGCTAAATATACAAAGTAACCTAAGAAAAGTATCTTGTCTACTTGTCCCTCCAGTTTTGTGTCGTATATTGCAGTTTAAAAAAAAATTAATATAGTACTTTGTTAATGGGAGGAAAATTACAGTGAGGCCAGAGCACGGGTTCTGGTGTCTGCAGCCTTATTTGTTCTTAAGCAGGGAATTTTGTTTAGATTTTTGGTCAGTAATAAGTCTGACTGCGATTGAGACCAGATACGCTAACGTAATTGGGACTCAGGAAGGGGACCAACGTTTGTGTGGGTTTAAGTTTTGTGCCAAGTCCACTGCTCCTCATCCAGTTGTCATTTTTGAATTGTGATTGGATCAATTCCACGAAACCTAAACATCTTACCTGGGCAGTGGACCCGATTTACATACAGCACTGCCTTAGAATGGGTGAACAAACAAGTTTTGTGATCAAGTAATAAGGTCTATGGGTTTTCTTTCTTTTCCCTGTCCCCATTTCCCAGGCAAATTTATTTTTGTATGAAGGTAAATTCAGAGATTCCCGTCCCTCCAGTGGGGAGCTGCACTTCCAGATTGGCGTAGGTTGGAGAAGCAGGCTCCAGGGTCTGGCGCTGTGTGTCCCACACACACATACCCTGGGAGTGCAGGGTGCTGGATTTATCTTATAGTCACAAGTGCACTTTCAGTTTATTTACTATAATTGTGATTGTTAAAGATTTTCAGTCATTTCCCGGTCTGTTTTCTCGCCCATGAGTTTTTGTGAAGCAGCCAACCAGTAATAAAGGCTTTCTTGAGCATTCTCTGCTGCCCGGGGGAATTGGCAGACAGTTAGCGGGGGGAGGGTTTGGTGTGTCACTGGTTAGTGTCTTAATGTTGTAATCATGACATCACGTGGAAAAACTGGCAAGTTTTAATGCTTTGAAATGACCAAGTTTGTGTAAAGATCCAATCTTGTCACTTGATCTTGAAGCGTGTGTCTGTCTGCAGACTGCTAGCGATTGTATGTTGGTGCACATTCAGTCGATGCTTGCTGCTTGTCTATCACCGACTCGCAGTGTTGCCACATGCACCTGGGAACTTTAACCAGAATCATGAAGCCCAGTCTCGCCATGTGGAACTTCTCAATACTCCTGATCCACCATCCACCGTCAGCCATTCACATACTGCTCTCCGCTTACTCGTGAGGTTTGAACAAATGTGCTGGGAATCCATTCGAGGTTGTAAACCAATGGCGATTCCATTTTGTGAAGCTCATCTGCGTGACTGGCTGATTGTGTTAAATGCAATTAGTAAACCTTTCACCTTTTCTTAAATCCATAAAATCAGACACGCGACACACCCAAACCTCAAAGGTTGTGCATCAACTCCGAATGTGACGGTGGAGGAGAGCTAAATTAATATATTGGAGGTGAATAGTTGCGAATGGTCTGGTCCTGTTTCTAGAGGGTAGGGGTTTGAACATGTGCATTGGAGTGGCTTAACTGGAATCTACTGGTCTGAGTGGATTTCACATGAACTTGTAGCCCAGCAGTTTTGTTTTGAACCAAAATTTCTTTTTAAATGTTCGATGTTTCTAACCGATTCTTTACCGCTGAAGCTGAGAAAAGATGCATTTCAATGTAATTTTCCAGGGAATAGTTTTGTCTCATCTCTTTGCTTCAGTTTTTTAAAAAAACTGTTTGGAAAATATACTGATGTAAATTTTTTAGATGTATAATCTTATTTTGTAATACCCAAGTGCTCCCAAAACAGGCACACGTTCTTAGTTTTTTACCTGCCTTTGCTGATAATTTCTGTGTTGTAAATTTTTACTTTGTGTAGTACACAGTTTTGCAATAGAGCAAAAATTACCCAAACCAGTTGGCAAAGGGGTTGTTTTGCCCATGATCAATGTGCAAACAATGAAAAGTGCGCAATACCTTTTAAAACTTAAAACTCAATTCATGTAGCTGGTTTCTTGGTGCAGTGTATTGGGCTTTGCGATACTGGCTGTTTCGGTTGTATGGGAACATAGGAACAGGAGGAGGCCATTCAGCCCCTCCAGCCTGTTCCGCCATTCAATGAGATCGTGGCTAACTGTATCCCAACTCCATTTACCCGCCTTGGTTCCGTATCCCTTAATACCTTGCCTAACAAAAATCTATCAATCTGGTGATGCTGTTGAGTGGCATGCAGTAAATACCACCCCAGGTTACACTGGCCACTTCTGCACGAGCTCCGATGTACCCGGTGTCCTGTCCCGTACATGGTCCTGCACGTGCGCAGTGATGCTCTTGAGTTTCAGAGCCAGCTCGTGTGGGCCTTACCCCTGCTGTCCATCAGCCCTGAGTTTCGGCCGGTGCTGGTAGATCGTGCACGGTCTCAGTGTACCATGGCGATGCACTTGGACTTGGGGCTGCTATTGCCTCCACCTGTTAAACTGAGTGCAGCTTACTGATACTCCAGCCAGCTCTGAGTGTTGCAGCTAATAGCAACTTTCTACAGTGCATCCACTGTGGGCATGAAGCTGATTTAAAGATTATACTGTAGCAGGATTCCTGGCATGTAGTTGAAAGGGTGTAACTTAATTGCAAGATTCAAATGAAGGCTGCTCTTGACGCTCGACTGTTGTATAAAGTTTCACGCACTGTGGTCAATGATGTGCTCCATCCACAGACCAAACACACAAACCTCATCCACTTAGAGGGACTGGGCTTCAGTTCCAACAGCACGTGGGCTGCAACCTGTTCCTGGTGGATTTAAGCCGGAGAGCCAGCATGTGCTGGGAATATATACAGAGGCTGCGTCTTATTGAGTAGTCTCAGCTCTCAGCTTGTTTGCCCTCTATTTGCACATTCAGTAGAGCAATAGAAGCCTGTATTTCTATAATCATTTAGTGATGCAAAGGAATCCAGTGTTAACCCCATGGCACGACAGGCCTGGGGTGCTGAGTGCCACAAGCTCATAGCTGTATCAAATCCACATCATTTCCTCTACTTCAGTGCCCACAACCCCTGCCCGGGGTTGGTGCAGCCTTTAACATGATGCTGAACTTTGGGTGAAAGGCTGAATGATCTTTCACGGTAGCACAGAGTGAGTGGCACACTATTCTGCAGGGTGGACAGTAATAGTAACCAGCCAGCCCTTCCTATTTAATTCATTCCACTCATGTTTTACTACAGCGCTGGATATCCCTCTCTTAATGGAATTTGTTTTTTTGACATCTAACCATCTGAAATGTGACTAGAAATAACTAAATTTCAAATATTTAAATAAAGGACTGGAGCAGAGAATAATTATGTGGACACCATAGCTTGCTCCAACAGTGGTGTGGACACCATCGCTTGCTCCAACAGTGTGTGGACACCATAGCTTGCTCCAACAGTGTGTGGACACCATAGCTTGCTCCAACAGTGTGTGGACACCATAGCTTGCTCCAACAGTGTGTGGACACCATAGCTTGCTCCAACAGTGTGTGGACACCATAGCTTGCTCCAACAGTGTGTGGACACCATAGCTTGCTCCAACAGTGTGTGGACACCATAGCTTGCTCCAACAGTGTGTGAGCACCATAGCTTGCTCCAACAGTGTGTGAGCACCATGGCTTGCTCCAACAGTGGTGTGGACACCATCGCTTGCTCCAACAGTGTGTGAGCACCATAGCTTGCTCCAACAGTGTGTGAGCACCATAGCTTGCTCCAACAGTGTGTGGACACCATAGCTTGCTCCAACAGTGTGTGAGCACCATAGCTTGCTCCAACAGTGTGTGAGCACCATGGCTTGCTCCAACAGTGGTGTGGACACCATCGCTTGCTCCAACAGTGTGTGAGCACCATAGCTTGCTCCAACAGTGTGTGAGCACCATAGCTTGCTCCAACAGTGTGTGGACACCATAGCTTGCTCCAACAGTGTGTGAACACCATAGCTTGCTCCAACAGTGTGTGAGCACCATAGCTTGCTCCAACAGTGTGTAGACACCATAGCTTGCTCCAACAGTGTGTGGACACCATAGCTTGCTCCAACTGTGGTGTGGACACCATCGCTTGCTCCAACAGTGTGTGGACACCATAGCTTGCTCCAACTGTGGTGTGGACACCATAGCTTGCTCCAACAGTGTGTGAGCACCATAGCTTGCTCCAACAGTGTGTGGACACCATAGCTTGCTCCAACAGTGTGTGAGCACCATAGCTTGCTCCAACAGTGTGTGGACACCATCGCTTGCTCCAACAGTGGTGTGGACACCATCGCTTGCTCCAACAGTGTGTGGACACCATAGCTTGCTCCAACTGTGGTGTGGACACCATAGCTTGCTCCAACAGTGTGTGAGCACCATAGCTTGCTCCAACAGTGTGTGGACACCATAGCTTGCTCCAACAGTGTGTGAGCACCATAGCTTGCTCCAACAGTGTGTGGACACCATCGCTTGCTCCAACAGTGGTGTGGACACCATAGCTTGCTCCAACAATGTGTGGACACCATAGCTTGCTCCAACAATGGTGTGGACACCATCGCTTGCTCCAACAGTGTGTGGACACCATAGCTTGCTCCAACAATGGTGTGGACACCATAGCTTGCTCCAACTGTGGTGTGGACACCATAGCTTGCTCCAACAATGGTGTGGACACCATCGCTTGCTCCAACAGTGGTGTGGACACCATAGCTTGCTCCAACAATGGTGTGGACACCATCGCTTGCTCCAACTGTGGTGTGGACACCATCGCTTGCTCCAACAATGGTGTGGACACCATCGCTTGCTCCAACAGTGGTGTGGACACCATAGCTTGCTCCAACAATGGTGTGGACACCATCGCTTGCTCCAACTGTGGTGTGGACACCATCGCTTGCTCCAACTGTGGTGTGGACACCATAGTTTGCTCCAACTGTGGTGTGGACACCATAGCTTGCTCCAACAGTGTGTGGACACCATAGCTTGCTCCAACACGCAGTAAGGTTGCGGCCACGCACAGGGCCATTGGTGCCCAGGATAGAGCCTTCGCATTGGATAGGAATCTGCTTCATATAAATGCAACCTCCAAAAACTGTAATTTGATTTATTTAAAACAACTCAATTGAATTATTTAAATACTGAAACGTACATTGCACACCTGGATAATGCACTAGGGTAATCTTTACTCACAGTAGCAACCTGTGACTTTTTATAAACCAAAAGCCTTTACATGAATATTGTTGTATTTACTCTGCGTTCCTGCCTCTCTGAGTAAAATGATAATCTGCATTACTGAATTATCAAGGCAAGAAAACCTGTGTATTGTCAACTGGTCAACGAGGTACCTGAATTAGTTTTAACTGCTCCGTTCTGCATTGTCTCACTGGGATTGGGATTGTTTTAAGATGTATAGATTCTCTGCTGTTTGCATATTCTTTGTATTTTTTTAATTGTAAAACTAGGAAGTGATTCCAGTTGCCTGTTTTTATTCCTTTCATAAGCTGTAGTTTATCATATCGAGTGACCTTGGTCAGTCTAACTTACAGGATGGAACTGGTTAGGGTTATCTGTAATATGTGTATAAATTGATGTAAAAAATGAAATTCTTTAACATTTTGTGCATTGTGATTATTACTGTTGGTTTAAAGCTTTCTTGAGATTTGGTACAAATAGAATCACCTAAGGAAACTTTCTGGGTTTTTGTGTCATCATTCATAAACTATCCGCTTCAGATACTTTGCTTTTCCCTTTCCAGTGTCAGCCAGGGCTCTGGGCAGCACTCTCGCCTCTGAGTCACAAGGTCGTGGGTTCAAGTCCCACTCCAGGGCAGTACTGAGGGAGTGCTGCACTGTCGGAGGTGCTGTCTTTCGGATGAAACATTAGACTGAGGCCCATGCTCTTTCAGGTGGACGTAAAAGATCCATCCGATATTCCTTTCATCGTAGAATCATACAGCACAGAAGGAGGCCATTCTGCCCATCGTGTCTGTGCCAGCTCTTTGAAAGAGCTCTCCAATTAGTCCCACAGACTCTCCCGCTCTTTCCCCATAGCCCTGCAATTTTTTCCTTTTCAAGTATATATCCAATTTCCTTTTGAAGGTTACTATTGAAAAGTTGTCACTTGGAAAAAATATGGGTTAATAAATGACAGCCAGCATAGATTTGTTAAAGACAAATAGTGTTTGACTGACTTGATTGAGTTCTTTGAAGTAACGCAGAGGGTTGATAAAGGTAGTATGGTTGATGTTGTGTATATGGACTTTCAAAAGGCGTTTGACAAAGTACCACTTGATAAATAATAGACTTATTAGCAAAATTGAAGCCCGTAGGATTAAAGGGACAGTGGCAGTGTGGATATGAAATTGGCTAAGGGACAGAAAGAAAGACTTGCATTTATATAGCGCCGGATGTCTCAAAGCGCTTACAGTCAATAGAGTACTTTTTTGGAGTGTAGTCACTGTTGTAATGTGGGAAAGCAGAGAGTAGTGGTAAACAGTTGTTTTTCAGACTGGAGGGAAGTATACAGTAGTGTTCCCCAGTGGTCAGTATTGGGACCACTGCTCTTTCTGATATATATTAATGATCTGGACTTGGGTTTACAGGGCATCATTTCAAAGTTTGCAGATGATACGAAACTTGGATATGTAGTGAACAGTGAACAGCCTAAGAAGAGGATAGTAACAGACTTCAGGAGGACACAGACAGACTGTGAAATGGGCAGATACATGGCAGATGAACTTTAATGCAGAGAAGTGTGAAGTGATGCATTTTGGTAGAAATGAGGAGAGGCAATATGAACTAAATGGTGCAATTTTAAAAGGTGTGCAGGAACAGACACAAATCTTTGAAGGTGGCAGGATAAGTTGAGAAGGCTGTTCAGGCATATGGGATCCTTGGCTTTATTAATAGAGGCAGAGAGTACAAAAGCAAGGAAATTATGCTAAACCTTTATAAAACACTGGTTAGGCCCCAGCTGGAGTATTGTGTTCAATTCTGGGCACCACACTTTAGGAAGGATGTCAAGGCCTTGGAGAGGGTGCGGAAGAGATTTACTAGAATGGTACCAGGGATGAGGGACTTCAGTTATGTGGAGAAGCTGGGGTTGTTCTCCTTAGAGCAGAGACGGTTAAGGGGTGATTTAAGAGAGGTGTTCAACATTACGAAGGGTTTTGATAAATAAGGAGAAACTGTTTCCAGTGGCAGAAGGGTCGGTAAACAGAGGACACAGATTTAAGGTAATTCGCTAAAGAACCAGAGGCAAGATGAGGAAACATTTTTTTTACACAGTGAGTTGTTATGATCTGGAATGCACTGCCTGAAAGGGCGCTGGAAGCAGATTCAATAATAACATTCAAAAGGAATTGGATAAATGAAAGGGAAAAATGTTCATGGTTATGGGGAAAAGGCAGGGGGTGGGATTAATTGAATAGCTCTTTCAAAGAGCAAGCACAGGCACGATGGGCCGAATGGCCTCCTGTTCTGTATCATTCTGTGAATCTGCTTCCACCGCCCTTTCAGGCAGTGCATAAGAACATAAGAATTAGGAGCAGGAATAGGCCACTTGGCCCCTCGAGCCTGCTCCGCCATTCAATAAGATCATGGCTGATCTTGGGCTCAAAGCCACTTCCCCACCCGCCCCCCATAACCCTTCACTCCCTTATCTTGTAAAAATCTGTCCATCTCCACCTTAAATGTATTTAATGACCCAGCCTCCACAGCTCTCTGGGGCAGAGAATTCCACAGATTTACGACCCTCAGAGAGAAGAAATTCCTCCTCATCTCAGTTCTAAAAGGGCGACCCTTTATTCTAAAACTGTGCCCCCGCGTTCTAGATTTCCCCACGAGGGGAAACATCCTCTCTGCATCTACCTTGTCGAGCCCACTCAGTATCTTATATGTTTCAATAAGATCACCTCAAAACAGTTCATCATAACTCGCTGCATAAAAAAGACTTGCATTTATATAGCGCCTTTCACGACCACCGGATGTCCTAAAGTGCTTTACAGCCAATGAAGTACTTTTGGAGTGTAGTCACTGTTGTAATGTAGGAAATGCGGCAGCCAGTGTGCGCACAGCAAGCTCCCACAAACAGCAATGTGATAATGACTAGATAATCTGTTTCAGTGATGTTGATTGGGGGATAAATATTAGCCAGGACACCGGGGATAACTCCACTGCTCTTCTTCGAAATAATGCCATGGGAACTTTTACATCCACCTGAGAGAGCAGGCGAGGCCTCGGTTTAACGTCTCATCTGAAAGACGGCACCTCTGACAGTGCAGCACTCCCTCAGCACTGCACTGGAGTGTCAGCCTAGATTTTGTAGTCAAGACTCTGGAGTGGGAGCTGAACTCAACCTTCTGACTCAGAGGCGAGAGTGCTGCCCACTGAGCCACGACTGACACTTCAAAACAGTTCATAACTCACTGCATAAAAAAGAAAATTCTCCTCATCGCTTTCCCCTCCCCCGGCCCGGTTCTTTTGCCAATCACCTTAAATCTGTCTCCTCAGGTTACTGACCATGCTGCCACTGGAAACAGTTTGTCCTTATTAATTGTACAGATTTTCTTTCCATTGCCTAAGGTACTGCATAAATGCAAAGAATGAGCTGATCAACAGTCCCCAGCTCCAGTCTGTGCTCCGGCACTGGAGAATTGAGGTGCCTGAGTGCCCTGGAATCAGTGGGCAATGCTGGGACAGACCTGCTGTTCTAACTTGCTCCAGAGGTGGCGCTGGAACACCTCTGTCTGTTGCAACAAACCGTTAAAATGCAAACCCGCCTGGACTTCATTCATCAGCGGGATTCCTGCCGGAGGTGGAACGAGTTGGGACTTCTACCCATCTTATGACCACTACCCTCAACTTTAGACCCTTCCCCCTGACCTCCCCAGTGGACCCTGACCTCCCCTGTAGACCCTGACCTCCCCTGTAGACCCTGACCTTTCCTGTGGACCCTGACCTCCCCTGTAGACCCTGACCTTTCCTGTGGACCCTGACCTCCCCTGTAGACCCTGACCTTTCCTGTGGACCCTGACCTCCCCAGTGGACCCTGACCTTTCCTGTCGACCCTGACCTTTCCTGTAGACCCTGACCTTTCCTGTAGACCCTGACCTCCCCTGTAGACCCTGACCTTTCCTGTGGACCCTGACCTCCCCAGTGGACCCTGACCGCCCCTGTGGACCCTGACCGCCCCAGTGGACCCTGACCGCCCCAGTGGACCCTGACCTCCCCAGTGGACCCTGACCGCCCCTGTGGACCCTGACCTCCCCAGTGGACCCTGACCTCCCCAGTGGTCCCTGACCGCCCCTGTGGACCCTGACCGCCCCTGTGGACCCTGACCTCCCCAGTGGACCCTGACCTCCCCAGTGGACCCTGACCGCCCCAGTGGACCCTGACCCTGTGGACCCTGACCTTTCCTGTGGACCCTGACCGTTCCTGTGGACCCTGACCTCTCCTCTGGACCCTGACCTCTCCTCTGGACCCTGACCTCACCTGTTGATCCTTCCCCTGACCTCCCCTGTGTAGACCCTTCTCCTGACCTCCCCTGTGTAGACCCTGACCTCCCCCGTAGACCCTGAACTCACCTGTTGACGCTTCCCCACCTGACCTCACCTCTAGACCCTTCCCCCTTGACCTCACCTGTAGACCCTCCCCCCCCCCCCCCGTGTAGAATAGCAAAATACTGCGGATGCTGGAAATCCGAAATAACAACAGAAAATGCTGGAAAAACTCAGCAGGCCAGGCAGCATCCGTGGAGAGAGAAACAGAGTTAACGTTTCAGGTCGAAGACCTTTCGTCAGAACTGGAAAAAAGCAGGAAATGGAATAGATTTTAAAGCAGGTTCAGGGGCAGGGAAATGGGGGAGGGGCTGAAAGAACAAAAGGGAAGGTCAGTGATAGGATGGAAAGCAGAAGAGATTAAGCGATATTAAGAGATATTCAAGACAAGAGGAGGTGGTAATGTGACAGGTTAAGGAACAAAGGATGGCTCTAGATGAAGTGTGAAATGCGCTGGTAGAATGAAGGACAGCTGCCATGTGGGAGGGAAGAAAAAAAGGCCAAACAAAAAGTGTGGATAAAAAAAATATATATATATATGTGATCGGGGCCGAGGTTATGATCTGAAATTGTTGAACTCTATGTTGAGTCCAGAGGGTTGTAGAGTGCCTATCTCTTCCTATCTCGACTCTTTTTTCTCCCCTTGTCCAGTCTCTTCCCACCTACATCCGCGACTCTTCCGACGCCCTCCGCCACTTTAACAGTTTCCACTTTCCCGGCCCCAACCGCCGCCTCTTCACTATGGACGTACAATCCCTCTACACCTCCATCCCCCACCAGGATGGCCTGAGGGCGCTCCGCTTCTTCCTTGAACAGAGGCCCAACTAGTCCCCATCCACCACCACCCTCCTCCGCCTGGCTGAACTTGTTCTCACATTGAACAACTTCTCCTTTGACTCCACTCATTTCCTCCAAATCAAAGGTGTTGCTATGGGTACCCGCATGGGTCCTAGCTATGCCTGCCTTTTCGTGGGATATGTGGAACACTCTTTGTTCCAGTCCTACTCGGGTCCCCTCCCTCACCTCTTTTTCCAGTACATTGATGACTGTATCGGTGCCGTCTCCTGCTCTCGCCCTGAACTAGAAAATTTCATTCACTTTGCTTCCAATTTCCACCCTTCCCTCACCTTCACATGGTCCATCTCCGACTCTTCCCTTCCCTTCCTCGACTTCTCCGTCTCCATCTCTGGGGATAAGCTATTGACAAACATTCACTACAAGCCCACTGACTCCCACAGCTACCTGGACTACACTTCCTCCCACCCCGCCTCCTATGAGGACTCTATTCCATTCTCCCAGTTTCTCCGTCTCCGCCGCATCTGCTCCGACGATGCCACCTTCCATACCAGTGCTTCCGACATGTCTTCCTTTTTCCTCAACTGAAGGACTCCCCTCTACGGTAGTTGACACGGCCCTTGACCATGTCCGTTCTATCTCCCGCACTTCTGCCCTTACCCCTGCCCCTCCCTCCCGGAACCACGATAGAGTTCCCCTTGTCCTCACCTTTCACCCCACCAGCCTCCACATTCAATGGATAATCCTCCGCCACCTCCAGCGTGATCCCACCACCAAACGCATCTTCCCCTCACCTCCTCTTTCAGCATTCCGCAGGGACCGCTCCCTCCGCGACACCTTAGTCCACTCCTCTACCACCCCCAGCACCCCTTCCCCTTCGCCCGGCACCTTCCCGTGCAAGCGCAGGAGATGCAACACATGCCCTTATACCTCCCCCCTTCCCACTCTCCAGGGCCCCAAACACCCCTTCCAGGTGAAACAGCGATTTACTTGTACTTCTTGCAATTTAGTATACTGTATTCGCTGCTCACGATGCGGTCTCCTCTACATTGGGGAGACCAAACGCAGATTGGGTGACTGCTTTGCGAAACACCACCGTTCAGTCCGTAAGGGGGACCCCGAGCTCCCGGTGGCCTGTCACTTTAATTCACCGCTTCACTCCCACTCAGACCTCTCCGTCCTCGGCCTCTTGCATTGTTCCACGGAAGCTCAGCGTAAGCTCGAGGAACAGCACCTCATCTTTCGATTAGGCACTTTACAACCCTCTGGACTCAACATAGAGTTCAACAATTTCAGATCATAACCTCGGCCCCGATCACATATATATATATATATTTATTTTTATCCACACTTTTTGTTTGGCCTTTTTTTCTTCCCTCCCACATGGCAGCTGTCCTTCATTCTGCCAGCGCATTTCACACTTCATCTAGAGCCATCCTTTGTTCCTTAACCTGTCACATTACCACCTCCTCTTGTCTTGAATATCTCTTAATGTCTCTTAATCTCTTCTGCTTTCTATCCTATCACTGACCTTCCCTTTTGTTCTTTCATCCCCTCCCCCATTTCCCCGTCCCTAAACCTGCTTTAAAATCTATTCCATTTCCTGCTTTTTTCCAGTGCTGATGAAAGGTCTTTGACCTGAAACGTTAACTCTGTTTCTCTCTCCATGGATACTGCCTGGCCTGCTGAGTTTTTCCAGCGTTTTCTGTTGTTATCCCCTGTGTAGACCCTGACCTCCCCTGTGTAGACCCTGACCTCCCCTGTAGACCCTTCCCCCACTGACCTCCCCTGTACACCCTTCCCCCCCTGACCTCCCCTGTACACCCTTCCCCCCCCGACCTCACCTGTAGACCCTTCCCCCCTGACCTCACCTGTAGGCCCTTCCCCCCCCTGACCTCACCTGTAGACCCTTCCCCCGACCTCACCTGTTGACCCTGACCTCGCCTGTTGACCCTTCCCCCTGACCTCACCTGTAGACCCTTCCCCCCTGACCTCACCTGTAGACCCTTCCCCCGACCTCCCCTGTTGACCCCTTGATCTCACCTGTTGACCCTTCCCCTGACCTCACCTGTAGACCCTGACCTCACCTGTTGACCCTTCCCCCTTGACCTCACCTGTAGACCCTGACCTCACCTGTTGACCCTTCCCCCTGACCTCACCTGTTGACCCCTTGATCTCACCTGTTGACCCTTCCCCTGACCTCACCTGTAGACCCTGACCTCACCTGTAGATCCTGACCTCACCTGTTGACCCTTCCCCCCTGACCTCACCTGTAGACCCTGACCTCACCTGCAGACCCTTCCCCTGAACATCACTCTGCACAGCTTGCAGTCATGGCCGCACATCCAAGCCGTATCTGCTCGATAGTCAGCATCCCCAGTCTCTCCTGTAAGTGGATCCCACGTCCCTTATGATCAAGAGTTTGCCTTCACCCTCCAATATCGAGTCTTACAATAATAACTTGCATTTATATGGCGCCTTTAATGTAGTAAAACGTCCCAAAGAGCCTCACAGGAGCGATTATCAACAACATTTTGACACCGAGCCACACAGAAATATTAGGGCAGGTGACTAAAAGCTTGGTCTTGGTTTTGTGGAGTGTCTTAAAGGAGGAGAGGTTGGAGAGGTTTAGGGAGGGAATTCCAGAGCTTAGCACCGCGGCAGCTTAAACAGTGGAAGCGAGGAGATTGGGGGAGAAAGGGCAAAGGATGGCAGCGAATGGCCAAGGGTGGAGGCGCACAGCAAGAAGCTGCCTGTCCAGGAGCATCTTCTCCAATAGCGTGACTCAGGGCCATAGCAGTGAAGCCTCTTCTTATGTGAGCTGGATACTATCATCTCCAATTTTCCAAAAAGCGGTCGGAGTGGGACTCAGCTGATTATGAATCAACGGCTGATTTACTTATAAACAAATAGATGAACTTAGAGTAAAATTTTATAGTAAATCTCATCTTCAGTTTATTTTTAAAACACTCCTAAAATCATTGAAGAACCTGAGGGTCGATAAGTCCCCTGGGCCAGATGGGATATATCCTAGGATTCTTTGGGAGGCAAGGGAGGAGATTGCAGAGCCTCTGGCTTTGATCTTTGGGTCCTCACTGTCCACGGGGATGGTGCCAGAGGACTGGAGAGTGGCGAATGTTGTTCCTCTCTTCAAGAAAGGAAATAGGAATGACCCTGGTAATTATAGGCCGGTTAGTCTTACTTCGGTGGTTGGTAAGATAATGGAAAAGGTCCTGAGGGATAGGATTTATGACCATTTGGAAAGGGGCAACTTAATCAGGGATAGTCAACACGGATTCGTGAAGGGTAAGTCTTGCCTAACAAATTTGATTGAATTCTTTGAGGAGGTAACTAAGTGTGTAGATGAAGGTAGAGCAGTTGATGTCGTATACATGGATTTTAGTAAGGCGTTTGATAAGGTTCCCCATGGTCGTCTCATGAAGAAAGTAAGGAGTTGTGGGATAGAGGGAAATTTGGCCGATTGGATAAGTAACTGGCTATCTCATAGAAGGCAGAGGGTGGTGGTGGATGGAACATTTTCGGACTGGAGACCAGTTACCAGCGGTGTGCCACAGGGGTCGGTGCTGGGTCCTCTGCTGTTTGTGATTTTTATCAATGACTTGGAGGAGGGGACTGAAGGGTGGATCAGTAAATTTGCTGATGACACCAAGATTGGTGGAGTAGTGGATGAGGTGGAGGGCAGTTGTAGGCTGCAAAGAGACATTGATAGGATGCAGAGCTGGGCCGAAAAATGGCAGTTGGAATTTAACCCTGATAAGTGCGAGGTGATTCATTTTGGTAGGGCAAATTTGAATAAGGATTACAGGGTCAACGGCAGGGTTCTGAGGAACGTGGAGGAGCAGAGGGATCTGGGGGTTCATATCCACAGATCTCTGAAGGTTGCCACTCAAGTGGATAGAGCAGTAAAGAAGGCCTATGGTGTGTTGGCGTTTATTAACAGAGGGTTTGAGTTTAAGAACCGTGAGGTTATGCTGCAACTGTACAGGACCTTGGTGAGACCACATTTGGAATATTGTGTGCAGTTCTGGTCACCTCACTATAGGAAGGACGTGGAAGCATTGGAAAGAGTGCAAAGGAGATTTACCAGGATGCTGCCTGGTTTGGGGGGGAGGTCTTATGAGGAAAGATTGAGGGAGTTGGGGCTTTTCTCTTTAGAGCGGAGGAGGATGAGAGGCGACTTAATAGAGGTTTATAAGATGATGAGGGGGATAGATAGAGTGGATGTTCAGAGACTATTTCCTCGGGTAGAGGCAGCTGTTACAAGGGGGCATAACTATAAGGTGCATGGGGGGAGATATAGAAGGGATGTCCGAGGTAGATTCTTTACTCAGAGAGTGGTTGGGGTGTGGAATGGACTGCCTGCTGTGATAGTGGAGTCGGACACTTTAGGAACTTTCAAGCGGTTATTGGATAAGCACATGGAGCACACCAGAGTGATAGGGAGTGTGATAGCTTGATCTTGGTCTCGGACAATGCTCGGCACAACATCGAGGGCCGAAGGGCCTGTACTGTGCTGTACTGTTCTATGTTCTATGTTCTTAACAACGTTCGTCACACGGTCCCTGATCGAGGGCTAAATGCATCTTTCGGAAGATTCTGCAACAGCCCAGCTCCAAACCTCAGGCGGAAGCTTTGTCTCGTGAAGTCTGGGTTCTTTATTCGATCTGTGACTGAGCTGGCCGCTCGCTGCTTTGTTCTCTGGTTTCTCAGGAGGTCATGATGCGGATACTTAACCCGACGAAGGAGTAGTAAGCTCCGAAAGCTTGTGATTTCAAATAAAACTGTTGGACTATAACCTGGTGTGCGACCTCTCAATTTTCTCAGGAGGCCCAGGGCTTGGCTCAAACCCTCCCCCGGCTCTTCCTGTCTGGCCATTAGCCTGTTGGGCTGCCAATCAAATCAGCTGCCGCCCTCCTGGGTGTGACTGTGTGTTAAGGTTGACTGCAATGTCCTAACTGAACCTTCCGTCATGTTGAGGTGGGATGTGGGATGCGGGAAGCATCATTCTGACAGACACTTCATTTCAATCTAATCCACATGTCCAAGACATGTGTGTTGTGTATTTCACCTTTTTGTGAGCTGAACTTAAGGTAATATTGGGAGTAGCTTGGAAGCTGGAGATTTCTCTCTCCGATATCTATAGCAGCAGGCAGAGCATCAATGTGGGACACTCACTGCTGTCAGAACCTCTGCAGACGTGCCTGGACCTACTATATGTTCCAGCATTACCGGTACCTGTGCAATTCAGACCCCCGAGGGACACAGACACACCCCCCCCCAGGAACACAGATCCCAGAGGGAGCCCTCCCCCCCAGGAACACAAATCCCCGAGGGACCCCCCCCAGGAACACAGATCCCAGAGGAAGCCCTCCCCCCCCCCAGGAACACAAATCCCCGAGAACATAAGAAGTAAGAGCAGGAGTAGGGCATACGGCCCTTCGAGCCTGCTCCGCCATACGGCCCCTCGAGCCTGCTCCGCTCACCCGATCTCCATATCCCTTGATTCCCCTAGAGTCCAAAAATCTCAGCCTTGAATATACTCAAAGACTCAGCATTCACAGTCCTCGGAGACAGATAATTCCAAAGATTCACAACCCTCTGAGTGAAGAAATTCTTCCTCATCCCAGTCTTAAATGGCCTACCCCTTATCCTGAGACTATGTCCCCTAGTTCTAGACACTCCAGCCAGGGGAAACAACCTCTCAGCATCTACCCTGTCAATCCCCTTCAGAATCTTGTATGTTTCAATGAGATCACCTCTCATTCTTCTAAACTCCAGAGAGTATAGGCCCATTCTACACAATCTCTCCTCATAGGACAACCCTCTCATCCCAGGAATCAATATAGTGAACCTTCGTTGCACCGTCTCCAAGGCAAGTACATCCCTCCCGAGGGATACCCCCCCAGGTTCACAGACCCCAGTGAGACACCTTTCCAGTCTCAGAATGTTCTTTCACCCCCTCCATTTTTTCCCGTGTAGTCAAATTCCCCTTAATTGTTTCCTACTTTACAACAGTGACTACACTTCAAGAAGTACTTCATTAGCTGTAAAGCATGTTGGGACATCGGTAGTCTTGAAAGGCACTATATAAATGCAAGTCATTCTTTTACTTTCTATTTAATTCCACGTGCCACTGTCTTTCGTGTGTTACCTTATCAAATGTTTTTTGAAAGTCCATCTATGCAGCATCCTTTGATCTATCCTCTGTAGTTTCTTCAGAGAATTTTATGAGATCAGTCCAGCTCGTCCTGCCTTTAAAAATCTGCACTGATCAACCGTGATGAACAGGTATTTCCCCCATCTTGAGTTATTCCGTCCCGTACTCTGGACTCTGGTACTTCACCAACAGCTGAGGTAAGACTAACTAAATCTAGAATTTCTTGCATTATCCCTGTCTCCTTTTTTCAAGAGAGGAGTCAAGTTTACTACCCTCTACCACTCGTCTCCTAACGACACTACCCCGAGCTTGCCTGTCCCTTACATCTAATGAAAGTCAAAGCTTGAAATGGGCTTCTAGCTCCAGGGTAGGATGGAGCCATTGAAGCTGAATTTGGATGTGTTATGTAGAGCCTGCATGGCTCCAGACTTTTGTTAGGTTGATGTCAGTAATATATCAGACACCTGAAGGTGGTTTTATCATTTTTAATGGCAAAGTCCAAATATTGAAACGGGATGCAGGTGAGCCACAATTCTGTGGATCGCTATAATGTTCAGATATAAAAGGAAACAGATTTACTGCAAGGTTTTCAGACTGAGCAGAGAGAGAGAGAGACAAAGATTAGATGGGATTGAGACTGAAGCAGCCAAGAAAACTAAGACAGACAAGGCAGAGGAAGTCAAATGTAAAGAGCTAGCATTATTATGACCAATTAGTGCAACTAAATATTGCAGGTTATGACATAACCAGAAAGGATAGGGAAGGAAGAAGAGGGTGCGGGTGGAGTGGCTGCACAAATCAGAGATAACAAATGGCAGTAGAAAAAAGGGACATAACTAACAGAAGGCTAGAAACAGATAAGAAGGGATTGATCACGCTAATAGAGGTATACTACAGACCACCTAATAGTGGAAAGGAGGTGGAGGAAGAAATATGCAAGAAAATGTGAAATGAGTAAAGGACATCGAATAATAATCAAACAAACTGGCAAGAAGAGGCAGCAAAAGAGGTACAGGGAATGGAGTTTTTACAATGTGTGCAAGACTCCCTTCTTACCCAGTATGTAAAAGGCCCAACAAGAGAGGGAGCCCTGCTAGATCTAGTAATGGGAAATGAACCAGAACAGATAAGAGAAGTAAGTGTAGGGGAACATCTAGGCAATAGCAATCACAACATAATAAGGTTTTAGATAAAGATTGAGAAGGACATAAGTAAGATAAAGACCAATGTAATAAATTGGAAAAAAGCCGATTTTAAGGGGATGAGAATGGAACTAGGGAAAATAAACTACAAACATTTACTGACAAACAAAGAAATAGAACAACAATGGATAACATTTAAAAAAGTGATCAATAGGCTCCAGGAGAAATATATCCCATTAAAGAGCAAGAACCAACTAGCCAGTAATGAAACACCAGGGATGATTAAAGAAATAGGGGCAAAATTGAATCGAAAGAAAAAGGCAGACACTGTGTACATGACAACAAAGGAGAGGATGACAAAAGGGAATATGAAAAGGTTAGGAAAGAAGTCAAAAAGTCAATCAGGAAGGCAAAGAGAAACTACAAAATTAAATCATCAAGGAATATAAAAATAAATAGTAAAGTATTCTACAGACACATAAATGACAAAGGAAAGATCAGGATAGGGACAGGGCCACTGAGGGATACACATGATAAACTCACAGGTAATAACAGCGAAATGGCATCAATATTGAATAGTTACTTTGCCTCAGTATTTACCAGGGAGACTAGGGAACAAGGTGGGAATGATATTAGAAGAGGAGATCAAAAATGATATAAAGACATTTAAGATAAAAAGGGGGAGATCATTGATAAACTGATCAAACTCAGAGAGGATAAAATGCCTGATCCAGACGGATTGCATCCGTGCATATTAAAAGAAATTTAGAAGAGATAGCAGAGGCATTATTACACATATATAACAATTCATTAGAAAGGGAATAGTGCCAGAGGACTGGCGGACAGTTAATGTGAATCCTATATATAAATAGGGAGATAGAACAAGTTACAGATCTCGCACTAGTTGCAAAAGTATTTAGCTTAATGTCAGTGGTAGGAAAGATGATGGAATCATTATTTAATGAAGCATTAGAAAAACAGCTAGAAATTGAAAATATAATGGCCCAGAAATTGATCTCGCTCTGTTCCCGCGGGGGTAAGCCTTCCCCGCGATCTCTCACCTCGCTTGTGCTTTTTCAGATCCAGCTCGCACGAACTTGATGTTCCAGACATCAGCCGGGCAGTGCTTGCGTATCCCACCGGCGTAGTGAATTCGTGCGAGCTGTGGGATCACGTGACTCAGTTAGAGCCAATGGCAGCACACCATCTTCCATTCATAAGTTTCACATACGTGCTGTAAAATCTATGAATCTTACACCCCCCCAAAATAACAGCTAAACCTCAATTAAATTTTTAAAAAAACCCATCACATTAATAAAATAAGTATAGTTAATTAAATTAACCATTTTAAATAAAAAATTAAATTTTTGAAAAAATTTAAAATCTTTTAAAAAGTTATAAAAATAAACTTACCTGTCTTTAAAGTCTCTAAAAAAGATATACCTGTTAAAAAAAATTCAAAAAAATACTTAATTCACTTACCTTCTTAAAAGTGGGTCTTACTCCTCCTTTTTCCATTTCTAAAATCTTCCGTACTTACCTGCGCGTCCAAAGCATGAAGTGCACAGCATGCGCGCAGCCTGTAGCGCGCACGCGATGCACCGAGGAACCGCCCCCTTTTCAAAAGAGCAATTGCCGGTTTTCAGCGCATGCACAGGGCATGCAGAAAACCGGCAATTGGAGAGAGAATACGCAAGAGTACGCAGTGCGTACTCTCGCGTCGCGGGATCAATTTCTGGGCCAACAAAGAGTCGTTTGCACGGATTCCAAAAGGGAAGGTCATGCTTGACCAAACTTATTGAAGTCTTTGAAGAAGTAACAGAAAGAGTAGACAAGGGTAATGCAGTAAATGTATTGGCCCAGAAATTGATCTCGCTCTGTTCCCGCGGGGGTAAGCCTTCCCCGCGATCTCTCACCTCGCTTGTGCTTTTTCAGATCCAGCTCGCACGAACTTGATGTTCCAGACATCAGCTGGGCAGTGCTTGCGTATCCCACCGGCGTAGTGAATTCGTGCGAGCTGTGGGATCACGTGACTCAGTTAGAGCCAATGGCAGCACACCATCTTCCATTCATAAGTTTCACATACGTGCTGTGAAATCTATGAATCTTACACCCCCCCAAAATAACAGCTAAACCTCAATTAAATTTTTAAAAAAAACCATCACATTAATAAAATAAGTATAGTTAAATAAATTAACCATTTTAAATAAAAAATTAAATTTTTGAAAAAATTTAAAATCTTTTAAAAAGTTATAAAAATAAACTTACCTGTCTTTAAAGTCTCTAAAAAAGATATACCTGTTAAAAAAAAATCAAAAAAATACTTAATTCACTACTTACCTTCTTAAAAGTGGGTCTTACTCCTCCTTTTTCCATTTCTAAAATCTTCAGTACTTACCTGCGCGTCCAAAGCATGAAGTGCACAGCGTGCGCGCAGCCTGTAGCGCGCACGCGATGCACCGAGGAACCGCCCCCTTTTCAAAAGAGCAATTGCCGGTTTTCAGCGCATGCGCAGGGCATGCAGAAAACCGGCAATTGGAGTGGGAATACGCGAGAGTACGCAGTGCGTACTCTCGCGTCCCGGGATGAATTTTTGGGCCATTATATTTGGATTTGCAAAAAGCTTTCAATAAGGTACCACGTATTAGGCTCATGACTAAGTTCAGAACATGTGGAGTCAGGGGACGAGTAGCAGAATGGATAGCAAGCTGGGTCTAAAACAGAAAACAGAGAGTAGGGGTTGAAGGTACTTACTCAGACTGGCAAAAGGTGTTGTTCACATTTACAGAAACGATTTGGACTCAGGAATCGGAAGTACAATTTCAAAATTTGCGGATGTCACCAAATTGGGGGGTGTATTTAATACAGAGGGGAGACGGAGAGAATGAGAGACAGAGTGAGATAGAGATAGTGAGACAGAGACAGCGACAGAGAGACTGAGAATGAGACAGAGGGTGAGGTAGAGAGAGAGACAGTGAGAGAGAGGGAGAGAAAATCAAATCATTTCAGATGAGGGTTCAACTTTAACCTCTCTACCTCTCTCTCTCCTTTCAGACCCTTCTTAAAACCGACCTCTTTGACCAACCTTTGACCTGCTCTAATATCTCCCGTGGCTGGTGTCGGATTTTGTTTGATAATCGCTCCTGTGATGCGCCTTGGGACATTTGACTATGTTAAAGGCGCTATAGAAATGCAAGTTGTTGCTTTAGATGTTATACCATTTTTTGGACCGGTCATAAAACCTTTTACAAGAACGATATGCTTGAATAGAGACGGCACATTTACTACCTATTATGTTGCTATACAAACTAAAGAACATTACAATCGCTGTCGTTCTCAAAACTGTTCTGCGGAACTGAGATTATATTAAGATAAACCCAGCATGTGTGATTAAATGTGTGACTTATGTGATATTAGCTAAACCTTGCTGTAGCTGTGCTAACTCTGAAACTAGGAGATTGTACTATTTCTGATGCTCAAATTGATAATCTTTGTGCACAGAGCGTTGGATACAGCTCGGTATTTGGTTGATCTCTGGTATTCCAAGACTTAAATGGTTTCCAAACAAAGCTGCATTTTACGCCGGCTGTCAGCAGAATATTTTATTTGGTTTACGGTAGGACAACTTGAAATAAACGAAATACGGCAGAGTACATTAACCTATATCCAGAGGTCAATCCCACACATTTCTTACATTGATTGGGAGCCAACAGATGTCTAATGTCTTATTTTCGGGCTGATGCAAGCTGGCCTGAGGCTGCATTTCTCCCCCAGCCCCCCCGCCATTGTTTCCTGATTCTGTGCCGGGGATGTTGCTCAGTGACTGACGGCCAATGGGACAAGTTGCCCCAAGTCTATCCCCCAGATACTGGGAGGGTTTGTTTCCACACTCTGCACCATCTAGACCGGGAACTGATGAAACAATCTCCACCAACTCAACCGTGTGACTGTCCAGTAGGAAGGCGGGTCACACGCGGTTTAACCAATGTTATAAATGAATTAAGATGTCAGGCACACCCCTTACAGATTGAAATGTGAAAGGATCGCCAGTGACCAGACAACTCTTCCATAAATCAGAAACCCCAGCGTGATCCTGAGCAAGGAGGTCCAAGGCTCGGATCCTGGTCTGGAGCGAGTTTCCTGATCTCACCTAGGATGGCAAAGGTAGAAAGATCCGCTCCTGAGGATTCTCCAGTGACTTGTGTTGGGAAATATATGTGTCCAAGCCCTTGTGTGAGTGTGTAGGTTGGGTCAGGGCAGGATCCAGCTTGTAATGCCCACCATTGCCAAACGGCCCACAGATACCTATTGTCCATTGGGGGGGGGGGGGGGGGGGGGGGTAGAACAATATCCGACCTTCAGGAAGGGATGGGAGAGAACTGGAGGGAAGACTAGCAGCATCAGTCTGCTCATCAATAGAAGATCATCATTTCAATCAGACATTGAAATAAATCCAACAGAACGACGGAAAATGCTTACGGTTGATGTACTGTTACTAAAGAAAACACAGAGGATTGACAGACCAGATCCGTGTGTACAACACTGGTGCCTGCGCTCACTCTCTCAGGTTGGTTTAAGATGAAGTTCTGACGAGCGGTGACCTCCGCTTCCATCTGTCTCCTGCGGGACTCTGGTTCTCGCAGCATTGCAGCAGCTTCCTCATAGCTGGCTCTTTCAGGGCGATGGCTCCCCTTTCTTTGAGCATCGAGGTCCGTTCTAGAGCCTTCAGCTTGGCGTAATAGTCTGAGAACATGTTAAAAAGCATGGAGATGGGCATGCCGTTCAGGATGATCCCAAAGGAAATGCAGCCAAATGCAAACACTCGACCCAGCAAGGTTTCGGGAATCGTGTCTCCATAACCCACTGTGGAAATACTAACCTGAAGAGAAGGGGCAGAGAATTGATCAGAAACATCACCAACCAATCCCTTCATCGCCAATGGTTCCTCGAGAAGGAAACGCTTTAGCGGTTACTGTGTGGTACTGTTCACTGTTATAGCCAGTGGAGCTCGCCCACTCCACCCACCATCTTCAGGCCACACACTGATACCTGGTATGATACCTCGACCCTGCCAGGAACCTCCCTCCACCTTTACAGGCAACTAAGACCACCACCCATTTGTACTCTCTTACTTTCCCATTTCTATCAGATCTTCACCCCCAACTTGTTTGTGTCCTCACAGCAGACACGAGGCATCGTTCCTGTTTCTGGCGGGTAATGTTAGATAAAATAGTCAAGTCTACAAATATCAGGATGTCTAATAAACGTGGTGTTTGAGCAGACCTTAATTTGATGAAAACAACAAGCCATTTATAAGCTAGCAGTCCACTGCATGGAAATTGTCCCTCGTTCCCCGCGTCTTTTATCAACTGTTTTGCATGTTTTCAGAAGGGCAATTATCCCCAGGCCCATAAACATCACCCTGGATCCGAACCTGCTGTCCCTTGTCCAACCCCTTCCACATCCTCTCTACTTCCTCTCTCCCCTTCCTCTCCCCCTTCTCTGTCATCATCCTCACTCCTTCCTTATCCTCTCGCCTTATTAATCTTCCTCTCGCTCCTTCCTCTTCGTCCCCTTCTCCCATTCCTCTCTCCTCTGTTACCATTCCAGGCTCGCAGTAGACGGGACTTTGAACCCCTAAGGTCAGAATGAATTGCGACTCAGATCTCAAGACAGCACAACTCGGCCTATAGAAAGCACCCAATGATCTGAGGCCCAAACTCTCATTTATTCTTTACAATAGTAATCTGATTTTACACTTGCCATTTACACAACTATGCACCAGTAATCTTGGACCAAACGCTGAGTGGAGGTGAAATAGGACCATTGCCCCCTAAACCCCACACCACTGCTATTGGCTGGACCCTTAGTTCAGGGCTTGTTCCCATTTATATTTACATGGTGTCCATTCTGAGGTCAGCACTTTCCGGCCCGTGGACACAGGGCAGTGCCCGATTCCAGGATTAGCTGCATACAAAGGCAGCTGATAAATGGGCCTGAAACAGGATGAATGGGACAGCGGCTCAGCTCCAGACAGGCACCTCAATTCATGACTGACATCCGCTGGAGCGAAAGCTCAGCCCTGCCCATTGGGGGTAAATTAACTCACAAACCCACCCATGGGGGGGGGGGTTAAATTAACCCTCAGCCCCACCCCCTGTGGTAAAATTTAGGACGTGTCTATTCGCAACACCAATGTTCTGATTGGTCACCTGGGATGACAAGACCTGATTGCTGATTGGTCCCCTTGGAGGACAAGACACACCCAGCAGTTTCTCTGGAATGTGTAATTCGATCCTGCCTGCCTGAGTAATCAAGTACTTTGCAAAGTGTAATTCGAGCCATTCTGACTGCCAGGCTCCAGACAGAACAGGGCTCACCCGTCTCCCACCCCCGCCCAAGTACCTGACCTCCTCCACCCACCACAAGTACCTGACCTCCTCCACCCACCACAAGTACCTGACCTCCTCCACCCACCACAAGTTCCTGACCTCACCACGCCCAAGTACCTGACCTCCTCCACCCACCACACTACCTGACCTCACCACGCCCAAGTACCTGACCTCCTCCACCCACCACAAGTACCTGACCTCCTCCACCCACCACAAGTACCTGACCTCCTCCACCCACCACAAGTACCTGACCTCCTCCACCCACCACAAGTACCTGACCTCCTCCACCCACCACAAGTTTCTGACCTCACCACGCCCAAGTTCCTGACCTCACCAAGCCCAAGTTTCTGACCTCCTCCACCCCCACCCCCCCCAGATTCCTGACTTTCTCCTTCTGCCCAAGTTCCTCCCCCACCCCTGGGTTCCTGATCTTCTCCACCCAACAAGTTCCTGAACTTCCCTACCTCCTCCCCCACGCCCCACCCTCCAGAGATGGGGCATTGTGTGTGGGTCACGGATTGTTAACAGGTTTACTGGGTTAGAAGTGAATAGTGAGTGTCATGACTTCCAGATTTCATCCAGTTAAATGATGTCGCTTGCCACACATACACCGAGCTTTCCGAGAAATCAACCAGGTCTCGGGGGAGGAGGGAGAAGGTGGTGCGGGTGTAAAAGGGGTGGGGTTGGAAGAACGTGATCCGTCTTTCTTGCCCCATCCCCACTGTGCTCTCTGAGCTCCTTAACCCGGCCCCCAGTTCCTCACCTCCTCTCTCACCCCTGTTCCTGACCTTCTCTCCCCCCCAGTTCCTGACCTCCCCTCTCCCACCAGATCCTGATCTGCTCTCACCCCCAGTTCCTGACCTCCTCCCTCTCCCCCCGTTCCTGACCACCTCTCCCCCCATTTCCTGACCTCCTCTGCCCCCAGTTCCTGACCACCTCTGCCCCCCGAGTTCCTGACCCTCTCTCCCCCCAATTCCTGACCTCCTCTCTCCCCCCAGTTCATGACCTCCTCTCTCCCCCACAGTTCCTGACCTCCTCTCTCCCCCCAGTTCCTGACCTCCTTTCTCCCCCCAGTTCCTGACCTCCTCTCTGCCCCCCCAGTTCCTGACCTCCTCTCTGCCCCCAGTTCCTGACCTCCTCTCTGCCCCCCAGTTCGTGAACTCCTCTCTGCCCCCCAGTTCGTGAACTCCTCTCTGCCCCCAGTTCCTGACCACCTCTCTCCCCCCTCGTCCCTGACCTCCTCTCTCCCCCCCAGTTCCTGACCTCCTCTCTCCCCCCAGTTCCTGACCTCCTCTCTCCCCCAGTTCCTGACCTCCTCTCTCCCCCCAGTTCCTGACCTCCTCTCTGCCCCCCAGTTCCTGACCTCCTCTCTGCCCCCCAGTTCCTGACCTCCTCTCTCCCCCCTCGTCCCTGACCTCCTCTCTCCCCCCAGTTCCTGACCTCCTCTCTCCCCCACAGTTCCTGACCTCCTCTCTCCCCCCAGTTCCTGACCTCCTCTCTGCCCCCCAGTTCCTGACCTCCTCTCTGCCCCCCAGTTCCTGACCTCCTCTCTCCCCCCGTCCCTGACCTCCTCTCTCCCCCCCAGTTCCTGCCCTCCTCTCTCCCCCCAGTTCCTGACCTCCTCTCTGCCCCCCAGTTCCTGACCTCCTCTCTGCCCCCCAGTTCCTGACCTCCTCTCTCCCCCCTCGTCCCTGACCTCCTCTCTCCCCCCCAGTTCCTGACCTCCTCTCTCCCCCCAGTTCCTGACCTCCTCTCTGCCCCCCAGTTCCTGACCTCCTCTCTGCCCCCCAGTTCCTGACCTCCTCTCTCCCCCCCAGTTCCTGCCCTCCTCTCTCCCCCCAGTTCCTGACCTCCTCTCTGCCCCCCAGTTCCTGACCTCCTCTCTACCCCCCAGTTCCTGACCTCCTCTCTCCCCCCAGTTCCTGACCTCCTCCCTGCCCCCTCGTCCCTGACCTCCTCTCTCCCCCCCCAGTTCCTGACCTCCTCTCTCCCCCCCAGTTCCTGACCTCCTCTCTCCCCCCAGTTCCTGACCTCCTCTCTGCCCCCCAGTTCCTGACCTCCTCTCTCCCCCCTCGTCCCTGACCACCTCTTTCCCCCCCCCAGTTCCTGCCCTCCTCTGCCCCCCCCAGTTGCTGCCCTCCTCTCCCCCCCCCCACAGTTCCTGCCCTCCTCTCCCCCCCCAGTTCCTGACCTCCTCTCTGCCCCCCAGTTCCTGACATCCTCTCTCCCCCCTCGTCCCTGACATCCTCTCTCCCCCCTCGTCCCTGACCACCTCTCTGCCCCCCAGTTCCTGACCTCCTCTCTGCCCCCCAGTTCCTGACCTCCTCTCTGCCCCCCAGTCCCTGACCTCCTCTCTCCCCCCTCGTCCCTGACCTCCTCTCTCCCCCCTCGTCCCTGACCTCCTCTCTGCCCCCCAGTTCCTGACCTCCTCTCTGCCCCCCAGTTCCTGACCTCCTCTCTGCCCCCAGTTCCTGACCTCCTCTCTGCCCCCCAGTTCCTGACCTCCTCTCTCCCCCCTCATCCCTGACCACCTCTCTCCCCCCTCGTCCCTGCCCTCCTCTCTCCCCCCAGTTCCTGACGACCTCTCTGCCCCCCAGTTCCTGCCCTCCTCTCTGCCCCCCAGTTCCTGACCTCCTCTCTGCCCCCCAGTTCCTGACCTCCTCTCTCCCCCCTCGTCCCTGACCTCCTCTCTCCCCCCCCAGTTCCTGCCCTCCTCTCCCCCCAGTTCCTGACCTCCTCTCTGCCCCCCAGTTCCTGACCTCCTCTCTGCCCCCCAGTTCCTGACCTCCTCTCTCCCCCCTCGTCCCTGACCTCCTCTCTCCCCCCTCGTCCCTGACCTCCTCTCTCCCCCCCCAGTTCCTGCCCTCCTCTCTCCCCCCAGTTCCTGACCTCCTCTCTGCCCCCCAGTTCCTGACCTCCTCTCTCCCCCCTCGTCCCTGACCTCCTCTCTCCCCCCCAGTTCCTGCCCTCCTCTCTCCCCCCAGTTCCTGACCTCCTCTCTGCCCCCAGTTCCTGACCTCCTCTCTGCCCCCCAGTCCCGGACCTCCTCTCTCCCCCCCAGTTCCTGACCTCCTCTCTCCCCCACAGTTCCTGACCTCCTCTCTCCCCCCAGTTCCTGACCTCCTCTCTGCCCCCCAGTTCCTGACCTCCTCTCTGCCCCCCAGTTCCTGACCTCCTCTCTGCCCCCCAGTTCCTGACCTCCTCTCTCCCCCCTCATCCCTGACCTCCTCTCCCCCCAGTTCCTGACCTCCTCTCTCTCCCCCCCCCCAGTTCCTGACCTCCTCTCTCCCCCCGTTCCTGACCTCCTCTCTCCCCCCGTTCCTGACCTCCTCTCTGCCCCCCAGTTCCTGACCTCCTCTCTGCCCCCCAGTTCCTGACCTCCTCTCTGCCCCCTCGTCCCTGACCTCCTCTCTCCCCCCCAGTTCCTGCCCTCCTCTCTCCCCCCAGTTCCTGACCTCCTCTCTGCCCCCCAGTTCCTGACCTCCTCTCTGCCCCCAGTTCCTGACCTCCTCTCTGCCCCCCAGTTCCTGACCTCCTATCTGCCCCCCAGTTCCTAACCTCCTCTCTGCCCCCCAGTTCCTGACCACCTCTCTCCCCCCTCGTCCCTACCCTCCTCTCTCCCCCCCAGTTCCTGACCTCCTCTCTGCCCCCCAGTTCCTGACCTCCTCTCTCCCCCCTCATCCCTGACCTCCTCTCTCCCCCCCCAGTTCCTGACCTCCTCTCTCCCCCCTCATCCCTGACCTCCTCTCTCCCCCCCAGTTCCTGACCTCCTCTCTCCCCCCCCAGTTCCTGACCTCCTCTCTCCCCCCCGTTCCTGACCTCCTCTCTCCCCCCGTTCCTGACCTCCTCTCTGCCCCCCAGTTCCTGACCTCCTCTCTGCCCCCCAGTTCCTGACCTCCTCTCTGCCCCCCAGTTCCTGACCTCCTCTCTCCCCCCTCGTCCCTGACCTCCTCTCTCCCCCCCAGTTCCTGCCCTCCTCTCTCCCCCCCAGTTCCTGACCTCCTCTCTCCCCCACAGTTCCTGACCTCCTCTCTCCCCCCAGTTCCTGACCTCCTCTCTGCCCCCCAGTTCCTGACCTCCTCTCTGCCCCCCAGTTCCTGACCTCCTCTCTCCCCCCGTCCCTGACCTCCTCTCTCCCCCCCAGTTCCTGCCCTCCTCTCTCCCCCCAGTTCCTGACCTCCTCTCTGCCCCCCAGTTCCTGACCTCCTCTCTGCCCCCCAGTTCCTGACCTCCTCTCTGCCCCCCAGTTCCTGACCTCCTCTCTCCCCCCTCGTCCCTGACCTCCTCTCTCCCCCCCAGTTCCTGACCTCCTCTCTCCCCCCAGTTCCTGACCTCCTCTCTGCCCCCCAGTTCCTGACCTCCTCTCTGCCCCCCAGTTCCTGACCTCCTCTCTCCCCCCCAGTTCCTGCCCTCCTCTCTCCCCCCAGTTCCTGACCTCCTCTCTGCCCCCCAGTTCCTGACCTCCTCTCTACCCCCCCAGTTCCTGACCTCCTCTCTCCCCCCAGTTCCTGACCTCCTCCCTGCCCCCTCGTCCCTGACCTCCTCTCTCCCCCCCAGTTCCTGACCTCCTCTCTCCCCCCCAGTTCCTGACCTCCTCTCTCCCCCCAGTTCCTGACCTCCTCTCTGCCCCCCAGTTCCTGACCTCCTCTCTCCCCCCTCGTCCCTGACCACCTCTTTCCCCCCCCCAGTTCCTGCCCTCCTCTGCCCCCCCCAGTTGCTGCCCTCCTCTCCCCCCCCACAGTTCCTGCCCTCCTCTCCCCCCCCAGTTCCTGACCTCCTCTCTGCCCCCCAGTTCCTGACATCCTCTCTCCCCCCTCGTCCCTGACATCCTCTCTCCCCCCTCGTCCCTGACCACCTCTCTGCCCCCCAGTTCCTGACCTCCTCTCTGCCCCCCAGTTCCTGACCTCCTCTCTGCCCCCCAGTCCCTGACCTCCTCTCTCCCCCCTCGTCCCTGACCTCCTCTCTCCCCCCTCGTCCCTGACCTCCTCTCTGCCCCCCCAGTTCCTGACCTCCTCTCTGCCCCCCAGTTCCTGACCTCCTCTCTGCCCCCAGTTCCTGACCTCCTCTCTGCCCCCCAGTTCCTGACCTCCTCTCTCCCCCCTCATCCCTGACCTACCTCTCTCCCCCCTCGTCCTGCCCTCCCTCTCTCCCCCCAGTTCCTGACGACCTCTCTGCCCCCCAGTTCCTGCCCTCCTCTCTGCCCCCCAGTTCCTGACCTCCTCTCTGCCCCCCAGTTCCTGACCTCCTCTCTCCCCCCTCGTCCCTGACCTCCTCTCTCCCCCCCAGTTCCTGCCCTCCTCTCCCCCCAGTTCCTGACCTCCTCTCTGCCCCCCAGTTCCTGACCTCCTCTCTGCCCCCCAGTTCCTGACCTCCTCTCTCCCCCCCGTCCCTGACCTCCTCTCTCCCCCCTCGTCCCTGACCTCCTCTCTCCCCCCCAGTTCCTGCCCTCCTCTCTCCCCCCAGTTCCTGACCTCCTCTCTGCCCCCCAGTTCCTGACCTCCTCTCTCCCCCCTCGTCCCTGACCTCCTCTCTCCCCCCCAGTTCCTGCCCTCCTCTCTCCCCCCAGTTCCTGACCTCCTCTCTGCCCCCCAGTTCCTGACCTCCTCTCTGCCCCCAGTCCCCGGACCTCCTCTCTCCCCCCCAGTTCCTGACCTCCTCTCCTCCCCCACAGTTCCTGACCTCCTCTCTCCCCCCAGTTCCTGACCTCCTCTCTGCCCCCCAGTTCCTGACCTCCTCTCTGCCCCCCAGTTCCTGACCTCCTCTCTGCCCCCCAGTTCCTGACCTCCTCTCTCCCCCCTCATCCCTGACCTCCTCTCTCCCCCCAGTTCCTGACCTCCTCTCTTCCCCCCCCCCAGTTCCTGACCTCCTCTCTCCCCCCGTTCCTGACCTCCTCTCTCCCCCCGTTCCTGACCTCCTCTCTGCCCCCCAGTTCCTGACCTCCTCTCTGCCCCCCAGTTCCTGACCTCCTCTCTGCCCCCTCGTCCCTGACCTCCTCTCTCCCCCCCAGTTCCTGCCCTCCTCTCTCCCCCCAGTTCCTGACCTCCTCTCTGCCCCCCAGTTCCTGACCTCCTCTCTGCCCCCCAGTTCCTGACCTCCTCTCTGCCCCCCAGTTCCTGACCTCCTATCTGCCCCCAGTTCCTAACCTCCTCTCTGCCCCCCAGTTCCTGACCACCTCTCTCCCCCCTCGTCCCTACCCTCCTCTCTCCCCCCAGTTCCTGACCTCCTCTCTGCCCCCCAGTTCCTGACCTCCTCTCTCCCCCCTCATCCCTGACCTCCTCTCTCCCCCCCCAGTTCCTGACCTCCTCTCTCCCCCCTCATCCCTGACCTCCTCTCTCCCCCCCAGTTCCTGACCTCCTCTCTCCCCCCCCAGTTCCTGACCTCCTCTCTCCCCCGTTCCTGACCTCCTCTCTCCCCCCGTTCCTGACCTCCTCTCTGCCCCCCAGTTCCTGACCTCCTCTCTGCCCCCCCAGTTCCTGACCTCCTCTCTGCCCCCCAGTTCCTGACCTCCTCTCTCCCCCCTCGTCCCTGACCTCCTCTCTCCCCCCCAGTTCCTGCCCTCCTCTCTCCCCCCAGTTCCTGACCTCCTCTCTGCCCCCCAGTTCCTGACCTCCTCTCTGCCCCCCAGTTCCTGACCTCCTCTCTGCCCCCCAGTTCCTGACCTCCTCTCTGCCCCCCAGTTCCTGACCTCCTCTCTGCCCCCCAGTTCCTGACCTCCTCTCTGCCCCCCAGTTTCTGACCTCCTCTCTGCCCCCCAGTTCCTGACCTCCTCTCTGCCCCCAGTTCCTGACCACCTCTCTCCCCCCTCGTCCCTGCCCTCCTCTCTCCCCCCAGTTCCTGACCTCCTCTCTGCCCCCAGTTCCTGACCTCCTCTCTGCCCCCCAGTTCCTGACCTCCTCTCTGCCCCCCCAGTTCCTGACCTCCTCTCTCCCCCCCTCATCCCTGACCTCCTCTCTCCCCCCCAGTTCCTGACCTCCTCTCTCCCCCCCCAGTTCCTGACCTCCTCTCTCCCCCCGTTCCTGACCTCCTCTCTCCCCCCGTTCCTGACCTCCTCTCTGCCCCCCAGTTCCTGACCTCCTCTCTCCCCCCCCGTTCCTGACCTCCTCTCTCCCCCCCCGTCCTGACCTCCTCTCTCCCCCCAGTTCCTGACCTCCTCTCTCCCCCCAGTTCCTGACCTTCTCTCTGCCCCCCAGTTCCTGACCTCCTCTCTGCCCCCCAGTTCCTGACCTCCTCTCTGCCCCCCCAGTTCCTGACCTCCTCTCTGCCCCCCAGTTCCTGACCTCCTCTCTGCCCCCAGTTCCTGACCTCCTCTCCCCCCCCCAGTTCCTGACCTCCTCTCTCCCCCACAGTTCCTGACCTCCTCTCTCCCCCACAGTTCCTGACCTCCTCTCTGCCCCCACAGTTCCTGACCTCCTCTCTCCCCCACAGTTCCTGACCTCCTCTCTGCCCCACAGTTCCTGACCTCCTCTCTCCCCCACAGTTCCTGACCTCCTCTTTTCCCCCCCCCCAGTTCCTGACCTCCTCTTTTCCCCCCCCCAGTTCCTGCCCTCCTCTCTCCCCCCCCCAGTTCCTGCCCTCCTTCTTCTCCCCCCCCCCCAGTTCCTGCCCTCCTTCTTCTCCCCCCCCCCAGTTCCTGCCCTCCTTCTTCCCCCCCCCCCAGTTCCTGCCCTCCTTCTTCCCCCCCCCAGTTCCTGCCCTCCTTCTTCCCCCCCCCCAGTTCCTGCCCTCCTTCTTCCCCCCCCCCCCAGTTCCTGCCCTCCTCTCTCCCCCCCCAGTTCCTGCCCTCCTCTCTCCCCCCCCCCCCAGTTCCTGCCCTCCTCTCCCCCCCCAGTTCCTGCCCTCCTCTCTCCCCCCCAGTTCCTGCCCTCCTCTCTCCCCCCCCCCAGTTCCTGCCCTCCTCTCTCCCCCCCCCAGTTCCTGCCCTCCTCTCTCCCCCCCCAGTTCCTGCCCTCCTCTCTCCCCCCCCAGTTCCTGCCCTCCTCTCTCCCCCCCCAGTTCCTGCCCTCCTCTCTCCCCCCCCAGTTCCTGCCCTCCTCTCTCCCCCCCCAGTTCCTGCCCTCCTCTCTCCCCCCCCAGTTCCTGCCCTCCTCTCTCCCCCCCAGTTCCTGCCCTCCTCTCTCCCCCCCCAGTTCCTGCCCTCCTCTCTCCCCCCCCAGTTCCTGCCCTCCTCTCTCCCCCCCCAGCTCCTGCCCTCCTCTCTCCCCCCCCAGCTCCTGCCCTCCTCTCTCTCCCCCCCAGCTCCTGCCCTCCTCTCTCTCCCCCCCAGTTCCTGCCCTCCTCTCTCCCCCCCCAGTTCCTGCCCTCCTCTCTCCCCCCCCCAGCTCCTGCCCTCCTCTCTCCCCCCCCAGTTCCTGCCCTCCTCTCTCCCCCCCCCAGTTCCTGCCCTCCTCTCTCCCCCCCCAGTTCCTGCCCTCCTCTCTCCCCCCCCAGCTCCTGCCCTCCTCTCTCCCCCCCCAGCTCCTGCCCTCCTCTCTCCCCCCCCAGTTCCTGCCCTCCTTCTTCCCCCCCCCCAGTTCCTGCCCTCCTTCTTCCCCCCCCCCAGTTCCTGCCCTCCTCTCTCCCCCCCCCCCAGTTCCTGCCCTCCTTCTTCCCCCCCCCCAGTTCCTGCCCTCCTCTCTCCCCCCCAGTTCCTGCCCTCCTCTCTCCCCCCCCAGTTCCTGCCCTCCTCCCCCCCTAGTTCCTGACCTTCTCTCCCCCCATTTATTCCTACTCTGTTTTCTGTCCACTAACCAATCCATGCTAGTATATTACCTCCAATCCCATAAGCCCTAATTTTGTTTAATAACCACTTGTGTGGCACCTTATCGAATGCCTTCTGAAAATCCAAATACACCACATCCGCCGGTTCCCCCTTATCTATTCTGCTAGTTACAACCTCAAAAAACTCCGAAACAGATTTGTCAAACACAATTTCCCTTTCATAAATCTGTGTTGACTCTGTATTATTTTCTAAATGCCCTGTTACCACATCCTTAATAATAGATTCTAGAATTTTCCCTACTACTGATGTCAGGCTAACTGGTCTGTAGTTCCCCATTTTCTCTCTGCCTCCTTTATTAAATAGTGGGGTTACATTTGCTACCTTCCAATCTGCGGGAACCGTTCTAGAATCTATGGCATCTTGGAAAATGACAACCAATGCATCCACTATCTCTATAGCCACCTCTTTCAAAACCCTAGGATGTAGGTCCAGGGGATTTATTGGCTTTCAGTCCCATTAATTTCTCCAGTACTATTTTTTTACTAATACTAATATCTTTCAGTTCCTCAATCTCGCTAGACCCTTGGTTCCCCACTATTTCCGGGAAGTTTTTTGCGTCTTCTTCCGTGGAGACAGACACAAAGTATTTGTTGAATTTCTCTGCCATTTCCTTATTCCCCATTATAATTTCTCCTGTCTCAGCCTGTAAGGGACCCACATTTACTTTCGTTAATCTTTACCTTTTTACATATCTATAGAAGCTCTAAATCCTGCCGCAAAGCCCATTAAAGGATTAGTTTGGGCGGATGGGATTAGAGGCTGAGCCGGGGGACATTTAAACCACCGTTTACCCCCCTCTGCATATTGGGCAAAGGCGGGCGCTGCCTCCCCAGCTCGCTGAACAGCCCACAGGGTAAAGAAAGACTTGCATTTATATAGCACCTTTCACAACCACCGGACGTCTCAAAGCAGGTTACAGTCACTGTTGTAATGTAGGAAATGCTGCAGCCAATTTGCGCACAGCAAGCTCCCACAAACAGCAATGTGATAATGACCAGATCATCTGTTTTTGTTATGTTGATTGAGAGATAAATATTGATCAGGAACCCTCTTCAAAACTGTGCCATGGGATCTTTTACGTACACCTGAGAGGGGCAGACAGGACCTTGGTTTAACATCTCATCTGAAAGACGGCACCTGACAGTGCAGCACTCCCTCAACACTGGACTGGAGTGTCAGCCTAGATTTTTGTGCTCAAGTCTCTGGAGTGGGACTTGAACCCATGACCTTCTGACTTGGAGGCGAGGGTGCTACCCAGTGAGCCATAGCTGACAGCTAAAGGTAGCGGGCAGCTGTATGAACTTGCCCTTAGATAGTGCCTTTCACCTTCTCAGGACACCAAGAGAACTCACCTGCTCTTCAAATAGTGCATGGGGATCTTTTACACCCACCCGAGCGGGCAGACGGGGCCTCGCTTTAACATCTCATCTGAAAGACGGCACCTCCGACAGTGCAGCACTCCCTTAGCACGGCACGGCTACATGGGGATAGATTGACCATCTGTATCACCTTTTATCCCAGTCTAAGTAAGGAACACTTAGAATCCAGGACTGCTTCCTCAATCAGTCTGTTTCTAGTCCAATAAGGAAAGAAGCATTGCCTGATTTCCCAGCACTAAATGAAGTGGGAGAACAATTGGGAAATAGCGACCACTACAGTTAGGGTCAGCGCTAGAACAGAAAAGGAAAATAAAGAGGCTAAAGGTAATAGTGCTGGATTGGAAATGGGTAAAGTTCAATCCCAAATTAACTGGGCAGAAAAGTTAGCAAACTGGTCGGCAGATCAACAGTGGAACCCTTCAAAAATACGCGAGAACAAAATAAATGCATTCCTAGGTGATGAAAAAATGTAGAGTTCCATGGATAGAGAAACTTGTATTTAAAAGTGAGATGTATGATAAAGTTAGGGCCAACAATACCAAGGATAATCAGCATTGTAGGATGTGAAAAGAGATTAGTAGGGCTGAAAAGGAATACGAATAAGAGGAAACATTAAGGGATTTTATAAGCATATAAAAAAGTAGAGATTTTCTGACCATTTGATTGTGATGGAAATCAGGATCGATTTGATTTCAAATACTAAAATCTCTATCTCTGGATGTGAAATTTGTAACAAAGAATGCTCTTTAATTTCCTCCAACTCTGTCCTTTTATGCATTTCCTATGCCCTTCACATAGAAACATAGAAGATAGGAGCAGGAGTAGGCCATTTGGCCCCTCGAGCCTACTCCACCATTCGATGAGATCATGGCTGATCATCCAAACTCAGTACCCTGTACCTGCCTTCTCCCCATATCCCTTGATACCTTTAGCCTTAAGAAATATATCTAACTCATTCTTGAATATATTTAATGACTTGGCCTCAACTACCTTCTGTGGTAGAGAATTCCACAGGTTCACCACTCTCTGGGTGAAGAAATTCTTCCTCATTTCTGTCCTAAATGGCTTACCCCTTATCCTTAGATTATGACCCCTAGTTCTGGACTCTTCGACCATCGGGAACATTCTTCCTGCATCTAGTTTGTCCAGACCTGTCAGAATTTGATATGTTTCGATGAGATCCCCTCTCATTCTTCTATACTCCCGTGAGTATAAGCCCAATGAACCCAATCTCTCCTCATATGTAATTCCTGCCATCCCAGGTATCAGCCTTGTGAATCTTCGCTGAACTCCTTCCATGGCAAGAACATCCTTCCTCAGATAAGGTGACCAAAACTGCACAGTACTCAAGGTGTGGTCTCACCAAGGCCCTGTACAACTGCAGCAGGACATCCCTGTTCCTATACTCAAACCCTTTCGCTATGAAGGCCAACATACCATTTGCCTTCTTCACCATCTGCTGCACCTGCATGCTTACTTTCAGCGACTGGTGCACAAGGACACCCAGGTCTCGTTGCACTTCCCCTTCTCCCAATCTATTGCCATTCAGATAATAGTCTGCCTTTGTTTTTGACACCAAAGTGGATAAACTCGCATTTATCCACGTTATATTGCATCTGCCACGCTTCTGCCCAATCACCCAACCTGTCCAAATCATCCTGGAGTTTCTCAGTATCCTCCTCGGAGCACACACGCCCACCCAGCTTTGTGTCATCTGCAAACTTGGAGATATTACATTTAGTTCCCTTATCTAGATCATTAATGTATATTGTGAATAGCTGGGGTCCAAGGACCGAACACCGCACCATTAGCAACTGTGCCTTGAGCTGCCTAGGTCCCAAGCTCTGGAATTTCCTCCCTAATCTGTGTCTCCACCTCTCCCTCCTTTAAGACCCTCCTAAAACCTAACTGTAACCAAGTTTTTAGTTACTCCTCCCAATATCTCCTTATGTAGCTCGTGTCACTTTTTGTCCGACTATTACAACAGCGACTACACAAAGTACTTAATAAACCGCTTTGGGACATCCGGCAAGGTGCTATATAAATGCAAGTTTTAAAAAATAAATTAAAACCATCTCTACTGTTTGGGGTGAGGAGGGGGGGGGGGAGGGGAGAGATAGCAGAGATGAGCAGAGTGCTGAAATGGGGAGAGGAGCTGAGCTGATGGGTGAGGAAAGACATGATTTGAATGGAACATGATTTCTAGATGTGATTGGAGAGATATGAAAGGACAGAGGAGAGGAGAAAGGTGGGAAACCAGGGAGAGTGGAGTGGAGAGAGATGGAATAGGCAAAGGGAGATAGGAAAGTGTGTGGGTGGAAGAGAGGAGTATATTGCTGGGGGATTGCCCATGGCAGCTTTCCATCCTGCCTGCCCCAGAACCATCAAAATATTGGCTGGAGGAGTTACAGAAAGCCTAGGCTAGAAACTGTCCAAACAGAGCAAGGTCACAACTGATAGTAAGATGGGTGGAGGGCAGTCGGGATGAAGAATCAACCAGGGACCTACAAAAGGAGTTTGGTAAAATCCACGGTTGAGCAAACACATCCCCCCTCAGACACAACAAAAGAACGGCCCACAAGATTTGATTTAACTCGGTCACATTTGAGTTTTAATTTATTTCTTATAGAAATCAGCAAAAGTTGTTACATTCTAGTCGTTTGATGAGTAAATCAGTTCACAGCACTGGTGGCAACACTGTTAAATCAGTTCACAGCTAGGATAACAGAACACAGCGAACTCCTCACAGTAATGAAAAGGGCGGACCATATTTTTAACCTTTTAACTACACATTTAACTCGAGTTTGGTGCTGAAATTTCAATCATTCTCCCTGATAGGAAGAGTGCCAAGAAACAAAGCCCAGTGAGTTGAGGCTCCAGACCTGTAGTCACGGTCTCCGAGCAGACAGTGCAAGGAATTCAAGGCAGCCAGGGAGACGATTCACACAACAATCTCCTAGTTTCGTTACAATCAACAAGTTTACTGTTTCATTCGATTCATTGAACAATTTATAGTTTTAAGTGCAATTTTGGAACAGAACATTGTGCGTATGCGACATTTAGTTCCTTTTTAAACTACGGTGTAATTAGCTTATTGTGAACTGAATTCTCTTCAGCTGATTTGTGCGGCTTACATAAATGTAGCCAGAAGATCAGATCCCACGTCAGTTTTCATCGCTCACAGAAGTTAAGAGTGGAAGATGCAGCGGGAGGGGGAACGCACTGGCCGCTGTAAAACTGGCGATGTGGATCGGCCACCTGTTATAGACAGCAGTTTCCACTGGAAATCAGGCGCTTTTCTATAATGGTTTAAAATCTACCCTGTGGACTGCAGAGCACAGGGGAGAAGGACGGACGGCTGGGGCGGAGGTCTGAAGAACAAACTAACAAGTAACACGGTGGCAGTTTCCCGGTTTAGGTGGATGAGATTTATTCAGTCGAATGGACACACCACATCGCTACAAGTGAAGTGCGATTGGCATTTATATTTAAAACACTTTTCACTTTTATTTTAAGTATTTCCCCAATTTTTTTATTTGACGTTGCCCATATCCAGACGAGGGGACTGGCCAGAGCCTTGCTCTCTCAACACTATTCCGCAGCCAGCTGGTGGCAGAAGCTAAAATGCAACCCCGGCAAATTGACACTGAACTTTTCCCTCAATCTGCACAGGGTGCGCTTTGTTGGAAGTGGCTGAGATCACCAGCTCGCAGTCTGAATCACGGGCACAAGCCTACATCCCATACGCACCTGGTGCCCCTATAGACCATCATGTTAAACACTGGTTTAACAGGACACATTGAAACCCTTTTCCAATTGGCAATAATTTAACTGAGACTGCACACATAACACCGCAATTACATACAGACGTACAGTTCTACAAAATAATTATACACAACCAAAGAAAAACATCATATTCCTAGCAAGGAGACAATCCTCATTTAAGTTAGAAACCTCCCCATAATTATTGATTGGGAATAGCAAGCCTACCTCACGCAGTCCGACTGAGGCATGGACCAAGATGTCAGTCATTTTATACAGAGATGTACACGCGCAAACAGCAGTTAATCCATCATGCACTTCACACAACTAAAAGGCACTTGTTTGCATCCATGAAGTAAATAACTACACAAAACATTAACAAAAGCCTGGAGTGCAAGTAAAGAGCAGCTTTCGTTTATTAAAAAACTGCTTCTACTGGAAATGATTCCTCAATATAACCCCGCTCCTTTGCTGCGAGTCTGCTATTTATACTGCGGGACGAACTTAGCCACAATAGATAACTATACGTGCGATATTCGCTCTAGTGCAGTTATTCAAGTCACAGATATAGGGCGTTGGCATTAGTGCAAGTAACCACTGCCCTGGACAGAGGGCCGAGAGTCAGTCCTGTAACCGTCATTTCCATTTCCTGCCACACAGCAATCGCCACCATCAGCTGCATCCCAACCAAGGGACACCTTGGTGCTTCCGGTGACACTGCGGTTTTATTTATTTATACCGTTGGGAGTAGGCCCTGTGATAGAACACGGTTCATTGATGAACCCTGGGTTGCATTTGCAGGTAGATGTGTAACATCTGTGTTTCAGGCCACTTGGATTCAATTTCCCCCAGTAACTGGCAAATCCTTGAGAATAAACAGCACAGGTTGGGGGGGAGGGGGGAGGGGGGAGGGGTTTGTACTCAGGCAAAGACCACTTTTAGTAATTGACGTAGTTTAGCACCGCTTGCAAATCAATCCATGTAAACTGCATCAACCACACACTAAGCTTTGGAAAAAATATTACCTAAAGGCAGTAGTAACACTAGAAGAATAAAGCGAGTTTAGTAAAAGCTCTCTTTCGAGTCAATTCACTTTACAGTATTATAATAAAAACAAATGCTGAACTGCACAGCAGGTTAGTTACATTGAGGAAAAAAAAGACAGGTTAATGTTTCAGACACAACCCTTCAATACTGAAACAAAGATAAACCAGCTAATCAAAAGAAAAAAAGGGGAGGTGGGAAAAACAGCACGTACCCCAGTCACAGAGGAAATCAACGGGCGGAATGACCTTCAAAAGAAAAGGGGAGATTGTTCCATGACGAAGACCATCTCGGTTGGAAATTCCCCGTCTCCCGGAGATGATCTTTTATATCATAGAATCAACTCCCACTTTTCTTTTAAGCAGAGTGTCAGTCAGTTAACCCTTTAATTTCCTCCGATTGCAGCAGCATCTGTCGTCTCCCCAGTCTTGTTTCGGCTATTAATAAGCTTGTTTATTTTCAGTTTTGAAGGGTATGGACTGGAATGGTAACCTCTCTGTTCGCACTACCGATGCTGCCTGACCTGCTGCGTTGTTTCAGAATGGCAATGATTTACTTTCTCTACAGTATTTCATACAGGTTTTCTAATCCCCCCCAGTCTGAAGGGGCAGGACGATCGGGGACTTGAAGTTTGAACAGTCACCAATATTCCTGCAGCACTGGCCAGAAGCTGCTACATTTTCCTTTCTCTTTGATGACAAGTAGTGAGGATCCTGGTGCTGTCCTGCCAATTATACACACTGAGCATTAATTGTGCTTACACTGGGGAATTCATTTCCTTCATGGTGCTGGAATTCAGTCACCTTCAAGCATTGAATTCAAGTTTATTCTGATGTTAAAGCAAAGTTTAAAATAAATAAAATTGCTAAGGTGTAAATAAAAATGTCTTAAATCTCATACTGTTAGAACATTGAGAATGCTACAATCTTCAGGCATTAGATATTTCCAGCAGTTACAGGATCACCCCAAAATACATTGTAATTGTTAAATATCTAAAGGCTACAGTTACTGTTGGGAATAGTATGGAGCATGGAATGCCGTACAAACTCTTCAGACAGTCCTCTGCTAGTGTGGCAGTCATTTCCAGCCTTATCGTGGCATTTCTAGGTTGCTCCAATGCTTTTGTTGACTGATCGCAGATTAACCCGCTAACATTTACTGATATTTTAAACTTTATAACAGAAAGCTCAACGGCAAGAGGAAGTGGCAGTCGAGGGTATTTAAATCTTAGACCTGGTTTATATTTAAACAAATTTCCCAGTTGTTGAGAGGTTTTAGCTTGTACCTGTCCCAGGACATCCTGTGCGAGGGGAACTGCCACCAATATCCACCACAACTTAATGTGGTGCATCCTCACCAAGAATCTCTGTGGGCGCTAGAGCAAGTGAGGGAGGCATACCTCACTCGGAATTAAGTATTGGAATGGCCATAAACATGAAGGGAGAAGTAAAGGGACAACGCTTTTTCATGTCTATAAACTAAGAGATGGTAACTTCCTTTTTGATTGGCGAAATCCCAATTCACATACCCGAGTTCTACAGGAAATATCAACTTCAATTTTACGCAGCACCCGTATGGAATTTTTATGGAGTTAATACTTTGGGAATGTGCCCAAGAAATGCCGAATCTCTCTCTCTGGTGGTAGTTTGTGGTTAGGTGGTATCGGGTTAGCAGCATGGTACGCTGGGAGTGGGAAGGCTCGTTATGTGTTTAATTACAGCTCCTCCTTTATCCCAGTGTAAATGGCCAGTGAGGTTCCTGATGGGGCAGGCATCCTTTCCGAGCGTTGCTGGAATGCTTTTTTGGACACATTCCCTTAGTAAGCACCAAAACAAGACCTCCCACAAATAGTTCCAGAACTTTACAGATAAATACTTTAATTTTATTGCTCAGGGTATTGGTAAAGATTAAATGATCATTAGGCTGCCCAGTCAATTCACCAACACCGCAGACCACAGGAATCGCTGCTGGAAATGGGAATCCTGGACTTCCAACAGAAAAAGCCAGACCCGTTCCTCTTCATTCTTATAGCAAAGAGCTGTGAAAAGAAGTAAGCATCAGATAGAAATGAGCAGATTCAATGAAAAACTGAAAAGAAACAAGGCAACAATCACCGAGTGCTGAACAGTCACCCTGTCATTACCCCTTGCAAACACCGACACATCTGTGCGATTCGACCACTCCTAGTTTATATTTCACTCACTCTCAGTAACCACTTCGCTGTTAATGGGTCCTTGCTCCTCTCATTGACTAAATGCTGCCCCCCCTCATGTCAATGACCAGCATCAATCCGATCAGGTCTAAAATCTGTTAACCTCTAATTCAATATCAAAATCAGATTATTACAGGAGTAACTCAAAACGATTACTTCAAAATGACAGCTTTAGCAGAATTCACTCATGTAAAATTCAAATTGCAGAAATTCCCTCAGGCTGAAGAGTTTGAACCTTTTAGGCCACAGTCAATGTTGCTGCAGGATGCACAAACAAAACTAGGCCGGTCACTGTTCCAGTATTGGGGGCCCTGCAGGTTGGGTCCAGTCCGGTCAAAAGACAACCCCACCAACACTAGCAATCCATCGGTACTGCACTGGAGTGTCAGTCTCAACCAATCTTTCAAATCCCGGAGTGAGGCTGGAACACACAACCTTCTGAAAGAGTCGAGAGTTGGAGCTAACGCCCATATTGCTTTATCTAAAGGACAAAGGGAAACTGAACAGAACGAGTAGCAATGCCATCCATTTACAAAATCCAAGCACCACGCCTCATCTACAAATTTCACTGAAAAGATATAATGCTGAGATTTTAACCTCACGGTTTCTATCACAATTGGCCCTCTTGGTGTTCGCTGATTCTGGGCACTGATGGTTCAGCTCGAGTCAGTCAATGTGACAAATCCTTTGGAACCATTTCATTTTTAAAAAAGGTCAAATTTGCCCCTTTAAAAGGGACTCTATCTTCATGGAGAAATTGTTTACAAATCTTTACTGGCACATAACAAGCAGTTATCAAAGACAGAACATGCTCGAATACACAGCAGGTCAACCAGCCTCGAAAGAGAAAGGATCTGTCTCTCATTATTTCAGATTTTCTGCACTCAGTTTTTTCTTTTTATTCCTGTCCACTGATTGAATTCCATGAAGTTACACCACTGTCAATGTCACAGAAAGGGCACATGCTCCTCTCCACCCTCAGTTATAAGTCTCTCAAAACTATTTTCATGCAGACATTGCCCCTTTAACAGAGACATGAAAATCCCAGCTACTGTGTTTTCCACTGGCTACTGAAAATAGGAAGGAAAATGCAGGAGGGTTCACCCTCAGTGTATAACTCTCGTCTTGGGAGTCAGAAGGTTGTGGGTTCAAGCCCCACTAGAGACTTCAGCATAGAATCCAGGCTGACACTTCAGTGCAGTACTGAGGGAGTGTTGCACTGTCGGAGGAGCCGTCTTTCAGATGAGACGTTAAACCGAAGCCCTGTCTGCTTTGTGCACAAATTGGCTGCCGTGTTTCCTACATTACAACAGTGACCACATTTCAAAAATACTTCATTGGCTGTAAAGAGCTTTGGGACGTCCTGAGATCATGAAAGGCGCTCTGGAAATGCGTGTTTCTTTCCAACAGTCTCCATCTCCCTTTGCAAAGTGCCTGGTATTTGTGCAGTGACTCCCAGGTAGGGAGGCTGAGTTCAGGGAGTCACTGTGGGGGTTAATGATTTGTTTGCACCCACATCCTACTCCAGAGTGGCATAGTAGTGAGCTGTACAACCCTAGACTATTCCCTTGTTGCAGTCTCAACTATATCAGTCTCTGCCTTTATCTTGTAATGGATTCATGGTCAGTGCTGGTTAAGTTACTGCAGCGTGCAATATAAATTGACTGCAATCTTAATGCTGTTCTGGCAAAACTTACTGCTGGGAAACGGAGTCCGTTCTCTGTCCATCGCAGATCAATAAATTCTCTGCGTTGAGGTGGATAGGAGAATAGCTGCGTGATTTTTTGACATGTTTGAGTATCATTCTCCGATGCATGGTAGCGCAAATAATTACAATTCCAATCAGGACCACTGCAGGTAGAAGAACAGAAGGAAAACAAATAAAAAACTTAGAGTACACACGAGCTCAGGTTATCATTCAGAGTGCACAGATTGATGCGGGCCGCAGGAAGGTCCGCCGAGAATTTTATCCCCCCCCAATCAAAAGAAAATTGAAAGACTTTTGCTCCCTTTGTATATCCTGTGTTGCCATGTTCTACATTGCATCGTCATAAAACATCAATGCTTAAAATTCAGGTTTATAATTTAAGTTGTAGTCATAATTAACGTTTCTTCGATTGTATTGAAATAAAAACAAAGTCTGAAAAGGGCTACAATTGTTGCAGGCAGAAGACTCATTTTCCCGGCCATTGCCTCAGGCTGTACCAGACTGTTTACAATAGGGTCCCGGTGGAGAGAAATCTAGAATGCTAAAGAGAAAAGACAAGGAAGCAGTGCAGGAAAGTGATTGGGGTAAGGATAACCAGATTGTGTCAGGAAGGGACAGAGCGTACAAACAAAAGAGTGCACTAACAAATAGGGTCCGGGTAAGAGAAAATGGTAATAAGACAAATAGGGCCACAGTACAAAAAAATGTTACGATGTCTAAAAATGTTAAAAAGACAAATCTAAAGGCACTGTATCTGAATGCACAAAGCATTCGTAATAAGGTAGACGAATTAACAGCACAAATAGATGTAAACGGATACGATATAATTGCGATTACGGAGACATGGCTGCAGGGTGACCAAGGCTGGGAGCTGAATATCCAAGGATATTCGATATTTAGGAAGGACAGGTGAAAAGGAAAAAGGAGGTGGGGTGGCCTTGTTAGTAAAGGATGAAATCAGAGCAATAGTGAGAAAGGATATTGGCTCAGAAAATCAAGATGTAGAATCAGTCTGGGTGGAGCTAAGAAGCACCAAGGGGCAGAAAACATTGGTGGGACAATAGCAAAATACTGCGGATGCTGGAAATCCGAAATAACAGAAAACGCTGGAAAAACTCAGCAGGCCAGGCAGCATCTGTGGAGAGAGAAACAGAGTTAACGTTTCAGGTCGATGACCTTTCGTCAGCACTGGAAAAAAGCAAGAAATGGAATAGATTTTAAAGCAGGTTTAGGGGCGGGGAAGTAGGGGAGGGGATGAAAGAACAAAAGGGAAGGTCAGTGATAGGATGGAAAGCAGGAGAGATTAAGAGACATTAAGAGATATTCAAGACAAGAGGAGGTGGTAATGTGACAGGTTAAGGAACAAAGGATAGCTCTAGATGAAGTGTGAATTGCGCTGGTAGAATGAAGGACAGCTGCCATGTGGGAGGGAAGAAAAAAAGGCCAAACAAAAAGTGTGGATAAAAAATATATATATATATATATATCGAAAGATGAGGTGCTGTTCCTCGAGCTTACGCTGAGCTTCCGTGGAACAATGCAAGAGGCCGAGGACGGTGAGGTCAGAGTGGGAGTGAAGCGGTGAATTAAAGTGACAGGCCACCGGGAGCTCGGGGTCCCCCTTACAGACTGAACGGAGTATTCTGCAAAGCGGTCACCCAATCTGCGTTTGGTCTCCCCAATGTAGAGACCGCATCGTGAGCAGCGAATACAGTATGCTAAATTGCAGGAAGTACAAGTAAATCGCTGTTTCACCTGGAAGGAGTGTTTGGGACCCTGGACAGTGGGAAGGGGGGGGAGATGTATAAGGGCATGTGTTGCATCTCCTGCGCTTGCACGGGAAGGTGCCGGGCGAAGGGGAAGGGGTGGTAGAGGAGTGGACTAAGGTGTCGCGGAGGGAGCGGTCCCTACGGAATGCTGAAAGGGGAGGTGAGGGAAAGATGCGTTTGGTGGTGGGATCACGTTGGAGGTGGCGGAAATGGCGGAGGATGATCCGTTGAATGTGGAGGCTGGTGGGGTGAAAGGTGAGGACAAGGGGAACCCTATCGTGGTCCCGGGAGGGAGGGGCAGGGGTGAGGGCAGAAGTGCGGGAGATAGAACGGACACGGTCGAGGGCCGTGTCAACCACAGTAGAGGGGAATCCTCGGTTGAAGAAAAAGGAAGACATGTCGGAAGCACTGGTATGGAAGGTGGCATCATCAGAGCAGATGCGGCGGAGACGGAGAAACTGGGAGAATGGAATAGAGTCCTTACAGGAGGCGGGGTGGGAGGAAGTGTAGTCCAGGTAGCTGTGGAAATCAGTGGGCTTGTAGTGAATGTTTGTCAATAACCTATCCCCAGAGATGGAGACGGAGAAGTCGAGGAAGGGAAGAGTCGGAGATGGACCATGTGAAGGTGAGGGAAGGGTGGAAATTGGAAGCATAGTGAATGAAATTTTCTAGTTCAGGGCGAGTGCAGGAAATGGCACCGATACAGTCATCAATGTACCGGAAAAAGAGGTGAGGGAGGGGACCCGAGTAGGACTGGAACAAAGAGTGTTCCACATATCCCACGAAAAGGCAGGCATAGCTAGGACCCATGCGGGTACCCATAGCAACACCTTTGATTTGGAGGAAATGAGTGGAGTCAAAGGAGAAGTTGTTCAATGTGAGAACAAGTTCAGCCAGGCAGAGGAGGGTGGTGGTGGATGGGGACTGGTTGGGACTCTGTTCAAGGAAGAAGCGGAGCGCCCTTAGGCCATCCTGGTGGGGGATGGAGGTGTAGAGGGATTGTACGTCCATAGTGAAAAGGAAATGGTTGGGGCCGGGAAACTGGGAACTGTTAAAGTGGCGGAGGGCGTCGGAAGAGTCGCGGATGTAGGTGGGAAGAGACTGGACAAGGGGAGAAAAATAGAGTCGAGATAGGAAGAGATAAGTTCCATGGGGCAAGAACAGGCTGAAACGATGGGTCTACCAGGGCAGTCCTGTTTGTGAATCTTGGGAAGGAGGTAGAAGCGGGCTGTGCGGGGTTGGGGAACTATGAGGTTGGCGGCCGTGGGGGGAAGATCTCCAGAGGAGATGAGGTCAGTGACAGTCTTGGAAACTGTGGCTTGATGTTCGGTAGTGGGGTCATGGTCCAGGTGGAGGTAGGAGGAGGTGTCGGAGAGTTGGCGTTCAGCTTCCGCTAGGTAGAGGTCGGTTCGCCAAACAACAACAGCACCACCCTTGTCAGCAGGTTTAATGACAATGTCGGGTTGGATCTGAGAGAATGGAGTGCTGCAAGTTCAGAGGGAGGTAGGTTGGAGTGAGTGAGGGGAGCAGAGAAATGGAGACAACCGATGTCACGGCGGCAGTTTGCAATGAAAAGATCTAGAGAGGGTAAGAGGCCAGAGGGAATTCTGAAAGCGGGAGAAAGGGTCAGCCGTGCGGGGGGAAGACTCCCGGCCTAAGAAGTGGGCACGGAGGCGGAAAAAGAGCTCAGCATCGTGCCGAGCTCGAAACTCATTGAGGTGGGGGCGTTAGGGGATGAAGCTCAGGCCTTTGCGGAGGACTGCTCGTTCGGGGTCAGAGAGGGGAAGGTCAGAGGGGATAGTGAAAACGCAGCAGGGGGTGAGATTGGGAGAGGGGGGGTCAGAGGAAAGTGAAGGGGAAGGTGGTTCCGGAGGGGCGTTGGTGTTCAAGAGTTGATGGAGCTTGCAATCCTTGACATCAGAAAGGAAGAAAAAAAGTTTTTTGTTGAAGCGTCGGATGAGTCGAAGGATGAAATGGAGCTGTGGACCTGGACAGTTTTGAGATAGAGTGCGTCGGTGCTGCTGAAGAGAGAGGTCGAGAGTTGTTGGTGGGAGTTGTCTTTCGGCCTCCAAACAGTAGTGGTAATGTAGGGGACGGCATCAAACAGGAAATTAGAGATGCATGTAACAAGGGTACGACAGTAATCATGGGTGACTTTAATCTACATATAGACTGGCCAAACCAAATTAGCAATAATACTGTGGAGGATGAATTCCTGGAGTGTGTACGAGATGGTTTTTTAGACCAGTACGTTGAGGAGCCGACTGGGGAACAGGCTATCCTAGATTGGGTATTGTGCAATGAGAAGGGGTTAATTAATCTTGTTGTGTGGGGTCCTTTAGGGAAGAGTGACCATAACATGATAGAATTCTTCATTAAGATGGAAAGTGAAGAAGTCCAATCTGAAACTAGGGTCCTAAATCTAAACAAAGGAAACTACGATGGTATGAGGAGTGAGTTGGCTATGATAGATTGGGGAGCTTCATTAAAAGGCATGACGGTGGATAGGCAATGGCTAACATTTAAGGAACGAATGCATGAATTGCAACAGTTATACATTCCTTTCTGGCGCAAAAACACAAAAGGAAAAGCGGCCCAACCATGGCTAACAAAAGAAATTAAGGATAGTATTAGATCCAAAGAGGAGTCATATAAAGTTGCCAGAAAAAGTAGCAAGCCTGAGGATTGGGAGCAGTTTAGAGTTCAGCAAAAAAGGACCAAGAGATTGATTAAGTGGGGAACAATAGAATACGAGTGTAAACTTGCAAGGAACATAAAAGCAGATTATAAAAGCTTCTACAAGTATGTAAAAAGAAAAAGATTAGTGAAGACAAATGTAGGTCCCTTACAGTCAGAAATGGGAGAATTTATAATGGGGAACAAGGAAATGGCAGAGCAATTAAACAAATACTTTGGTTCTGTCTTCACGGAAGAGGACACAAATAACTTCCCAGAAATGCTAGGGAACCAAGGGTCTAGTGAGAAGGAGGAATTAAAGGAAATTAGTATTAGTAAAAAAAAAAGTGCTGGAGAAATTAATGGGACTGAAAGCTGATAAATCCCCAGGGCCTGATAATCTACATCCCAGAGTACTAAAAGAGGTAGCCATGGAAATAGTGGATGCATTGGTTGTCAACACAGTTCCTGCAGATTGGAGGGTGGCAAATGTAACCCCACTATTTAAAAAAGGAGGGAGAGAGAAAACAGGGAACTACAGACCGGTTAGCCTAACATCAGTAGTAGGGAAAATGCTAGAGTCTATTATAAAGGATGTTATAACCGGACACTTAGAAAATATCAATGGGATTAGACAAAGTCAACATGGATTTATGAAAGGGAAATCATGTTTGACAAACCTACTGGAGTTTTTTTTGAGGATGTAACTGGTAGAATAGATAAGGGAGAACCAGTGGATGTGGTGTATTTGGATTTTCAGAAGGCCTTTGATAAAGTCCCACATAAGAGGTTAGTGTGCAAAATTAAAGCACATGGGATTGGGGGTAATATACTGGCATGGATTGAAAATTGGTTAACAGACAGGAAACAGAGGGTAGGAATAAATGGGTCTTTTTCGGGGTGGCAGGCGGTGACTAGTGGGGTACCGCAGGGATCAGTGCTTGGGCCCCAGCTATTCACAATATATATCAATGATTTGGATGAGGGAACCAAATGTAATATTTCCAAGTTTGCTGACGACACAAAACTAGGTGGGATTGTGAGTTGTGAGGAGGATGCAAAGAGGCTTCAAGGCGATTTAGACAAGTTGAGTGAGTGGGCAAATACATGGCAGATCTAGTATAATGTGGATAAATGTGAAGTTATCCACTTCGATAGGAAAAACAGAAAGGTAAGAGTATTATTTAAATGGTGATAGATTGGGAAATGTTGATGTACAAAGGGACCTGGGTGTCCTTGTACACCAGTCACGGAAAGCAAACATGCAGGTGCAGCAAGCAGTTAGGAAGGCAAATGGTATGTTGGCCTTCATTGCAAGAGGGTGAGAGTACAGGAGCAAGGATGTCTTACTACAGTTATACAGGGCCTTGGTGAGACCACACCTGGAGTACTGTGTGCAGTTTTGGTCTCCTTACCTAAGAAAGGATATACTTACCATAGAGGAGTGCAGCAAAGGTTCACCAGACTGATTCCTGGGATGGCAGGACTGTCGTATGATGAGAGATTGGGTCGACTAGGCCTGTATTCACTAGAGTTTAGAAGAATGAGAGGGGATCTCATTGAAACGTATAAAATTCTGACAGGGCTAGACAGACTGGATACAGGGAGGATGTTTCCCCTGGCTGGGGGGGTCTAGAACGAGGGGTCACAGTCTCAGGATATGGGGTCGGACATTTAGGACTGAGATGAGGAGAAATTTCTTCACTCAGAGGGTGGTGAACCTGTGGAATTCTCTACCACAGAAGGCTGTGGAGGCCAAGTCACTGAATATATTTAAGAAGGAGATAGATAGATTTCTAGACACAAAAGGCATCAAGGGGTATGGGGAGAGAGCGGGAATATGGTATTGAGATAGAGGATCAGCCATGATCGTGTTGAATGGCGGAGCAGGCTCGAAGGGCCGAATGGCCTACTCCTACTCCTATTTTTCTATGTTTCTAATATTGGCATCCTATTTGACCGAGCTGAGCTTCCGACCCCATCACCAAGACCGCCTACTTCCACCTCCGTAACATTGCCCATCTCCGCCCCTGCCCCTGCCTCAGCTCATCTGCTGCTGAAACCCTCATCCATGCCTTTATCATCTCCAGACTCGACCATTTCAACGCTCTCCTGGCCGGCCTTCAGCTGCGCCTCAACCAAACCTCAGCTCCCTGTATCCTATCCCGCACTAAGTTCAACATACAGATCAGCTCTAAATACCAACTTAGATCTCGAAATGGGAATAATTTACCCTACCGCACCACAAGAGTTCCCTGAAGTAGAAACCTTCAGAGTGTGCCTTCAAGGCAAACAACAAAAAATACCTGCCTATCAGAGCGATAATCCCTACAGATACTGGATCGAGACGGTTTAGATCAGCTCCCTCCTCCGATGAAGTGCTGGAAGCAGCTCCCTCCTCCGATGAAGTGCTGGAATCAGCTCCCTCCTCCGATGAAGTGCTGGAATCAGCTCCCTCCTCCGATGAAGTGCTGGAATCAGCTCCCTCCTCCGATGAAGTGCTGGAATTGGTTTCTGGAAATGAATGCACAAAATCCATTTGTGAATCCTTGGTAATGTTTTGATTAAAAGATCATGTAGAGGGAAAGGACTCAAGGTAAAGGCACCACCCAGGGTAGCACCAAGCCATGCAGACCAGCAATGTTCCCGTTAAGTTGTGTGGCCGCCTGGAGGCTCCGCACAGGCCGCTTGCCGGCTTTACAATGGGAAAAACCGTGCATGCGTGGAAATTTGAATGGGCCACGCAGCCTCTTAAAGGGGCCGTGCACACGAAAAAAAATTAGAGGCAATATTGCAGACCAGAAGCTCACAGATTCAATTCCTGGTTTGTGTCGAGTTAGTGCATCTCCGCCAGGGCACGGGAATTGGCCTCAGCGAGGGTGGGTGAAAAGCCAAGCCGGGACTGCCACTCATGATCAGTATCCAGTGTACAGGTGACTCTTGCTGGGAAGTACAGGTGTGTAGACGTAATGAAAGGACAGGATTTGGCTCAGCTGTGATGCCCCACGGTCAAATAACTTGCCAACGCTCGCGGTCTGGAAACCACCTGAAGAATGAACCCTTAAAGTAGCAGAGGGCTACCAGTGCCCTCGGAGTCCTGACTCGGTGAGGCTGCCCGTGCCCCCCTGGGCCATCGAGGCTCCCCGTGCCCCCCGCCCGGGGCCCTGTCCCACCGAGGCTCCCCGTGCCGCCCGGGGCCCTGTCCCTCCGAGGCTCCCCGTGCCCCCCGCCCAGGGCCCTGTCCCTCCGAGGCTCCCCCTGCCCCCTGTCCCACCGAGGCTCCCCGTGCCCCCCGCCCAGGGCCCTGTCCCTCCGAGGCTCCCCATGCTCCCCGCCCGGGGCCCTGTCCTACCGAGGCTTCGTGTTTCTGTGAAAGTCATTACAATGGACCTTTCCCCCGAAACCGATCTATTCTCAATTAACATGCTGGTTTAAGTAATGTTGTTTTATCTTACCCGTTTGACACGTATGTCCGGTCCCATCGGGTTTCATACCATCTGGGCAGAGACAGGCGTAGTGCTGGTCAGTATAAGGAGCAGGCACACACAGGTACTCACAGGCAGCATGTTCTCCAACACACCAGTTCTTCACTGTTTCACAACAAATTAAACACACAAAGTGTGCACATTAGAATCAGGGTCATTTCTGCGTTTAGCTGTTAAACTGGCGTACTGATGCAGGGTTATACTGGAAACGTTAACCAGAGAGATGCTGCCTGGCCTGCTCAGTGTTTCCAGCATTTTCTGCTTTTGTTTCAGATTTCCAACACCTGGAACATTTTTGTGTGTTTTACGCAGGAAAAGTTTTGCACAGAATTTCCATAGCGTTTGACAGGAGGAGGGTTACTACTTGTTTAATCTAATAAAATACAAATTAACCTCTGGCAATATTTCTGCCCTATGCAAGTTAGAAATCTGTAATTAAAAGTAATTGAAAGTTGTGACTTCTGGTAAGGTATTGGTATTATCAGTTTATCAATAAATAGAAACACAGCGAAGCACAGAACAACCAAAAACCATCAAGGCTGACTGTTGCACAGAGCCTGTCCTTTCTGCTCCATCAGGGGCTGGGAATTTCCCCCACCATCACCTCACCAGAGTGCACAGGAAGCTCCAGCAGCACAGCCCAGGAAATTCTCAGGCCTCTAGATTATTAGTCCAGTCACATAACTACTACACCAAACTGTTTTAAAAACCTGGAAATAAAAAGCTGGAATCAGTAAAAGTGACCATGAAGCGGTCGGATTGTTGTAAAAACCCAGCTGGTTCACTGATGTCCTTCAGGGAAGGAAATCTGCCGTCCTTACCCGGTCTGACCTATTTTTTTTTAATTCACTTATGGGATGTGGGCGTCGCTGGCAAGGCCGGCATTTATTGCCCATCCCTAGTTGCCCTTGAGAAGGTGGTGGTGAGCCGCCTTCTTGAACCGCTGCAGTCCGTGTGGTGAAGGTACACCCACAGTGCTGTTAGGGAGGGAGTTCCAGGATTTTGACCCAGCGACGATGAAGGATCGACGATGTACTTCTAAATCAGGATGGTGTGTGACTTGGAGCGGAACTTGGAGGTGGTGGTGTTCCCATGCGCCTGCTGCCCTTGTCCTTCTAGGTGGAAGAGGCCGTGGGTTTGGGAGGTGCTGCCGAAGAAGCCTTGGTGAGTTGCTGCAGGGCATCTTATAGATGGTACATACTGCAGCCACGGTACGCCGGTGGTGGAGGGAGTGAATATTTAAGGTGGTGGATGGGGTGCCAATCAAACAGGCTGCTTTGTCCTGGATGGTGTCGAGCTTCTTGAGTGTTGTTGGAGCTGCACTCATCCAGGCAAGTGGAGAGTATTCCATCACACTCCTTACTTCTGCCTTGTAGATGGTGGAAAGGCTTTGGGGAGTCAGGAGGTGAGACACTCACCGCAGAATACCCAGCCTCTGACCTGCTCTTGTAGCCACAGTATTTATGTGGCTGGTCCAGTTAAGTTTCTGGTCAATGGTGACCCCCAAGATGTTGATGGTGGGGGATTCGGCAATGGTAATGCCGTCGAATGTCAAGGGGCGGTGGTTAGACTCTCGCTTGTTGGAGATAGTCATTGCCCGGCACTTCTGTAGCACGAATGTTACCTGTCACTTATCAGCCCAAGCCTGAACGTCATCTAGGTCTTGTTGCATGCAGGCATGGACTGCTTCATTATCTGAGGAGTTGTGAATGGCGCTGAACACTCTGCAGTCATCAGCGAACATCCCCATTTCTGGCCTTATGTTGGAGGGAAGGTCATTGAGGAAGCAGCTGAAGATGGTTGGGCCTAGGACACTGCCCTGAGGAACTCCTGCAGCGATGTCCTGGGGCTGTGATGATTGACCCTCAATCACCACAACCATCTTCCTTTGTGCTAGGTATGACTCCAGCCAGTGGAGCGTTTTCCCCCTTATTCCCATTGACTTCAGTTTTACTAGGGCTCCTTGATGCCACACTCGATCAAATGCTGCCTTGATGTCAAGGGCAGTCACTCTCACCTCACCTCTGGAATTCAGCTCCTTTGTCCATGTTTGGACCAAGGCTGTAATGAGGTTGGGAGCCGAGTGGTCTTGGCGGAACCCAAACTGGGCATCCGTGAGCAGGTTATTGGTGAGTAAGTGCCATTTGATAGCACTGTCGATGACACCTTCCATCACTTTGCTGATGATTGAGAGTAGACTGATGGGGCGGTAATTGGCCGGATTGGATTTGTCCTGCTTTTTGTGGACAGGACATACCTGGGCAGTTTTCCACATTGTCAGATAGATGCCAGTGTTGTAGCTGTACTGGAACAGCTATATGTGACTCCAGTCCTACACCATCGGGTTGACTCTTAACTACCCTCTGAAGTGGCCTAACAAGCCACTTGTTGTATGCAGAGCAACTAGGGATGGGCAATAAATGCCAGCCTTGCCAGCGACGCCCACATCCCGAGAATGAATTAAAAACTCTACTCAACTCATTTAATTTCCTTTGGGAAAGATTCAAAGCTCCCCCCCCCCCCCACCCCCAATTTATCCAAAAAGGTATTTTAAGCAATACTCCAGATTACCTAATGTTATCCTGTGTTATTCATCCATCATTTTCTGGAAATGGTTCCAGATGATTTAAGGGCAGGGGTTCCTGGACCAACGGCCCAGGAGCCTGTCAGACGGGTGAACGAGCCGATCATTCTGCAGCTTCACCAGCACTGAGCCAGACACTGGCAACACTGATGGCGCAGTCCAGCAACAACAACAACAACAACTTGTATTTATAAAGCGCCTTTAACGTAGTAAAACATCCCAAGGCGCTTCACAGGAGTATCATAAAGCAAAATTTGACACCAAGCCACATAAGGAGACATTAGGACAGATGACCAAAAGCTTGGTCAAAGAGGTAGGTTTTAAGGAGCGTCTTAAAGGATAGACAGGTAGAGGTGTGGAGAGGTTTAGGAGGGAATTCCAGAGCTTTTAGGGCCTTGCCAGCTGAAGGCACGGCCACTAATGGTGGAGCGAATAAAATCGGAGAGGCCAGAATTGGAGGAGCACAGATATCTCGGGGGTTGTGGGGCTGAAGGAAATTACAGAGATAGGGAGGGGGCGAGGCCATGGAGGGATTTGAAAACAAGGATGAGAATTTTGAAATCGAGGCGTTGCTTAACTGGGAGCCAATGTAGGTCAGCGAGCACAGGGGTGATGGGTGAACGGGACTTGGTGCGAGTTAGGACACGGACAGCAGAGTTTTGGATGAGCTCAAGTTTATGTAGGGTAGAATGTGGGAGGCCGGCCAGGAGTGCGTTGGAATAGTCAAGTCTAGAGGTAACAAAGCAGATCACAGACAAGAGATTCCAGAGAAATCAAACATTATAGATACAATAAGGAGTGACAGAAATGGAGTCCGAGGTACAGTCAGAGTGATTAAGTGCTGCTGCAAGACATGAAACTGGTGGCTCCAAATCCATGGAATGTGGTGCTTTACGTACCCTGATCATTGTGAAAGAATGACCAACACAAGACTAGTGTGATGTGGGTGTACTCTGACGTTAGTACACCCACATCTGGTGTGGGCCGTTTAGTTTCTAGATGAAGGCCCCATATTCATGGTATTTTGAGGGTGAATGATGTACACATGGCCAAAGTGTGTGTGTTTTGGATGGGTAAAACAGTGGTTTTAATGTCAGTGCAGTGCAATGCACTGTTAGAGGATAATTTAAAATGTCCAATGTAGCCTGTGCGATTAACAGAGGCCAGACTGGGAAACAAAGCAAAAACAGAGTAGCTGGCTGCAGTGACACTGGTGGCATTTAAGCAGGGGTAGCTACTCCACCAACCCGAACATGGTCAAGGGTCACGACAGTGTACAGGAAGAGGACTAGCTGTAGCAACTCTGAACACAACGAGCCACTCAGTAGGTGGCCATCCAGGGGAGCCGAGAGAGTGCAAACTGTCGGAGTAGGACTGATGGAGGATCAGCACACCGACCTTGTGCGAAGGCTGTGAGGTAGGGCGGGGAGCACTGATCTTGGAATGAAGTCAGTGCAATGTCAGTATGGCATCATTTTCACCCAGGAACACACAATCAGTTCATCAGGAGCACCTGATGAAGCACAAACCTTGGTGAAGGGGGGTCTGCAGGGGGGTAATGTGATTGGTACATCAGCTGGGAGCACAGCAAGTTCCTGGCTGGACAGCGGCTGTAGAGACGAGGACAGCAGGCTGCAGTGTCCTTGCAAAGCTCTCAGCCATTGCCACTGGTCAGATGAGGCTACAGGGACAAACGTATGCAATGTAACTCTAGCCACAGATCTCCTGCACTCCATGACACAGTGTACGAGACAGTGGCGACTGTACAGTCCAGGAGGTGACAGCTAAAGGGGCATCCATATCTGAGGAGAGTTATAACTGGAAAGAACAGGTCAGCATGGTTCCAGGCAGCCCATCCAAGACCGTGGACAGATTCTTTAACACTTGCTTTCAGGAGCTGGTATCTTTAAAAGTGTTCTTTAGTCTTTGGGTTGGAAATCGGCCAATACACAAAACTATTCGGAGAATATCCAGTGTCCGTAACAGAGAAGCTGTTGATGCAGGCAGGTAGTTTGATATACAGATTAGCCAAGAGGTAGAAGCTTGATATCGAAGCGATAAGTCAAAATTACTGATCCTTTGAAGCATAATGGGCCACTTAGTTTGTAGACACAAATCAGACATTAATAGTTTCTGTTGTGATCGAGTGCCAAAGGCAGACTATCTGACGGGAGGAAACTACTGTTCACATCTTATGTGAATTTCAACACAGATAAATGTGAGGTATTACATTTTGGTAAGAAAAATAAGGAGGTCACTTATTACTTCTGGGATCTGAGGAGTACAAAGACACAATTCACAAAAGGTTGCAGCGCAGGTTAACAAGGCCATAAAAAAAGCAAACCAAGCACTAGGGTTTATTTCTAGAGGGATAGAATTGAAAAATAGAGAAGTTTTGCTAGAGTTGTATCAAACCTTGGTTAGACCACACTTGGAGTACTGCGTACAATTCTGGTCGCCACATTATAAAAAGGATATAGAGGCACTGGAGAGGGTGCAGAGATTTACAAGGATGATACCAGAAATGCAAAGGTATACATATCAGGAAAGGATGAACAGGCTGGGTCTCTTCTCTTGAACAGAAAGCTGAGAGGTGACCTAATAGAGGTCTTTAAAATCATGAAAGATTTGGATAGAGTGGATACAGAGAGAGTGTTTCTACTTGTGGGGAAGAGCAAAACTGGAGGCCATCAATATAAGATAGTCACCAAGAAATCCAATCGGGAATTCAGAAGAAACTTCTTTACCCAGAGAGTGGTGAGAATGTGGAACTCGCTACCACAGGGAGTGGTTGAAGTGAACAGTATAGATTTATTTAAGGGGAGGCTGGACAAGCATATGAGGGAGAAGGGAATCGAGGGTTATGCTGATAGAGTTCGATGAGGAAGGATGGGAGGAGGCTCGAGTGGATCAATCGAATGCAGGAGTATAATGGTGCAGCAGCCCTGGGCTCTCAGCTCCCTGCTTTGCACTCTCTATTCCAAACAAAGTGGGCTCTGTGGAGTCATCACCCATTGTAACATTTAATCAAAGGCTAAGACAAAAGTTATTGAAAAGATTTTGGACTTTGTTTTAAAACAGTTTATGTGTTTTGCATCTTCCTGGTAAATAAACGTGACTTAGTTTTAGCCTGAATGGAACGGTCTGGTATTTACTGTCTCTGAGAGTGGACAGGAGTGTGTGGTGGGCAGCCCACACAATGTCCATATTAAGAGGGTAATTGTTTGTTCTTCAAACAGGAGAGTGTGGTGAATAAGAACAGAAGATACACATTAGGTCAGGCAATATCTGAAAAAGGACAGGTTAGCATGTTGGGTGAAGATCCTTCACCAGAACTTCAGGAGGTGAAAACTCTCCGTCCAAAACATGAAATGCTCTTTTCTCTTTCACTTCCAGCCTTTTCTTTTTCTAATCCATGGGGATAAATTGATTTTAAAATGTGTTATTTGTTTGTTTTGAAGGTGAGAAAAATCAGTGCTGGGGAATGGAACACAATTAGTACCTAAAGCAAAGACAACACCCAGGCTGGATACAAAGTAAGTCTCCTTCTATAGTGCCCATTTCTCACATCAGTGAGATAGGCAAAGAGTGCGGAGTTTGGAGCACATTTATACTGTGGAGCCACACCCACGAGGAAGTGGGCTGAGACTGCCCAAACTCATTTCACATTGGACCCTTGTAGCCAGCAGACAGGTGAGGCTTTCATTCCATCAGTCTGGGCTGGATTTGATCTAACCTCCTGCATACTCAATCTCCATTAGGCACCTGACCAATATATCATCAGGCGGTCAGTAACGTCACTGTAGCTATTTGCCTTTTTTAAAAAAAAAAATTGTTCTTGGATGTGGGGGAAACTGGCCAAGGCCCGATTTACTGCCATCCCTACTTGCCCTGATCAGCTGGGTCATTAGATTGCACGCACAAACACAGCGCACTCAGCTTGTCTCCTGAATTCTGTTACCGTTTAGTCTTAAAAGTGGGAAGATATTTTGGGGGCAGGGGGAATTTAAAGTTGCATCTTTAAAAAAAAAAAGATTTGCCCTCCATTCACATTCCCTGGTCAAGAGATTAGCAGACTTGCCAACTCGTTGCTGCCTGGCAACTGCTCCAGGAGGCACTAGTAGGGTGCTAGAGTGACCCATGTTTGCTTCACCCACCCCCCCCTTTCCAATACCCAAGTAGCAGGACTCCGATCACCAACTCAATAGGAACGTGCATTTATGTACCAACATTGGCAGTGCAACCCACCTCAAATTTAAACCTTTTATGGCTCTTAAAAAGACACAGACAGCTCTGCGATTGAAATAGTTGTGTGTATGCCAGAACAAGGGTACCATAAAGTCAGCTTATACAATTTAAGACATACAGTGCAGCCAATAATATAGCATCTCCCTCGAAAGGTTGACTTTACACACGCTTTCAAGGGGCAATACTACAAATTAAGAGGCAAGAGCCTTCGTGTGATACCAGTAACCCGTACCGAGAGAGAAAATGTGTTCAGCAAAGAGAGATGATCTCATACCAATTGGTTGCATCAGTTTGTGAAACACGACTAAGCCTCGCGGTTCAGTGAGATTTGGTGCCAGAACTGTCACATTAGCTCCTGTAAACTTGTTGGCGCTGTACACAGCCTTGCCTTCCTCATCAGACCAGTAGACACGGTCCTGGGAGAGAATGTTTAGTCATGTTAGATATACACACACATGCAAATTCGCTTGAATTCTATGTACTTTTCAATTAGAAGTTCTGTCTGCACATTGCGAGTAATGTTACTACTTCCACACTGGGAACAGTCTGTGGGCAATGCTTTCAACTGCACACTCAACAGAAAATATCTGAACATCTACGTCATTTGCAACAATATCCATTGAATCAAAAGAAGTCACTGTGATTCAACTGGACATGTTCTTATAAACATAAAGAATCTTACAATGTTACAGCGCTGAAACAGTCCACTCCGATCATCAAGTCTGCACAAAGTTTTTTCTTGTTCATATCCCATACCCTTCAACATTCCTCTCTTTCAAGCAACTATCCAATTCTTGAGATGTTGAAATTTAAAGAGGATATCCAGGGGGTAATTTTGTGGAGCTCCAAGGGCACCCAAGATGCAGCCATGATCTGATGAAAGCTGATAAATCCCCAGGGCCTGATAATCTGCATCCCAGAGTACTAAAAGAGGTAGCCATGGAAATAGTGGATGCATTGGTTGTCATCTTCCAAAATTCTATAGATTATGGATCAGTTCCTGCAGATTGGAGGGTGGCAAATGTAACCCCACTATTTAAAAAAGGAGGGCGAGAAAAAACAGGGAACTACAGACCGGTTAGCCTAACATCAGTAGTAGGGAAAATGCTAGAGTCTATTATAAAGGATGTGATAACAGGACACTTAGAAAATATCAACAGGATTAGACAAAGTCAACATGGATTTATGAAAGGGAAATCGTGTTTGACAAACCTACTGGAGTTTTTTTGAGGATGTAACTGGTAGAATAGATAAGGGAGAACCAGTGGATGTGGTGTATTTGGATTTTCAGAAGGCCTTTGATAAAGTCCCACATAAGAGGTTAGTGTGCAAAATTAAAGCACATGGGATTGGGGGTAATATACTGGCATGGATTGAAAATTGGTTAACAGACAGGAAACAGAGGGTAGGAATAAATGGGTCTTTTTCGGGGTGGCAGGCGGTGACTAGTGGGGTACCGCAGGGATCAGTGCTTGGGCCCCAGTTATTCACAATATATATCAATGATTTGGATGAGGGAACCAAATGTAATATTTCCAAGTTTGCTGACGACACAAAACTAGGTGGGATTGTGAGTTGTGAGGAGGATGCAAAGAGGCTTCAAGGCGATTTAGACAAGTTGAGTGAGTGGGCAAATACATGGCAGATGCAGTATAACGTGGATAAATGTGAAGTTATCCACATCGGTCTGAAAAACAGAAAGGCAGAGTATTATTTAAATGGTGATAGATTGGGAAATGCTGATGTACAAAGGGACCCGGGTGTCCTTGTACACCAGTCACTGAAAGCAAATATGCAGGTGCAGCAAGCAGTTAGGAAGGCAAATGGCATGTTGGCCTTCATTGCAAGAGAATTTGAGTAAGGAGCAAGGATGTCTTACTACAGTTTTACAGGGCCTTGGTGAGACCACACCTGGAATACTGTGTGCAGTTTTGGTCTCCTTACCCAAGAAAGGATATACTTGCCACAGAGGGAGTGCGCCGAAGGTTCACCAGACTGATTCCTGGGATGGCAGGACTGTCGTATGAGGAGAGATTGGGTCGACTAGGCCTGTATTCACTAGAGTTTAGAAGAATGAGAGGGGATCTCATTGAAACGTATAAAATTCTGACAGGGCTAGACAGACGAGATGCAGGGAGGATGTTTCCCCTGGCTGGGGGGGTCTATAACGAGGGGTCACAGTCTCAGGATACGGGGTCGGACATTTAGGACTGAGATGAGGAGAAATTTCTTCACTCAGAAGGTGGTGAACCTGTGGAATTCTCTACCACAGAAGGCTGTGGAGGCCAAGTCACTGAATATATTTAAACATAGAAACATAGAAACTAGGAGCAGGAGTAGGCCATTCGGCCCGTCGAGCCTGCTCCACCATTCAATACGATCATGGCTGATCATCCAAATCCAGTACCCTGTCCCTGCTTTCCCACACAGAATCCCCATCGAGCCTGCACCGACACATATCCCACCCTATCCCCGTAACCCCACGTATTTAATTCCCCCTAACATATCCCACCCTATCCCCGTAACCCCACATATTTAATCCCCCCCTAACACTAAGGATCAATTTATCATAGCCAAATCAACCTAACCCGCACATTTTTGGACTGTGGGAGGAAACCGGAGCACCCGGAGGAAACCCACGCAGACACGGGGAGAATGTGCAAACTCCACACAGACAGTCACCCGAGGCCGGATTCGAACCCGGGTCCCTGGCGCTGTGGGGCACCAGTGCTAACCACTATGCCACCGTGTTGGAGATAGATAGATTTCTAGACACAAAAGACATCAAGGGGTATGGGGAGAGAGCGGGAATATGGTATTGAGATAGAGGATCAGCCATGATCATACTGAATGGCGGAGCAGGCTCGAAGGGCCGAATGGCCTACTCCTACTCCTATCTTTCTATTTTCTATGTTTCTATGAATGGCGGAACGGGCTCGAGGGGCTGAATGGCTCACTCCTGTTCCTATGTTCTTTTTATATCTTTGTATCCATAACAAAAAGACTGTCAGGCCCATCGATGCTCACCCTATCTACTAAACGGTGTAACCATGAGCAGCACCCTCCCTACTCCCTAGTTGGTAACGCTAACGCCCGGGGAAGGCAAAAAACAGCAAACAACTGCAGCAAAATTCCTCCCCACCTCCCTAAGGCAGTCAAACAAGCTTCAGGGGACAATGGTTACCAATGTAATCATGGACCTGCTGCCCGGCAGGGTCCAGGAGTGGCTCTCTAGTAAACGAGTCACACAACGCCTTCCATGTTGATTATTAAGTAGAAGTGAATGAGTCTGGGATTCTGAAAACAATGATATTTACCTCAAACACTGCCAGCCCAAACGGATTTCCCAAGTACTTCTCGGAGTGAAAGACACTCCTTTGATGTTGTCCATTTAGATCAGTGTAAAACAGCTCATGTAGTCCAGAGTCCACCCAGTAAAGGCGTTTCTTAATAAAGTCTGAAAATGAAGTATAGAAAATCGTAACTTTATCGATTCTTGGTTCTCAAAAGTATCACAACATTTTTCTCTTTCCATTTTTTCTCCTCCGCTCCTTAAGGGTGCTGACTGCTGCCAGGTACAATTCCATGTGAGCCTGGACATTGAGTGTCTACAGGCTATTTGACTGCAGGGAACATCACACATGAACCTTATCCTGTCCTCACTTTCTATGCTGGGGTCACTGGACAATAATCAGGATTGACTGATGTTACACCTTCCTGTCCAGCAGTACCACCCCAATTGGTTCTCCAGCGGAGGTCAGCAATGGGGTCAAGGGTGGGCTTATTGAGGAGGGGGGGATGATGACGGTTTTGAAAGGGAGGGGGAACAGTACTTGAGGGAACCATTTACAATTTCAGTTAACATGGGAGCCAAGAAGGGAACTTGGATGGGCAGCAATTTAGTGGGAATGGAGTAGAGAGAGCAGGAAATGAGTCTCAGACAAGATGAGTTTGGAGAAGGCAGATGGGGAGATAGGAGAGAAACTCAAGAAAGACACAGGTTCGGGGCTAGGGCAGCGGTTAACCTCGGCGGAGGGTTGGCTTTGTGGACATGGCTAAGGGGGGGGGGGGGGGGGGGAGAGGCTGTGACAAAGGCAGCTGCACACAAGGCTCTCAATCGTGCGTCTAAGAAATCCATGACTTCCTCACGCTTGTTGTTAGAGGTGAGGGTGGAGGGGGCAGGGGAGAGGGGTTTAAGGAGACCATTGGTAGTTCAGAAAGAAGCCGGGGATTATCTGCATTCTACGATGATCCTGGAGTAGTGAGAGATTTTGGCCGAGGACAGCAGAGCCCGAGAGTGCTGGATGTGGTCCGGCCAAATTGTGAGCCAGATATGCTCAAGCCTGCGCCCCTTGGACTTGAGGGAGTGAGGATGGGGGCCAGGTTAGGAGAGGGTAAAGGTTTTTTACTGGGGATTAGACTAAAGATGGAGGCAAGGGAGTAGTTCAGCACTGTATCATGACAAATGGAGGGTCAAAGACTAGACAGTCGGGAGTTTGAAAGTGCAGTTATAAGCGACGGGGCAAGAGGTCAATTCAGAGACTGGCGCAGAAGGAAATGGAGACGTGGGTGGTGAGGGACACAAGGAAGTGGTCACAGATGACCATGTCTGTGATAGGAGACCATGGGAGGAGAGAGGCTACATGAGATGGCAAGGTCGAGGGGGTGGCAGAGTTTGTATGGAGGGAGGGTTAAGGGAAGACAGGAGAGCAGTGAAATCAGAGGAGAGAGGGCAAGGTGGATTGAGAAGGAGATTGAAATCACCAAAGATAAGAAGTGGCTCAGGTGGAGAGGCTAAGGGAGGAAAGGAGGGAGGATATTTTGGTTAGAAACTCGGGGTAGAGCTTGGGGAGGCAGTACAGATGAAGATTTTAAAGTAGAGGCGAGAGGGATGGAACAAGGCGAGGTGCTCGAAGGAGAAGTTACCAGAGGAACAGGACAGACCAAGGTATGATTTGGTGATAAGGGCCACTCCACCATAACGTTAACCAAAACCCTAAGCAGTTGCTTCAATAACTCCAATTACAACCAGCCGGATGTCACCAAATGATAAGTCCACAATGGAATTAGGAACATAGGAAGAAGAGCAGGCCATTCAGCCCCTCGAGCCTGTTCCGCCAGAGCTTTAGAGAGGGTAAAATGAGCATTTTTGGCAATTCGCAAAATCTGACTAAAGCATCCAGCGTCTATTGATAGTAAACTAACCTTCTGCCAACACACCTTGCTCAACATCGGTATGATGCAAAATAATAAGGCTGTCAACTGGTCAGCTCTCTGTGCGCACTTCAGGAGAATTGTAAGGCAGACGTCAATGCAGCCAAATTAATTGCTCGCGGCCAGTATCAACTGTAATAGAACCTGCAGGAGGGCTGCGGAAACCCAATCCAGAGACAACTTAAGTTATTAGTTCCAATGACAGACTTATCATTAAGGGACATCTGGTTGTTGTAATCAGGGTTACCTAGGTAGCAATGCACGAGGTTTCATTAATTTGTAATCCATTACATCTGTTGCTCTTTCAGCAGCCTTGCACTTGTTTCTAATTAACAGTTTACCTCAGTAGTTTTTCATCACTTCTGAAGATGCGGGAAACCATCGACTTACCTTTTTAATAATTTTGCAACCACCTGTGTCTGTGTACAATACATCAGGCTGTCTCTTGAACTAACTGCATGATCTTTACACACCACAATAAAAAGAGAACAACTGTCGTCTATCCCTTAAAAACGTGTGAAAAGTTTATGCCAAGACCATCACGTTCCTCTCAGAATGTTGCCCGGTTGCAAAGCAAATTCCAGACCCAAACCTTACGTTGGTTACAAAAGGTATTTATGTTAAGGTACACAGTTGTGCAACTGGAGAGAACAGAACAGAGATTAAGTCAACAAGATTTTTCTTGTAAAGCTAAGTAAAGAACAGCAGGAGCTGAGGTGAATAATAAAATCAATGGGAACAGCAGTCTCGAAGAGGGCGACAGATTTTGATTATCACTTTTCCTACAGAAACTACTCCATGAAGACCACACTGTAGAAATTCTTTAGAAACAGCGTAGCAAACATCAGCCAGGCATCAGCCGTGGCTCAGTGGGTCGCACTCTCGCTTCTGAGTCAGAAGGTTATGGGTTCAAGCCCCACTCCAGAGACTTGAGCACATATCTAGGCTGTCACTCCAATGAGGGAGTGCTGCACTGTCGGAGGTGCCATCTTTTGAATGAGACGTTAAACCGAGGCCCCGTCTGCTCTCTCAGGTGGATGTCAAAGGTCCCAGGGCACTATTTCGAAGAGCAGGGGGAGTTCTCCCCGGTGTTCTGGCCAATATTTATCCCTCAATCAACATCACTAAAACAGATTATCTGGTCATCATCTCATTGCTGTGTGTGGGAGCTTGCTGTGCACAAATTGGCTGCCGCGTTTCCTACATTACAACAGTGACTACACTTCAAACAGTACTTCATTGGCTGTAAAGCGCTTTGGGACATCAAGGTCGTGAAAGGCGCTATATAAATGCAAGTTCTTTGTAAGAGTTTTTCTCTGAAAGCACAGTGTAGGTTAGCACACACTCTTACCCAGTGCAAGCCCAGTAGGTTTAGCAATGCCAATGTTGACTAATATCCTTCGGCCAACTCCATTCATCCCAGCCTTTTCAATTTTTGCTGGTTCTCCTACATCGGCCCAGTACAAGAACCTGTAAGAGAGGGATCCTCAATATAGTGAAACGCAACAACAGCAGACCGGAATGGTTTGACCACACAGTAGCGAATTCAAGCACACGTGGAGGTAGAGGTTCAGTGAGGTACCTGCAGTCTGTCATACAAATAAAGCTGATTATATCACACAACTAACCAGCAAATTTTTAAAAATCAAAATTATTGAACTAAATAAAAGTACTTTTACTCTCAAAAAAAAGTTGGGGAAACAATCTGGAAATGTGGAATATCTTCTGAATTGTAGATGCTGCACTGACTATGGAGTACAGCATTTTTGAAAGTCTTTTGAAAGGCTAAGAGTAATGTGGACCTCTTAAAGACAGACACAGGTGATACTGTAATTGAAAATAAGGAAATGACAGATTTGCTAAATAATTACTTTATATCAGTCTTCACAGTAGAGGATGAGGATAAGGTACCAGAGATACAAGGAAAACTAAAAATGAATCAAGGGGAGGAACTTACTAGATTTAATGCAAGTAAAATGGTAATGGAGAAAATAATGAGACTAAAGATCGACAAATCTCCAGGACCTGATAGGTTCCACCCCAGGGTTTTAAAAGAAGTAGGTGAGGAAATTGCAGATGCATTAGTCATGATCTTCCAAAACACACTCAATTCAGGAATTGTGCCCTTGGATTGGAAAATTGCCAATGTCACTCCATTATTTAAGAAGGATGGGAGAGAGAAACCAGGAAATTATAGGCCTATTAGTCTGTTGTGGGGAGGTTACTAGAATCTGTTATTAGGGTCAGAGTGACTGAGCACTTGGACAATTATGAGTTGATCGGAGAGAGTGGCATGGATTTGTAAAGGGCAAGTCACGTCTAACTAAACTAGTTCAATTTTTTGAGGAGGTCACCAACGTGGTAGATAAGGGAGTGTCTATGGATGTTATTTATGGTGGACTTCCAGAAGGCATTTGATAAGGTTCCACACAAGAGACTGTTAGCAAAAATGAGAGCGAATGGATCTGGAGGCAACCTATTGGCACGGGTAGGGAATTGGTTGGGAGGTAGGAGACAGAGAGTAGGGATAATGGGTATGTACTCAAATTGTCAGGCCGTGACTAGTGGTGTCCCCCAGGGACCTGTACTGGGGCCTCAGCTTTTCACTATCTTTATAAATGGTTTAGATGAAATAATAGTGGGGTACCGCAAGGATCAGTGCTTGGGCCTCAGCTATTCATAATCTACATCAATGATTTGGATGAGGGGACCAAATGTAATATATCCAAGTTTGCTGATGATACAAAGCTGGGTGGGAATGTAAGTTGTGAGGAGGATGCAAAGAGGCTTCAAGGGGATGTAGACAGGTTAAGTGAGTGGGCAAGAACATGGCAAATGGAATATAATGTGGAGAAATGTGAAGTTATCCACTTTGGTAGGAAAAATAGAAAAGCAGAGTATTTTTTAAATGGTGAGAGATTGGGAAATGTTGGTGTTCAGAAGGACCTGGGTGTCCTTGTACATGAATCACTGAAAGTTAACATGCAGGTACAGCAAGCAATGAGGAAAGCAAATGGTATGTTGGCCTTTATTACAAGAGGATTTGAGTATAAGAGTAAAGACGTCTTACTGCAATTATATAGGGCCCTGGTGAGACCACACTTGGAGTATTGTGTACAGTTTTGGTCTCTTTACCTAAGGAAGGATATACTTGCCATAGAGGGAGTGCAACAAAAGTTCACCAGACTGATTCCTGGGATGGGGGGGATTGTCCTGTGAGGAGAGATTGAGTAGACGAAGCCTATATTCTCTAGAGTTTAGAAGAATGAGAGGTGATCTCATTGAAACATACAAAATTCTTACAGGGAGGATGTTTCCCCCTGGCTGGTGAGTCTAGAACCAGGGGTCACAGTCTCAGAATAAGGGGTCGGTCATTTAGGACTGAGATGAGGAGAAATTTCTTCACTCAGAGGGTGGTGAATCTTTGTAATTCTCTACCCAGAGGGCTGTGGAGGCTTAGTCGTTGAGTATATTCAAGACAGAGATCGATAGATTTTTGGATATTAAGGGAACCAAGGGATATGGGGATAGTGCAGGAAAGTGGAGTTGAGGTAGAAGATCAACCATGATCTTACTGAATGGCGGAGCAGGCTCGAGGGGCCAAATGGCCGACTCCTGCTCCTAGTTCTTATGTTCGAATAGAGAGCTGTATATCCAAGTTTGCAGATGACACTAAGTTAGGTGGCACAGTAAATAGCGTAGATGGAAGCAGAAAGTTGCAAAGGGACAATGATCGATTAAGTGAGGGGACAAAACTGTGGCAGATGGAATTCAATGTGGAAAAGTGAGAGGTCATCCACTTTGGAGCTAAGAAAAATAGATCAGAGTATTTTCTAAATGGCGAGAAGCGAGGGACTGTGGAGGAGCAGAGATTTAGGGGTCCAAGTACAGAAATCACTAAAAGCTAGTGGGCAGGTACAATAATAATTAAATGGCTAATGTCATGTTGGCCTTTAACTCCAGGGGGCTGGAATACAAAGGGTGGGAGTTATGTTACAGTTTATATAAAGCTCTGGTTAGACCCCAGCTGGAGTCACTGTGTTCAGTTCTGGGCCCCGCACATCAAGAGTTATATACTGGCCTTGGAGGGGGAGCAACGCAGACTCACCAGAATACCGGGCTAAAAGGGCTAAATTACGAGGGCAGCTTGCATAGACTGGACTTGTATTTCCTTGAGAATATCTAATCGAGGTGTTTGATGATTAAAGGATTCGATAGGGTAGATAGCGAGAAACTATTTCCTCTGGTGGGGAGTCCAGAACAAGGGCACACAGAATATAAATTGGAGCTGGGCCATTCAGGGGTGATGTCAGGAAGCACTTGTTCACACAGGGGTAGTGGAAATCTGGAACACTCTCCCCCAAAAAGCTGGGGGTCAATTGAAAAATTCAAAACCGAGATTGCTAGATGTTTGTTAGGTAAGGGTATTAAGGGCTATGAAGCGAAGGTGGGTAAATGGAGGAGGTACAGATCAGCCATGATCCAACTGAATGGTGGAACAGGCTCAAGGGGCTGAATGGACAACTCCTGTTCCTATGTTCCCGACCATATCGAATCCTTTGATCATTTTTAAACGCCTCAATGAGAGTGTTTCTGCATTAATCATTCCTAATGCACAAATGCTGGTCTGCGTCAGAACTGATAAAACATCCTTTGTTGTGCAAGTTATATATAAACTTCAAGATCTGATAGATTGATTGATTGATTAAAAAGGGGGTTGACTTCTCGGAGCACTTGAAAGCCAAAGTGAGGAATTATGAGATTACGTTATTAGACGGAGCTCAGTGCAAGACTTCCATTATCAGCTGTAAGTCTCTAAGATAAGTCTAAGCACATGATTTTATAATTAGCAGTGGTTTGGATTGGAAGCAGCTGAGGAGCTGTACGATCAGCAGTTCCACCCGTCTCTAGCTATGTCGAGTGGGATGTGGTTATTGTAGGACGGTAAATGTTTATTCATCTCCTAATGGTTTAGATGGTTAAGGCAGGAGCAGCTGGGGTGGAAGTAGGGGAAATGCAATTGTTTTCATCACCGCCGAGTTAGGGAGGAGGGAGAAAAATATCAGCGAGAACTCCGGCTCCTGATCACTGGTCGGGGGTGGTGGGAAGGGTGCCTCTGCTGGAAGTAACTATGCTTGAATGTCAGGCGAGGACAGGAGCAGGCTGCCCATGGTACCTCCGTCAGTAAAACAGCCCGTCGGCCTTCGCTGTCTAGGCTCACGATGAACGGCCACATGGCAGCAAGAACCACCCACGTATACGTGGGTCCATAGTTAAAGCAAACTATGGAGCAGGATTGCCTCCTTGTTTAGCGACGGGGAATGCGGATCTCGGGCTTTGTTAGAAGTGGCGGATAAAGAAAAATGAACAGGGAGCTCGCTGATCTCCATTTGAGTGTCACCGCCTCAGGACCCTGTGTCAAATTTAAAAGTACCAAGTTTAGAACAACCTAAAAAGCAACCAAAGGCTGGTGGGGGAAAGCTGAATACATGAGCAAAGTTGAAAACATGAAATCTAATGCTTTTAAAAATGATTACACTTAGGAATAGGAGGAGGCTATTCAGCCCCTCGAGCTTGTTCCACCATTCAATGAGATCATGGCTAATCATAGCACGTGTGCCGTCATTTTGTATATCCCATCTCAGCTCATTTTAAAAAAAAACTTTATTTGCAGGCAGAGTCCCGTCTGCAAGTCCATGTTCAGTAACTAATGCTTTCACAGCACACCATTCGCCTGCTGCTAAAACTAACACCAGTGCTTCTCCCCTCAAATTTAGAATTTCAACCCAAACAAATCATTCAATTTAGGTTAAGCAGAGCCTGTATGAAGTGGGACTCCCCAAAGATTACCCCAGGGCTGTGCAGAGTCAGTTCACGTGTCCACCGAGTTTAGCTCTCCAGCTGAAATCGCTTCACAACTTTCAGGTAACTGTGGCGAGCTGGTGGGACTTTGAATTAAACATTTGCTCGAAGTTACTAACTGCACGGTTCAGACTTGACCCGGCTGTTGCGATTCTGTTGAAAATTCTCACTTAAAGTATAAAATGGATGATTATTGGATTAGGCGGGAAGCGCTGCCGATCAGAAGCCATTAGACATACCCCGAGTGCGGGTCGACTGCTACAGCTGCAGGTTCCACTAGATTCCCGCTGAACAGCGTCTTCCTTTTCAATCCATCCAGAGTAGCAAGAGATACTGTCCTGGCTCCAGAGTCGGTCCAGTAGATGTGGCTGTAGATCCAGTCCACAGCGATTCCACCAGGACTCTGCACATCTCCCAGAATCTGCCTGCTGCCTCTTCTGTTTTGGTCTACTGATTTGCTACAGGTGAAAAGTTAGTCACTCTCAAATATGAATCACATATAATAACGACAAATACAAACTAACCTGTAATAGATTTACTACATCCTTCGCTAAGTCACAGGATTTGTTTAAAAAAAGTGCTGCAATTGCTCAGCATTAGAGGGAATGGGGCGACGGGTCATCGGAACAGGAGGCCATTCAGCCCCTCAAGCCTGTTCCGCCATTCAATTAGATCATGGCTGATCTGTATCTTAACTCCATTTGCCTGCTTTGGTTCCGTAACCCTCAAAACCCTTGGGGAACTTGGACTTTATTTTTCCAATCTTTGGCCATCGTTGACACACTAACAGCAGTGAGGTGATGGGGGTGTCAAGAGAAGCAAATTCAGAGCACTAGCCACTGACTGGCAGATTTAAGGGCTGCAATAAATTGGGCCGAGCAGCCATTCACTACATTCCCATCAGTCAAGGAATGGGCACATTCTGAGAAGGAGCGGAGGGGAAAGGGGAAAAGGAAAAGCAATATCAGAACAAAAACTACAAATGTAAACTGCAAGGAATTTGACAACTTATAGGTCTGTGGCACATATAGAAAGATGTATTAAAAACCTTTACATTGGGGAAAGCTGGGAGGGCAAACGGATAATTGAAGAGACAGGTTTTAAGGATGATTTTGAAAATGGGGGAGAAGTGGTAGTATCGATACAAGCGACATCACAGTAATCATGTCTGGACAAACTGCCTCAACCAGGAATGTAACACTACTGTATTGATATTTACAGTGAGAAACATGACACACTGTTTTGAATCACTACCCTGATTGCATAATTGTACCAAAATGATTTTTTGAAAATTTTTAATTTAATAATCTGTACAATTCTAATTTGGATGATATATCATAGATCCTGGAGCTGGCGGGCAATGCAGCGCGGGACAGCAGGGAGTTAGTACAGCCCATTCTGATTACAGTCAGAGTGCCAGTTAAACCTTCAGCTGAAATTTTAATCCTGATTGTAAAACAGAGTCTTGAATTGGTGACGGGAAATAGGGTTATAGGGGGCATGATTAAGAAGTTTGCAGATGATACAAAAAATTGGCCATGTGGTTGATAGTGAGGAAGAATGCTATAGACTGCAGGAAGAGATCAATGGACTGGTCAGGTGGGCAGAAAAGTGGCAAATGGAATTCAGTCTGGAGAAGTGTGAGGTAATGCATTTGGGGAGGGCTAACAAGGCAAGTGAATACACAGTAAATGGTAGGACACTGAGAAGTGTAGAGGAACAAAGACCTTGGAGTGCATGTCCACAGATCCCTGAAGGTAGCAGGACAGGTAGATAAGGTGGTTAAGAAGGCATACGGGATACTTGCCTTTATTAGCCGAGGCACAGAATATAAGAGCAGGGAGGTTATGCTTGAACTGTATAAAACACTAGTTAGGCCACAGCTAGAGTACTGTGTGCAGTTCTGGTCACCACATTACAGGAAGAATGTGATTGCACTAGAGAGGGTGCAGAGGAGATTTACGAGGATGTTGCCTGGGCTGGAGAATTTTAGCTATGGAGGAAAGACTGGATAGGCTGGGGTTGTTTAAATTGGAACAGAGGAGGCTGAGGAGAGATTTAATTGAGGTGTATAAAATTATAAGGGGCCTAGATAGAGTGGATAGGAAGGACCTATTTCCCTTAGCAGAGAGGTCAATAACCAGGGGGCATAGATATAAAGTCATTGGTGGATGGATTAGAGGGGATTTGAGGAGAACATTTTTCACCCAGAGGGTGGTGGGGGTCTGGAACTCACTGCCTGAAAGGGTGGTAGAGGCAGAAACCCTCATCACATTTAAAAAGTACTTGGATATGCGCTTGAAGTGCCGTAACCGACAGGGCTACGGACCAGGAGCTGGACAGTGGGATTAGGGCGGAGAGCTCTTTTTCAGCCGCGTGGACACAATGGGCCGAATGACCTCCTTCTGTGCCGTAAATACATTTCTATGGTAAAAAATGAGAGGTGCGAACAGCTGCTTGAAATGCCCAAAATAGTCAGCGTGCTTAATACGGTCTAAGTAGCGCCATTGTAATCGACTCCTATGGTAATAGCGAATGGTCAGCACCAATTGCCAGATATAGGTGTCTGGGATAAGCGGGGACTGGTGTGGACTGTATCAATCTGTGTCACTGAGATACTGCAACACCCAAAATGCTGCACAAGCCCTCCACTTAATTCTCTCTTCAATACAGGATAGGGAGGGTGCAACAGGCTGCAAATGGCCAATCTTGATGTCAATCACTGGAAGACATATCTTGATTTTCTGATTGGATGTGCACACATTTCTTCCTCCCACATACAGCTTTCTGCTGGGAAATCAGATCTGGGGAGGGGAGATTCCCCAAACAGCTGCCAGCACAGTTCATCAGGTTCCTGCCACCATTCCTCCCTGGGTCCAGTCATTTTCATTTCTTTAATTTTGTGGCCCGTGCTCTGCAAGTGTTCCCCTCTCCTCCCCTCGCTGGCTCAGGATGGATTCATCACAACTGTAATCTGGACCCCAGACTGTGATCAATGCCGGGGGAAATCAGTTTGTTTACCTGAAAATTCCCTGACGTGTTGTGTCAGACCAATAGATTGTTGAGGAGGAGATATCCACACTTAGTGCTCTCGCATTGTCCAAACTGTCAGCTAACTTCACGTATTCCACTCCATTAATACTTATCCTCCTGATGTCACCATGATTGGTGACAATCACGAATGGCTCCTCTCCTAGTGAACAAAATTGAAATTGAATTCAGTGACTTGCATTATCCCCATCAGTAACTTGCCATCTCCCATCCCCACAGTGCCCATTCTCCACTCAGCAGATTCCTGCCCTACACCACCAGATCTCTACTCAGCACCTCCTCACAAAGCAATGGTGTCCACACAAACTCAATGGGTACAGAAAGGGAGCTGTGAACCTGTGTTCCAGAGGCTGCCTGACTGGCATTTTCGGTTTTTGGCTCAGATTTCCAGCCTCTGAAGTTTTTTGCTTTTTGTTAATAAAGATCAAATAGCTGATCATCAAACCACTACCTGTTTTTAATGTGTGAAATCAGTAGTCTCTACATTGCATCCCACTAGTCCTTTTCCAATTCATTGAAATGGCAAGGTGATCAAGGCTTAAAAGGGTCCTAACAGCAATAACAACCTACCTGTAGCTCGGCAAGTGCCAGTGTGTGGGTCCTTCCGATACCCCTGGTGACATTCACACGTGTACGATCCATGCAGGTTAACACAAATCTGGTCACACACATCAGAGTTTCTACAATCATCCACATCTGAATAGGAATATAGCATATTACTGAATTATATCCAGGTCAATGAAAGCATTTCGAACTTATTCATTGGTTTATATACTGCGCACACTTGTTCATACAGTGAATGTGATGGCAGCACTGTACATACTTCAGTCGTGTTACACACACACACGTGAGGATCTGGAGTGTGACAGTGGCGGTGAGGGGCGGGTGGCGGTGAGGGTGAGGGCGGTGAGGGCGGGTGGCGGTGAGCGGGACGCAGGACCTTATCTTGGGATGGGGAATTGGGCTGGATTGCTTCCTTTATGGTGCCTTGCATTTCATTATTTTGACTCCAAGTATAGATGCTCTTTTGCAAATACACAGCTAACAGATAATGCTGTACTACAAATCAACGATACTCAAAATATGCTGCTTCAAAGCACAGGAACCGAGTGGAGAATTAACAGTGCATTGATAAACCCAGGGAACAAGGAGCACTGGTTACAATGGGGAGGAACGTTACCATAAGCTTTGGGTTCAACAGCCTGTGCAAAGTTTTCTTTGAAAGAGCTTGTAAAAGGCGAATAGTTAAGGATAATATACAAAGGTCATCTCAGTCAGGCTGGGCAAAGGGATTAGAAAGACAAAAAGTAAATCAGCTCCAAAATAGAAGGGGGCAAAGTTAAACATGAATGGAGGAGACAGCGAAGGTTAAAAGTCAATGTTTAGACCAGAGAGCAGCAGAGTGCCCAGGAGGAGAATGAGATACCGATCCCTGAAGTGGTGTTCAGCACAGTTGGAACAGTGCTGGAAGCCCAATAGAGAAAGGTAAGATCATGAATGGTGCGGGATTGAAGTAATAAGACATTGGGAGGTCAGGATCATGCTGAATGATGGGATGGAGACTATCGGCAAAGTGGTCACCCAGTCTGCATTTGGCCTCCCCAAGGTCACAAATGCTTACTGTTCATAGTGTATACTATACTAGACTAGAGGAGTAACAAATCCTGCTTCACATGGGGTGGGAACACGCATCGCATCTGCTCCTGTTGCATTGAAAGGTGCCTCAAAGAGGAGAGGGGGTAGAGGTGATTGGTAGGGTTTCATGGTGTAGATGGTGAACGATGATCTGGCAGGTGCAGAGGTCAGTAGGACAGAAGGTGAAGACTAGAGCTTTGAATCAGTGAAGCGCAGTAAAGCAATGGCCCAACAGGCTGCTGCTATTACTCGACTGTCAGACCAGTTTTGCAATTCCTACCCCAGACACCTCGCAGGTCTTTGGGCCAATCCAGATCTACAATTTGGCTACACACATTCCATTTCTTCTAATGTTTATTCTTTCCCCCCCTCCTTTTTTTTCCCCTCCCTTGCAGGGTTCAGAGGACACCAAACAGGCTGCCTGTGCTGAGGACTCTGCCAATGAGGTTTAGTATAGCCACCCAGTGTCGCTGGGTCAGAATCCTGGAACTCGCTCCCTAACAGCACTGTGGGAGAACCTTCACCACACGGACTGCAGCAGTTCAAGGCGACGGCTCACCACCACCTTCTCAAGGGTAATTAGGGATGGCCAGCAATGCCCACATCCTGAGAAAGAATTTAAAAAGATAAGATAATGAGTGCCTCAGTCGCTAATTGTCCTCTCCCTCATTGCATTTCTGCTCAATGAAATCAGGAACTTCCCAGTGCAAATGCTCAGCTTCAGGCTGCCACTCAAACACTGCGCGAATCAGTTGCCAGAACCTCTGGCTGATCGCCCCATTAGCAGGAAGCCCCATAAAAATTGATTAGAAATCTGAGAGATAAAGTTCTCGATGTGACACTTCATATAACAGAATATATCAGCTATATCAGTAATTAGTCCCGATTTTATTTCCAATGTTCCATTTATTTAGACACCAATATTCCTGGATGCCCAGCATTTTATTTCTAATTCTTCACTCGGTTTCTTGTTTTGAATCTTTCTATTACACAGCAGGGCTGCGAACGGTCAGCACTTTCATTCCACCTGCTACTGTCTCCCCTTTATCAGGTAATGCTCACCCAAAATAATCATTTTTTCCCCCTTTCAAAAGATAAAACTTCATGTACCACTTTAAGTGTTAGTAGGAGAGTTTTAATCAGCTAAGTATCAACTCACCGTCACAAATGAAATGATTTATCAGCTCCAATCCAGCGGGACAAGCACACTCATAACCTAAAGGCAGGTCCCAGCAATAATCAGAACACTTTCCATTTGCCTCCAAACACTCGTTCTGATCTGCCAATGAAAAAATATTAGACACAAAAAGAGCTATGTTCAAGAAATCTTATACCTGGGGCCGCAATTCTTATATAAAGGGGGCAATGCAATCCCGTGAATCTGTCCTTTGATGGGAGATGCGGTGAAGGGGGTCAGTGCTGTAACTTGGCTCTATGTTTACGCCTGGAACACAGGAGCTTCTGTAACGTTCTGTATCAGTCAAATTAATCCACGCAGAATAGTAGCGGTGCAGCGAGGGCCAAGGTCCAGGTCTTTGACCTCCGGCCTCGAGTCCATCAAGGGGCAGGGGTGACCTAAACTTTCCTTATTGGCCACACTTACCTGCATTGAAATCCATCTGCCACAGTTACGCCCTCAATTAATCTATCATCGTCTTTGTAATTTTATGCTACCGTCTGCACGAGTTACTATACCGCCAATTTAGGTGTCATCGGCAAACTTGGATATTTGGCTCTCTGTGGTGTTATCCAAGTCATTAATAAGTATATTGAATAGTTGAGGCCCCAGAACAGATCCTTGTGGGACACCACTAGTCACTTCCTTTCACTTCAATTACATACCCATTATCCCTACTCTCTGTCTTCTGCTGCCTAACCAATATCCTAACCAGGTCAATAATTTGCCTTCAGTTCCATGAGCTTTAATTTTAGCTAACAGTCTGTAATGTGGAACCTTATCGAATGCCTTCTGGAAGTCCATATAAACTACATCCATAGACATTCCCCCTGTCTACTACTTAAGTTACTTCCTCAAAAAATTCAATTAAGTTTGTTAGACATGACCTACCCTTTAAAAATCCATGTTGGCTCTCTCTAAGCAGCTCAAATTTCTCGAAGTGCTCAGTCACTCTGTTTTTAGTTATAGATTCCAATAACTTCCCCACAAGAGTTGTTAGACTAACAGGTCTAGAAAGGCAGATTATTATTTGAATGGCAATAGATTGGGAAAAGGGGAAGTGCAACGAGACCTGGGTGTCCTTGTGCACCAGTCGCTGAAGGTAAGCATGCAGGTGCAGCAGGCGGTTAAGAAGGCAAATGGTATGTTAGCCTTCATAGCGAGAGGATTCGAGTACAGGAGCAAGGATGTCTTGCTGCAGTTGTACAGGGCCTTGGTGAGACCACACCTTGAGTATTATGTGCAGTTTTGGTCGCCTTATCTGAGGAAGGATGTTCTTGCCATGGAAGGAGTTCAGCGAAGATTCACAAGGCTGATCCCTGGGATGGCAGGAATGACGTATGAAGAGAGATTGGGTCGATTGGGCTTATACTCGCTGGAGTTTAGAAGAATGAGAGGGGATCTCATTGAAACTTATAAAATTCTGACAGGACAGGACAGGCCAGGACAGGACAGGACAGGACAGGACAGGACAGGACAGGACAGGCTAGATGCAGGAAGGATGTTCCCAATGGTCGGGGAGTCCAGAACCAGGGGTCACAGTCTAAGGATAAGGGGTAAGCCATTTAGGACAGAAATGAGGAGGAATTTCTTCACCCAGAGAGTGATGAGCCTGTGGAATTCTCTGCCACAGAAGGCAGTAGAGGCCAATTCATTAAATAGATTCAAGAAGGAGTTGGATATATTTCTTAAGGCTAAAGGGATCAAGGGATATGGGGAGAAAGCAGGGACAGGGTATTGAATTTGGATGATCAGCCATGATCGCATTGAATGGCGGAGCAGGCTAGAGGGGCTGAATGGCCTACTCCTGCTCCTATCTTCTATGATTCTATGATACTGGTTTCCCTCTCTCGCCTTTCTTAAATAAATAATGGAGTTACATTTGCTTTGATGAAGAGGGGTGGGAGGAGGCTCGTGTGGCGCATACACACCGGCATAAACCTATTGGGCCGAATGGCTTGTTTCTGTGCTGTAAATACGATGTAAAAAAGATATGCGTTAAAGCTCCCGCTCAGAGCTCCACACTTACTGCAGTTGGCCTCATCGCTACCATCACTGCAATCAGGAAAGTTGTCACAAGCTGACTGAAGCTCTATGCACTGGCCTGTACCACACAGGAACTCCAACTCCCCACAGCTTCCAGGCTGCACGGCTCTGTCCTTACAAAGGTCGTCAGATTCGTCAGCCCCTGACACACAGTCCCGGTTACCGTCACACAGCCGGTATTCAGAGATGCAGACAGCGGAGTTGCTGCACTGGAACTCATGAGGTCCACATTCTGATACAGAACAGTTTCGCTCATCACTCTGATCATTGCAGTCGTCCCTTCTGTTACACACCATCACCGCAGAAACACAACGTCCGTTCAAACACAGGAATTCATCTTCACTGCATTCGCCATCACCTACAAAATAACCACAGGGGGAAATAAAATTCACAAAATAACCACAGCAGTATAACGAACTATTGACGTCATGTGGAGTTACTCATGAAATGGAAAGTTGTCACTCATCTGCTCATTTACAAACTGCCTTGCCTTCCTACCCTTCTTTCAAGTATTCTGCCTTCATCGATTGCAATTTAGCACCATTCATGGAGCATATAGGTCACTTATTTTTCCGTCCTTTATGCAATATTTCCTCTTCCCACCCCCCACCAATTCTCACCCCTTCCTCTCCCACCATCCCCACATCACCTCCCTTTCTCCCCCACATGCCACCCACAAGCTTTCCTCCCCACCAATACTAACCTCTCACCACACCCCATACGTTTCTGCCTCATTCTCTCAAATCCCTACCTGTTCCCTTAACCCCAATACCCCAGCCATCCCGCTCCCAACACATACCTCTGCTCCCTCCCACTTACCACTTCCTCTAGCCCCAATACCCCATATCATCCTCTACTCACAATGCCACACCCATTCACCAACACCACTTGTACCCACTGCTACATCCCCATACCCACTCCTCTACCCCCAGAAATACCCCAGCCCCTCTACTTTACCCATTCCCCTACTCCCAGTATCACAGCCCCTCCCCAACTCTTGCACCCTGCCTCCTTCACCCCCGCCATACCCTCCTCCCTGACCCTACCCCAGGAACACAATCTCTCCCCATTCATAACCAGCCCACCCCCACACATACCCTCACCTTTCCCCAACATATCTGCTCCCCCCTACCACATACCCCCTATCACTCCCCTTTCCCCATCCCCAGGTATCCCCTACCACTTCTATCCCAAGACACCCCCCCCAATCTCCTATCCACCACCATCCCTCCCTAGCCACAACCCTAACCTTCAGCCCCAATGCATCCTTCACCCACTCTGCCCCCACATCTTACTGTCCCTCCCCCTCCATTGACCTGCTCATTCTGCACAAGCATTGCCTCCTGAGTGACAGCAAAAGCAGCCATACAGGAAAGAGAGCTGCCATCTCCACGGTTACGGGTTTCTAGCGAGCCAATAGGCTGCGGGCAGGGCCGGGCCTGCGGGGCTGGTGCTCGGGCTGTGGGACAGTCGGTGGGTCCGGGGCCCGGGAGCCCAGTGTCGGTGAGCCCGGGGTCGGGCGCCCGCGAGCCGCTCTCACTCACCTGCCGCCCGGCCCGGGCCGCACAGCCACAGCGCGGCCAGGAGCAGCCAGCCCAGCCGGCACATGTCCTTCACCGCCGGCCCGCCCGCCCGCTGCCTGACGCTGACGCTCATTGACGCTGCCTGACGTCGTGGAGCCGTGTGCGTGCCCGGTCACGTGGCAGCGGTCACTCCCCAACAACCTGTATTTATATAGCGCCTGAAACTTAGTAAAACGTCCCAGGGCGCTTAAAAGGAGAATTATAGGACAAGAAATTTGACACCGAGCCACATAAGGAGAAATTAGGCACCCGGAGGGGAGCGGGCAGGTCGGAGGACCTCCTCGTGGGACTGCTCCTGGGCCTGGCCAAAGTGGCCATTAATTGGTCCAGGCAGCGGGCGGTCGAGGGGGTCGTTCGGCCCGATTGCCTGCCTCTCTTCCGCGGCCATGTTCGCGCCCGGGTGGCCCTGGAGATGGAGCACGCGGTGTCCGCCGGCACGCTTGAGTTTTTCCGCGACCGGTGGGCGCCGCGGGGGCTGGAGTGCATCGTCACCCCGGACTACCAAATTTTAATTTAATTTGTTAAGTTTCCTTTAAAGTTTTATTTCGTTACAGATAATTGATTGGTTTAACATTAAAAGAGGAAGGAGAAATTAGGGCCGGTGACCAAAAGCTTGGTCAAAGAGGCAGATTTTAAGGAGCATCTTAAAGGAGGAGAGAGAGGTAGCGAGGCGGAGAGGTTTAGGCAGGGAATTCCAGAGCTTAGGGCCTAGGCAACAGAAGGCACGGCGATTATAATTGGGGATGTTCAAGAGGGCAGAATTGGAGGAGCGCAGATATCTCGGGAGGTTGTGGGGCTGGAGGAGATTACAGAGATAGGGAGGGGCGAGGTCATGGAGGGATTGAAAACAAGGATGAGAATTTTGAAATCGAGGCGTTGCCGGACCGGGAAGCCAATGTAGGTCAGCGAGCACAGGGGTGATGGGTGAACGGGACTTGGTGCAAGTTAGCGGGAGTGGGCCCAGAGCACACTGGGGTCACCCCGGGGTCACCCCAGGGGAATGCTCCCAAAGGGGCACAACTTCCACTGGAAACAGTGCTCGGCAAACTTGCCAGCCATGGCTCAGTGGGCAGCGCACTCACCTCTCACAAGGTTCTGGGATCAAGCCCCACTCCAGAGACTTGAGCACAAAATCCAGACACTCCCAGTGCAGTACTGAGGGAGTGCCGCACTGTCAGAATCATAGAAATTTACAGCACAGAAGGAGGCCATTCGGCCCATCTTGTCCGTGCCGGCTGACAAAGAGCTCTCCACCCTAATCCCACTTTCTATCTCTTGGTCCGTAGCCCTGTAGGTTACGGCACTTCAAGTGCATATCCAAGTACTTTTTAAATGTGATGAGGGTTTCTGCCTCTACCACCCTTTCAGGCAGTGAGTTCCAGACCCCCACCACCCTCTGGGTGAAAAAATTTCTCATCAAATCCCCTCTAAACCTCCAACCAATTACTTTAAATCTGTGCCTCCTGGTTATTGACCCCTCTGCTAAGGGAAATAGGTCCTTTCTATCCACTCTATCTCGGCCCCTTATAATTTTATACACCTCAATTAGGTCTCCCCTCAGCCTCCTCTGTTCCAAAGAAAACAATCCCAGCCTATCCAATCTTTCCTCATAGCTAAAATTCCCCAGTCCAGGCAACATCCTCGTAAATCTCCTCTGCACCCCCTGTAGTGCAATCACATCTTTCCTGTAATGTGGTGACCAGAACTGTACGCCGTATTCTAACTGCGGCCTAACTAGTGTTTTATACAGTTCAAGCATAACCCCCCCTGCTCTTATATTCTGTGCCTCGGCAATAAAGGCAAGTATCCCGTATGCCTTCTTAACCACCTTATCTACCTTCAGGGATCTGTGGACATGCACTCCAAGGTCCCTCTGATCTTCTGCACTTCTCAGTGTCCTACCATTTATCGTGTATTCCCTTGCCTTGTTAGCCCTCCCCAAATGCATTACCTCACACTTCACCGGATTGAATTCCATTTGCCACTGTTCTGCCAGTCCATTGATATCTTCCTGCAGTCTACAGCTTTCTTCTTCATTATCACCCACACGGCCAATTTTTGTATCATCTGCAAACTTCTTAATCATACTTCCTACATTCAAGTCCAAATCATTGATACATACCACAAAAAGCAAAGGACCCAGTACTGAGCCCTGCGGAACCCCACTGGAAACAGCCTTCCAGTCACAAAAGACCATTACCCTTTGTTTCCTGCCTCTGAGCCAATTTTGGATCCAACTTGCCACTTTCCCTTGGATCCCATGGACTTTTACTTTCATGACCAGCCTGCCATACGGGACCTTATCAAAAGCCTTGCTAAAATCCATATAGACTACATCAAACGCACTACCCTCATCGACCCTCCTTGTTACCTCCTCAAAAAATTCAATCAAGTTAGTCAGACTCGACCTTCCCTCAACAAATCCATGCTGACTGTCCCTGATTAATCCTTGTCTTTCTAAATGAAGATTTATCCTGTCCCTCAGAATTTTTTCCAATAATTTTCCCACCACCAAGGTTAGGCTAACTGGCCTGTAATTACTCGGCCTATCCCTTTCTCCCTTTTTTAATAAAGGTACCACGTTAGCAGTCCTCCAGTCCTCTGGCACCACACCTGTATCCAGAGAAGATTGGAAAATGATGGTCAGAGCCTCTGTATTTCCTCTCTTCTCTTAGCAGTCTGGGATACATTTCATCCGGGCCTGGGGATTTATCCACTTTCAAAGATGCTAAACCCCTTAATACTTCCTCTTTCACTATGTTTATTTCATCTAATATTGCACACTCCTCCTCCCTGATAGGCCCTACTCTTACTTTAGTTATCCTCTTGCTCTTAATGTATTTATAAAACATCTTTGGGTTTTCCTTGATTTTACTTGCCAATATTTTTTCATGCCCTCTCTTTGCTTTCCTAATTTCCTTTTTAATTTCACCCCTGCACTTTCTATACTCCTCTCAGCGTTCTGCAGTATTGAGTCCTCGGTATCTGTCATAAGCTTCCCTTTATTTCTTTATCCTACCCTGTATGTCCCTTGACACCCAGGGAGCTCTAGATTAGTTAGTCCCACCCTTTTTGTTTAAGGGAACATACTTGCTCTGAACCCTCACTATCTCCTCCTTCAATACCTCCCACTGCTCTGACACTGATTTACCTTCAAGTTTCTGTCTCCAGTCCACTTTGGCTAAATCATCTCTCAGCTTAGTAAAATTAGCTTTTCCCCAATTGAGAACTTTTATTCCTGGTCCGTTCTTGTCCTTTTCCATAACTACCCTAAATCTAACTGAATTATGATCACTACCGCCAATATGCTCTCCCACTGATACCCTTTCCACCTGCCCAGCTTCATTCCCGAAAACTAGGTCCAGAACCGCCCCCTCTCTTGTTGGGCTTGCTACGTACTGGCTAAAAAAGATCTCCAGAATGCACTGTCAGAGGGGGCAGTGCTGAGGGAGCGCTGCACTGTCGGAGGAGCAGTGCTGAGGGAGCGCTGCACTGTCGGAGGGTCAGTGCTTAGGGAGCGCTGCACTGTCGGAGGGTCAGTACTGAGGGAGCGCTGCACTGTCGGAGGGTCAGTGCTTAGGGAGCGCTGCACTGTCGGAGGAGCAGTACTGAGGGAGTGCTGCACTGTCGGAGGGGCAGTACTGAGGGAGTGCTGCACTGTCGGATCGGGCAGTACTGAGGGAGTGCTGCAGTGTCGGAGGGGCAGTACTGAGGGAGTGCTGCACTGTCGGAGGGGCAGTACTGAGGGAGTGCTGCACTGTCGGAGGGGCAGTGCTGAGGGAGCGCTGCACTGTCGGAGGGTCAGTGCTTAGGGAGCGCTGCACTGTCGGAGGGTCAGTACTGAGGGAGCGCTGCACTGTCGGAGGGTCAGTGCTTAGGGAGCACTGCACTGTCGGAGGGTCAGTACTGAGGGAGCGCTGCACTGTCGGAGGGTCAGTGCTTAGGGAGCGCTGCACTGTCGGAGGGTCAGTACTGAGGGAGCGCTGCACTGTCGGAGGAGCAGTACTGAGGGAGTGCTGCACTGTCGGAGGGGCAGTACTGAGGAAGTGCTGCACTGTCGGAGGGTCAGTACTGAGGGAGTGCTGCACTGTCGGAGGGGCAGTACGGAGGGAGTGCTGCACTGTCGGAGGAGCAGTGCTTAAGGATTGCTGCACTGTCGGAGGGTCAGTACTGAGGGAGCGCTGCACTGTCGGAGGGTCAGTACTGAGGGAGTGCTGCACTGTCGGAGGGGCAGTGCTTAGGGATTGCTGCACTGTCGGAGGGTCAGTACTGAGGGAGCGCTGCACTGTCGGAGGGTCAGTACTGAGGGAGTGCTGCACTGTCTGAGAGGCAGTACTGAGGGATCGCTGCACTGTCGGAGGGGCAGTACTGAGGGAGCGCTGCACTGTCTGAGGGGCAGTACTGAGGGATCGCTGCACTGTCGGAGGGGCAGTACTGAGGGAGCGCTGCACTGTCTGAGGGGCAGTACTGAGGGAGCGCTGCACTGTTGGAGGGGCAGTACTGAGGGCGTGCTGCACTGTCGGAGGGGCAGTACTGAGGGAGTGCTGCACTGTCGGAGGGTCAGTATTGAGGAAGTGCTGCACTGTCGGAGGGGCAGTACTGAGGGAGTGCTGCACTGTCGGAGGGGCAGTACTGAGGAAGTGCTGCACTGTCGGAGGGGCAGTACTGAGGGAGTGCTGCACTGTCGGAGGGGCAGTACTGAGGGAGTGCTGCACTGTCGGAGGGGCAGTGCTGAGGGAGCGCTGCACTGTCGGAGGGTCAGTGCTTAGGGAGCGCTGCACTGTCGGAGGGTCAGTACTGAGGGAGCGCTGCACTGTCGGAGGGTCAGTGCTTAGGGAGCGCTGCACTGTCGGAGGGTCAGTACTGAGGGAGCGCTGCACTGTCGGAGGGTCAGTACTGAGGGAGTGCTGCACTGTCTGAGAGGCAGTACTGAGGGAGTGCTGCACTGTCGGAGGGGCAGTACTGAGGGAGCGCTGCACTGTCTGAGGGGCAGTACTGAGGGAGCGCTGCACTGTCGGAGGGGCAGTACTGAGGGAGCGCTGCACTGTCGGAGGGGCAGTACTGAGGGAGCGCTGCACTGTCGGAGGGGCAGTACTGAGGGAGTGCTGCACTGTTGGAGGGGCAGTACTGAGGGAGTGCTGCACTGTCTGAGGGGCAGTACTGAGGGAGCGCTGCACTGTCGGAGGGTCAGTACTGAGAGAGCGCCGCACTGTCAGTGGATCATAACTGAGGGAGTGCTGCACTGTCGAAGGGGCAGTACTGAGAGAGCACTGCACTATCGAAGGGGCAGTACTGAGGGATCGCTGCACTGTCGGAGGGGCAGTACTGAGGGAGCACTGCACTGTTGGAGGGGCAGTACTGAGGGAGCGCTGCACTGTCGGAGGGGCAGTACTGAGGGCGTGCTGCACTGTTGGAGGGGCAGTACTGAGGGAGTGCTGCACTGTCTGAGGGGCAGTACTGAGGGAGCGCTGCACTGTCGGAGGGGCAGGACTGAGGGAGTGCTGCACTGTCGGAGGGGCAGTACTGAGGGAGCGCTGCACTGTCGGAGGGGCAGTACTGAGGGAGCGCTGCACTGTCGGAGGGGCAGTACTGAGGGAGCGCTGCACTGTCGGAGGACGTTAGGTCAGGTGCTCGCCAACAAAACGCCGTGAAGCCTCCTTAATGAGCGCTAGCAGGCAATTTAAGTGGCAATCGGCCCCTTAGCAATCCTCCAGGTGGCCGTTCCTAGCGCTGGCTTCAACCCCTTTACCAAGATGGCGTCTTCTGCTAAACGTGGGCTAAACTGGTGTTTCAGCTTAAGACCCCATCTTGGCCACCTTGGAGGCTCTTTAGTGCCTAAAGTATCCGGGGAAAATCGCCCCTTTATTTCCTAGACACTCGGACTGGCTAGGTGGATTGAACAAGTACTTTGGTTCGGTGTTTACTGTGGAGGACACACACAACCTGCCGGAAATAAAAGGGGTCAGAGGATCTGGTAAGAGGGAGGAGCTGAGGGAAATCCTTATTAGTCGGGAAAAGGTATTGAGAAAATTGATGGGACTGAAGGCTGAAAAATCCCCGGGGCCTGATGGTCTGCATCCCAGAGTACTTAAGGAGGTGGCCTTGGAAATAGTGGATGCATTGACGATCATTTTCCAACATTCCTTAGACTCTGGATCAGTTCCGATGGAGTGGAGGGTGGCCAATGTAACCCCTCTTTTTAAAAAAGGAGGGAGGGAGAAAGCAGGGAATTATAGACCGGTCAGCCTGACATCGGTTGTGGGTAAAATGATGGAAGCAATTATTAAAGATGTCATAACAGACCATTTGGAAAGTGGCGACATGATAGGTCCAAGTCAGCATGGATTTGTGAAAGGGAAATCATGCTTGACAAATCTTCTGGAATTTTTTGAGGATGTTTCCAATAGGGTGGACAGGGGGGAACCAGTAGATGTGGTGTATTTGGACTTTCAGAAGGCCTTCGACAAGGTTCCACACAAGAGATTGGTGAGCAAAGTTAAAGCACATGGGATTGGGGGTAATGTGTTGACGTGGATTGAGAACTGGTTGGCACACAGGAAACAAAGAGTAGGAGTAAATGGGTACTTTTCAGAATGGCAGGCAGTGACCAGCGGGGTACCGCAGGGTTCGGTGCTGGGACCCCAGCTGTTTACATTATATATTAATGATTTGGACGAAGGGATTAAATGTAATATCTCCAAATTTGCGGATGACACTAAATTGGGAGGCAGTGTGAACAATGAGGAGGATGCTAGGAGGCTACAGAGTGACTTGGACAGGTTGGGTGAATGGGCAAATGTATGGCAGATGAAGTACAATGTGGATAAATGTGAGGTTATCCACTTTGGTGGTAAAAATAGAGAGGCGGACTATTACCTGAATGGTGGCAGATTAGGGAAAGGGGAGGTGCAACGAGACCTGGGCATCATGGTACATCAGTCATTGAAGGTGGGAATGCAAGTGCAGCAGGCAGTCAAGAAAGCAAACGGAATGATGGCCTTCATAGTAAGGGGATTTGAGTACAGGAGTAGGGAGGTGATGCTGCAGTTGTACAGGGCCTTGGTGAGGCCACACCTGGAGTATTGTGCGCAGTTTTGGTCTCCTAACTTAAGGAAGGACATTCTTGCTATTGAGGGAGTGCAGCGAAGGTTCACTAGATTGATTCCTGGGATGGCCGGACTGACATATCAAGAAAGATTGGGTCAACTGAACTTGTATCCTCTGGAGTTCAGAAGAATGAGGGGGGATCTTATAGAGACATTTAAAATCCTGACTGGTTTAGACAAATTAGATGCGGGCAGAATGTTCCCAATGGTAGGGAAAACTAGAACCAGGGGTCACAGTCTAAGGATTAAGGGGAAGCCATTTAGGACTGAGCTGAGGAGGAACTTCTTCACCCAGAGAGTGGTGAATCTATGGAATTCTCTTCCACAGAAGGTTGTTGAGGCCAGTTCGCTAAATATATTCAAAAGGGAGTTAGATATAACACTCACAACTAGGGGGATCAAGGGGTATGGCGAGAAAGCAGGAATGGGATACTGAGGTAGCATGTTCAGCCATGAACGCATTGAATGGCGGTGCAGGCTCGAAGGACCGAATGGTCTACTCCTGTACCTATTTTCTATGTTTCTATGTTTCTATTCCCAGGTCTGTATGTTCCTGTTTGCCTTTCGGGTGCATCTCCATGCTGCCTCACTGTATCCTTCTTTGTTGTACCTGCTGCATACTTACATAGGAACAGGAGGAGGCCATTCAACCCCTAGAGCCTATTTCAATCAGATCATGGTTGATATCTTAACTCAATTTACCTACCTTTGCTCCATATCCCCTGATACCCTTACCCAATAAGAATCTATCCATCTCAGTCTTGAAAATTTCAATTGACCCAGGATCTAGAAGACACAAAAAATTTATCGTAAATAGCAGAGAACCAAGTGTCTAGCGAGAAGGAGGAATTGAACAAATGAGTATTGGTAAAACAAAAGTACTGGAGAAATTAAAGGGACTGATAGCCGATAAATCCCCTGGACCTGATGGCCTACATCCTAGCGTTTTGAAAGAGGTGGCTATAGAGTTAGTGGATGCATTGGTTGTCATCTTCCAAAATTTCAAAAATTCTAGAACGGTTCCTGTGGATTGCAAGGTAGCAAATGTAACCCCACTATTTAAGAAAGGAGGGCGAGAGAAAACGGGGAACTACAGACCAGTTAGCCTGACATCAGTAGGAGGGAAATCGCTAGAATCTACTATTAAGGATGTGGTAACAGGGCACTTAGAAAATAATAATAGGATTGGGCAGAGTCAACACGGATTTATGAAAGGGAAATCATGTTTGACGAATCTGTTGGAGTTTTTTGAGGTTGTGACTAGCAGAATAGATAAGGGGAAACCAGTGGATGTGATGTATTTGGATTTTCAGAAGGCATTTGATAAGATGCCACACAAGAGGTTATTACACAAAATTAGGGCTCATGGGATGGGGGGTAATATACTTGCATGGATTGAGGATTGGTTAATGGGCAGAAAACAGAGGGTAGGAATAAACGGGTCATTTTTGGTTTGGCAGGCTGTAACTAGCGGGGTACCGCAATGATCAGCTATTCACAATCTACAGCAATGATTTGGATGAGTGGACCAAATGTAATATATCCAAGTTTGCTGATGATACAAAGCTGGGTGGGAATGTAAGTTGTGAGGAGGATGCAAAGAGGCTTCAAGGGGATATAGACAGGCTAAGTGAGTTGGCAAGAACATGGCAAATGGAATATAATGTGGAGAAATGTGAAGTTATCCACATTTGTAGGAAAAATAGAAAAGCAGAGTATTTTTTAAATGGTGAGAGATTGGGAAATGTTGGTGTTCAGAGGGACCTGGGCATCCTTGTACACGAATCACTGAAAGTTAACATGCAGGTACAGCAAGCAATTAGGAAAGCAAATGGTATGTTGGCCATTAATTAAGGGTTTCCGCCCTTGCCACAGTACCGAAATGGCTCTCATCAAAGTCACAAATGACATCCTTTGTGACTGTGACAAAGGTAAACTATCCCTCCTCGTCCTTCTTGACTTGTCTGCAGCCTTTGACACGGTTGACCACTCCATCCTTCTCCAACGCCTCTCCACCATCGTCCAGCTGGGTGCGACTGCACTCGCCTGGTTCCATTTTTATCTATCTAATCATAGCCAGAGAATCACCTGCAACGGCTTCTCTTCCCGTTCCCATATCGTTACCTCTGGTGACCACCAAGGATCTATCCTTGGCCCCCTCCTATTTCTCATCTACATGTTGCCCCTTGGCGACATCATCCGAAAACACGGCGTCAGTTTCCACATGTACGCTGACGACACCCAGCTCTACCTCACTACCACTTCTCTCGCCCCCTCCGCGGTCTCTAAATTGTCAGACTGCTTGTCCGACATCCAGTTCTGGATGAGCAGAAATTTTCTCCAATTAAATAGTGGGAAGACTGAAGCCATTGTTTTCGGTCCCTGCCACGAACACCGTTCCCTAGCCACTGACTCCATCCCTCTCCCTAACATCTGTCTGAGGCTGAACCACACTGTTCGCAACCTTGGTGTCATATTTGACCCTGAAATGACTTCCGACCACATATCCGCAGCATAACAAAGACAGCCTATTTCCACCTCCGTAACATCGCCCGTCTCAGCCCCACCTCAGCTCATCCGCTGCTGAAACCCTCATCCATGCCTTTGTTACCTCTAGACTTGACTATTCCAACGCAGTCCTGGCCGGCCTCCCACATTCCACCCTACGTAAACTTGAGGTCATCCAAAACTCGGCTGCCCGTGTCCTAACTCGCACCAAGTCCCGTTCACACATCACCCCTCTGCTCACTGACCTACATTGGCTCCCGGTTAAACAACGCCTCAATTTCAAAATTCTCATCCTTGTTTTCAAATCCCTCCATGGCCTCGCCCCTCCCTATGTCTGTAATCTCCTCCAGCCCCACAACCCCAAGATATCTGCGCTCCTCTAATTCTGCCCTCTTGAGCATCCCTGATTATAATCACTCAACCATTGGTGGCCGTGCCTTCTGTTGCTTAGGCCCTAAGCTCTGGAATTCCCGGCCTAAACCTCTCTGCCTCGCTACCCCTCTTTCCTCCTTTAAGACGCTCCTTAAAACCTGACTCTTTGACCAAGCTTTTGGTCACCGGCCCTAATTTCTCCTTTTGTGGCTCGGTGCCAAATTTTTCATCTTTTAATACTCCTGTGAAGCGCCTTGGGACATTTTAATACGTTAAAGGTGCTATATAAATACAAGTTGTTGCTGTTATTGGAAGAGGATTTGAGTATAAGAGTAAAGATGTCTTACTGCAATTATATAGGGCCCTGTTGAGACCACACCTGGAGTATTGTGTAGAGTTTTGGTCTCCTTACCTAAGGAGGGATATACTTGCCATAGAGGGAGTGCAACGAAGGTTCACCAGACTGGTTCCTGGGATGGGGGGATTGTCCTATGAGGAGAGATCGAATAGACTAGGCCTGTATTCTCTAGAGTTTAGAAGAATGAGAGGTGATCGCATTGAAACATATAAAATTCTTATAGGGCTTGACAGGGTAGATGCAAGGAGGATGTTTCCCCTGGCTGGGGAGTCTAGAACCAGGGGTCACAGTTTCAGAATAAGGAGTCGGCCATTTAGGACTGAGATGAGGAGAAATTTCTTCACTCAAGAGGGTGGTGAATCTTTGGAATTCTCTACCCCAGAGGGCTGTGGAGGCTCAGTCGTTGAGTATATTCAAGACAGAGATCGATAGATTTTTGGATATTAAGGGAATCAAGGGATATGGGGATAGTGCAGGAAAGTGGAGATGAGGTAGAAGATCAGCCACGATCTTATTGAATGGCGGAGCAGGCTCGAGGGGCCGAATGGCCTACTCCTGCTCCTATTTCTTATTTGAGGGAAAGAGAGAAGTGCTTCCTGATTTCACTCCTAATTGGCCTAGCTCTATTTTTAAGATTGCGAATTAGGATTAAGGCTAAGATTAAGAATTAACATTCTGAATTCTCACATCAGAGGAAATAGTTCCTCTGTTAGCAAAACTGAAGCCCATAGGGTTAAAGAGGCAGTGGCAGCGTGGATACAAAATTAGCAAAGAGACAGAAAGCAGAGAGAACGGTTGTTTTTCAGACCGGGGGGAAATGTGCAGTGGTGTCCACCAGGGGTCGGTGTTGGGACCACTGCTCTTTCTGATATATATTAATGACCTGGACTTGGGTATACAGGGCATCATTTCAAAGTATGCAGATGATACAAAACTTGGAAATGTAGTAAATAGGGAGGAGGATAGTAACAGACTTCAGGAGGACATAGACAGACTGGTGAAATAAGCAGACACACGGCAGATGCAATTTAATGCAGAAAACTGTGAAGTGATGCATTTTTGTAAGAAGAATGAGGAGACGCAATATAAACTAAATGGTACAGTTTTAAAGAGGGTGCAGGAACAGAGAGACCTGGGTGTTCACATATACAAATCTTTGAAGGCGGCAGGACAAGTTGATAAGGCTGTGAACAAAGCATACGTGATCCTTGGCCTTAGAGACACACGACAACGCAAAATCATCGAGCAGAAACTGATAGCCAAGTTCCGCACCCATGAGGACGGCCTCAACCGGGATCTTGGGTTCATGTCACGCTACATGTAACCCCACCTGACGTAGAGTCATCCAGACTCGAGTCGTCGTTGGCTTGTTCTCTCTACACAGATGCGGCCGGACCTGCTGTGATTTCCAGCAAAAAGAGTATTTTGTTTTCCATACAGACCCCAGCATCTGCCACATTTGACCCCTTGTGACCCCACCTCATTGTCTTTGATGTAATGTTTTCCTGACTGACCTGTTTGGACACCATCCATACCTTTGATTGCCGTGATTATCTCTCTGCTGAGGTGTGATAAAGGGCAGTTAGAAAGATTAACTGTAATCATCTGGCAGTGTTCTCTGACTATATATGCTGTGCCTATATGCATCTCTTCACTTCACCTGACGAAGGAGCAGCGCTCCGAAAGCTTGTGATTTCAAATAAAGCTGTTGGACTATAACCTGGTGTTGTGCGACTTCTCACTTTTATAAAAAGAGGCACAGAGTACAAAAGCAAGGAAGTTATGCTAAACCTTTATAAATCACTGGTTAGGCCTCAGCTGGAGCAGTGTGTTCAATTCTGGGCACCACACTTTAAGAAGGATGTCAGGGCCTTAGAGAGGGTGCGGAGGGGATTTACTAGAATGGTACCAGGGATAAGGAACTTCAGTTATGTGGAAAAACTAGAGAAGGTAATTGGCAAAAGAACCAGAGACAACATGAGGTAGCAGGTACAGTAGTAGAGTGGTTATGTCACTGGACTAGTAATCCAGAGTCTTGGACATAAATCCCACCACAGCAGCAGGGGAATTTAAATTCAGTTCATAAATAAAGCTAGTATCAGTATCATTGTAAAAACCCATCTGGTTCACTAGTGCCCTTTAGGGAAGGAAATCTGCCGTCCTTACCTGGTCTGGCCTATATGTGACTCCAGACCCACAATGTGGTTGACCCTTAATTGCCCTCTGGCATAGCAAGCCACTCAGTTGTAAAAGGCGGCTCACCACCTCCTTCTCCGGAGCAATAAATTCTGGCCTTGCCAGTGACGCCCACATCCCATGAACGAATAAAAAAAAATTGAGGAAAAAAATGACGCAGCAAGTTGTTGTGATTTGGAATGCACTGCCTGATAGACGCAGATTCAATAACTCCCAAAAGGGATTTGGATAAATACTTGAAGGGGAAAAATAAGCAGGGCTATGGGGAAAGAGCGGGGAGTGGGACTAATTGGAGAGCTCATTCAAAAGATCTGGCATGTTGGGCCAAATGCCCCTCTCTGTCCTGCAGAATTCCAAGCTGGGGGGGGGAGAGAGAGAGACTGGGGGGGGATTTTTCTCCTCAGTACTGCCCCTCCGACAGTGTGGCGATCCCTCAGTGCGGCCCCTGCTACAGTGCAGCGCTCCTTCAGTACTGCCCCTCCGACAGTGCACCATAACCACCATAATATCCCACCATACCCCTCGGTTACCTATCCAACTTCCTCCTGAATTTACTGATACCAGCACTGTCTCCCTGGGCAGTCTGTCACATACATTCACCACCCTCTGTAAAGTAGGTAAATCTAAACTGTCTTTTCACACTCTCTCTTCTAATTTTGAGCCATGCCTCTTGTTGTAGAATCTGTGGCGGTGTTGAACATATTGAGGGAAAAATTGGGATGCTTTGCACGCCCTGGGAGCGCTTACAGGGCGCGGCGCAATTAATGCCTCCCGTGAAATTCAGCGGGCGGTTAACGGCAGCCGGTGGCGTCCCGCGGCGATGACATCATCGCCGTGCGCAGCGCCCCACTCGCATCCCAACCGTCCAGAGCAGGAACCAAACCGTCCAGAGCAGGAACTGAACCATCCAGGGCAGGAACCGATCCTTCCAGAATTATCTGCTAACACTCACTGTTTAAGCTGCCATATGAAGAATGACGACTTGGGCAAGGAACCAGAGGCCATCTGATGCTCTGGAACCACAGGCCATCTGATGCTCTGGAACCACAGGCCATCTGATGCTCTGGAACCCAGTGAAATTAAACACCTTCGCGAGAGGAGAACAGGCTCTGGATGGCTTGGTTCCTGTTAACATAAAAGGGAACCCAAAAGTATTTTCTAAACATATAATTAGTAAAAGTGTAGTCAAAAAAGGGTGGGGCCCATTAAGGATCAAAAAGGAGATCTTGTGCAGGCAGAGGGCATGGCTGAGGTACTAAATGAGTACTTTCTATCTGTCTTCACTGGAGAAGAGGATGCTGCCAATGTCGCAGTAAAGGAGGCAGCAGATATTGGATAGGATAAAAACCGATAAAGAGCAGGTACTTAAAAGGTTGGCAGTCCTCAAAGTAGAAATGTCGCCTGGTCTGGATGGGATGCAGCCTAGGTTGCTGAGGGAAGTAAGGGTGAAAGTTGTGGAGGTTCTGGCCACAATCTTCCAATCCTCCTTAGATATCGGGGTTGGTGCCAGAGGACTGGAGGTTTGCAAATGTTACACCCCTGTTTATAAAAACAGGAGAGGGAGAAACCCAGCAACTACAGACCAGCCCACCTGACGTCAGTGGTGGGGAAACTTCTAGAGACAATAATCCGAGACAAAATGAATTGGTAGTTGGGAAAGCCTGGGCTAATAAATGACAGCCAGCACGAATTTGTTAAAGGCAAATCATGTTTGACTAACTTGATGAAGTTAGTGCGTTTGATGTTGTGTATCTGGACTTCAAAAGGCGTTTGACAAAATGTCACATAATAGACTTGTTAGCAAAATTGAAGCCCATGGGATAAAAGGGACAGTGGCAGTGTGGATACGAAACTGGCTAAGGAACTGAAAGCAGAGAGTAGCGATGAACGGTTGTTTTTCAGACTGGAGGCAAGTATACAGTGGTGTTCCCCAGGGGTCGGTGTTGGGACCACTGCTTTTTTTTAAACATATTAATGACCTGGACTTGGGTATACAGGGCATCATTTTAAAGTTTGCAGATGACACAAAACTTCAACAGCACCTCCCAAACCCGCAACCTCTACCACCTAGAAAGACAAGGGCAGCAGGCGCATGGGAACACCACCACCTCCAAGTTCCCCTCCCCTCCCAACTAGTGAGCAGGGTAGTAACAGACTTCAGGAGGACAGCGACAGACTGGTGAAATGGGCAGACACATGGCAGATGAAATTTAATGCAGAGAAGTGTGAAGTGATGCATTTTGGTAGGAAGAAAAAGAAAGAAAGGAAGAGTGAGGAGAGACCATACACACAAAATGGTACAAGTTTACAGGGAGTGCAGGAACAGAGAGACCGGGGGGTGTATGTACACAAATCTTTGAAGGTGGCAAGTCAAGTTGAGAAGGCTGTTAAAAAGCATATGGGATCCTGGGCTTTATTAATAGAGGAATAGAGTACAAAAGCAAGGAAGTGATGCTAATCATTTATAAATCACTGGTTAGGCCTCAGCTGGAATATTGTGTCCAATTCTGGGCCCCACACTTTAGGAAGGATGTCAAGGCCTTGGAGAGGGTGCAGAGGAGATTTACTGGAATGGTACCAGGGATGCGGGACTTCAGTTATGTGGATAGACTGGAGAAGCTGGGGTTGTTCTCCTTAGAGCAGAGAAGTTTAAGAGGAGATTTAATAGAGGTGTTCAAAATCATTTTAACGGTTTTGTTAGAGTAACTAAGGAGAAACTCTTTCCAGTGGCAGGAGGGTCGGTAACCAGAGGACACAGATTTATGGTGATTGGGAAAAGAACCAGAGACGGCAAGAGGAACATTGTTTTACGCAGCGAGTTGTTGTGATCTGGAATGCTCTGCCTGGAAGGGCGGTGGAATCAGATTCAATAGTAACTTTCAAAAGAGAATTGGATAAATACTTGAAGGGAAAAAAATTGCAGGGCTGTGGGGAAAGAGCAGGGGAGTGGGACTAGTTCGGAAGGAAGGGGAACTTGGAGGTGGTGGTGTTTCCATGCGCCTGCTGCCCTTGTCCTTCTAGGTGGTAGAGGTCACGGGTTTGGGAGGTGCTGCCGAAGAAGCCTTGGCGAGTTGCTGCAGTGCATCTTGTAGATGGTACACACTGCAACCACGGTGCGCCGGTGGTGGAGGGAGTGAATGTTTAAGGTGGTGGATGGGCTGCTTTGTCCTGGATGGTGTCGAGCTTCGTGAGTGTTGTTGGAGTTGCACTCATCCAGGCAAGTGGAGAGTATTCCATCACACTCCTGACTTGTGCCTTGTAGATGGTGGAAAGGCTTTGAGGAGTCAGGAGGTGAGACACTTGCCGCAGAATACCCAGCCTCTGACCTGCTCTTATTGCCACAGTATTTATGTGGTTGGTCCAGTTAAATTTCTGGTCAATGATGACTCCCAGGATGTTAATGGTGGCAGATTCGATGATGGTAATGCCATTGAATATCAAGGGGAGGTGGTTAGACTCTCTCTAGTCATTGCCTGGCACTTGAGTGGCACGAATGTTACTTGCCACTTATTAGCCCAAGCCCGAATGTTGTCCAAGTCTTGCTGCATGCGGGCATAGACTGCTTCATTATCTGAAGAGTTGTGAATGGAACTGAACACTGTGCAGTCATCAGCGAACATCCCCACTTCTGACTTTATGATGGAGGGAAGGTCATTGATGAAACAGCTGAAACTGGTTGGACCTAGGACACTGCCCGGAGGAACTCCTGCAGCGATGTCCTGGCGCTGAGGTGATTGGCTTCCAATAAACACAACCATCTTTTGTGCCAGATTAAATTTGTCCTGCATTTTGTGGACAGGACTTACCTGGGCAATTTTCCACTTTGACAGGTAGATGCCAGTGTTTTCGCTGTAATGGAACAGCTTGGCTAGAGTCTTCAGCACTGCAGCCGGGATGTTGTCGGGGCCCACAGCCTTTGCTGTATCCAGTGCGCTCAGCCATTTCTTGATCTGAAGTGGAGTGAATCAAATTGGTGGAAGACTGGCTTCTGTGATGGTGGGGACCTCAGGAGGAGGTCGAAATGGATCATCCACTCGGCACTTCTTGCTGAGGATGGTTGCAAATGCTTCAGCCTTGTCTTTTGCAATTGCGTGCTGTCCCCGCCGTCATTGAAGATGGGATGTTCAGCAGCCTCCTCCTCCCATTAGTTGTTTAATTGTCCACTACTATTCACGACTGGATGTGGCAGGACTGCTTTGATTGATCCGTTGGTTGTGGGATCGCTTAACTCTGTCTGTAGCATGATGCTTCCGCTGTTTAGCATGCATGTAGTCCTGTGTTGTAGCTTCCCCAGGTTGGTACTTCATTTTTAGGTACGCCTGGTGCTGCTGCTGGCATGCTCTTCTACACTCCTCATTGAACCAGGCTTGGTCCCCTGGTTTGTTGGTAATGGTAGAGTGAGGGATATGCCGGGCCATGAGGTTACAGATTGTGGTGGAATACAATTCTGCTGCTGCTGATGGCCCACAGCGCCTCATGGATGCCCAGTTTTGAGCTGCTAGATCTGTTCTGAATCTATCCCATTTAGCACGGTGGTAGTGCCACACAACACGATGGAGGGTGTCCTCAGTGTGAAGACGGGACATTTGCCCACTGTTTGCATTTACCTTAGTTACCTCAGTGTCACCAAGCCCCGAATAAAATATTTGACTTTTTGTTTAATAGTGAGATGAATAACATCATTTATAAATCTGCGAAAGAACACAAAAGAAAAGAAAGATTTAAGGATAAAAATGTTTAAATAAAAACTGCTTGTGATGTTTCTACAGTATTGACCGCAATGAGAAACACCAAGTAAACCACTGATTCAACACAAACATCAGCGATATAAGTAACTTCTAACTAAAGTTTTATGAGTTTTTACAATCCACAGCAAGTTATAAAAATAATAAATAAAACCAAAACTAAACCTAATTCAATTCCCTGACTCCCACAGCCCACCCCTGGAGCCCAGCGTCAGGGAGGTGAGGCTCAGTCCTCAGGGAGACGCACCAAAGCTCCCCGACTCCCAGAACAAAACACATTGTACAACAGCGCACAGCACAGGCCGACAGGAACTCCCCCGACACTTTGTGTTTCTCTCTCTCCCAGTTTCTGTTTCTCTCGCCCTCCCCAGTTTGTGTTTTGCACTCTCTCCCTCCCCAGTTTCTGTTTCTCATTCTCTCCCTCCCCAGTTTCTGTTTCTCATTCTCTCCCTCCCCAGTCTGTGTTTCTCTCTCTCCCAGTTTCTGTTTCTCTCTCCCTCCCCAGTTTCTGTTTCTCATTCTCTCCCTCCCCAGTTTGTGTTTCTCTCTCCCCAGTTTGTGTTTCTCTCTCTCTCTCTCCCCAGTTTGTGTTTCTCTCTCTCTCTCCCCAGTTTGTGTTTCTCTCTCTCTCCCAGTTTGTGTTTCTCTCTCTCTCTCTCTCCCAGTTTGTGTTTCTCTCTCTCTCTCTCTCCAGTTTGTGTTTCTCTCTCTCTCTCTCCCCAGTTTGTGTTTCTCTCTCTCTCTCCCCAGTTTGTGTTTTGCACTCTCTCCCTCCCCAGTTTCTGTTTCTCATTCTCTCCCTCCCCAGTTTCTGTTTCTCATTCTCTCCCTCCCCAGTCTGTGTTTCTCTCTCTCCCAGTTTCTGTTTCTCTCTCCCTCCCCAGTTTCTGTTTCTCATTCTCTCCCTCCCCAGTTTGTGTTTCTCTCTCCCCAGTTTGTGTTTCTCTCTCTCTCTCTCCCCAGTTTGTGTTTCTCTCTCTCTCTCCCCAGTTTGTGTTTCTCTCTCTCTCCCAGTTTGTGTTTCTCTCTCTCTCTCTCTCCCAGTTTGTGTTTCTCTCTCTCTCTCTCTCCAGTTTGTGTTTCTCTCTCTCTCTCTCCCCAGTTTGTGTTTCTCTCTCTCTCTCCCCAGTTTGTGTTTCTCTCTCTCTCTCTCCAGTTTGTGTTTCTCTCTCTCTCTCTCCAGTTTGTGTTTCTCTCTCTCTCTCTCTCCAGTTTGTGTTTCTCTCTCTCTCTCCCCAGTTTGTGTTTCTCTCTCTCTCTCTCTCCCCAGTTTGTGTTTCTCTCTCTCTCTCTCTCTCTCCAGTTTGTGTTTCTCTCTCTCTCTCTCCCAGTTTGTGTTTCTCTCTCTCTCTCTCCCCAGTTTGTGTTTCTCTCTCCCCCAGTTTGTGTTTCTCTCTCTCCCAGTTTGTGTTTCTCTCTCTCTCCCCCAGTTTGTGTTTCTCTCTCTCTCTCCCCAGTTTCTGTTTCTCTCTCTCTCTCTCTCTCTCTCTCCCCAGTTTGTGTTTCTCTCTCTCTCTCTCCCCAGTTTGTGTTTCTCTCTCTCTCCCCAGTTTGTGTTTCTCTCTCTCTCTCTCCAGTTTGTGTTTCTCTCTCTCTCTCTCCCAGTTTGTGTTTCTCTCTCTCTCTCCCCAGTTTGTGTTTCTCTCTCTCTCTCCCCAGTTTGTGTTTCTCTCTCTCTCTCTCCCCCAGTTTGTGTTTCTCTCTCTCTCTCCCCCAGTGTGTGTTGCTCTCTCTCTCTCTCTCTCTCTCCAGTTTGTGTTTCTCTCTCTCTCTCTCTCCAGTTTGTGTTTCTCTCTCTCTCTCTCCCCCAGTTTGTGTTTCTCTCTCTCCCAGTTTGTGTTTCTCTCTCTCTCTCCCCCAGTTTGTGTTTCTCTCTCCCCCAGTTTGTGTTTCTCTCTCTCCCCCAGTTTGTGTTTCTCTCTCTCCCAGTTTGTGTTTCTCTCTCTCTCTCCCCAGTTTCTGTTTCTCTCTCTCTCTCTCTCTCTCTCCAGTTTGTGTTTCTCTCTCTCTCTCCCCAGTTTCTGTTTCTCTCTCTCTCTCTCTCTCTCCAGTTTGTGTTTCTCTCTCTCTCTCTCTCTCCCCAGTTTGTGTTTCTCTCTCTCCCCAGTTTGTGTTTCTCTCTCTCTCCCCAGTTTGTGTTTCTCTCTCTCTCTCCCCAGTTTGTGTTTCTCTCTCTCTCTCCCCAGTTTGTGTTTCTCTCTCTCTCTCCAGTTTGTGTTTCTCTCTCTCTCTCTCCCCAGTTTGTGTTTCTCTCTCTCTCCCCAGTTTGTGTTTCTCTCTCTCTCTCTCCAGTTTGTGTTTCTCTCTCTCTCTCTCCCAGTTTGTGTTTCTCTCTCTCTCTCTCCCCAGTTTGTGTTTCTCTCTCTCTCTCTCTCCCCAGTTTGTGTTTCTCTCTCTCCCCAGTTTGTGTTTCTCTCTCTCTCTCCCCAGTTTGTGTTTCTCTCTCTCCCCCAGTTTGTGTTTCTCTCTCTCCCAGTTTGTGTTTCTCTCTCTCTCCCCCAGTTTGTGTTTCTCTCTCTCTCTCCCCAGTTTCTGTTTCTCTCTCTCTCTCTCTCTCCAGTTTGTGTTTCTCTCTCTCTCCAGTTTGTGTTTCTCTCTCTCTCTCTCCCCCAGTTTCTGTTTCTCTCTCTCTCTCTCTCCCCAGTTTGTGTTTCTCTCTCTCTCCCCAGTTTGTGTTTCTCTCTCTCTCCAGTTTGTGTTTCTCTCTCTCTCTCCAGTTTGTGTTTCTCTCTCTCTCTCTCCCCAGTTTGTGTTTCTCTCTCTCTCTCTCCAGTTTGTGTTTCTCTCTCTCTCTCTCCCAGTTTGTGTTTCTCTCTCTCTCTCTCCCCAGTTTGTGTTTCTCTCTCTCTCTCTCCCCCAGTTTGTGTTTCTCTCTCTCTCTCTCTCCAGTTTATGTTTCTCTCTCTCCCCCAGTTTGTGTTTCTCTCTCTCTCTCTCCCCAGTTTGTGTTTCTCTCTCTCCCAGTTTGTGTTTCTCTCTCTCTCTCCCCAGTTTGTGTTTCTCTCTCTCCCCAGTTTGTGTTTCTCTCTCTCTCTCTCTCTCCAGTTTGTGTTTCTCTCTCTCTCTCTCTCTCCAGTTTGTGTTTCTCTCTCTCTCTCTCTCCAGTTTGTGTTTCTCTCTCTCCAGTTTGTGTTTCTCTCTCTCCAGTTTGTGTTTCTCTCTCTCCCCAGTTTGTGTTTCTCTCTCCCTCTCTCTCCAGTTTATGTTTCTCTCTCTCCCCCAGTTTGTGTTTCTCTCTCTCTCTCTCCCCAGTTTGTGTTTCTCTCTCTCCCAGTTTGTGTTTCTCTCTCTCTCTCCCCAGTTTGTGTTTCTCTCTCTCCCCAGTTTGTGTTTCTCTCTCTCTCTCTCTCTCCAGTTTGTGTTTCTCTCTCTCTCTCTCTCTCCAGTTTGTGTTTCTCTCTCTCTCTCTCTCCAGTTTGTGTTTCTCTCTCTCCAGTTTGTGTTTCTCTCTCCCCAGTTTGTGTTTCTCTCTCTCTCTCTCTCTCTCCAGTTTGTGTTTCTCTCTCTCTCTCTCTCTCCAGTTTGTGTTTCTCTCTCTCTCTCTCTCCAGTTTGTGTTTCTCTCTCTCCAGTTTGTGTTTCTCTCTCTCTCTCTCTCTCCAGTTTGTGTTTCTCTCTCTCTCTCCCAGTTTGTGTTTCTCTCTCTCCCAGTTTGTGTTTCTCTCTCTCTCTCCAGTTTGTGTTTCTCTCTCTCTCTCTCCCCAGTTTGTGTTTCTCTCTCTCTCCCCAGTTTGTGTTTCTCTCTCCCCCAGTTTGTGTTTCTCTCTCTCCCCCAGTTTGTGTTTCTCTCTCTCCCCCAGTTTGTGTTTCTCTCTCTCCCAGTTTGTGTTTCTCTCTCTCCCCCAGTTTGTGTTTCTCTCTCCCCCAGTTTGTGTTTCTCTCTCTCTCTCTCCCAGTTTGTTTCTCTCTCTCTCTCTCTCCCAGTTTGTGTTTCTCTCAGATTGGGTGACCGCTTTGCGGAACACCTCCGTTCAGTCTGTAAGGGTGACCCCGAGCTTCCGGTCGCCTGTCACTTTAATTTTCTGCTCCACTCCCACTCAGACCTCACCGTCCTCGGCCTCTTACATTGTTCCACTGAAGCTCAACGTAAGCTCGAGGAACAGCACTTCATCTTTCGATTAGGCACTTTACAACCTTCTGGACTCAACCTAGAGTTCAACAATTTCAGATCATAACCTCGGCCCCTATCATATATGATGTAAGAAAACTACTAGGCACTTGGTCTAAGCATTAAACAAAGCTTTAATCAACTGTTTTACAACATGGAGATCTAGTTGTGTCCTTCACTAGTTCCTGTTAAGAATGTCCTGCGCAAGCTGGGCCCATGCCCAAGTATTTATACTCTCCCTGGACAGCGCCACCAGCAGGCCACCCAGTATTACTTCATAAGTCATTTCCACATGAATGACAAGATTCATGTAATTCTTCCCGCCTGAAAGATTGGAAGTCCGGCGGCTTCCTTCTACCGAATTAATTGGACTAAGAATAGGCGCAGTCGTTTGGATCTCTGTTGGAGGCCCGAAGGCACGTCTACTCAGACCGTGTTTTGGTCCCTGGGTCGCTTGGTTCATACCGGCGGGCTGGTCCGTGTCGCCTTGATCGACCTGAGTGGGACTGGGGAGGTCGTGGCTCCGGGTGCGGGTCCCCACCGGCGCAGAGCTGGCTTCATCCTGCTCAGTAGTCGGTGACTGACCGGCGTCCTGGCTTTGGGTGGCCATCCCGCGGGGAGCGCTCTGTTCCCCGGGTTGATCCGGCAGAATAGTTGGCAGATCCCTTGACGTCCCGGGTAGGGCGTCATCCTCGGAGGAGCGCGGAGTATCAGCGTCGTTAATACGGATCTCTCTATCGATTGGGTCCATGGGACCGATTGGGCAGGGAGCCAGATCCCGAAGTGACACTGTGGATTCCCGGCCATCAGGGTACCGCACGTACGCGTACGTGGGATTGACATCCGTCAGTTCCACTTCGTCAACGAGGGGATCACTCTTGGAGGATCGGACGAATCTTCGGAGCAGCACGGAGCCAGGAGCTGCCAACCATGATGGTAGGGACGTCCCATGAGTGGAGCGACGCTGGAACCCGAAGAATCGTTCGTGAGGAGTAACATTGGTGGATGTAGAAAGCAGAGACCTGATGGAATGCAACGCGTCAGGGAGCATAGTTTCCCACTGCTGGTCTGGTAGATTGCGTGACCTCAGTGCAAGACGAACAGCGTTCCAAATGATAGCGTTGTATCTCTCAACCTGTCCGTTTCCAATAGGATGATATGGTGTCGTTTTACTTGTGGCGAATCCCCGTTGGGAAAGATAACTTTTGAGTTCGCTTGACATGAAGGAGGGACCCCGATCAGAGTGGATGAAATTGGCCAGACCGCAAATGGAAAAGACCTGATCGAGGCATTTGATCACTGTGGAAGTAAGCATATTGGGACAGGGGAAAGCAAAGGGAAAGCGTGAATATTCGTCCACCAATGTAGGCTTCGCAAAATCCCCCAGAAACTCAAACAGAACCCTAAAGGGGGTGATTTTTGGACTTTTCATACAAATTTGGGATGATGGGACCTAAGTGAAGTGATTTGAGGTAAAAACCTCAGTTTTGGACATTTTAAAGATCAGGGAAGAAAAAACCCTGAGGAAAAAGACTTTTGAATCTTACTGTTGGGAAAGACACCTTTCACAGACACAAGACAGGCTGCGGAGGGGTGGGGCAAGGCAGTGGACAGCTTTGGGTATTGGGGCCCAGTCAAGCTGTCTGGGAATTGTTTATACTGCAATCCTACCAAGGAGGAAGAGACAAACCCAAAACCTCACACACACATCCAAATATGAATAATCCAAGACCCCTTTTGAAATTCCCAGGCCCAAACAGGATACCAGAAGACTGAAAACAATGAAACATTTAGTACACCCATTACTTCATCAAAAACCAATCAACCAAGTATCTACAGGGACAGATTTACAAGCCCGCCAAAAACCTGAGACAATAAGGACAAGATTTGGCGCGTAGATAAAGGCCCTGCCTAAATGGGAGACATCGGAAGCCATCAGGACAATTTAACACCAAGTTAAAGTCATCAAAACTTAACAAGCCCGCCAAAACTAAGACAATGGAATGAACAGGCCTCAACTGAAACCTAAATAAAACCAATTTAGTAAAGGGGTTTTGGGCGTGAAAAAGACAAAGGGCCTGAACAGTATAATTGGGGGCCTAATCCCCCAAGAAAGTCTCAGTTCCAGTTCCAGCAAGACACCACAAGCCACGAGCAGGAGGCGGAAAGAAGCAGCAAGGCCATGAGGCAGACCCGAGGCGAGATCGGAGGCAGGGACAGACAAGGCCAGGCAAGGGCTAGAGCTGAGACCACTGGGAGCAAGTCGGCATCGCTCAGCACACGGTCCAGCACTAACAGCCACTAGCCAAGGTCACTGGAGGCTGGGAGCGAGTCAGCATCACTCAATCCACGGTCCAGCTCCAGGAGGTACCGCCCCAACAGGCCTCCAACACAACCACTCGACCGCCAGAGCCACCAAGGGCTCCACGAGGCAGACCACCATTTAAAAGTGCCGCGGGGTCCAAGGCCCCGCGCAACGACCAACCACCAGGACCTTCAGATCATTACCACCACTCAGGTAATGATCTAGGCCGCCGCGACCGAGCCGACCCCAACCGCAACAAAACTCGACAACCAGACCACCATTGGAAGAACAAAACCCAAAGTTTCCACTCTACAAGCTAAAGTATCCAACAAAAACTTTACTTTCCCTATTTCTATCAAAGAAAAGTGGGTACTTACCAGAAAAATCCATAACCGCGCCCTACCGCATCAGCGGACAAACCCAAACTGACCTGGAGTGCAGCTGGAGTCTTCTACCACGTCCGGGGTACGGCAGGTCCCAACAACCAAAAACCTGAGTGAACCCCGAAATCGCGAAATACCTCAACTGTCAAGAACTGTCATTAGTGAGCATTATCCCTGGTCCTTTGAAATTGAAACCTAGCTAGACAGTGGGATTGGGAGGGATAAGGGTTTTTGTATATTGTCATTCTCCCTCGCCTGTACCGTGTGTTCCCCAACCTGTGTTTACGCATTAAGTGTGTTTTAAGTTTGTGACCTTTTTCTTTTAATAAAGTCAAAATTCTTTCATCAGAACCTGTTGTCTACTGCATCTTTGTTCACAACCCCTAAATAAGTCCAAGGTCTAGAACCAGGGGCGTGGGAGCGATTCGAACCACTCACTGAGTCAGAGGTGAAGGCTAACCCCCTACCACACCACCCCCTACACCATAGTAAGCAAGTAGGTGTTTCGCGTTGAGGAAGGCAATGGCCCTTGAAAGTCAATGCTGAGTCGCTGCATAGGCTGTGTAGCGTGTATGAGCGAGCCATCCGACAGACGGAAGAATTGCGGTTTTAATTCCGTGCAAATTCTACAAGTGGAGCATGTTCTTTTCACGTCTTCCACAAAAATGGGAGATTTTTAGATCACACACAGTGCAACATACGGGTAACGCCAGGATGGCATAAGTCAGTATGAAGATCCGCAAGAGTCGAAGTTGACATGGAAGAGCAGAATGCACGCGTGAGGGTATCCGGGGCCACATTATCCTTGCCGGGTCGATACTGTATGGTGTAGCCAAAGGCAGCCAATTCCATCCTCCAGAGCTGTATTTTGTTATTCTTGATTTTAGTGCGTTTCCGGTTATCCAGCATAAAGGCAACCGAGCGCTGATCGGTTATGAGCGTGAAATGGCGACGAGCGAGAAAATGACTCCATTTACGTACTGCTTCGATGATAGCCGTAGCCTCCTTCTCGACAGGAGGATAATGGAGCTCGCTACCCTGCAAAGTTCTGGACAGAAATGCAACGGGTCGACCACCTTGATTCAAGGTAGCCGAGATCGCCACCTCTGATGCATCGCACTACACCACGAAAGGGAGATTTTCATCGCTGGAATGAAGCGTGGCTTTTTCCAGTTGTTGCTTGAGGTCAAAAGCTGAAATAACCCTCGCCTCCAACAGAAATGACTTCGCGTGAAGCAGGGGCTGGATCGTGTCGGAAAAGTGAGGTATCCACTTCGCATAATAGGCGAACATGCCGAGGGCCCGACGAAGAGAGCTGAGATTCGTAGGAGGAGGGAGCTCCTGAAGCGGACGAAGTCGCTCCGGATCCGGTTTGATGACACCATTGCCCACCCAGTAGCCAAGGATGTTGACTGATGGTACTGATTTCACAGATTTGGATTCAGTTAAGGTTAAGTTGCGACGACGGAGAACATCAAGACATTTCTGGAGGTTGGCATCATGCTCCTTCTGGTCATGACCAGCAATGGTGATATTATCCAGATATGGAAAAGTGTCCGTTAAGTTCTCCTGTTTGACTAGGCTATCCATTGCCCGTTGAAAGACTACACCCCATTGGTGTCCCCAAATGGAAGGCGACAAAACTGGTAAAGCCGACCATTTGCCTCCAAGGCCGTATACTTTTTGTCAGAGTCCTTTAACGGTACTTGATGGTATGCGCTCTTTAAGTCAAAAGTTGAAAATACCTTGTAGTTAGCAAGGTTATTGACCATGTCATCGATGCGTGGTAGTGGGTAGGCATCCAGGTTGGTATACTGGTTAATAGTTTGCGAGTAATCGATGCAAAGACGTTTCTTGTATTGCTTCAGAGGATTTTTAACAACGACGACTTGAGCCCGCCAGGAAGATGAACATGGCTCAATGATACCGTCAGCTAGAAGGCGAGAGATCTCTGCCTCGATAAAGGATAGGTCATCTTGGCTGAAACATCGTGATTTAGTGGCTATGGGCTACATCGGGGGGAAAGATTGGCAAACAAGAAGAGCTCATCGAGCGAAGCCACCGAAAGTGCACAAAACGGTACTTTGGAAATAGTAAGCTCTGGCTTTGATCCTCCAAACTCGAAAGTGAGTCTTTTGTGTTGTTTCTGGAAATCCTGTCCCAGGAGCACATCACTGCATAGGTTTTTGAGCACCCCGAGCCGGGTAGAGAAGTAAGTGCGGCCATTGAGAATAAGGTCAACAAGACAAAAGCCGGAAGAGTTGGTGGTCAGTGTCGTCAGAGCCATTGCAATTTCCCTGTCCGAGGGTTAAATACGCAGTTTTAACTTACTGACAGCCTGCTCACTGATGAAGCTGTCAGAGCTGCATGAGTCGATTAATGCACTCAAAATGTGTCCATTTACCGAAACCTTCATGGCTGCATGGGACAGGCTTTGGGGAAAAAACAGCTGTGATGGGAGGAGGGGCAGTTGTATCCTTGACAGCTGTAACATTAGTAGTGGCTCTTGGGGAGGAGCAGTTTTATAGATGACAGCTGTAACATTAGTAGTGGCTCTTGGGGGGGGGGGAGCAGTTTTATAGATAGCAGCTGTAACCCTAGAAGAGGCTCTTGACTGACCATACTTTCGAGAAGTGGCCTTTCTTACTGCAATGATTGCAGGTTGCATTACGAGCAGGACAAAATTTCCTATAGTGAAATGCACCTCCACAGAAAAAACACTTCCTTTTAGATTGCCAAGATGCCGCTAGGGTAGGGTCGTCATCAGCTAGGATAGAGTCGTCATCAGTGAGGGCTTCCGCCTGAGGCTTATCGGAGGAGTCACTAAAAGTGATAGCAGCAGTCCGTGCACGTGGTAAAAGATAGGCATCTGCATTTTTTTTCGCCAAGTCCAGAGAATATGCCTGGTCATAGGCAGCTTGTAACTCGAGGGTTTTATTCTCCAACAGACGCTGGTGTATGAAGGGAGACGCAATTCCATTAATAAAAGAATCACGAATTAACTCCTCCTGGTACTGCTCAGCTGAGACAGCCTTGAGATTACAATCTTTGCTGAGCCTGCGAAGCTTTTGAAGGAATTCGTCAAGTGATACCCCTGGTTGTTGTCGAGTTGTGGCCAGTAGATGCCGAGCAAACATTTCGTTTGGGACCTTAACATATAGTTGCTGTAGTATTCAGATAGCGGAGTCATAGTCTATACAGTCTTCGATATAGTCAAACACATAAGGGGATACATAATTGGCAAGTATCTCTTAACTTATCAGGAACATTCTCACCACACACCCTGAGGAAGTTGCTGAAGGTACGATACCAGTGTTTCCATACCTTAGCAGTTATAGGTGAATTCGGGTCCAGGTCAAGACAGGCGGGTTGGAGTAGTTTCTCCATGATGGATTGATTACTACGTCTGATTCGCTTCTACCGTTTGAGTCGTAGCCGTCTGTTCCCAAAACCACTCAGAGCGTGGAGCAGGTCCAGTTGATTAAATTGACGTAAGAAAACTACTAGGCACTTGGTCTAAGCGTTAAACAAAGCTTTAATCAACTGTTTTACAACATGGAGGTCTAGTTGTGTCCTTCACTAGTTCCTGTTAAGAATGTCCTGCGCAAGCTGGGCCCGTGCCCGAGTATTTATACTCTCCCTGGACAGCGCCACCAGCAGGCCGCCCAGTATTATTTCATAAGTCATTTCCACATGAATGACAAGATTCATGTCAATATATATATTTTTTTTCTACACTTTTTGTTTGTGTCTTTTCCTCTCCCCCACATGGCAGCTGTCTTTCATTCTGCCAGCGCAATTTACACTTCATCTAGAGCCATCCTTTGTTTCTTAACCTGTCCCATTACCATCTCCTTTTGCCTTGAATATCTCTTAATGTCTCTTATTGTCTCTTAACCTCTCCTGCCTTCTATCCTATCACGCAGCTTCTCTTTTGTTCTTTCATCCCCTCCCCCCTTTCCCAGCCTCTTCACTTGCTTAAAATTCTATTCCATTTCCTGCTTTTTTCCAGTTCTGATGAAAGGTCATCGACCTGAAACGTTAACTCTGTTTCTCTCTTCACAGATGCTGCCTGACCTGCTGAGTATCTCCAGCATTTTCTGTTTTTATTTCAGATTTCCAGCATCTGCAGTATTTTCTTTTTGTATTAGTGTTTAATTCACTGCCACATCTCTTCCAGGAATGCCCACCTTGAAGAAGTTCTGCTCTTCTCTCCGACAGGATTTCCGTTTGTCTCTTTTACCTTGTTCATCTTCATTGCTTTCTGTCTCCCTTCTCGTGTTTGATCAGGTATCTACCAAAACTCGCTTTCACAGCCACATCTCTTTCCTCAGCAACTGTCTCCGGCTCCGACATACTCCACGTGGATTCCAACTGAAATTCCACCCTTCGTGTTTTGGATCCACCCAGGATTACAGATATCTCCGAGATATTCAGCGTTCCTTGAACCACTGCTCTCACCGTATCCTGAGATCCACGCTGAATGCCATGCGCCGCCACATGAACACTCTCGACCTCTCTCTTCAGCAGCACCAACTCACTCTAACTCAAAGCTATCCTGGCCCGCAGTTCCATTACATCCTTCGCCTCATCCGGCGCTTTAACAAAAAACTTTTTTTCTTCCTTCCAGGTGTCAAGGATCACAAGCTTCAACAACTCTTGGACACCAACGCCCCTCCGGAACCTTCTACCCCTTCACTTTCCTCTGACCCCATCCCTTCTCCCAATCTCACTCCCTGCCGTGTTTTCACTATCCTCTCTGACCCCAAACGATCAGTCCTTAGCAAAGGCCTGAGCTTCATCCCCTTACGCCCCCACCTCAATGAATTTCGAGATGCTGAGCTCTTTTTCCGCCGTCTTCTTCTCCATGCCCACTTCTTTGGCCAGGAGTCTTCCCCCCGCACGCCTGACCCTTTCTCCTGCTTTCAGAATTCTCGTTCTACCTGGACCCCTCCCTCTGGCCTCTTACCCTCTCTAGATCTTTTCATTGCAAACTGCCGGCGTGACATCGGCCGTCTCCATTTCTCTGCTCCCCTCCACTCCAACCTACCTCCCTCTGAACTTGCAGCACTCCATTCTCTCAGATCCAACCCCGACATTGTCATTAAACCTGCTGACAAGGGTGGTGTTGTTGTTGTTTGGCGAACCGACATCAGTCCGTAAGGGGGACCCCGAGCTTCCGGTCGCCTGTCACTTTAAGTCACCGCTCCACTCCCACTCAGACCTCTCCGTCCTCGGCCTCTTGCATTGTTCCACTGAAGCTCAACGTAAGCTTGAGGAACAGCACCTCATCTTTCGATTAGGCACTTTACAGCCCTCTGGACTCAACATAGAGTTCAACAATTTCAGATCATAACCTCGGCCCCTATCATATATATATTTTTTATCCACACCTTTTGTTTGTGTCTTTTCTTCTCTCCCACATGGCAGCTGTCTTTCATTCTGCCAGCGCAATTCACACTTCATCTCGAGCCATCCTTTGTTTCTTAACCTGTCCCATTACCACCTCCTCTTGCCTTGAATATCTCTTAATGTCTCTTAATCTCTCCTGCCTTCTATCCTATCACAGACCTTCCCTTTTGTTCTTTCATCCTCTCCCCACTTTCCCAGCTGCTACACTTGCTTAAAATTCTGTTCCATTTCCTGCTTTTTTCCAGTTCTGATGAAAGGTCATCGACCTGAAACATTAAGTCTGTTTCTCTCTTCACAGATGCTGCCTGACCTGCTGAGTATCTCCAGCATTTTGTTTTTATTTGTGTTTCTCTCTCTCTCTCTCCCCAGTCCGTGTTTCTCTTTCTCTCTCTCCCACAATTTCTCTCTCAGGATTGAGTTTCCAGTTGATTTACATTGGTCGCGGTGCCCTCATGCTCACACCCGGCGAGGAAACGGTGTTTCTGAATAACGGAGGGGGCCAGCGGGGCTCAGACACGATACCCAGGGTGCAGTATATGTGTGAACTGCTCATACAGGGACCGTTGCTCCCGAGTCGCCTGCAGCAGTGCCGGGAGACCAATCGCCCATTCCGGGAGTCTCCCGCACAAAGCGGGCGGGTTGGGATCTCTAGGTTAGGGATCGGTAGTCCTGCTGGGGGTGGGGTGACTTAATACAGAGCACGAGGGAGAGATAACATTGAAGCAATGGAGTTGGGGGCCTAGAAATTCATCCGTGCAGAAAATCAGCGTGCAGGGCCCATACCTGAAACAGGCCCTAGGCCCTATACATATTCAAATAAAGGGCCTGATGCTTGTCTGAGGCCCTGACTGCAAGGTTGGTTTGCTCTGAGGCAGCTGGCGCTGACCGCACTCGGCAAACCAGGTCTACAGGTGGCCCATCAGACGGTCCTTAAAGGGACGGTTCGAAGAAGAGCTGGGGAGTTCTCCCCAGTGTCCTGGCCATTATTTATCCCGCAACAAACATCGCTAAAACAGATTATCTAGTCATTTATCCCACTGCTGTTTCTGGGATCTTGCTGTGCGCAAATTGGCTGCCGTGTTTCCTAAATTACAACAGTGACTACACTTCAAAAGTACTTCATTTTCTGTAAAGCGCTTTGGGATGACCTGAGGTTGTGAAAGATGCTGTAGAAAGGCAAGTCTTTCTTCATTCTAATTCTTCCAGCTCCGAGTCTTTCACTTCCGCCCATCACCCACCCCCACCCCCACCCCCACCCACCGCCCATCACCCACCCCCACCCACCACCCACCCCCCACCCCCACCCACCACCCATCACCCACCCCCACCCCCACCCACCACCCATCACCCACCCCCACCCATCACCCACCACCCATCACCCACCCCCACCCATCACCCACCCCCACCCATCACCCACCACCCATCACCCACCCCCACCCCCACCCACCCCCACCCATCACCCCCACCCATCACCCCCACCCATCACCCACCCACCGCCCATCACCCACCCCCACCCATCACCCCCACCCATCACCCACCCCCACCCATCACCCACCGCCCATCACCCACCCATTGTAAGGTTTCCAAAATTTACAGATCCCCAAAACCTAAGGAAAAAGGACTTTGGAACTACCTCAGAGTGATAAAAATGCATTTGGGCCTAACATAAGGAATTTAAGACCAAAAACCAAGTTTTGGCATTTTAAAAACATGTCTGGGCCTGTAAAGGGACAAGAAGGCGGAGTTGATCGACCTCTGTAAAAGCAGTTTTGGTTATTGCAGTTAAATTAACATTTGAACAACAGACCCTGGGAGAAGACAGTCACACCCAAAATAACAGGCTCCATCAAAACCGATTACAGGGCCCATCAGAAAACTTGCATAATAAAACCCACTCAGGACCATTTTATAGAAAAGACCGCGTCCAGCCTAGAAACCCAAACACGAAATCAATCACCAGTGATCAACCAAGGAGATCGACAGGATGCAAACCATCCCAAAAGCCATTTGACACTTACAGAGCAGTTACTGGTAACAGGCCCGCCAAAATCAGACAATGAACTGAGTAGATTTGGCGGGTAGATAAGGCCACTTCAATTCTGTTTAATTGAAGGCCCGTTAAGCAGTTCAAGGTCGGTGGTCATCAGAAGAAGAAGAATCCAGGAAGAAGACAAACCTAGCTGGAAGCGAGTCGGCATCGCTCACCACTCAGACAAACCTGAGTCCAACCCGCGAAGATACAACCTCGACAGACCTCCAACAACGGTCCCAACACAGTCACCCGGAGCAACAAGCAGCAACAAGTCACCGACGGCTCCACGAGGTCGACCAACACACGAGACAAGGCCTGGAACCATCGCGGAAACCAAAGGCCTCAAGTAACCAACAACCGCATATTACGCCCAACTGACCGGGTAATAGCAGGCCACCGTGAGCAACAAAGACCAACTCCAGGGAAGAAAACCCGAAGAATCGCAAAGTTTCCACACTACAAGCTACTCCTGACTTACCCCTGGGTAAGATTTTCCCCAAAGACTTTAAGCCCTACTGCTCAACTAAAGAAATTGGGTACTCACCAGATAAATCCATAACGACATCCTACCGCATCAGCGGACTCGCGAAGACTGACCAGAGACCCAGGTGAAGTCCTCTACCGCGTACGGGGTACGGCAGACACTAACCGCCATAAACAGCGAACCCCAAAACCGCGATTTAGCCCAACTGTCAAAGGATTGGTGAGCATTATCCCTGGTCCTTCAAAACCTAACTTAGCTAGTAAAGTGGGGTTGGGAGGGGTGAAGTATTGTCCTACTGTCATTTCCCTCGCTTGTACCGAAGTGTTCCCCACCTTTAGAGTGTTAAGAGTGTTATTATTTGTGTCTTACCTTTTAATAAAGATTGAAGTTCTTGCATCAAACTCAGTTGTCTGCTGCACCTTTTATCACAACCCCCAAATAAGTCCAAGGTCTAGAACCAAGGGAGTGGGAGCGATTCGAACCGCTCAGAAGTCAGAGGTGAAGCTGACACAAACCACCACCCCGTACACCCCCCATCACCCTCCCCGCCCATCACCCACCCCCACCCACCCATCACCCTCCCCGCCCATCATCCAAACCACCCATCATCCAGCGCGCCTTCAGCCCCCGACCATCTCCCGTCACCTTTCCAGGCTCCAAACAGTCCCAGCTCTTCCAGTGCTTTCTCCCTTGCACTATACACTTCTGGATACTAGGGGATGCCACATAAACAAGTCTGAACCACCAGACGGCCACTCTGCCTCACAAGCCATGACTACTCTTATCTCCAGACACCTTCACCATCAGAATTGTCGGGTTTGTTGTTCACTTGAGTCAGTGACAACTAGAAAAGATCTAAGGGCTTAAAAACACGTGGTCCTTGTTTCAAACAAGCTACATGCAACCCCTCAATCATACAAACACCCCAGCTAGAGGGGATGGTTAGGAAGCAGCCTTTACCTGACTGTGGGTACAAAGTTACACCGATATTGAGAGAAGAACAATAAGCCTTCAAGCAAAGGCAGTTCGGGAGGATTTAAACTAATATGGCAGGGGAATGGGAACCTATGTAGCGAAACAGGGGGAAGTAATATGCAGTCAGAAACAAATGTTAGAAGGGTGAGAAACAATAAGGGAAATCCGAGTAAACAAAGGCAAGAAACACAAAGGGCCATACTAAATCATAAGTCTAAAAGGACAAAGGGTATTAATAAAACAAGCCTAAAGGCTCTGTGTCTTAATGCAAGGAGTATCCGTAATAAGGTGGATGAATTGACTGTGCAAATTGATGTTAACGGATATGATGTGATTGGGATTACAGAGACGTGGCTCCAGAACAATCAAGGCTGGGAACTGAATATCCAGGGGTATTCAACATTCAGGAAGGATAGAATAAAAGGAAAAGGGGGTGGGGTAGCATTGCTGGTTAAAAAGGAGATTAATGCAATAGCTAGGAAGGACATTAGCTTGGAGGATGTGGAATCAATATGGGTTGAGCTGCAGAACACCAAAGGGCAGAAAACGTTAGTGGGGGTTGTGTACAGACCTCCAAACAGTAGTAGTGAGGTGGGGGAGGGTATGAAACAGGAAATCAGAGGTGCATGCAAAAAAGGCACCGCAGTTATCATGGGTGACTTTAATATGCATATAGATTGGGCTACTCAAACTGGAAGCAATACGGTGGAGGAGGATTTCCTGGAGTGTTTAAGGGATGGTTTCCTAAACCAATATGTTGAGGAACCAACTAGAGGGGAGGCCATCCTGGACTGGGTGTTGTGTAATGAGGAAGGACTAATCAGCAATCTTGTGGTGCGAGGCCTCTTGGGGAAGAGTGACCATAGTATGGTGGAGTTCTACATTAGGATGGAGAAGGAAACAGTTAATTCAGAGACCATGGTCCAGAACTTAAATAAGGGCAACTTTGAGGGTATGAGGCGTGAATTGGCGAGGTTAGATTGGCAAGCGATATTTAAAGGGTTATCAGTGGAAGGGCAATGGCAGACATTTAGAGATCGCATGGATGAACTACAGCAATTGTACATCCCTGTCTGGCGTAAAAATAAAAAAGGGAAGGTGGCTCAACCATGGCTAACAAGGGAAATCAGGGATAGTATTAAAAGCAAGGAAGTTGCATACAAATTGGCCAGAAGTAGCAGCAAACCCGGGGACTGGGAGAACTTTAAAACTCAGCAGAGGAGGACGAAGGGTTTGATTAGGGCAGGGAAAATAAAATATGAAAGGAAGCTTGCGGAGAACATTAAAACGGACTGCAAAAGCTTCTATAAATATGTAAAAAGAAAGAGGTTAGTAAAAACAAACGTAGGTCCCCTGCAGTCAGAAACAGGGGAAGTCATAATGGGGAACAAAGAAATGGCAGATCAATTGAACAAGTACTTTGGTTCGGTGTTTACTGTGGAGGACACAAACAACCTTCCGGAAATAAAAGAGATCAAAGGATCTGGTAAGAGGGAGGAGCTGAGGGAAATCCTTATCAGTCGGGAAAAGGTGTTGGGGAAATTGATGGGACTGAAGGCTGATAAATCCCCAGGGCCTGATGGTCTGCATCCCAGAGTACTTAAGGAGGTGGCCTTGGAAATAGTGGATGCATTGACGATTATTTTCCAACATTCCTTAGACTCTGGATCAGTTCCGAAGGAGTGGAGGGTGGCTAATGTAACCCCTCTTTTTAAAAAAGGAGGGAGGGAGAAAGCAGGGAATTATAGACCGGTCAGCCTGACATCGGTGGTGGGTAAAATGATGGAATCAATTATTAAAGATGTCATAACAGACCATTTGGAAAGTGGCGACATGATAGGTACAAGTCAGCATGGATTTGTGAAAGGGAAATCATGCTTGACAAATCTTCTGGAATTTTTTGAGGATGTTTCCAATAGGGTGGACGGGGGGGGAACCAGTAGATGTGGTGTATTTGGACTTTCAGAAGGCCTTCGACAAGGTCCCACACAAGAGATTGGTGTGCAAAGTTAAAGCACATGGGATTGGGGGTAATGTGTTGACGTGGATTGAGAACTGGTTGGCACACAGGAAACAAAGAGTAGGAGTAAATGGGTACTTTTCAGAATGGCAGGCAGTGACCAGCGGGGTACCGCAGGGTTCGGTGCTGGGGCCCCAGCTGTTTACATTATATATTAATGATTTGGACGAAGGGATTAATTGTAATATCTCCAAATTTGCGGATGACACTAAATTGGGAGGCAGTGTGAACAATGAGGAGGATGCTAGGAGGCTACAGAGTGACTTGGACAGGTTGGGTGAATGGGTAAATGTATGGCAGATGAAGTACAATGTGGATAAATGTGAGGTTATCCACTTTGGTGGTAAAAATAGGGAGGCAGACTATTACCTGAATGGTGGCAGATTAGGGAAAGGGGAGGTGCAACGAGACCTGGGCGTCATGGTACATCAGTCACTGAAGGTGGGAAGGCAAGTGCAGCAGGCAGTCAAGAAAGCAAATGGCATGATGGCCTTCATAGCAAGGGGATTTGAGTACAGGAGTAGGGAGGTGATGCTACAGTTGTACAGGGCCTTGGTGAGGCCACACCTGGAGTATTATGTGCAGTTTTGGTCTCCTAACTTGAGGAAGGACATTCTTGCTATTGAGGGAGTGCAACGAAGGTTCACTAGATTGATTTCTGGGATGGCCAGACTGCCATATCAAGAAAGACTGGATCAACTGAACTTGTATCCTCTGGAGTTCAGAAGAATGAGGGGGGATCTTATAGAGACGTTTAAAATCCTGACTGGTTTAGACAAATTAGATGCGGGCAGAATGTTTCCAATGTTAGGGAAAACTAAAACCAGGGGTCACAGTCTAAGGATAAAGGGGAAGCCATTTAAGACTGAGATGAGGAGGAACTTCTTCACCCAGAGAGTGGTGAATCTGTGGAATTCTCTACCACAGAAGGTTGTTGAGGCCAGTTCGCTAAATATATTCAAAAGGGAGTTAGATATAATACTCACAACTAGGGGGATCAAGGGGTATGGCGAGAAAGCAGGAATGGAGTACTGAGGTAGCATGTTCAGCCATGAATGCATTAAATGGCGGTGCAGGCTCGAAGGACCGAAATGGTCTACTCCTGCACCTATTTTCTATGTTTCTATGTCTAAGCAAGTCTGTGCCCTCCAACCTATCCACTTTAACCTGTTGGCTCAGCTTTAGTCCCAGTTACCCTCCCATCACTGACCTCCCCCCGGCTCCCCGGCCGATCACCGATTCACATACACCCTGGATTTTATGCTTGTTGATCAGCCGTGCCATGCATTGGAGGATTTGCTGTTTACGCTGTGTACGAGGTAGCATCAGGGCCACTGACTCACTGACTGAATAAAAAATCCCACTTATAGGAAGTGGGATCCTGGGGTTCTTTTTACTGGTGCTTTGGGGATTGAATTCCACAACTTTGTCCATTATTCTGTGAAAACATTGAAGGAGTGCTCTTTATTTTCTAAATATTCCTTTACCTGTCTATTTCATTTTAAAGCTGAAGACAGACATCAGGATGGATGCAAGGTGAACCAATTAGAGATAAACATCAGTGGGGGTTAGAGGTGTTGTAAGGTATCTCTGATGCAGATCCTACACCGAGGAGGCGATTTTCTGCGCTGGTGTTTCTTTGTCTACATTGGGCTCTTTTCAGTATTTCTGGGGGTTGAGACTGGACTTTTGATGCTACTTTTACTCAGCTTAGCCCAGAGTCCTGCTTTTTTACTCAAGACATGGATTCCTCAATGGGAATCCCGTTATTTTGATGTTGTGAAGAGGAGGAGGATGAAGTAATGGAAGAGGTGAGGTTGGAGGCTCTTAGGGTCAAGCATCACCGAAGGTATCTCTTCCCTACACGTAGACACTCACGCACCAGAGAAATATCATTGATGCCTTTGGAGGGCAGAGTGACATGGAGGCTACAAGAAAGGTCCAGACAGAGACGGTCAGGGCAGACGCTGCTCACTCTCAGGATAGCAACATTTCCCGCTACTCTCCTTCCCGCCCAAGAGTCAGAAAGAAGCCTTGGTCAGGCCATCCCTGCCACAGCAGAGAGTTCACAGCCTGAGGACCATGTTCCAGGACATTGAGGGCCAGCTCGTTCCCAACATCACGTACCAGAGACGCAGTCACATTGTGAAGAATGCAGCACATTCTGGTGATTATTGCAGGGCCACCCAATTGCGCATCTCCCCTCCGGATGGTTCAGATACTCCTTGTGGATGGTAATTGTGTTCTCAATGATTGACCTAATGGAGGCCTGGGCCTCATTATCTTGGCATCCCCCAAAGATACTGTAATGGCATACAGGGGTCAGGAGATAAGGCATGAGCTTTGATTCCCCCAGGAGCCATCCCTTGACTATCCGCTGATCCTTAGGCACTGGTGGTTACTATAGACTGCCTTGAAATGACTGCATCCTGGATATTTGGCAGTCACTTGCAAGTCTGATGGGGGTGATCCCATATAAACTGCGTACTGATGCAGCAGAAGCTCTTGCAGTTCATGCAGGGGGCGGTCCCTTCAGGTGAAGCCCAAGGGCTACATGAAGACTGGATTTTGGGGATTCGAGACTTGTTCCCAGGGTTCCAAGGGGAATGCTATTCATTGGCTCCAAGGGGAATGCTATTCATTGGCTCCAAGGGGAATGCTATTCATTGGCTCCAAGGGGAATGCTATTCATTGGCTCCAAGGGGAATGCTATTCACTGTTTTAAACAATGCATTAGTCACCGGATTTTGCTAATATCCACAGTTGCCCCTGCATTGCTCACCTTCGCTATGTGCCACAGAACATGGCGACAAGTCTACCTGCTGCAGCTCCGAGACCATCTCCTTATCTGAGAAAGGATATACATACCTTAGAGGTGGTGAAACAAAGGTTCACTAGATTGATTCCTGGGATGAGAGGGTTGTCCTATGAGGAGAGATTGAGTAGATTGGGCCTATACTCTCTGGAGTTTAGAAGAATGAGAGGGGATCTCATTGAAACATATAAGGGGGAAAAATTGAGTTGGTTAGCACCTCCCATTTGTGACTCCCGTTTGCGCCTCTGGGGGGCGCTAGCAACTTAGCGCCCGAGCGCGGCGATTTCAGCGCCGCTCACAAAATTGACCTGGCGTTTTGCGGTGGCGCTAAACACTACCGCCACGATCTCTTGCGCCCGGAGATCGTGGCATCATCCAAGCGTGCAATGCTCCGGTAGCGCCCCGGACTGGAAATTGATTCTCGCCCCCTGCCTTAGCGCCTGCCGCTAGGAACGACAGGTAGAGTGGGACGTTTTGCAATCGGCAAGGAGCTGGGGGAGCGCTATTTAAAGGCGGGCGCTTTTTGCTTTTTCTCGTCGGCAAAATTTTTGGCATACGCAGGTTGAGAGGGAGAGAGACGTCTGGAGAGATTGAACGCTGTCCAAAAGGAATTTTGGTCCTGAGCAACACTTTTCTCTGAGCTTCATATTTACCACATTTAGAAGATTAAATGGGGGCTCTACTAACTCGGGGCATTGTCCTCCAGCTTCACCTTCGGAGGCAGCAGAGGCGCAGAGAGGGAGAGTGGCAAACGTGGCCAGAGGGAGGAGGGCCAACAGGCCTCTGCACAGGAGACCTCACCCTCCCAGGGTATTCCGGGAGCAATTCTCCTACATTCATTTGTCCAAGGAGCAGTGTTTCAGAAGGCTGCGCTTCAGCAAGGAGGTGGTCACTGAGCTCTGCCACCTCCTGCAGCCAGAGCTCCAGCCTCAGCTCAGGACCAGGATGTCTCTGTCGGTGGCAGTGAAGGTGACGGTGGCTCTCAATTTCTATGCCAGCGGCTCCTTCCAGGCTTCCACTGGGGACATAGCGAATATCTCCCAGTTTGCTGTCCACTGCTGCATCCGGGAGGTGATAAATGCTCTGTACAAAAGGAGAAGGCAGTACATCTCATTCCCCATGACCCGGGACAAACAGCATGAATGCGCATGTGGCTTTGCTAGGATAGCGGGCTTCCCCATGGTTCAGGGCGCCATTGACTGCACGCATGTGGCATTGTGGGCACCTCATGAGAATGCAGAGGTTTTCCGCAACTGCAAAGGCTACCACTCCCTGAACGTCCAGTTGGTCTGTGACCACAGACAGCGCATCCTCGCCGTCAATGCCCGCTATCCTGGCAGCAGCCACGATGCTTTCATCCTGCGCCAGACTGGTGTCCCAGACCTCTTCCAACTACCGCATCAACCTCGTGGCTGGCTCCTCGGGGACAAGGGTTATCCACTTTGCACCTGGCTGATGACACCGCTCCGTAACCCCAACACTCCTGCTGAGCTCGCCTAGAATGAGAGCCATAGCGCCACCAGGAACCTCATTGAACAGACGATCGGTATCTTGAAATAACGGTTCCGGTGTCTGGACCACTCTGGAGGAGCCCTGCAGTATTCTCCCGAGCAAGCCTCACTTTTCATGTTGTGTGCTGCATGCTGCATAACATTGCAATCATGAGGACCCAGCCATTGCCACCAGGGATTGGTGGACCACCTCAGGAGGAGGAAGAGGGAGAGGAGGAGGCGGAGGGGGAGGAGGAGGAGGATGAGCAGCACCAATGTGGGAGGTAGGCGCTCAATGTTGCTTCTGCAAGGGCCGTCCGTGAACGCCTGATAAGACACTGCTTCTGAAGCACATCATCGCAAGCATCCCGCTGCCCCTATTGCCGGGCAAAGCTCCAATGAGTCAAATGAGCAAAGTTCCAATAAAATTTTATTTATATGACAAACTATGTCTTATTTATTCAGGACAAACAATTAGAAACAAACACAGCAATTCATAAACTAACAAAACTCATTCTTACAACATCGAGATAAGCAGCAACACAGTAAACAAATATATTAAGATGAACATCAAACTTTGCCACAAACATTCACCCCATTTATTGCATAATTTTTACTTTTTGGTCTTCGAGGGTGACCTTCATCCCCTGCGCACTTCCCCCCTTCCCACCCTACTGCTCCTCCGTAATGGGGCCCCAGCGGCTGCAGCAAGCCTGGCGGAAGGCTGCTGAATGCTGCACCTTCCTGCTCGACCAACACACTGCCACTCCCCCGGGGCAGAATCTCAGCATCCGGAGCAATCTGCTCAAGCACAGATTGCTGGCCTGCTGCGGCACCGTGAGATCCCCGGTGAACTGTGGGCGACCCAGCGAGAATGGCAGCAGTCAGCGCCTGCGTGGCATCAATCTGAGACTGCATGAGAGCACTCTGAGATTGCATGCCAGCAACCACTGACTCCATTACAGTACTAAGCCGTTGCGTTGCCTCGGCCTGTGCTGCAATAGATGCTGCCACCTGACCTATTACATGCGGCATGAGGTCTGAGTCCCCACGGTCTCTGCAAGTCAACCATCCTCTGCAACGAGGCAAGGATGGGTTCGAGGGTTTGCGCACAGATGACAGCTGTGCTGGCGGCGGACTCCTCCACGGTCCTAGCCAGTGCATCCATGCTGTCGGGCACCCTTGCCATTGCACCCATGAGCTCATTGCCTGAGTATTCATGGCCGCGATGTCGAGGTCCTCATCTGAGTCCTGTGCAGCAGAACTCGTGCGCGTGCTCACCCTCCGGGGAGATGGCCCCCGAGCTTCCCTTCCCCCATGGTGTTGCTGCAGCCCGCTGGGTCCCGGAGCTTCACCCACATCAGATCCTAACCCCCTGCTCCCCTCCAGGGAACGCGTGGCCCCAGTGTCGGAAGTGTCACCCTCGGGAGACGCAGGCGGTGAGGCTCCAGCTTCCTCTTCCTCCTCCTGTGGTGCGTCGCTGCCACTGGCAGGCTGAGGGACAGTCTGGTCAGCTGGTGGTTCACTATCTGAAAGCAGGAAGGTACAAGAGTGGCTTTAACGTGAGGGCAGGGGGGCAGGAATGGAGCAAGGACTGGAGACAGTATAGTTAGATTGAAAGTGTAAAAGGCTGGTGTTGTGAGGGGGAAGTGGTATGAGAGAGGAGAGGAAGCTGATGAACAAACCATTGCTGTCCCCAAGGGGGTCGACCTCTCTAACGGCCACAGCACCGACTACCTGGCTCACAATGAGTCTGTGGATTCTCTCCTCCAATTCTGTGAGGGGGTGCAGCTCCGCCTGTCCTCCTCCCGTCCGCTGGGTCTCTCGGCGATTATGTGAAAGCTTGATCTGCAAGAAAAAGGACAGCGTGTGAGTGAGTGAGTGTGCAGCCATGTGTTTGGCAGATGTGCCTACCACAGTTGAATAGCCATTAATGTGTGCAAGGTGTGGGATGTGCAGGTGAGTTTTATGAGATGGTCATAGTTGTTGGATGAGTGTTGGGCATTTGGGTATTTAGACCATCTGTGCACAGAGTGAGGTTGAGATGGTGGGATGTAGAGGTATTGAAAAGCAGGTACTCAACCCTGACCACCCGAGTGAGGTCGTTGAACTTTTTACGACACTGTGTATGTGTCCTTTGCACCAGGCTCCACGATGACACATGCTGGGCCACCTCCCTCCAGACCCTTCTAAACTCGCGGGGCAACAGCCTCCTGCCACTCTCTGGAAAGAGCACTGCCCGTCGCTGTTCAACTGCGTCAACCAGAGCCACCAATACCTGGTCACTAAAGCGCTGAGCTCTCTCCCTGAGCCTCTGAGTATCCACCACTATTGTTTCAGCTGAGTAGGTCTCTCCAGGCCGAGGTTCAAGGCTGCAATGAGCAGGGAGTGGCTGTGCAGCAAGGTGGCCCCTCCCCTTTCAGAACTGGACGGCGCCAGTCTGTCTGGCTTCCATGGTAACGGACATCGCCTGAGCTTCGCCAGCGCTCTGAGGTAGCGCCTCCCTCCCTGACGTTAGCGCCTTAAGAGAGATGTGTAACGCCTGATTTAGCGCTCAAATCACCTCCAGGGGCAATGGAGATGAATTTTGCGGTCGGAAGCGATAATTAGCGCCGGGCGCTAAACTTTGCGCCCGGCCGATATTAGCCCCCCAAAATGGGCGATACCCAATTTTCCCCCAAAGATTCTGAGGGGAATTGACAGGGTAGATGCAGGGAGGATGTTTCCCCCTGGCTGGAGAGTCTAGAACCAGGGGGCATAGTCTCAGGATAAGGGGTCGGCCATTTAAGACTGAGATGAGGAGGAATTTCTTCACTCAGAGAGTTGTGAATCTTTGGAATTCTACAAATGGCTGTGGATGCTGAGTATAGTCAAGGCTGAGACAGATAGATTTTTGGACACTAGGGGAATCAAGGGATATGGAGATCGGGTGGGAAAGTGGAGTTGAGGTCGAAGATCAGCCATGATCTTATTGAATGGCGGAGCTGGCTCGAGGGGCCGAATGGTCCTAATTCTTATGTTCTTATGTTCTATCCCTGTGGAATTGAAGCCTTCACAAGCACTGCTCCTCTGTCAGGCGCAGAATACACTGCCGGGCCGATTAAGTCATCGTTCTGTGTAAGACGGGCTAGGTGCCCATCTCATCTGATGATGCATCACCTCTTGGGTATCTCCTCTTTTCCAAATAGCGAGGAGTTCCAATGGTGCATCCATACTACAGCAGAGGATGGAGGGCACAGCAACTGATGCCCAGGAACTCCCTCAGTCTGCTGCCCAGCGCTCCCTGCAAATTTGCAGGAAGATGCCAATAAAAACTAATCTTAAACTTTCAGCAACATAGGAACAGGAGGAGGCCATTCAGCCCCTCGAGCCTGTTCTGCCATTTAATTAGATCATGGCTGATCTGGATCTTAACTTTATCTATCCATCTTGGTTCCCTATCCCTTTCCTCACAAAAGTCTAACCATCTCAGGTTTGACATTTTCCGTTGACCCCCAGCCTCAACACCTTTTTGGGGGAGAGAGTTCCAGATTTCCACTAGCCTTTGTGTGAAGAAGTGCTTCCTGACATCACCCCTGATGGCCTGGCTCTCATTTTAAGGTGATGCCCCCTTGTTCTGGACTCCCCCCACCAGAGGAAATAGTTTCTCTCTATCTACCCTATCGAATCCTTTAATAATCTTAAACACCTCGATTAGATCACCCCTTAATCTTTTATATTTTAGGGAATACAAGCCTAGTTTCTCCAACCTGCTTCCATAATTTAACGCTTTTAGCCCCGGTATCATTCTGGTGAATCTGCGCTGCTCCCCCTCCAAGGCCAATATATCCTGCCTGAGGTGCGGGGCCCAGAACTGAACCCAGTGACTCTAGATGGGGTCTAACTCTGTACAGCTGGAACAGAACTTCCACCCCTTTGTATTCAAGCTCCCTGAGATAAAGGCCAAAATTCCTTTAGCCTTTTAAATTATTTTTGCACCTGTCCACTGGCTTTTAGTGATTTCTGTACTTGGACCCCTCAATCTCTCGGCTCCTCCACAATTCCCAGCTTCTCGCCATTTAGAGAATGCTCTGATCTCTTTCTTAGATATAAAGAGGATGACCTCACACTTTCCCACATTGAACTCCATCTGCCACAGTTTTGCCCCCTCACTTAATCTGTCAATGTCTCTTTGCAACTTTCTGCACCATCTACACTATTTACTGTGCCATCTAACTTAGTGTCGTCAGCAAACTTGGATATTCGGCTCTCTATTCCTTCACCCAAGTTATTTATAAATAGTGAAAAGCTGAGGCCCCAGTACACATCCCTGGGGGACACCACTAGTCACATCCTGCAATTTAAGTACATACCCATTATTCCTACTCTGTCTCCTACCTCCTAATTAATTCCCTACCTAAGTCAATAGGTTGCTTCAAATTCCATGTTCTCTCATTTTTGCTAACAGTCTCTTATGTGGAACCTTGTCTGATGCCTTCTGGAAGTCCATATAAATAACCTCCATAGACACTCCCTTATCTACCACGCTAATGACCTCCTGAAAAAATTCAACTAGTTTAGTTAGACATGACTTGCCCTTTACAAATCCATGCTGGCTCTCTCTGATCAGCTCATATTTGTCCAAGTGCTCAGTCACTCTGTCCCTAATGATTCTAGTAACATCCCCACAACTGACATTAGACTAATAGGCCTATAATTTCCTAGTTGCTCTCTCCTACCCTTCTAAAATAATGGAGTGATATTAGCAGATTTCTAATCCAATGGGACAATTCCTGAATCGAGAGAGTTTTGGAAGATCATGACTAACGCATCTGCAATTTCCTCACCAACTTCTTTTAAGAAGTAATTCCTGTCGTGCCTGCTTTGGGGCAAAAAATTAGAGCAGGCGTGGGAACCTATTTCTGGGCGCGATCTCACACGCCCGATCGCCCCCGGAAACTGCCCCAGTGACTTCCAAATGTCCAGACACCGGTCGGGGCCAGGCATCAGCCCCTTTAAAATGCTAATCAGGGGCTCAACACCTGTTTTTGGTCCCGCTGCCAAATTCAGCATGAACTGAGGGGAGCATGCACTGATAGAGGCCTTCACGGCCATGAACTGAGGGAAGCATGCACTGATAGAGGCCTTCACGGCCATGAACTGAGGGAAGCATGCACTGATAGAGGCCTTCACGGCCATGAACTGAGGGAAGCATGCACTGATAGAGGCCTTCACGGCCATGAACTGAGGGAAGCATGCACTGATAGAGGCCTTCACGGCCATGAACTGAGGGAAGCATGCACTGATCGAGGCCTTCACGGCCATGAACTGAGGGAAGCATGCACTGATCGAGGCCTTCACGGCCATGAACTGAGGGAAGCATGCACTGATAGAGGCCTTCACGGCCATGAACTGAGGGAAGCATGCGCTGATCGAGGCCTTCACGGCCATGAACTGAGGGAAGCATGCGCTGATCGAGGCCTTCACGGCCATGAACTGAGGGAAGCATGCGCTGATCGAGGCCTTCACGGCCATGAACTGAGGGAAGCATGCGCTGATCGAGGCCTTCACGGCCATGAACTGAGGGAAGCATGCACTGATAGAGGCCTTCACGGCCATGAACTGAGGGGAGCATGCGCTGATCGAGGCCTTCACGGCCATGAACTGAGGGGAGCATGCGCTGATAGAGGCCTTCACGGCCATGAACTGAGGGAAGCATGCACTGATAGAGGCCTTCACGGCCATGAACTGAGGGGAGCATGCGCTGATCGAGGCCTTCACGGCCATGATGCACTCTGATGAGGTAGAGAGTGAGGGATTGTTTCCACTGGTCGGTGAGAAGGTATCGAGAGGGCACAAATTCAAGATAATCACAAAAAGAATTAAAGAGGAGCTTGGAAAAAAATTCTTTACACAGAGTGTGGTTAGAAAGTGGAATTCTCTGTCACAAACCGTTACCAAAGTTGAGTCTATAAATTCTTTTAAAAGGGAATTAAATAGTTACTTGAAAAAGAGACCTATTAGAAGGCAGGAGGAGTGAGGAGGAGACTGGGATTAGACTAGGTGACTGAGCTGGAGAAAAACACCAACTTAATGGGCCGAATGGCTTGATTCTGTTCTGGAACATTCTATGATTCTGTGAGCCTAGACAAAATATCTGAGCGTGCAGAACAATGGCAGAGCAAAATTAACAGAAAACCCAGTGTGCAGCACTGCACATAGGAAGGGAAAATGTGGGCACATGTAGTCCATGAACAGAGTTAAAATAGCTAAGGGTCAAATTAAAAGGGATTATGGGGTCAATCTTCCTCTACTATCTGGGACCAATGCATTTAGAACTCATCACAAGTCTTCTGTGCTACACAGGGTCTTCCTGTAGGCGCTCATTATAAGGATTGTTCTCATGGGGCAGTTTGCCTCTGATCTTCACCCGGTGCTATTACAAGAATTCTGTGTGCAGAGCCCTCTGACATTCATTTGTATGTCATTTACTTTACCGCACCCTCTCGAAGCTCAGTCAGGGGCAGGTACTACAAAATCCACAGTGGATGTTCAACTGCAGTGCCGTTCAGGAGCAGAATGGGAGAAAAGGATTCCTGGCCGTTCTTCTTTACACCTGTTTTGCAGCCTCGCTTCGGGAGCATGGCAGTGGACAATCGGCCCTTACAAGTCAGAGAAATGGGAGAAGTCGCACAACACCAGGTTATAGTCCAACAGCTTTATTTGAAATCACAAGCTTTCGGAGCGCTGCCCCTTCGTCAGGTGAAGCGCTCCGAAAGCTTGTGATTTCTAATAAAACTGTTGGACTATAACCTGGTGTTGTGCGACTTCTCACATTTGTCCACCCCAGTCCAACACTGGCATCTCCACATCAAGTCAGAGAAAGTCATGCTCAAACTGCACAGTGTTGGTCAGCAAGATATGAGGGAGACATTCAGACCCTGGAAATAGATCAGGAAAGAACCACGAGACTGGGGCAGCCTTAGTAATGAGGAAAGACTGAAGAAACTTGGGGCCATCCAGTCTTCAAAGAAAGCAGCTGAGCGATGATCCTGTCGAGGATGAGACAGTAAACGTATATAAAGGATAGCTCCACAAACAACTACTTCAAACTAAATTGCGAGAATAGAGCAAAGGGACACAGGTTCAAACTAGTAAAAGGCAAGTTTAAAACAACAACAGTGAATGCTGGAAACACTCAGCAGGTCAGGCAGCATCGTGCAGAGAGATACAGAGTTAACGTTTCAGGTCGATGACCCTTCAAAGGGTCCTCGACCTGAAACGTTAACTCTGTTTCTCTCTGCACGATGCTGCCTGACCTGCTGAGTGTTTCCAGCAGTTTCTGTTGTTGTATCAGATTTCCAGCATCCGCAGTATTTTGCAATTGTAAAAGGCAAGTTTAGTTCATATCAAGAATTTCCTATCCACACAAAGAGTGAGCAACACTTGAAATGGTCTCCCAGATAGAGCAATGGGACTGGATACCCTTGAATCATGTATGATTGTAAGCTATACAAGTTTCCACATGTAGGTTGACGACACCCAGCTCTACCTCACCACCACGTCGCTCGATCCCTCCACGGTCTCTACATTGTCAGACTGCTTGTCCGACGTCCAGTTCTGGATGAGCAGAAATTTCCTCCAACTAAATATTGGGAAGACCGAAGCCATTGTCTTCGGTCCCCGTCACAAACTCCGTTCCCTAGCCACCGACTCCATCCCTCTCCCTAACATCTGTCTGAGGCTGAACAAGACTGTTCGCAACCTTGGTGTCATATTTGACCCTGAAATGAGCTTATGACCACATAACCACGCCATAACTAAGACCGCCTATTTCCACCTCCACAACATTTGCCGTCTCCGCCCCTGCCTCAGCTCATCCGCTGCTGAAACCTTCATCCATGCCTTTGTTACCTCTAGACTTGACTATTCCAACGCATTCCTGGCTGGCCTCCCACATTCTACCCTACGCAAACTTGAAGTCATCCAAAACTCGGCTATCTGTGTCCTGGCTCGCACCAAGTCCCGTTCACCCATCACCACTCTGCTTGCTGACCTACATTGGCTCCCGATTAAGCAATACCTCGATTTTTAAATTCTCATCCTTGTTTTCAAATCCCTCCATGGCCTCGCCCCTCCTTATCTCTGTAATCTCCTTCAGCCCCACAACACTCTGAGATATCTGCACTCCTCTAATTCTGCCCTCTTGAGCATAGAATCATAGAATCAGAGAAAGTTACAGCACGGAAGGAGGCCATTTCGGCCCATCGTGTCTGCGCCGGCCAACAAAGAGCTATCCAGCCTAATCCCACTTCCCAGCTCTTGGTCCGTAGCCCTGCAGGTTACAGCATCCCAAGTGCACATCCAAGTACTTTTTAAATGTGGTTAGGGTTCCTGCCTCTACCACCCTTTCAGGCAGTGAGTTCCAGACCCCACAACCCTCTGGGTGAAGAAATTTCCCCTCAAATCCCCTCTAAACCTTCCACCAATTACTTTAAATCTGTGTCCCCTGGTTTTTGACCCCTCTGCTAAGGGAAATAGGTCCTTTCTATCCACTTTATCTATGCCCCTCATAATTTTATACACCTCAGTAAGGTCTCCACTCAGCCTCCTCTGTTCCAAGGAAAACAGACCCAGCCTATCCAGTCTTTCCTCATCGCTAAAATTCTCTACTCCCGGCAACATCCTTGTAAATCTCCTCTGTACCCTCTCTAGTGCAATCACATCTTTCCTGTAATGTGGTGACCAGAACTGCACGCAGTACTCTAGCTGAGGCCTAACTAGCGTTTTATACAGTTGAAGCATAACTCCCCTGCTCTTGTATTCTATGCCACGGCTAATAAAGGCAAGCATTCCGTATGCCTTCTTAACCACCTTATCTACCTGGCCTGCTACCTTCAGGGATCTGTGGACATGCACTCCAAGGTCCCCCTGTTCCTCTACACTACTCAGTGTCCTACCATTTAATGTGTATTCCCTTTCCTTGTTAGCCCTCCCCAAATGCATTACCTCACACTTCTCCGGATTGAATTCCATTTGCCACTGTTCTGCCCACCAACATCCCTGATTTTAATTGCTTAACAATTGGTGGGCGTGCCTTCAGCTGCCTAGGCCCTAGTCTCTGGAATTCCCTCCCTAAACCTCTCCGCTTTGCTTCCTCTCTCTCCTCCTTTAAGACGCTCCTTAAAACCTACCTCTTTGACCAAGTCTGCCCTAATATCTCCTTATGTGGCTCGGTGTCAAATTTTGTTTTATTACACTCCTGTGAAGCACCTGGGGACGTTTCACAACAAAATTATGAGGGGCATAGATAGGGTAGATAGAAAGGAACTTTTCCCCTTAGTAGAGGGGTCAATAACCAGGGGGCATAGTTTCAAGGTAAGGGGCAGGAGGTTTAGAGGGGATTTGAGGAAAAACTTTTTCACCCAGAGGGTGGTTGGAATCTGGAACTCACTGCCTGAAAGGGTGGTAGAGGCAGGAACCCTCACAACATTCAAGAAGCATTTAGATGAGCACTTGAAACGCCATAGCATACAAGGCTACGGACCAAGTGCTGGAAATTGGGATTAGAATAGACAGGGCTTGATGGCCGGCGCGGACACGATGGGCCGAAGGGCCTCTTTCTGTGCTGTATAACTCTATGGGGTAAAAATTCAGTTGGTTGCGCCTCCCGTTAGCGCCTTAAGAGGGCGCTAATGGGGCGTTAAGCCGCTAACGCCCGGGCGCAGCGCTGTTTGCGCCGCTCGAGAACTTAACTTGAGATTGTGCGGCGGCGCTAAAACTTACCGCTGCGACCACCTGCGCGCGCAGATTGTGACGTCATTCCATGGTGCAACGCCCTTGGGGCGCCCCGGAGCGGAAATTGAGTGGCGCCCCCTGCCTTACCGCCTGGCGCTTCCAACGACCGGAAGACTGGAACGTTATCAATCGCTGTGGGGCTGGGGGGGGGCGCTATTTAAAGGGGGCCTCTTCCTGTCTTTTTCTGTGGTCGACATTTATGCACCACTCGTTCTGAGAGAGAGAGAGAGATTCGGAGAGAGAGAGAGAGAGACTTCTACATTGACTCAACGCTTTGTGAGGTAGTTTGGCCTAGTTCATCCTAACTTTGTTGCTACTTTAGTTGCTGTACCTCATTACTTTTCTGGCAAAGAGAATATGGGGGCTGCAATGATTGGGGGCGTCGTCCTGCTCCAGCTGAATCGGAGGATAGTGAGACGCAGACAGAGAGTGGCAATGATGGCCAGACGGAGGAGGGCCATCAGGCGCATGTACAGGAGAGCTTACCCTCCCAGGGTATATCGTGAACAGCTCTCCTACATCCATATGTCCGAGGAGCTGTGTTTGCGAAGGCTGCGATTCAGCAAGGAGGTGGTCACTGAGCTCTGCCACCTGCTGCAGCCAGATCTGCAGCCTCAGCTGAGGTCCAGGACGTCTCTGTCGGTGGCAGTGAAGGTCACAGTGGCTTTGAACTTCTACGCCACTGGCTCATTCCAAGCTGCTGTTGGGGACCTCGCCAATATCTCCCAGTTTGCGGTGCATCGCTGCATCCGGCAGGTCACCAATGCCCTCTTCACAAGGAGACGAGACTTCATCTCTTTCCCTATGACCCCAGACAAGCAGCATGACCGTGCTATGGGCTTTGCGAGGGTAGTGGGCTTCCCCATGGTGCAGGGCGCCATTGACTGCACGCATGTGGCTTTGCGTGCTCCGCGAGAGAATGCAGAGGAGTTCCGGAACAGAAAGGGGTTCCATTCCTTGAATGTGCAGTTGGTCTGTGACCACAGACAGGTGATTCTCGCTGTCAATGCCCACTATCCGGGCAGCTGCCACGATGCTTTCATCCTGCGCCAGACTACTGTGGCAGAACTTTTCGAGGCACCGCATCAGCCAGTTGGTTGGCTTCTGGGGGACAAGGGGTACGCATTGAGCACCTGGCTGATGACACCGCTCCGTGTGCCAAACACCCCTGCTGAGCTGCGGTACCAGGAAAGCCATCAAGCAACCAGGAACATTATTGAGCGCACAATCGGCGTGCTGAAACAACGGTTCCGCTGTCTGGACCATTCCGGAGGAGCCCTGCAGTACTCGCCTGAGCAAGTTTCGAAGTTCGTAGTCGTGTGCTGCATGTTGCACAACATGGCAATCCTCAGGACCCAGCCAATGCCACCAGGCCTTGTAGCACCACCAGAGGAGGAGGAGGAAGAGGAGGAACACGACGAGGACGATGATCATCAGCAGCACCAAGGCAGGAGGGCGGCCCACAATGGTCAAACTGCAAGGGCCGTCCGTCAACGACTAATAGCAAGCCGCTTCTAGGGCCCCTGCCATTGCTACAAACACGAATCAACCCAGCACGCAACCCCTAAGCCGGCCAAGGCACCAATAATTCCAACCACCAGCCATGTATATTTTGAATACAGAAACTTATTTATTTTACAAACTCTGTGTGTATCAATTCCTCATGACAAACTCATGGAAATAAACACAAAAAAACAGTCAATAACATAACTGGTTCTCACAACCTGGAGATAATGTCCAAAACACTAAACAAAAGTTGGGCCATGAACCTCGGCCTTTAATAAAAAAATGACCAGCATTTTGGCACACCTCCTACATTTTGCCCTTCGAGGGTGATCTCCTTCCCTTGCGCACTTCCCCCCTTCTAACCCTACTGCTCCTCCGTAATGGGACCTCAGTGGCTGCAGCAAGGCTGGTGGAAGGCTGCTGCTCGTCAGACCCTGACACTGCAGATGCCCCTGAAGGACGGCCTCGACCACTTCTGGGCCTGGAGGGCCCGGCTGCAGACTGCACCAACTCTGCATGGGCGGCAGCAGTCTGTCCTACAGGCGGTGGCAAGTGCAGTGGAGAAGTGACAGTGTTGGCAGCAGGAATGCTGTCATCGTGAGAGAGGACAGCAACTCCCTGCTCGCCCGACACACTGGCACTCCCACGGGGCAGCACTTCAGCATCCGGAGCAATTTGCCGGAGAACAGATTGCTGGCCTGCTGCGGCGCGGTGACAGCCCCGGGGACATGTGCACGAACCATCGAGGATGGCAGCAGTCAGTGCTCGCGTGGCCTCAATCTGAGTCTGCATGAGAGCAGTCTCAGATGGGTTCCTGGCAGCCAGTGACTGAATTGCAGCACTAAGCTTTAGTGTGGCATCCGCCTGTGCTACAGCGAAGTGCTCCACACTCCTTGCCAGTGCCTCAATGCATTCGGGCACCCTTCCCACTGCACCCAGGAGCTCAGTGTGCATGCCCACCGCCTGGCTGTTCATTTCTGCAATCAGCCGCTCCTCCTCTGCGTCCATTGCAGTAGGAGTGTCTGGCATACTCTCCCTCTGGGGAGAAGGCTCCCGTTCTTCCCTTCCCCCCCCCATGGCGTTGCTGCAGCCCGCTGGGTCCTGGAGCTTCACCATCATCAGCCCCTTCCCCCCTGCTCCCCTCCGGGGAAGGCGTGTTCCCAGTGTGGCCATGGGCTTCCTCGGGAGAGGGTGGCACTGATGCTCCGGCTTCCTCTTCCTCCTCAGCTGCAGCATCACTCCCAGTGGCAGCTTCAGGGCCCGTCTCCTCAGCTGGTGAATCACCATCTGAAAGCAGGGAGGTACAAGAGTGGCTTTAGCGTGAGGACAGGGTGGCAGTAAGGGAGGAATAAGTGCAGCGAGTTAGCAAGTTGGATTGAAAGTGTCAAAGGCTGGTATTGTGAGGGACAAGTGGAAGGACAGAGGACAAAAAGGTGATGACCTTACCATTGCTGTCCACAACGGGGTCGGCGTCCCCAGTGGCGACGGGACCGATCACCCGGCTTGCCACAATCCTGTGGACGCGCTCCTCCAGATCGCTGAGGGGTTGCAGCTGAAGCCGCCCTGCACCCGTCCGTTGCTGCTGTCTCCGATTATGAGCCAGCTTAGCCTGCAAGAAAAAGGACAGCATCTGAGTAAATATACAGCCATGGTCTTGCCTGATGTGCCTCCCATAGGTGAATAGCCCTTACAATATGCAGCCATGGTCTTGCCTGATGTGCCTCCCATAGGTGAATAGCCCTTACTGTATGCAAAGTGTGGAATGTGTGTGTGTGTTTGATGAAAGGGCCATAGGTGTTGGATGAGTGTTGTGCATTGGGGTTTTAAGACCCTCTGGCCATAGAGTGAGGTTGAGATGGAGGGATGGAGAGGTATTGAGAAAAAGCCACTCACCCTGACGACCCGAGTGAGGTCGTTGAATTTTTTGCGGCACTGAACATGGGTCCTGGGCACCATGCTCCTGGAGGAGACGCTCTGAGCCACCTCCCTCCACACTCTTCTGAACTCGCGTGGCAAAGGCCTCCTGCCACTCTCCGGGAACAGCATGCATCGTCTGCGCTCCACTGCGTCAACCAGAGCATCCAAGGCCCGCTCGGTGAAGCGATGAGTGCGTTCTCTCACCCTCTCCATGCTTGGCAGCAAAATGGATTACAGGTCTCTCCAGGCTGAGATTCAAGGCTGCAATGAGCAGGGTGTGGCTGGGGAGCAAGTGGCCCCCCCCGCTTTAAGAAGTGTCCGGCGCCAGTGTGTCTGTGTTCCCTCGCTAACTGGCAGCAGCTGTGCTGCGCTCGCGCGCTGAGGTAGCGCCTCACTCCTAGGCCTTTGCGCCTTAAGAGAGGTGTGCAGCGCCTGCTTTAGCGCTCCACTCACCTCCCGGGGCGGTAAAAGTGAAGTTTCCTGTCAGTGCCGATAATTAGCGCCAGGCGCTAATATTTGCGCTCGGACGATATTTGCGCCCCAAATGGGGCGCGACCTAATTTCTACCCCTATGACTCTATCTATGACTCTATAAAGGCGCTATATAAATACAAGTTGTTGTTGTTGATGTTGTTATGGGGTGGGGTTATAGGGATTATAGGGTCAATTGGGAAAGATGAAATAAGATGGGTTGAATGGCCTTCCTCACTTGCATCTATTTTGTGATCTGGTTTTAGTGTGAATGACTGATCCTGGTCCAGAATTATCTTTAGGTGAATTTTAATTTGCGTTGTTTCATTCTACTTTATCTGGACATTTTCTTTAGATGTTTGGTAAATTCCTTTCAATTTGAGACCTGTCTATGTAGCACAGAGAGAGAATTAGCCAGAGAGAGATTGGAACACAATGTGAGGCTGTTCCACAATGCACTGCCACCGCACAGTCAGAAAACAGAAATAGTTTTTCTATTTTATTTTAAACCTAAAGTCTGATGAGATTTTGGGTAGATTTGTTAGATTTAAGGTAGTTATGGAAAAGGACAAGGATAGACCAGGAATAAAAATTCTAAATTGGGGAAAAGCAAATTTTGCTAAGCTCAGAGGGGATTTAGCCATAGTGGACTGGAAACAGCTACTTGAAGGTAAATCAGTGTCAGAGCAGTGGGAGGCATTCAAGGAGGAGATCCGGAGGTTTCAGACCAAATATGTGCCCTTAAAGAAAAAAGGTGGGACTAACAAATCTAGAGCCCCCTGGATGTCTAGAGACATACAGGGTAGGATAAAGAAAAAAAGGGAGACGTATGACAGATACCGAGGGCTAAATGCTCCAGAATCTTTAGAGGAGTACAGAAAGTGAAGGGGTGCAATTAAAAAGGATATCAGGAAAGCAAAGAAAGAGCATGAAAAATTCTTGGCAAGTAAAATCAAGGAAAACCCAAAGATGTTTTATAAATATATTAAGAGTAAGAGGATAACTAAAGAAAGGGTAGGGCCTATTAGAGATCATGAGGGTAATCTATGTGTGGAGGCGGGAGACGTCGGTAGGGTTCTTAATGAATACTTTGCGTCTGTTTTCACAAAGGAGAGGGGCGAAGCAGACATTGCTATCGGGGGAGGAGTGTGAAATATTAGATGAAATAAACATAGTGAGAGAGGAAGTATTAAGGGGTTTAGCAGCTTTAAAAGTGGATAAATCCCCAGGCCCAGATGAAATGTATCCCAGGCTGTTAAGAGAAGCAAAAGAGGAAATAGCAGAGGCCCTGATCATCATTTTTCAATCCTCTCTGGCTTCAGGTGTGGTGCCGGAGGACTGGAGGACTGTTAATGTGGTACCTTTGTTTAAAAAGGGAGTAAAGGATAGACCGAGTAATTACAGGCCAATCAGCCTAACCTCGGTGGTGGGAAAATTATTGGAAAGAATTCTGAAGGACAGGATAAATCTTCATTTAGAAAGACACGGATTAATCAAGGATAGTCAGCACAAATTTGTTAAGGGAAGGTCGTATCTGACAAACTTGATTGAATTTTTTGAGGAGGTAACAAGGAGGGTAGATGTGGGTAGTGCATTTGATGTAGTTTATATGGACTTTAGCAAGGCTTTTGATAAGGTTCCACATGGCAGACTGGTCACGAAGTTAAAAGCCCATGGGATCCAAGGTAAAGTGTCAAGTTGGATTCAAAACTGGAGGCATGAAGCAGAGGGTAATGGTTGATGGGTGTTTTTGTGACTGGAAGGCTATTTCCAGTGGGGTTCCGCAGGGCTCATTACTAGGTCCCTTGCTTTTTATGGTACATATCAATGATCTAGACTTGAATATAGGGGGTATGATTAAGAAGTTTGCAGATGATACTAAAATCGGCTGTGTGGTTGATACTGAAGAAGGAAGCTGTAGACTGCAGGAAGATATCAATAAATTGGTCAGGTGGGCAGAACAGTGGCAAATGGAATTCAATCCGGAGAAGTGTGAGGTAATGCATTTGGGGAGGGCTAACAAGGAAAGGGAATACACATTAAATGGTAGGACACTGAGTAGTGTAGAGGAACAAAGGGACCTTGGAGTGCATGTCCATAGTTCTCTGAAGGTAGCAGGCCAGGTAGATAAGGTGGTTAAGAAGGCATATGGAATGCTTGCCTTTATTAGCCATGGCATAGAATACAAGATTGAGAGGTCGCACAACACCAGGTTATAGTCCAACAGTTTTATTTTAAATCACAAGCTTTCGGAGTTAAAACTCCTTCGTCGGGTGACTCCGAAAGCTTGTGATTTAAAATAAAACTGTTGGACTATAACCTGGTGTTGTGCGACCTCTCAATTTTGTCCACCCCAGTCCAACACCGGCATCTCCGCATCATAGAATACAAGAGCAGGGGGGCTATGCTTCAACTGTATAAAACACTAGTTAGGCCTCAGCTAGAATACTGCGTGCAGTTCTGGTCACCACATTACAGGAAAGATGTGATTGCACTAGAGAGGGTACAGAAGAGATTTACAAGGATGTTGCTGGGAGTAGAGAATCTTAGCTATGAGGAAAGACTGGATAGGCTGGGTCTGTTTTCCTTGGAACAGAGGAGGCTGAAGGGAGACCTTATTGAGGTGTATAAAATTATGAGGGGCCGAGATAAAGTGGATAGAAAGGACCTATTTCCCTTAGCAGAGGGGTCAAAAATCAGGAGGCACAGATTTAAAGTAATTGGTGGAAGGTTTAGAGGGGATTTGAGGGGAAATTTCTTCACCCAGAGGGTGGTGGGGGTCTGGAACTCACTGCCTGAAAGGGTGGTAGAGGCAGAAACCCTCATCACATTTAAAAAGTACTTGGATGTGCACTTGGGATGCTGTAACCTGCAGGGCTACGGACCAAGAGCTGGGAAGTGGGATTAGGCTGGATAGCTCTTTGTTGGCCAGCGCGGACACAATGGGCCGAAATGGCCTCCTTCCGTGCTGTAACTTTCTATGATTCTATGATTCTATTTCCATCTTCACTGGCTGGGTGATAATCTGTCGTGGGGGAAGATTGCACAACCGTTGTAATGAAGAATAACTTGCATTTATATAGCACCTTTCACGACTTCAGGACACCTCAGAGCTCTTTACAGCCAATGAAGTACTATTGAAGTGCAGTCACTGTTGTAATGTGGGAAATGCAGCAGCCAATTTGCGCACAGCAAGCTCCCACAAACAGCAACGTGATAATCAGCAGATAACCTATTTTAGTGATGTTGGTTGAGGGATAAATATTGGCCAGGACACCGGGGATAACTCCCCTGCCCTTCTTCAAATAATGCTGAGGAATCTTTTACATCCACCTGAGAGGGCAGACAAAGCCTCGGTTTAATACCTCATCCAAAAGATGACACCTCAGACAGTGCAGCACTCCCTCAGCACTGCACTGGAGTGTCAGCCTAGCTTTATGTGCTCAAGTCTATGGAGTGGGACCTGAACCCACAACCTTCTGACTCAGAGGTGAGAGTGCTACCACTGAGCCTGATTTTTATCCCGTCAGATTGTCATGCAGCCAGTGAAGACAAAAGTGACCTCTTTGTTTTGTACTGTTGGGGAGGGTAATGATCCTTCGGCCATGTTACATAGAACCCACAAGCTCCTTCCACAAACACGGCACCTTGTAGTATTGGAAGCTTCTGTTGCATTCTAAGTCAAGCAACAAGTAAAACGCTGAATTATTATGAACTTAGTCACCATGGCTGCTCTCCAGGATTGCGATGGATGCACAATGAGCAGTGACATCTCCACAAACAAGGCTCAGACAGCAGCGGCCTCACATCCCCAGCCATTCTCCTGATTGAATAATCCACCATAGGTCAGCAACACTCGCCTGGAATCCAATGCTGTCAGCACGGGCTTGCCCATGTTAAGCAGACTGAGCCCCCCCACATTATAATCTAACAGAGTTCCTGATCATTCTATTTCATCAGTAAGCCTGTTACTTTGTTCCAGTTAATGCCAACTAAATCCATTGCTCCCATCGGTCACCACCATTAACAGCAGGGACAATCTGTCCCACTTGGAGATGTCTTTCTGGTTACTCCAATACTGTGCGTGTAGCAGATAGTTCTCAGGTCAGTGTTTCTTACTGCATTCTGATTACATTCTTCATTTAATTTGTTCTGATTCTGTGTTTAATGTGTGTAGAGGTGTTCAAAATTATCAGGGGTTTTGATAGAGTAAATAAGGAGGAACTGTTACCACTGACAGGAGGGTCGGTAACCAGAGGAGACAGATTTAAGATCATTGGCAAATTAGATGAGATGACGAGAACTTTTTTTTACACAGTGAGTTGTTGTGATCTGGAATGCGCTGCCTGAAAGGGCGGTGGGAGCAGATTCAATAGTAACTTTCAAAAGGGAACTGGAGAAATACTTGAAAAGGAGAAATTTGCAGGGCTATGGGAAAGGAGCAGGGGGAGTGGGACTAATTGGAGAGCTCGTTCAAAGAGATACGATGGGCCAAATAAGAACTTAAGAAATAGGAGCAGGAGTCGGCCATTCGGTCCTTTGAGGCTGCTCTGCCATTCAATAAGATCATGGCTGGTCTTATCGTGACACCTACAACTCATAAAATGCTTATCAAATGCCTGTGTGAAACACCTACTTAAAATGAATAGAATTTACACCAGGTTTCTGCAGTTGTACCATTTGAATGGCCTCCTTCTGTTCCAAAAACAAGTCTAGGTAGACTGAATCTGTCACGTTGGACTTGTGGTGATTCCAAGCCTGTTTGACACCGGGAGAGTCAAAGTGCAGTGAGCCCAGGCTCAGTCTGTCCCTGACCTTCAGCAGCAGATGGCATATTCCCAAACAGTCTCAACATAAAACCAACATGCTCCCATTTCCCGGTTCTGGTCCAAACCAATTCCAGTCCAGTGTAAGGGCTAGTTGTATTCCCAACATCTGCTCCAACTTTCCAGCCAGATCTAGCAATGAATGACTCAATCAGATGTGCCATAAACGTTCAGGTCTACATACCTTGGACTTAAAAGGGAGTGAGGATAGGGGCCGTACCAGGGGGCGCGACCGGGGTGGGAGAGAGTCAGGTTTTTACTGCGGACAAGGGTGTGAAAGGTGGAGGCAAGGTGTGGTTGAGCAGATCGGGAGCTGCAGAAGTGTCGTGGTGAATGGAGGGCCAAAGACTAGACAGATGAATCTATCAACTGTTTTCTGTGTTCCAACATACAGCCAAACAAATGTGTTGCTGTGAGAGTGTTTCCATGTTCTCAGATCACAGCTATGTGATAGAAACTGTGAGTTTCTAATAAACACCGTAAAGGAATTTTCAGAGTATTTTGGAACTGCCAGGAATGTTTGCAGCCCTGAATAATGACACACAGCAGGACGCACACGCCCTAAAATATCCTCCCCTATTGACAGCATATGACACACCCTTCATTCAGCTGAGTGTGTGCAGGAATAAATTGTGTTTGCCACCTGTAATGTCTTGAATGATTGGATGATGCAGTGGGTCATCACGCTGTCCTTTTATAGAATCATAGGATGATACAGTGCAGAAGAGGGCATTCGGCCCATCTGGCCTGTGCTGGCTCTTTGAAAGAGCTCTCCAATTAATCCCACTCCCCCCTGCTCTTTCCCCATAGCCCTGCAACTTTTTCCACTTCATCCAATTCCCTTTTGAAAGTTATTATTGAATCTGCTCCCACCGCCTTTTCAGGCAGCGCATTCCAGATCACAACAACTCGCCGTGTAAAAAATGTTTCCTCATCTCCCCCTCTGGTTCTTCTGCCAATCACCTTAAATCTGTGTCCTCTGGTTACCGACCCTCCTGCCACTGGAAACAGTTTCTCCTTATTTACTCTCTCTAAACCCTTCATAATTTTGAACACCTCTAGCAAATCTCCCTTAACCTTCTCTGCTGTAAGGAGAACAATCCCAGCTTCTCCAGTCTCTCCATATAACTGAAGTCCCTCATCCCTGGGACCATTCTGGTAAATCTCCTCTGCCCCCTCTCTAAGGCCTTGATATCCTTCCGAAAGTGTGGTGCCCGGAATTGAACACAATACTCCAGCTGAGGCCTAACCAGAGAAGGTTTACCATAACCTCCTTGCTTTTGTACTCTATTCCTCTATTAATAAAGCCAAGGATCCCATATGCTTTTTTAACAGCCTTCTCAACTTGTCCTGCCACCTTCAAAGACTTGTGCACATATACCCCCAGGTCTCTCTGACCCTGCAGCCCCTTTAAAATTGTACCATTTAGTTCATATTGCCTCTGCTCATTCATTCTACCAAAATGCATCAATTCACACTTCTCTGCATTAAATGTCATCTGCCCTGTATCTGCCCATTTTAACCAGTCAGTCAATGTCCTCCTGAAGTCTGTTACTATGTTCTTCATTGTTTACTATATTTCGAGTTTTGTATCATCTGCAAACTTTGAAATGATGCCCTGTATAGCCAAGTCCAGGTCATTAATATATATCAAAAAGAGCAGTGGTCCCAACACCGACCCCTGGGGAACACCACTGTATACTTCCCTCCAGTCTGAAAAATAACCATTCACCACTACTCTCTACTTTCTGTCCCTTAGCCAATTTTTCATCCACACTGCCACTGTCCCTTTAATCCCATGGGATTTAATTTTGCTAACAAATCTATTATGTGGTACTTTGTCAAATGCCTTTTAAAAGTCCATATTCATAACATTAACCGCACTACCCTCATCAACCCTCTCCTTTACTTCATCAAAGAACTCAATCTAAAAGAACTGGTCCCAGCGGATTGGAAGGTAGCAAATGTAACCCCGCTATGCAAAAATGGAGGGCGAGAGAACACAGGCAACTACAGGCCAGTTAGCCTGACATCAGTCGTTGGGAAAATGCTGGAATCCATTATTAAGGGAGTGATAACAGGGCACCTAGAGAATCATAATATGATTAGACAGAGTCAACATGGTTTTATGAAAGGCAAATCGTGTTTGACAAATCTATTAGAGTTTTTGAGGATGTATCTTTTTTTTAATTCGTTTATGGGATGTGGGCGTCGCTGGCAAGGGCAGCATTTATTGCTCATCCCGAGCAGAATAGATAAAGGGGAACCAGCGGATGTAGTATATTTGGATTTTCAAAAGGCATTCGATAAGGTGCCACACGAAAGGTGGTTACACAAGATAAGTGCTCATGGGGTTGGGGTAATATATTAGCATGGATAGAGGATTGGTTAATGGACAGAGAACAGAGAGTAGGGATAAACGGGTAATTTTCCAGTTGGCAGGCTGTAACTAGTGGGGTGCCGCAAGGATCAGTACTTGGGCCTCAACTATTTACAATCTATATTAATGACCAAGATAAAGGGACCAAGTGTAATGGATCCAAGTTTGCTGACGATACAAAGCTAGGTGGGACAGTAAGCTGTGAGGAGAACACAAAGAGTCTGCAAAGGGATATAGATAGACTAAGTGAGTGGGCAGTAAGGTGGCAGATGGAGTATAATGTAGGGAAATGTGAGGTTATTCACTTTGGTAGGAAGAATAGAAAAACAGAATATTTTTTAAATGGTGAGAAACTATTAAATGTTGGTGTTCAGAGAGATTTGGGTGTCCTTGAACATGAAACACAGAGGGCCGAAAATTGATCCCGGGACGCGAGAGTGCGCACTGCGTACTCTCGCGTATTCCCACTCCAATTGCCGGTTTTCTGCATGCCCTGCGCATGCGCTGAAAACCGGCAATTGCTCTTCTGAAAAGGGGGCGGGTCCTCGGTGCATCGCATGCGCGCTACAGGCTGCGCGCACGCTGTGCACTTCATGCTTTGGACGCGCAGGTAAGTACGGAAGATTTTGGAAATGTAAAAAGGAGGAGTAAGACCCACTTTTAAGAAGGTAAGTAATGAATTAAGTATTTTTTTGAATTTTTTTAACAGGTATATCTTTTTTAGAGACTTTAAAGACAGGTAAGTTTATTTTTATAACTTTTTAAAAGATTTTAAATTTTTTCAAAAATTTAATTTTTTATTTAAAATGGTTAATTTAATTAACTATACTTATTTTATTAATGTGATGGTTTTTTTTAAATTTAATTGAGGTTTAGCTGCTATTTTGGGGGGGTGTAAGATTCATAGATTTCACAGCCGTGCTGTGAAACTTATGAATGGAAGATGGTGTGTTGCCATTGGCTCTAACTGAGTCACGTGATCCCACAGCTCGCACGAATTCACTACGCCGCTGGGATACGCAAGCACTGCCCAGCTGATCTCTAGAACATCAAGTTCGTGCGAGCTGGATCTGAAAAAGCACAAGCGAGGTGAGAGATCGCGGGAAAGCCTTACCCCCGCGGGAACAGAGCGAGATCAATTTCTGGGCCAGAAAGTTAACATGCAGGTACAGCAAGCAATAAGGGAAGCAAATGGTATGTTGGCCTTTATTGCAAGTGGGTTGGAGTACAAGGGTAAGGAAGTCTTGCTACAATTGTACAGGGCTTTGGTGAGACCACACCTGGAGTACTGTGCACAGTTTTGGTCTCCTTACCTAAGGAAGGATATACTTGCCTTGGAGGCGGTGCTACAAAGGTTCACTAGATTGATCCCTGGGATGAGAGGGCTGTCCTATGATGAGAGATTGAGTAGATTGGGCCTATACTCTCTGGAGTTTAGAAGAATGAGAGGTGATCTCATTGAGACATACAAGATTCTGAGGGGGATTGACAGGGTAGATGCTGAGAGGTTGTTTCCCCTGGCTGGAGAGTCTAGAACCAGGGGTCACAGTCTCAGGATAAGGGGTCGGCCATTTAGGACTGAGATGAGGAGGAATTTCTTCACTCAGAGGGATGTGAATCTTTGGAATTCTCGGCCCCAGAGGGCTGTGAATGCTGAGTCGTTGAGTATATTCAAGACTGAGATAGATAGATTTTTGGACTCTAGGGGAATCAAGGGATATGGAGATCGGGCAAGAAAGTGGAGTTGAGGTCAAAGATCAGCCATGATCTTATTAAATGGTGGAGCAGGCTCGAGGGGCTGAATGGCCGACTCCTGCTCCTAATTATTATGTTCTTATGTTCAATCAAAACACAATTTCCCTTTAACAGTGCCGTGCTGCCATTCATTTATTCGCCCATAATTTTCCAAATGCCAATTAATTTTGTCCGGGATTATTATCTCTAAAAGTTTCCCCATCACCAACGTTAGGCTGACTGGCCTGTAGTTGCTGGGTTTATCCCTCTCCTGTTTTTTTGAACAGGGGTGTAACATTTGCAAACCTCCAGTCCTCTGGAACCACCCCCGTATCTAAGGAGGATTGGAAGATTGTGGCCAGAGCCTCCGAAATTTCCACCCTTACTTCCCACTGTAATCAAGGATGCCTCCCATCCAGAACGGGTGAATTTTCTACTTCGAGGATTGCCAACCTTTTAAGTACCTGCTCTTTATCTATTTTTATCCTATCCAATATCTGCTGCCTCCTTTACTGCGACATTGGCAGCATCCTCTTCTCTAGTGAAGACAGATGGAAAGTACTCATTTAGTACCTCAGCCATGCCCTCTGCCTGCACAAGAAGATCTTGTTTTTGGTCCCTACTCAGCTCCACGCTTCCTTTGACGACCATTTTATTATTTATATGTTTATGAAAAACTTTTGGGTTCCCTTTAATGTTAGTCGCTAATCTATTCTCATTCTCTCTATTACTAAACTGTGACTAACTCCCTCATTTAAATGTTAAATCTATTCCTATCCCCCTTCCTTTACTTTGAATTCCTTCATTGAATAGTCTCATGGATTATATGCAAGAGGATTTCATCTGAGACCCAGTGTGGAGCCAGGCTGCTGAAAACAAGGACAGTAATTTCACTTCCCTCGGACTAGACACTCCGGGGATCATTGCGATGCCAGTTATAAATGTACGACCTGCTCGCGCAATGTCTACGCTTTCATTATTTGTTAATACCAATGTTTAATTAGCTGGAGTCTGCCTGATTTTAGGGTATTTAGGGCAAGTCGCTGCTGACTGGAGGCCGACAGGAGCCAGATTCACGGTGATTTCGGCGCGGAAAATGAGGCTGTGTATTAAAAGCTGGAATAAATATTTCAACGGGGTCCCAGGCGCGGGCGGGGGCGGGGGCGGGGGCGGGGGTGGGGCCGGGGCCGGGGGCGGGTGGTATTACTGCTCCATCGCACACCCGCCAGCGGGAGGAAATCTGGGCCCCGCTGTCTCCACAGCTGTTTTCAAACACAGCCATAGAATGATAGAAACATAGAAGATAGGAGCAGGAGTAGGCCATTCGGCCCCTCTAGCCTGCTCCGCCATTCAATGCGATCATGGCTGATCATCCAAACTCAGTACCCTGTCCCTGCTTTCTCCCCGTATCCCTTGATCCCTTTAGCCTTAAGAAATATATCTAACTCCTTCTTGAATCTATTTAATGAATTGGCCTCTACTGCCTTCTGTGGTAGAGAATTCCACAGGTTCACCACTCTCTGGGTGAAGAAATTCCTCATTTCTGTCCTAAATGGCTTACCCCTTATCCTTAGATTATGACCCCTGGTTCTGGACTCTCCGACCATCGGGAACATCCTTCCTGCATCTAGTTTGTCCTGTCCTGTCAGAATTTTATAAGTTTCAATGAGATCCCCTCTCATTCTTCTAAACTCCAGCGAGTATAAGCCCAATCGACCCAATCTCTCTTCATACATCATTCCTGCCATCCCAGGTATCAGCCTTGTGAATCTTCACTGAACTCCTTCCATGGCAAGAACATCCTTCCTCAGATAAGGCGACCAAAACTGCACACAGTACTCAAGGTGTGGTTTCACCAAGGCCCTGTACAACTGCAGCAAGACATCCTTGTTCCTGTACTCAAACCCTCTCGCTATGAAGGCCAACATACCATTTGCCTTCTTAACTGCCTGCTGCACCTGCATGCTTACCTTCAGCGACTGGTGCACATCTTTTGGCTGCAATTATAAAATGATTGACGTAATACTGACTGCTTCTTGAGGCCTATCCTCGCTGTGCAATTGGCCACTGTTTCTCCCTAAACAGTACAAGAATAGGCAGCGTGCAAGTGGGCAGTGGGAGAGCCTTTAAAGAGCCTCCCCGCCGGCAGTGAGAGGTTTCCTGCGATGTGTATCATGCAAGAGGTGGGTTAGCTTGAGCTGGTGTTACACAGAGAGAGCAAAAGGGTGTGTAAAGAGAAGAGAGTCACCCTGACGGGTTCGTAGCTGGCCTGTATACGTGTGCCTTGTGGGAGGCCAGTACACAACACTGTTAAGGGATAAATGCAGGAGTTGCTGATCTGGGCAAATTTCATCATAATCTGTTATTAGGGACAGAGTGACTGAGCATTTGGACAATACGAGCTGATCAGAGAGAGTCAGCATGGATTTGTAAAAGGCAAGTCATGTCGAACTAACCTAGTTGAATTTTTTAAGGAGCTAACTAACGTGGTAGATAAGGGAATGTCTATGGATATTATTTATATGGACTTCCAGAAGGCATCTGACAAGGTTTAACATAAGAGACACTTTATTTATTCATTCATGGGATGTGGGCGTCGCTGGCAAGGCCAGCATTTATTGCCCATCCCTAATTGCCCTTGAGAAGGTGGTGGTGAGCCACCTTCTTGAACCGCTGCAGTCCGTGTGGTGAAGGTACTCCCATACTGCTGTTAGGGAGGAAGTTCCAGGATTTTGACCCAGCGACGATGAAGGAACGGCGATGTACTTCTAAGTCAGGATGGTGTGTGACTTGGAGGGGAACTTGGAGGTGATGGTGTTCCCATGCGACTGCTGCCCTTGTCCATCTAGGCGGAAGAGGTCGCGGGTTTGGGAAGTGCTGTCGAAGAAGGTGGCGAGTTGTTGCAGTGCATCTTGTAGATGGTACACACTGCAGCCAATGTCCGCCGGTAGTGGAGGGAGTGAATGTTTAAGGTGGTGGATGGGGTGCCAATCAAGCAGGCTGCTTTGTCCTGGATAGTGTCGAGCTTCTTGAGTGTTGTTGAAGCTGCACTCATCCAGGCAAGTGGAGAGTATTCCATCACACTCCTTACTTGTGCCTTGTAGATGGTGGAAAGGCTTTGGGGAGTCAGGAGGTCAGACACTCGCTGCAGAATACCCAGCCTCTGACCTGCTCTTGTTGCCATAGTATTTATGTGGCTGGTCCAGTTAAGTTTTTGGTCAATAGTGACCCCCAGGACATTGATGGTGGGGGATTCGGTGATGGTAATGCCGTTGAATGTCAAGGGGCAGTGGTTAGATTTTCTCTTGTTGGAGATAGTCAATGCCTGGCACTTGTGTGGCGCGAATGTTACCTGCCACTTATCAGCCCTAAATCTTGTCCAGCTCTTGCTGCATGTGGGAACTGACTGCTTCATTGTCTGACCTTATGATGGAGGGAAGGTCAATGATGAAGCTGCTGAAGCTGGCTGGGCCTGGGATACTGCCCTGAGGCACTCCTGCGCAGCTACTTCTGGAGCACAAGTCTTCAGCACGACAGCCGGGGTGTTGTCAGGGCCCATAGCCTTTGCTGTATCCAGTGCGCTCAGCCGTTTCTTGATATCACGTGGAGTGAATCGAATTGGCTGAAGACTGGATTCTGTGATGGTGGGGACCTCAGGAGGAGGCCGAGATGGGTCATCCACTCGGCACTTCTGGCTGAAGATGGTTGCAAACGCTTCAGCCTTGTCTTTTGCACTCGCGTTCTGGGCTCCACCATCATTGAGGATGGGGATATTCATGGAGCCTCCTCCTCCTGTTAGTTGTTTAATTGTCCACCACCTTTCACGACTGGATGTGGCAGGACAGCAGAGCTTTGATCTGATCCATTTGTTGTGGGATCATTTAGCCCTGTCTATAGCATGCTGCTTCCGCTGTTTAGCATGCATGTAGTCCTGTGTTGCAGCTTCCCCAGGTTGGCACCTCATTTTTAGGTACGCCTGGTGCTGCTCCTGGCATGCTCTTCTACACTCCTCATTGAACCAGTGTTGATCCCCTGGCTTGATGGTAATGGTAGAGTGAGGGATATGCCTGGCCATGAGGTTACAGATTGTGGTGGAATACAATTCTGCTGCTGCTGAAGGCCCACAGCGCCTCATGGATGCCCAGTTTTGAGTTGCTAGATCTGTTCTGAATCTATCACATTTAGCACAGTGATAAGGCCACACAACACGATGGAGGGTGTCCTCAGTGTGAAGACGGGACTTCGTCTCCACAATGACTGTGCGGTGGTCACTGCTGCCAATACTGTCATGGACAGATGCATCTGCGACAGGTAGATTGGCGAGGATGAGGTCAAGTAGCTTTTTCCCTCGTGTCGGGTCTCTCACCACCTGTCGCAGGCCCAGACTGGCAGCTATGTCACTGAGGACTCGGCCAGCTCGGTCAGTAGTGGTGCTACCGAGCCACTCTTGGTGATGGATATTGAAGTCCCCCACCCAGAGTACATTCTGTGCCCTTGCTTCTTCCAAGTGGAAGTGAAATTCAGGTGCAAAGTTGAAGATCTGCACCTGTCCAGGTGAGTCTGTTCCCACTCACCCCACCTCCACAACCATCTCCCCACTCCAGCCTCTGCACTATCAGCACGAGACACTATCACACGGGGAGTGCACTATCAGCACGAGACACAATCACACGGGGAGCGCACTACCAGAACATGACACTATCACACGGGGAGTGCACTATCAGCACGAGACACAATCACACGGGGAGCGCACTATCAGAACATCACACTATCACACGAGGAGCGCACTATCAGCACGAGACACTATCACACGGGGAGCGCACTATCAGCACGAGACACTATCACACGGGGAGTGCACTATCAGCACGAGACACTATCACACGGGGAGTGCACTATCAGCACAAGACACTATCACACGGGGCGTGCACTATCAGCACGAGACACTATCACACGGGGATTGCACTATCAGCACATAACACAATCACACGGGGAGGGCACTATCGGCACGAGACACTATCACACGGGGAGCGCACTATCAGCACCTGACACTATCACACGGATAGTGCACTATCAGCACGAGACACAATCACACGAGGAGTGCACTATCAGCACGAGACACTATCACACGGGGAGCGCACTATCAGCACATGACACTATCACACGGGGAGTGCACTATCAGCACAAGACAGTATCACATGGGGAGTGCACTGTCAGCATATGACACTATCACACGGGGAGCGCACTATCAGCACGAGACACTATCACACGGGGAGTGCACTATCAGCACTAGACACTATCACACGGGGAGTGCACTATCAGCACGAGACACTATCACACGGGGAGCGCAATATCAGCACGAGATACTATCACACGGAGAGTGCACTATCAGCACGAGACACTATCACACGGGGAGCGCACTATCAGAACATGACACTATCACACGGGGAGTGCACTATCAGCACGAGACACTATCACACGGGGAGTGCACTATCAGCACGAGACACTATCACACGGGGAGTGCACTATCAGCACGAGACACTATCACACGGGGAGCGCACTATCAGAACATGACACTATCACACGGGGAGTGCACTATCAGCACGAGACACAATCACACGGGGAGTGCACTATCAGCACGAGACACTATCACACGGGGAGCGCAATATCAGCACGAGACACTATCACATGAGGAGTGCACTATCAGCACGAGACACTATCACACGGGGAGTGCACTATCAGCACGAGACACTATCACACGGGGAGCGCACTATCAGCACGAGACACTATCACACGGGGAGTGCACTATCAGCACAAGACACTATCACACGGGGAGTGCACTATCAGCATATGACACTATCACACGGGGAGTGCACTATCAGCACGAGACACTATCACACGGGGAGTGCACTATCAGCACAAGACACTATCACACGGGGCGTGCACTATCAGCACGAGACACTATCACACGGGGATTGCACTATCAGCACATGACACAATCACACGGGGAGTGCACTATCGGCACGAGACACTATCACACGGGGAGCGCACTATCAGCACCTGACACTATCACACGGATAGTGCACTATCAGCACGAGACACAATCACACGAGGAGTGCACTATCAGCACGAGACACTATCACACGGGGAGCGCACTATCAGCACATGACACTATCACACGGGGAGTGCACTATCAGCACAAGACACTATCACACGGGGAGTGCACTATCAGCATATGACACTATCACATGGGGAGCGCACTATCAGCACGAGACACTATCACACGGGGAGCGCACTATCAGAACATGACACTATCACACGGGGAGTGCACTATCAGCACGAGACACTATCACACGGGGAGTGCACTATCAGCATATGACACTATCACACGGGGAGCGCACTATCAGAACATGACACTATCACACGGGGAGTGCACTATCAGCATGAGACACTATCACACGGGGAGTGCACTATCAGCACGAGACACTATCACACGGGGAGTGCACTATCAGCACGAGACACTATCACACGGGGAGCGCACTATCAGCACATGACACTATCACACGGGGAGTGCACTATCAGCACGAGACACAATCACACGGGGAGTGCAATATCAGCACGAGACACTATCACACGGGGAGTGCACTATCAGCACGAGACACTATCACACGGGGAGTGCACTATCAGCACTAGACACTATCACACGGGGAGTGCACTATCAGCACGAGACACTATCACACGGGGAGTTCACTATCAGCACGAGACACTATCACACGGGGAGCGCACTATCAGCACATGACACTATCACACGGATAGTGCACTATCAGCACGAGACACAATCACACGAGGAGTGCACTATCAGCACGAGACACTATCACACGGGGAGCACACTATCAGCACATGACACTATCACACGGGGAGTGCACTATCAGCACAAGACACTATCACACGGGGAGTGCACTATCAGCATATGACACTATCACACGGGGAGCGCACTATCAGCATATGACACTATCACACGGGGAGCGCACTATCAGAACATAACACTATCACACGGGGAGTGTATTATCAGCATGAGACACTATCACACGGGGAGTGCACTATCAGCACGAGACACTATCACACGGGGAGTGCACTATCAGCACATGACACTATCACACGGGGAGTGCACTATCAGCACATGATACTATCACACGGGGAGTGCACTATCAGCACGAGACACTATCACACGGGGAGTGCACTATCAGCATGAGACACTATCACACGGGGAGTGCACTATCAGCACGAGACATTATCACACGGGGAGTGCACTATCAGCACAAGACACTATCACACAGGGAGTGCACTATCAGCACGAGACACTATCATACGGGGAGCGCACTATCAGCACGAGACACTATCACACGGAGAGTGCACTATCAGCACGAGACACTATCATACGGGGAGCGCACTATCAGCACGAGACACTATCACACGGGGAGTGCACTATCAGCACAAGACACTATCACACGGGGAGCGCAATATCAGCACGAGACACTATCACACGAGGAGTGCACTATCAGCACGAGAAACTATCACACGGGGAGTGCACTATCAGCACATGACACTATCACACGGGGAGTGCACTATCAGCACGAGACACTATCACACGGGGAGTGCACTATCAGAACGAGACACTATCACACGGGGAGTGCACTATCAGCACATGACACTATCACACGGGGAGTGCAATATCAGCACGAGACACTATCACACGGGGAGTGCACTATCAGCACGAGACACTATCACACGGGGAGTGCACTATCAGAACGAGACACTATCACACGGGGAGCGCAATATCAGAACGAGACACTATCACACGGGGAGTGCTCTATCAGCACGAGACACTATCACACGGGGAGTGCACTATCAACACGAGACACAATCACACGGGGAGTGCACTATGAGCATGAGACACTATCACACGAGGAGTGCACTATCAGCATATGACACTATCACACGGTGAGCGCACTATCAGCACGAGACACTATCACACGGGGAGCGCACTATCAGCACGAGACACTATCACACGGGGAGTGCACTATCAGCATATGACACTATCACACGCGGAGCGCACTATCAGAACATGACACTATCACACGGGGAGTGCACTATCAGCATGAGACACTATCACACGGGGTGTGCACTATCAGCACGAGACACTATCACACGGGGAGTGCACTATCAGCACGAGACACTATCACACGGGGAGCGCACTATCAGCACATGACACTATCACACGGGGAGTGCACTATCAGCACGAGACACAATCACACGGGGAGTGCACTATCAGCACGAGACACTATCACACGGGGAGTGCACTATCAGCACGAGACACTATCACACGGGGAGTGCACTATCAGCACTAGACACTATCACACGGGGAGTGCACTATCAGCACGAGACACTATCACACGGGGAGTTCACTATCAGCACGAGACACTATCACACGGGGAGCGCACTATCAGCACATGACACTATCACACGGATAGTGCACTATCAGCACGAGACACAATCACACGAGGAGTGCACTATCAGCACGAGACACTATCACACGGGGAGCGCACTATCAGCACATGACACTATCACACGGGGAGTGCACTATCAGCACAAGACACTATCACACGGGGAGTGCACTATCAGCATATGACACTATCACACGGGGAGCGCACTATCAGCATATGACACTATCACACGGGGAGCGCACTATCAGAACATGACACTATCACACGGGGAGTGTATTATCAGCATGAGACACTATCACACGGGGAGTGCACTATCAGCACGAGACACTATCACACAGGGAGTGCACTATCAGCACATGACACTATCACACGGGGAGTGCCCTATCAGCACATGATACTATCACACAGGGAGTGCACTATCAGCACGAGACACTATCACACGGGGAGTGCACTATCAGCACGAGACACTATCACACGGGGAGTGCACTATCAGCACGAGACACTATCACACGGGGAGTGCACTATCAGCACAAGACACTATCACACAGGGAGTGCACTATCAGCACGAGACACTATCACACGGGGAGCGCAATATCAGCACGAGACACTATCACACGGGGAGTGCACTATCAGCACGAGACACTATCACACGGGGAGCGCACTATCAGCACGAGACACTATCACACGGGGAGTGCACTATCAGCACAAGACACTATCACACGGGGAGTGCACTATCAGCATATGACACTATCACACGGGGAGTGCACTATCAGCACGAGACACTATCACACGGGGAGTGCACTATCAGCACGAGACACTATCACACGAGGAGTGCACTATCAGCACGAGAAACTATCACACGGGGAGTGCACTATCAGCACATGACACTATCACACGGGGAGTGCACTATCAGCATATGACACTATCACACGGGGAGTGCACTATCAGCACGAGACACTATCACACGGGGAGTGCACTATCAGCACGAGACACTATCACACGGGGAGTGCACTATCAGCACATGACACTATCACACGGGGAGTGCACTATCGGCCCGAGAAACTATCACACGGGGAGCGCACTATCAGCACGAGACACTATCACATGGGGAGTGCACTATCAGCACGAGACACTATCACACGGGGAGTGCACTATCAGCACGAGACACTATCACACGGGGAGTGCACTATCAGCACAAGACACTATCACACAGGGAGTGCACTATCAGCACGAGACACTATCACACGGTGAGTGCACTATCAGCACGAGACAGTATCACACGGGGAGTGCACTATCAGCCCATGACACTATCACACGGGGAGTGCACTATCAGCACGAGACACTATCACATGGGGAGTGCACTATCAGCACATAACACTATCACACGGGGAGCGCACTATCAGCACATGACACTATCACACGGGGAGCGCACTATCAACACGAGACACTATCACACGGGGTGTGCACTATCAGCACATGACACTATCACACGGGGAGCGCACTATCAACACGAGACACTATCACACGGGGAGTGCACTATCAGCATGAGACACTATCACACGGGGAGTGCACTATCAGCACGAGACACTATCACTCGAGGAGTGCACTATCAGCACGAGACACAATCACACGAGGAGTGCACTATCAGCACGAGACACAATCACACGAGGAGTGCACTATCAGCACGAGACACTATCACACGGGGAGTGCACTATCAGCACGAGACTCTATCACACGGGGAGCGCACTATCAGCACGAGACACTATCACACGGGGAGCGCACTATCAGAACATGACACTATCACACGGGGAGTGCACTATCAGCACGAGACACTATCACACGGGGAGCGCACTATCAGCACGAGACACTATCACACGGGGAGCGCACTATCAGAACATGACACTATCACACGGGGAGTGCACTATCAGCACGAGAGACTATCACACGGGGAGTGCACTATCAGCACGAGACACTATCACACGGGGAGTGCACTATCAGCACGAGACACAATCACACGAGGAGTGCACTATCAGCACGAGACACAATCACACGAGGAGTGCACTATCAGCACATGAAACTATCACACGGATAGTGCACTATCAGCACGAGACACAATCACACGAGGAGTGCACTATCAGCACGAGACACTATCACACAGGGAGCGCACTATCAGCACATGACACTATCACACGGGGAGTGCACTATCAGCACAAGACACTATCACACGGGGAGTGCACTATCAGCATATGACACTATCACACGGGGAGCGCACTATCAACATATGACACTATCACACGGGGAGCGCACTATCAGAACATGACACTATCACACGGGGAGTGTATTATCAGCATGAGACACTATCACACGGGGAGTGCACTATCAGCACGAGACACTATCACACGGGGAGTGCACTATCAGCACATGACACTATCACACGGGGAGTGCACTATCAGCACATGATACTATCACACGGGGAGTGCACTATCAGCACGAGACACTATCACACGGGGAGTGCACTATCAGCACGAGACACTATCACACGGGGAGTGCACTATCAGCACGAGACACTATCACACGGGGAGTGCACTATCAGCACAAGACACTATCACACAGGGAGTGCACTATCAGCACGAGACACTATCACACGGGGAGCGCAATATCAGCACGAGACACTATCACACGGAGAGTGCACTATCAGCACGAGACACTATCACACGGGGAGCGCACTATCAGCACGAGACACTATCACACGGGGAGTGCACTATCAGCACAAGACACTATCACACGGGTAGTGCACTATCAGCATATGACACTATCACACGGGGAGTGCACTATCAGCACGAGACACTATCACACGGGGAGTGCACTATCAGCACGAGACACTATCACACGGGGAGTGCACTATCAGCACGAGACACTATCACACGGGGAGTGCACTATCAGCACGAGACACAACACACGGGGAGTGCACTATCAGCACGAGACACTATCACACGGGGAGTGCACTATCAGAACGAGACACTATCACACGGGGAGTGCACTATCAGCACGAGACACAACACACGGGGAGTGCACTATCAGCACGAGACACTATCACACGGGGAGTGCACTATCAGCATATGACACTATCACACGGTGAGCGCAATATCAGCACGAGACACTATCACACGGGGAGTGCACTATCAGCACGAGACACTATCACACGGGGAGTGCACTATCAGAACGAGACACTATCACACGGGGAGTGCACTATCAACACATGACACTATCACACGGGGAGCGCAATATCAGCACGAGACACTATCACACGGGGAGTGCACTATCAGCACGAGACACTATCACACGGGGAGTGCACTATCAGAACGAGACACTATCACACGGGGAGTGCACTATCAGCACATGACACTATCACACGAGGAGCGCACTATCAGAACGAGACACGATCACACGGGGAGTGCTCTATCAGCACGAGACACTATCACACGGGGAGTGCACTATCAGATCGAGACACGATCACACGGGGAGTGCACTATCAGCACGAGACACTATCACACGGGGAGTGCACTATCAGCACATGACACTATCACACGGGGAGTGCACTATCAGCACGAGACACTATCACATGGGGAGTGCACTATCAGCACATAAGACTATCACAAGGGGAGCGCACTATCAGCACATGACACTATCACACGGGGAGCGCACTATCAACACGAGACACTATCACACGGGGTGTGCACTATCAGCACATGACACTATCACACGGGGAGCGCACTATCAACACGAGACACTATCACACGGGGAGTGCACTATCAGCATGAGACACTATCACACGGGGAGTGCACTATCAGCACTAGACACTATCACTCGAGGAGTGCACTATCAGCACGAGACACAATCACACGAGGAGTGCACTATCAGCACGAGACACAATCACACGAGGAGTGCACTATCAGCACGAGACACTATCACACGGGGAGTGCACTATCAGCACGAGACACTATCACACGGGGAGTGCACTATCAGAACGAGACACTATCACACGGGGAGTGCACTATCAGCACGAGACACTATCACACGGGGAGTGCACTATCAGCATGAGACACTATCACACGGGGAGCGCACTATCAGCACGAGACACTATCACACGGGGAGTTCACTATCAGCACGAGACACAATCACACGGGGAGTGCACTATCAGCATGAGACACTATCACACGGGGAGTGCACTATCAGCACATGACACTATCAAACGGGGAGTGCACTATCAGCATGAGACACTATCACACGCGGAGTGCACTATCAGCATGAGACACAATCACACGAGGAGTGCACTAACAGCACGAGACACTATCACACGGGGAGTTCACTATCAGCACGAGACACTATCACATGGGGAGCGCACTATCAGCACGAGACACTATCACACGGGGACTGCACTATCAGCACGAGACACTATCACACGGGGAGTGCACTATCAGCACGAGACACTATCACACGGGGAGTGCACTATAAGCACATGACACTATCACATGGGGAGCGCACTATCAGCACGAGACACTATCACACGGGGACTGCACTATCAGCACGAGACACTATCACACGGGGAGTGCACTATAAGCACATGACACTATCACACGGGGCGTGCACTATCAGCACGAGACACTATCACACGGGGAGTGCACTATCAGCACATGACACTATCACACGGGGAGTGCACTATCGGCCCGAGAAACTATCACACGGGGAGCGCACTATCAGCACGAGACACTATCACATGGGGAGTGCACTATCAGCACGAGACACTATCACACGGGGAGTGCACTATCAGCACGAGACACTATCACACGGGGAGTGCACTATCAGCACAAGACACTATCACACAGGGAGTGCACTATCAGCACGAGACACTATCACACGGTGAGTGCACTATCAGCACGAGACAGTATCACACGGGGAGTGCACTATCAGCCCATGACACTATCACACGGGGAGTGCACTATCAGCACGAGACACAATCACACGGGGAGTGCACTATCAGCACAAGACACTATCACACGGGGAGTGCACTATCGGCACGAGACACTATCACACGGGGAGTGCACTATCAGATCGAGACACGATCACACGGGGAGTGCACTATCAGCACGAGACACTATCACACGGGGAGTGCACTATCAGCACATGACACTATCACACGGGGAGTGCACTATCAGCACGAGACACTATCACATGGGGAGTGCACTATCAGCACATAACACTATCACAAGGGAAGCGCACTATCAGCACATGACACTATCACACGGGGAGCGCACTATCAACACGAGACACTATCACACGGGGTGTGCACTATCAGCACATGACACTATCACACGGGGAGCGCACTATCAACACGAGACACTATCACACGGGGAGTGCACTATCAGCATGAGACACTATCACACGGGGAGTGCACTATCAGCACTAGACACTATCACTCGAGGAGTGCACTATCAGCACGAGACACAATCACACGAGGAGTGCACTATCAGCACGAGACACTATCACACGGGGAGTGCACTATCAGCACGAGACACTATCACACGGGGAGCGCACTATCAGCACGAGACACTATCACACGGGGAGCGCACTATCAGAACATGACACTATCACACGGGGAGTGCACTATCAGCACGAGACACTATCACACGGGGAGTGCACTATCAGCACGAGACACTATCACACGGGGAGTGCACTATCAGCACGAGACACAATCACACGAGGAGTGCACTATCAGCACGAGACACAATCACACGAGGAGTGCACTATCAGCACATGACACTATCACACGGATAGTGCACTATCAGCACGAGACACAATCACACGAGGAGTGCACTGTCAGCACGAGACACTATCACACGGGGAGCGCACTATCAGCACATGACACTATCACACGGGGAGTGCACTATCAGCACAAGACACTATCACACGGGGAGTGCACTATCAGCATATGACACTATCACACGGGGAGCGCACTATCAGCATATGACACTATCACACGGGGAGCGCACTATCAGAACATGACACTATCACACGGGGAGTGTATTATCAGCATGAGACACTATCACACGGGGAGTGCACTATCAGCACGAGACACTATCACACGGGGAGTGCACTATCAGCACATGACACTATCACACGGGGAGTGCACTATCAGCACATGATACTATCACACGGGGAGTGCACTATCAGCACGAGACACTATCACACGGGGAGTGCACTATCAGCACGAGACACTATCACACGGGGAGTGCACTATCAGCACGAGACACTATCACACGGGGAGTGCACTATCAGCACAAGACACTATCACACAGGGAGTGCACTATCAGCACGAGACACTATCACACGGGGAGCGCAATATCAGCACGAGACACTATCACACGGAGAGTGCACTATCAGCACGAGACACTATCACACGGGGAGCGCACTATCAGCACGAGACACTATCACACGGGGAGTGCACTATCGGCACGAGACACTATCACACGGGGAGTGCACTATCAGCACGAGACACGATCACACGGGGAGTGCACTATCAGCACGAGACACTATCACACGGGGAGTGCACTATCAGCACATGACACTATCACACGGGGAGTGCACTATCAGCACGAGACACTATCACACGGGGAGTGCACTATCAGCACATAACACTATCACAAGGGGAGCGCACTATCAGCACATGAAACTATCACACGGGGAGCGCACTATCAACACGAGACACTATCACACGGGGTGTGCACTATCAGCACATGACACTATCACACGGGGAGCGCACTATCAACACGAGACACTATCACACGGGGAGTGCACTATCAGCATGAGACACTATCACACGGGGAGTGCACTATCAGCACGAGACACTATCACTCGAGGAGTGCACTATCAGCACGAGACACAATCACACGAGGAGTGCACTATCAGCACGAGACACAATCACACGAGGAGTGCACTATCAGCACGAGACACGATCACACGGGGAGTGCACTATCAGCACGAGACACTATCACACGGGGAGCGCACTATCAGCACGAGACACTATCACACGGGGAGCGCACTATCAGAACATGACACTATCACACGGGGAGTGCACTATCAGCACGAGACACTATCACACGGGGAGTGCACTATCAGCACGAGACACTATCACACGGGGAGTGCACTATCAGCACGAGACACAATCACACGAGGAGTGCACTATCAGCACGAGACACAATCACACGAGGAGTGCACTATCAGCACGAGACACTATCACACGGGGAGTGCACTATCAGCACGAGACACTATCACATGGGGAGCGCACTATCAGCACGAGACACTATCACACGGGGAGCGCACTATCAGAACATGACACTATCACACGGGGAGTGCACTATCAGCACGAGACACTATCACACGGGGAGTGCACTATCAGCATGAGACACTATCACACGGGGAGTGCACTATCAGCACGAGACACTATCACACGGGGAGCGCACTATCAGCACGAGACACTATCACACGGGGAGTGCACTATCAGCACGAGACACTATCACACGGGGAGTGCACTATCAGCACGAGACACTATCACACGGGGAGTGCACTATCAGCACGAGACACGATCACACGGGGAGTGCACTATCAGCACGAGACACTATCACACGGGGAGTGCACTATCAGCACATGACACTATCACACGGGGAGTGCACTATCAGCACGAGACACTATCACACGGGGAGTGCACTATCAGCACATAACACTATCACAAGGGGAGCGCACTATCAGCACATGAAACTATCACACGGGGAGCGCACTATCAACACGAGACACTATCACACGGGGTGTGCACTATCAGCACATGACACTATCACACGGGGAGCGCACTATCAACACGAGACACTATCACACGGGGAGTGCACTATCAGCATGAGACACTATCACACGGGGAGTGCACTATCAGCACGAGACACTATCACTCGAGGAGTGCACTATCAGCACGAGACACAATCACACGAGGAGTGCACTATCAGCACGAGACACAATCACACGAGGAGTGCACTATCAGCACGAGACACGATCACACGGGGAGTGCACTATCAGCACGAGACACTATCACACGGGGAGCGCACTATCAGCACGAGACACTATCACACGGGGAGCGCACTATCAGAACATGACACTATCACACGGGGAGTGCACTATCAGCACGAGACACTATCACACGGGGAGTGCACTATCAGCACGAGACACTATCACACGGGGAGTGCACTATCAGCACGAGACACAATCACACGAGGAGTGCACTATCAGCACGAGACACAATCACACGAGGAGTGCACTATCAGCACGAGACACTATCACACGGGGAGTGCACTATCAGCACGAGACACTATCACATGGGGAGCGCACTATCAGCACGAGACACTATCACACGGGGAGCGCACTATCAGAACATGACACTATCACACGGGGAGTGCACTATCAGCACGAGACACTATCACACGGGGAGTGCACTATCAGCATGAGACACTATCACACGGGGAGTGCACTATCAGCACGAGACACTATCACACGGGGAGCGCACTATCAGCACGAGACACTATCACACGGGGAGTGCACTATCAGCACGAGACACTATCACACGGGGAGTGCACTATCAGCACGAGACACTATCACACGGGGAGTGCACTATCAACACGAGACACTATCACACGGGGAGTGCACTATCAGCACGAGACACTATCACACGGGGAGTTCACTATCAGCACGAGACACAATCACACGGGGAGTGCACTATCAGCACGAGACACTATCAAACGGGGAGTGCACTATCAGCATGAGACACTATCACACGGGGAAGGCACTATCAGCACATGACACTATCAAACGGGGAGTGCACTATCAGCATGAGACACTATCACACGCGGAGTGCACTATCAGCACGAGACACAATCACACGAGGAGTGCACTAACAGCACGAGACACTATCACGCGGGGAGTTCACTATCAGCACGAGACACTATCACACGGTGAGAAGACTATCAGCATGAGACACTATCACACGGGGAGTGCACTATCAGCACATGACACTATCACACGGGGAGTGCACTATCAGCATGAGACAAAATTACACGGGGAGTGCACTATCAGCACAAGACACTATCACACGGGGAGTGCATTAGCGGCACGAGACACTATCACACGGGGAGTGCACTATCAGCACGAGACACTATCACACGGGGAGTGAACTATCAGCACGAGACACTAACACACGGGGAGTGCACTATCAGCACATGTCACTATCACAAGGGGAGCGCACTATCAGCACATGACACTATCACACGGGGAGCGCACTATCAACACGAGACACTATCACACGGGGAGTGCACTATCAGCACATGACACTATCACACGGGGAGCGCACTATCAACACGAGACACTATCACACGGGGAGTGCACTATCAGCATGAGACACTATCACACGGGGAGTGCACTATCAGCACGAGACACTATCACACGGGGAGTGCACTATCAGCACGAGACACTATCACACGGGGAGTGCACTATCAGCACGAGACACAATCACACGAGGAGTGCACTATCAGCACGAGACACAATCACACGAGGAGTGCACTATCAGCACATGACACTATCACACGGATAGTGCACTATCAGCACGAGACACAATCACACGAGGAGTGCACTATCAGCACGAGACACTATCACACGGGGAGCGCACTATCAGCACATGACACTATCACACGGGGAGTGCACTATCAGCACAAGACACTATCACACGGGGAGTGCATTATCAGCATATGACACTATCACACGGGGAGCGCACTATCAGCATATGACACTATCACACGGGGAGCGCACTATCAGAACATGACACTATCACACGGGGAGTGTATTATCAGCATGAGACACTATCACACGGGGAGTGCACGATCAGCACGAGACACTATCACACGGGGAGTGCACTATCAGCACATGACACTATCACACGGGGAGTGCACTATCAGCACATGATACTATCACACGGGGAGTGCACTATCAGCACGAGACACTATCACACGGGGAGTGCACTATCAGCACGAGACACTATCACACGGGGAGTGCACTATCAGCACGAGACACTATCACACGGGGAGTGCACTATCAGCACAAGACACTATCACACAGGGAGTGCACTATCAGCACGAGACACTATCACACGGGGAGCGCACTATCAGCACAAGACACTATCACTCGAGGAGTGCACTATCAGCACGAGACACAATCACACGAGGAGTGCACTATCAGCACGAGACACAATCACACGAGGAGTGCACTATCAGCACGAGACACTATCACACGGGGAGTGCACGATCAGCACGAGACACTATCACACGGGGAGCGCACTATCAGCACGAGACACTATCACACGGGGAGCGCACTATCAGAACATGACACTATCACACGGGGAGTGCACTATCAGCACGAGACACTATCACACGGGGAGTGCACTATCAGCACGAGACACTATCACACGGGGAGTGCACTATCAGCACGAGACACAATCACACGAGGAGTGCACTATCAGCACGAGACACAATCACACGAGGAGTGCACTATCAGCACGAGACACTATCACACGGGGAGTGCACTATCAGCACGAGACACTATCACACGGGGAGCGCACTATCAGCACGAGACACTATCACACGGGGAGCGCACTATCAGAACATGACACTATCACACGGGGAGTGCACTATCAGCACGAGACACTATCACACGGGGAGTGCACTATCAGCATGAGACACTATCACACGGGGAGTGCACTATCAGCACGAGACACTATCACACGGGGAGTGCACTATCAGCACGAGACACAATCACACGAGGAGTGCACTATCAGCACGAGACACAATCACACGAGGAGTGCACTATCAGCACATGACACTATCACACGGATAGTGCACTATCAGCACGAGACACAATCACACGAGGAGTGCACTATCAGCACGAGACACTATCACACGGGGAGCGCACTATCAGCACATGACACTATCACACGGGGAGTGCACTATCAGCACAAGACACTATCACACGGGGAGTGCATTATCAGCATATGACACTATCACACGGGGAGCGCACTATCAGCATATGACACTATCACACGGGGAGCGCACTATCAGAACATGACACTATCACACGGGGAGTGTATTATCAGCATGAGACACTATCACACGGGGAGTGCACGATCAGCACGAGACACTATCACACGGGGAGTGCACTATCAGCACATGACACTATCACACGGGGAGTGCACTATCAGCACATGATACTATCAAACGGGGAGTGCACTATCAGCATGAGACACTATCACACGGGGAGTGCACTATCAGCACGAGACACTATCACACGGGGAGTGCACTATCAGCACGAGACACTATCACACGGGGAGTGCACTATCAGCACAAGACACTATCACACAGGGAGTGCACTATCAGCACGAGACACTATCACACGGGGAGCGCACTATCAGCACAAGACACTATCACTCGAGGAGTGCACTATCAGCACGAGACACAATCACACGAGGAGTGCACTATCAGCACGAGACACAATCACACGAGGAGTGCACTATCAGCACGAGACACTATCACACGGGGAGTGCACGATCAGCACGAGACACTATCACACGGGGAGCGCACTATCAGCACGAGACACTATCACACGGGGAGCGCACTATCAGAACATGACACTATCACACGGGGAGTGCACTATCAGCACGAGACACTATCACACGGGGAGTGCACTATCAGCACGAGACACTATCACACGGGGAGTGCACTATCAGCACGAGACACAATCACACGAGGAGTGCACTATCAGCACGAGACACAATCACACGAGGAGTGCACTATCAGCACGAGACACTATCACACGGGGAGTGCACTATCAGCACGAGACACTATCACACGGGGAGCGCACTATCAGCACGAGACACTATCACACGGGGAGCGCACTATCAGAACATGACACTATCACACGGGGAGTGCACTATCAGCACGAGACACTATCACACGGGGAGTGCACTATCAGCATGAGACACTATCACACGGGGAGTGCACTATCAGCACGAGACACTATCACACGGGGAGCGCACTATCAGCACGAGACACTATCACACGGGGAGTGCACTATCAGCACGAGACACTATCACACGGGGAGTGCACTATCAGCACGAGACACTATCACACGGGGAGTGCACTATCAACACGAGACACTATCACACGGGGAGTGCACTATCAGCACGAGACACTATCACACGGGGAGTTCACTATCAGCACGAGACACAATCACACGGGGAGTGCACAATCAGCACGAGACACTATCAAACGGGGAGTGCACTATCAGCATGAGACACTATCACACGGGGAGTGCACTATCAGCACATGACACTATCAAACGGGGAGTGCACTATCAGCATGAGACACTATCACACGCGGAGTGCACTATCAGCACGAGACACAATCACACGAGAAGTGCACTAACAGCACGAGACACTATCACGCGGGGAGTTCACTATCAGCACGAGACACTATCACACGGTGAGAACACTATCAGCATGAGACACTATCACACGGGGAGTGCACTATCAGCACATGACACTATCACACGGGGAGTGCACTATCAGCATGGGACAAAATTACACGGGGAGTGCACTATCAGCACAAGACACTATCACACGGGGAGTGCATTAGCGGCACGAGACACTATCACACGGGGAGTGCACTATCAGCACGAGACACTATCACACGGGGAGTGCACTATCAGCACGAGACACTATCACACGGGGAGTTCACTATCAGCACGAGACACAATCACACGGGGAGTGCACTATCAGCACGAGACACTATCAAACGGGGAGTGCACTATCAGCATGAGACACTATCACACGGGGAGTGCACTATCAGCACATGACACTATCAAACGGGGAGTGCACTATCAGCATGAGACACTATCACACGCGGAGTGCACTATCAGCACGAGACACAATCACACGAGGAGTGCACTAACAGCACGAGACACTATCACGCGGGGAGTTCACTATCAGCACGAGACACTATCACACGGTGAGAACACTATCAGCATGAGACACTATCACACGGGGAGTGCACTATCAGCATGAGACAAAATTACACGGGGAGTGCACTATCAGCACAAGACACTATCACACGGGGAGTGCATTAGCGGCACGAGACACTATCACACGGGGAGTGCACTATCAGCACGAGACACTATCACACGGGGAGTGAACTATCAGCACGAGACACTAACACACGGGGAGTGCACTATCAGCACATGTCACTATCACAAGGGGAGCGCACTATCAGCACATGACACTATCACACGGGGAGCGCACTATCAACACGAGACACTATCACACGGGGAGTGCACTATCAGCACATGACACTATCACACGGGGAGCGCACTATCAACACGAGACACTATCACACGGGGAGTGCACTATCAGCATGAGACACTATCACACGGGGAGTGCACTATCAGCACGAGACACTATCACACGAGGAGTGCACTATCAGCACGAGACACAATCACACGAGGAGTGCACTATCAGCACGAGACACTATCACACGGGGAGTGCACTATCAGCACGAGACACAATCACACGAGGAGCGCACTATCAGCACGAGACACTATCACACGGGGAGTGCACTATCAGCACAAGACACTATCACATGGGGAGTGCACTATCAGCACGAGACACTATCACACGGGGAGTGCACTATCAGCACGAGAGACTATCACACGGGGAGTGCACTATCAGCACATGACACTATCACACGGGGAGTGCACTATCAGCATGAGACAAAATTACACGGGGAGTGCACTATCAGCACAAGACACTATCACACGGGGAGTGAACTATCAGCACGAGACACTAACACACGGGGAGTGCACTATCAGCACATGTCACTATCACAAGGGGAGCGCACTATCAGCACATGACACTATCACACAGGGAGCGCACTATCAACACGAGACACTATCACACGGGGAGTGCACTATCAGCACATGACACTATCACACGGGGAGCGCACTATCAACACGAGACACTATCACACGGGGAGTGCACTATCAGCATGAGACACTATCACACGGTGAGTGCACTATCAGCACGAGACACTATCACACGAGGAGTGCACTATCAGCACGAGACACAATCACACGAGGAGTGCACTATCAGCACGAGACACTATCACACGGGGAGTGCACTATTAGCACGAGACACAATCAAACGAGGAGCGCACTATCAGCACGAGACACTATCACACGGGGAGTGCACTATCAGCACAAGACACTATCACAGGGGGAGTGCACTATCAGCACGAGACACTATCACACGGGGAGTGCACTATCAGCACGAGACACTATCACACGGGGAGTGCACTATCAGCACATGACACTATCACACGGGGAGTGCACTATCAGCACGAGACACTATCACACGGGTAGTGCACTATCAGCACATAACACTATCACAAGGGGAGCGCACTATCAGCACATGATACTATCACACGGGGAGCACACTATCAACACGAGACACTGTCACACGGGGAGTGCACTATCAGCACATGACACTATCACACGGGGAGCGCACTATCAACACGAGACACTATCACACGGGGAGTGCACTATCAGCATGAGACACTATCACACGGGGAGTGCACTATCAGCACGAGACACTATCACACGAGGAGTGCACTATCAGCACGAGACACAATCACACGAGGAGTGCACTATCAGCACGAGACACAATCACATGGGGAGTGCACTATCAGCACGAGACACTATCACACGGGGAGTGCACTATCAGCACGAGACACTATCACACGGGGAGCGCACTATCAGCACGAGACACTATCACACGGGGAGCGCACTATCAGAACATGACACTATCACACGGGGAGTGCACTATCAGCACGAGACACTATCACACGGGGAGTGCACTATCAGCACAAGACACTATCACACGGGGAGTGCACTATCAGCACGAGACACTATCACACGGGGAGCGCACTATCAGCACGAGACACTATCACAGGGGGAGTGCACTATCAGCACGAGACACAATCACATGGGGAGTGCACTATCAGCACGAGACACTATCACACGGGGAGTGCACTATCAGCACGAGACACTATCACACGGGGAGTGCACTATCAGCACAAGACACTATCACACGGGGAGTGCACTATCAGCACTAGACACTATCACACGGGGAGCGCAGTATCAGCACGAGACACTATCACACGAGGAGTGCATTATCAGCACGAGACACAATCACACGGGGAGCGCACTATCAGCACATGACACTATCACACGGGGAGTGCACTATCAGCAGGAGACACTATCACACGGGGAGTGCACTATCAGCCCGAGACACAATCACACGAGGAGCGCACTATCAGCACGAGACACAATCACACGGGGAGTGCACTATCAGCACAAGACACTATCACATGGGGAGTGCACTATCAGCACGAGACACTATCACACGGGGAGTGCACTATCAGCACGAGACACTATCACACGGGGAGCGCACTATCAGCACGAGACACTATCACACGGGGAGTGCACTATCAGCACGAGACACAATCAGACGGGGAGTGCACTATCAGCAAATAACACTATCACAAGGGGAGCGCACTATCAGCACATGACACTATCACACGGGGAGCACACTATCAACACGAGACACTGTCACACGGGGAGTGCACTATCAGCACATGACACTATCACACGGGGAGCGCACTATCAACACGAGACACTATCACACGGGGAGTGCACTATCAGCATGAGACACTATCACACGGGGAGTGCACTATCAGCACGAGACACTATCACACGAGGAGTGCACTATCAGCACGAGACACAATCACACGAGGAGTGCACTATCAGCATGAGACACAATCACACGAGGAGTGCACTATCAGCACGAGACACTATCACACGGGGAGTGCACTATCAGCACGAGACACTATCACACGGGGAGCGCACTATCAGCACGAGACACTATCACACGGGGAGCGCACTATCAGAACATGACACTATCACACGGGGAGTGCACTATCAGCACGAGACACTATCACACGGGGAGTGCACTATCAGCACAAGACACTATCACACGGGGAGTGCACTATCAGCACGAGACACTATCACACGGGGAGCGCACTATCAGCACGAGACACTATCACAGGGGGAGTGCACTATCAGCACGAGACACAATCACATGGGGAGTGCACTATCAGCACGAGACACTATCACACGGGGAGTGCACTATCAGCACGAGACACTATCACACGGGGAGTGCACTATCAGCACAAGACACTATCACACGGGGAGTGCACTATCAGCACTAGACACTATCACACGGGGAGCGCAGTATCAGCACGAGACACTATCACACGAGGAGTGCACTATCAGCACGAGACACAATCACACGGGGAGCGCACTATCAGCACATGACACTATCACACGGGGAGTGCACTATCAGCAGGAGACACTATCACACGGGGAGTGCACTATCAGCACGAGACACAATCACACGAGGAGCGCACTATCAGCACGAGACACAATCACACGGGGAGTGCACTATCAGCACAAGACACTATCACATGGGGAGTGCACTATCAGCACGAGACACTATCACACGGGGAGTGCACTATCAGCACATAACACTATCACAAGGGGAGCGCACTATCAGCACATGACACTATCACACGGGGAGCGCACTATCAACACGAGACACTATCACACGGGGAGTGCACTATCAGCACGAGACACTATCACACGGGGAGTGCACTATCAGCACGAGACACTATCACACGGGGAGCGCACTATCAGCACGAGACACTATCACACGGGGAGTGCACTATCAGCACGAGACACAATCAGACGGGGAGTGCACTATCAGCACAAGACACTATCACACGGGGAGTGCACTATCAGCACATGACACTATCACACGGGGAGTGCACTATCAGCACGAGACACTATCACACGGGGAGTGCACTATCAGCACGAGACACTATCACACGGGGAGTGCACTATCAGCACAAGACACTATCACACGGGGAGTGCACCATCAGCACTAGACACTATCACACGGGGAGCGCACTATCAGCACATGACACTATCACACGGGGAGTGCACTATCAGCACGAGACACAATCACAGGGGGAGTGCACTATCAGCACGAGACACAATCACATGGGGAGTGCACTATCAGCACGAGACACTATCACACGGGGAGTGCACTATCAGCACGAGACACAATCAGACGGGGAGTGCACTATCAGCACATAACACTATCACAAGGGGAGCGCACTATCAGCACATGACACTATCACACGGGGAGCACACTATCAACACGAGACACTGTCACACGGGGAGTGCACTATCAGCACATGACACTATCACACGGGGAGCGCACTATCAACACGAGACACTATCACACGGGGAGTGCACTATCAGCATGAGACACTATCACACGGGGAGTGCACTATCAGCACGAGACACTATCACACGAGGAGTGCACTATCAGCACGAGACACAATCACACGAGGAGTGCACTATCAGCACGAGACACAATCACACGAGGAGTGCACTATCAGCACGAGACACTATCACACGGGGAGTGCACTATCAGCACGAGACACTATCACACGGGGAGCGCACTATCAGCACGAGACACTATCACACGGGGAGCGCACTATCAGAACATGACACTATCACACGGGGAGTGCACTATCAGCACGAGACACTATCACACGGGGAGTGCACTATCAGCACAAGACACTATCACACGGGGAGTGCACTATCAGCACGAGACACTATCACACGGGGAGCGCACTATCAGCACGAGACACTATCACAGGGGGAGTGCACTATCAGCACGAGACACAATCACATGGGGAGTGCACTATCAGCACGAGACACTATCACACGGGGAGTGCACTATCAGCACGAGACACTATCACACGGGGAGTGCACTATCAGCACAAGACACTATCACACGGGGAGTGCACTATCAGCACTAGACACTATCACACGGGGAGCGCAGTATCAGCACGAGACACTATCACACGAGGAGTGCACTATCAGCACGAGACACAATCACACGGGGAGCGCACTATCAGCACATGACACTATCACACGGGGAGTGCACTATCAGCAGGAGACACTATCACACGGGGAGTGCACTATCAGCACGAGACACAATCACACGAGGAGCGCACTATCAGCACGAGACACAATCACACGGGGAGTGCACTATCAGCACAAGACACTATCACATGGGGAGTGCACTATCAGCACGAGACACTATCACACGGGGAGTGCACTATCAGCACATAACACTATCACAAGGGGAGCGCACTATCAGCACATGACACTATCACACGGGGAGCGCACTATCAACACGAGACACTATCACACGGGGAGTGCACTATCAGCACGAGACACTATCACACGGGGAGTGCACTATCAGCACAAGACACTATCACACGGGGAGCGCACTATCAGCACGAGACACTATCACACGGGGAGTGCACTATCAGCACGAGACACAATCAGACGGGGAGTGCACTATCAGCACAAGACACTATCACACGGGGAGTGCACTATCAGCACATGACACTATCACACGGGGAGTGCACTATCAGCACGAGACACTATCACACGGGGAGTGCACTATCAGCACGAGACACTATCACACGGGGAGTGCACTATCAGCACAAGACACTATCACACGGGGAGTGCACCATCAGCACTAGACACTATCACACGGGGAGCGCACTATCAGCACGAGACACTATCACACGGGGAGTGCACTATCAGCACGAGACACTATCACACGGGGAGTGCACTATCAGCACAAGACACTATCACACGGGGAGTGCACTATCAGCACTAGACACTATCACACGGGGAGCGCAGTATCAGCACGAGACACTATCACACGAGGAGTGCACTATCAGCACGAGACACAATCACACGGGGAGCGCACTATCAGCACATGACACTATCACACGGGGAGTGCACTATCAGCAGGAGACACTATCACACGGGGAGTGCACTATCAGCACGAGACACAATCACACGAGGAGCGCACTATCAGCACGAGACACAATCACACGGGGAGTGCACTATCAGCACAAGACACTATCACATGGGGAGTGCACTATCAGCACGAGACACTATCACACGGGGAGTGCACTATCAGCACATAACACTATCACAAGGGGAGCGCACTATCAGCACATGACACTATCACACGGGGAGCGCACTATCAACACGAGACACTATCACACGGGGAGTGCACTATCAGCACGAGACACTATCACACGGGGAGTGCACTATCAGCACGAGACACTATCACACGGGGAGCGCACTATCAGCACGAGACACTATCACACGGGGAGTGCACTATCAGCACGAGACACAATCAGACGGGGAGTGCACTATCAGCACAAGACACTATCACACGGGGAGTGCACTATCAGCACATGACACTATCACACGGGGAGTGCACTATCAGCACGAGACACTATCACACGGGGAGTGCACTATCAGCACGAGACACTATCACACGGGGAGTGCACTATCAGCACAAGACACTATCACACGGGGAGTGCACCATCAGCACTAGACACTATCACACGGGGAGCGCACTATCAGCACATGACACTATCACACGGGGAGTGCACTATCAGCACGAGACACAATCACACGGGGAGTGCACTATCAGCACAAGACACTATCACACGGGGAGCGCACTATCAGCACGAGACACTATCACACGGGGAGTGCTCTATCAGCACGAGACACTATCACACGGGGAGCGCACTATCAGCACGAGACACTATCACACGAGGAGTGCACTATCAGCACGAGACACAATCACAGGGGGAGCGCACTATCAGCACATGACACTATCACACGGGGAGTGCACTATCAGCGTGCAGAAGTCTGAGAGAGATCCTGGGCCCATACACTCGTGGGCCAATGTGCTGCAGCTCAGTTTCAATACATAACTAATTTTCTGACAGCACCTCCCAAACCCGCGACCTCTACCACCTAGAAGGACAAGGGCAGCAGGCGCATGGGAACACCATCACCTCCAAGTTCCCCTCCAAGTCACACATCATCCTGACTTGGAAGTATATCGCCGATCCTTCATCGTCGCTGGG